>CM069863.1:178438253-179148253 GCA_036172795.1 Pelodytes ibericus | reverse complement strand
CCCTGCTTTACAGCACTAGTATCTAACTCTGCAGCTGGGGACACTGAATGCAGTCTATAAGTCAGAATTCTGACCATAGACTTGCATTGAATGGGAGGGTAATGTAACTATTACATCACAAGGGGCAGAGTTATGATCCTGTTTGTTCAGGTCAATCTCCTCTCTGTGTTGGAAAACAGATTACACAGCCACCTAGTCCTGCCCACTATGATACACTGGAGCCAGTAAGAGCAGGGGAGTATATTATGACATCATCATGCAGGCTTTGACCACATTTCTAAAGTGAGACTGGCTGAAAGATTTTGGACAATGTTGCATCATGGAAAATATTCACAAAATGGACCCATGAGATAAACACCTAATTTTATTTTTCCTTTTATATGCAATTAATTCAATCATATCAAAGAAAAAAAAAACAGTGGCATAGGATTAATATATGTGTTTGTTTTAAATTACTAGGTAATCTAGTTACATCTTTTGTAGGCGGTAATGTCCTTTTAACAGAGCCAAAATGTAAAACAATCTCTCTCCCAAAAGCTCTGCACAGCAGAACTGTATGAATAGGACAGCACAGATCTAATCATTATTTAACACTTCAAATTTGCAAAATAACTTAAATTTCTATTTTAACCCTGTCAAAGTTTTCTAGATTTATCGTTCAAATCATGCTTTCCCCTTCCGACACCCCCACCCCCAGCCTAGGCCAGAGCGGAGAGTGAAAAAACCTAAACAAACGTCAAAAATATATTCACGTTTTTCGTGAAAAATGACGTTCAAACAAACACATAGTAGGCCGGAATAAGTACAAAATTAAATGTTTAAATATTTACCTGCTTTCCAGTGAAACCTTGACATATGACTTTAGTGTTCTTATCAATATACAAGTTTTTTCGTGAAGCTGTATAAGAGCAATGTCTTACTACATTCTGTTGCACTGGGAAACAAAAGACAAAAAGCATACGATTAACATGAGCCGTTCCATTAAGAAGTACCAAATGTTGAAAAGGATTCCTGTAAAACATCAAATCACCGTATAGTATTTCCAGGTCTTTCAATATTAAAAAATCAGGAACATCCCACTACCAGAGAATTCCAGAAGTAATGGTAGAATATCTTTACAACAGTTGTCTGGTGCCCAAAATGCATCTAACACATATTAATGTGCTTTCAAAGTACTTTAACCCCTTAGTGACAAAGACATTTTGACCTTGTCTTTCCCTTGCTTGACATGGGCTGTTTTTACATTTCTGGGGTGTTTGTGTTTAGCTGTAATTTTCTTCTCTCACACATACTGTACCCACACAAATTATATGTTTGTATCGTCATAAGAAGGGCTTTCATTAGATACCATTATGTTCACCATATCTTATAAATTTACTTTTAATTTCTATCTGACCTAAAATATCATTTACACAAATACAATCCTTGAAAAGAAAACATGGACCATAACCCCTGCCTTCAGCTCTCAGCATCCTCCCTCTGCCATCCATTGTACATTGTAAGCTTGCGAGCAGGGTTCTCTACCTCATGTACCAGTCTGTTTCTAGTTTGTCTAACTTGGTATGTAGTTCCCATCTATGCTCTGTACCTAGCGCTACGTAAATTGGTGGCGCTATATAAATAAACGTTAATGTAATGGGTGCCAGAAAGGCAGGGATGTGGCCTAGCCCGCGATCGTGCGGGAGGATGGAGCTCTGGAGGTGATGACTGTATAGAAATCCATTGGTCCTCAAGGGGTTAAACTACTTCAAAGCATAAACTTTGGCGGAGGTTTTTTCCCCCCCAAAATGCCCATTGTTTGATTTTCAGTATAGTCTATTTGTATTTAAATTGTGCACACATTATATACACACGGCTGTCCTGTGCTCCAAGAGAAGCACTTCAAGAAAAAATTATTTCTCTTTTTCCTCCCTAAAACATTATTCGACACAAGTGAGAAAGATCAGACATAAAAAGGGAGAAGCATTCTGAAAAGTAATTACAGATTAACATGGAAAATAAGCAGAGAATTAACAATCTGGGGGCCAAAAAAATGCAAAGTTTAAGTACTGACTGTGCAGAAACAGAACAGCGGCCAATGATGCTCGTAAAGTAATTTACATTGAGTGTTCGGATACAAGCACTGCGCAGGGAGGTCTATCATCTACTGCTTAGCACTTCAAGAAGTATAAAAGGGAGATAAATACACAAATGAAAGCAGCTTTCCAATTGCACAATTTAACAGGCTCTCCAAGTGCAAATGTCAGGAATATAAAAAAAAAAAAAAAAAAAAAAAAAAAAAAAACAAGCACCATTTACGTTTTATCTACTCTTCAGCTAGTGGAATTTCAAGCAGACGTACACATTTTTAAAAGCTGGGCAAGTTTTTATTACAAATGTAGCCATTACTATGCGTGGCACAGATTTGTCTGTTATAATAAAATGTCTGCTACTCCTCACAATGTATGTTATAGTACTGGAGTTCAAAAAGTGCCTGGGAAAAGTGTGTGGAGAATGAATGGACCTCAATAGAACCTCAGTAGAATAGGAGTGGGGTTGTTCATTATTTGTGGTTCATCAGACAGTAACAGAAGTTCAGCCTAAACCTTTGGGGACCTGCTTTTCATGGGTCCACTCTCTTTCCATTATTGCTTAGTATTTATTACTATTTACTGTGCCGTTTGCATGTTAAATTCTTTAATATTGCCACACAGTTTGTATACATTGCTGGATTTACTTTGTGGTTTTTCTAAATGTATTGTGTACACCTTGTACTCTTTATTTCCACTTGTTTTGGCTTGGAGTGTAGCACCATTATTTCTCTTTAAGCTTCTATATTTAACATGAAAGGATGTTCTACGCTGTATTTAAATGCATGGCCACAATGTCTACGAAGACGGCAATCGACGTCCCTCTGGAGGGAAGCGTGACGTGATATCAGATGAGGAATCACAGTTAGAGGTTAAACTGCCAAATTCAAGAGTATGCATACGATATTTAAAAATTTGAGGCAGAGCCCCACAGAGCCTTTAAAGATCCGGAGTAGGTCTCTGCTACAGTGTAACAGATCATGACATGATCAGATCTAGGAAAACATTTTTTTTTCTCCAAAAAGGAGAGCGGTTTAAAATAAAATCAACACAAAGTATAATGCAGCTGTTTAATCTTTTGGAAAGACTAAATTAGAATACAGTTTTGGCTGATGCCCGGGAACAATCTGGCATTTCTGCAGTAAAGGTCAAAAGGTCAATGACGTCACCCTATGCGATGACATCAGCATCCCAGCTGTTCCCACAAGGAGTCCCTGCCACATTAGAGAATGCACTGTACACGCCGTCACATAGGCTCGTAATACATGTACATGCAAAGTCACTTACAAATGCATACTGCCGTGGTCTCTACACACGGAAGGCAGACATCTTTGGTGATTTCCCTTTCAAGTGATAGCAATGTCACGTTTGATTTAGTCCTAAGAATGAAGCAATCACCAGGGAGATACCATGGTTTCCACGGTAACTGATTGATGGTAGTGTAGACACAGCCTGTGTGCTGCATAGGCGTGATTTACCATCTTAAACTGATATCCACACTTCTACTATGTGACTCATCCATTGTTCTGTGCTAATTGGATTTACTGTTAAACTAATTATGATGTGTTATTGTAGATCTGTAGTAGGTCTGGTTAATCGCATGTTAATATGTGGGTTGAGTTATGTTAACTTGATTGTGTCTGTATATAAGACTTGGTTGTTGTTCAAATAAATGTCCCTTCCTGTTCTATTCCTATACTGGTATTGTGCGGTACTTGGAATAAATGGCTGACGGTCCTTTCTGGTGAATTGGAGTAGCTACCTACAATACTGGTTCTGTCTGGTGGCTTGAGGGGGCCATCACAGCAAAGAAGCAGCGCTTTGACGGAGGTACCCAGCCGGGGTACCAGGGGGTTCCTTCATATACATAAATTCCAAGGGGATGGGACTCTTCATCGCGGCTGCTTCCGTGCAGCCGCTTCACCGCCGACTATAGACAGCAAGACAGATCGTCACTGGAGATTTCATCGCGGGACATTTCATCGCTAAAGGTAAGTATTTTAGCTATTTTACTTTGGTTAGAATTAGGGTTTAGAGGGTTAATTTTAGTATTAGGGCTCGGGGGTTAGTATTAAGGCTTAGGGGGTTAATTTTAGTATTAAGGCTCGGGGGTTAGTATTAGGGTTTAGGGGGTTAATTTTAGTACTAGGGCTCGGGGGTTAGTATTAGGGTTTAGGGGGTTAATTTTAGTATTAGGGCTCGGGGGTTAATTTTAGTATTAGGGTTAGTATTGGGGTTTGGGGTTTAGTGTTTAGTGTTAGTATTGGGGTTTGGGATTCATTTATTAGGGGGGGTTATTTTCGTTTTACTTTTACATTTGTAAGAGCTGACAGTTCAGCGCTGAACTGTCAGCTCTTACATAGCCGCAGCCGTTATTCTTCATTGCTGACAGTTCAGCGTTCTAACTGCTGCGCTGAACTGTCAGCAATGAAGATGCGGAAGTGTCCTAGACCCAAATTCCAATGTGCTAATACAGTGATGGTTAACCTTGGCAGTGCACAAGTTTGATAACTACATATCATACAACTGACAGAAATGGCCGACTGAGAATTGTGGGATATGTACTTTCCAAATAGCCACCGTGCCAAGGCCAGCCATTGCTGTGCTAGCCTATTCACAATGAAATCATGGCTACCTTACAATATGTAACACATGTTCCTGATTATGATACCACCCAGGTGAATATGTAAGCAAACAATGTAGAGGAAGAATCAAACAGTTTTACCTGCCAGGGTCCCTTTAATTTAATTTTATTTTTAAAAAGGGTGGAGTCTGGTCCCAGTGATTGATCTTTGAACAGACCACTCCGATTCAGTGAGTGCAGACAGGTTAAAACCTGTATGGTCTGTTTTTGCTCCAATGGAAAATAAGTTCAGAGGTCATGAAGTGTTCCTGCAGCCTTCTGAATTGGTGCAAAGTTCACTGGGATGGCTTTACATACATTGCCACCAGCAGTAGAAGCAGAGTTTTATAGGTAATGCACTTTGCTCTGCTGGGCTGAGATTCCTAAACAAAGAAAACCCAATTCTTCACCCCTATGAGCAAAGCACTGTAAAAAGAGCACAGGGTGATCCAAAGCAGGGCTGAGCAAAGGCCCTTCAGCTACTATCATTTTTTTTTTGCAGTCCAAAATTCAAGTTTCTGGACAATAAATCCAAGAACAGCTGAATCTGTAAGCCAATATTACCATTCCTCGTTACTGATCCTAGACTGAGACACTAAACTTTTTTTCTCATTTATGCTTGTAACATAAAGCACAAGTTAAAAAGGCAATTGGCCCTAGCATGAGGATAAACACGCATGTACTTTTTAACTGACCGGTAGCCATGATGCTTCTCTGGGAAGTCCACAGCTCATTTTCATTGCCACCAACAGAGGAAAACTTAAAGGGACACTAAATGTTATTTTTCACTTGTGCTTCTAATATAGCTGCTAGCGAGGAGAGAACCCCTCGTTCTTGCATCGGATCAGCAGGGGGACCTTAACTAGGTCCCGCCTGCTGATCCCATGCAAAACAAGGGTCTCTCTACTCGCTAGCAGCAAGAGACCCCGCATTCAGCAGTCGGAGTGGGGCGTGCCATGTGAGACACAGCAGATAGTAAACCCACGTGTATCTATTAAGAGACACATTGGGTTTACTTAAAAGTCCCGGGACATGTTTTGTTTAACCCTTGCTTCCATCAAGGAAGCAAGGGTTAAACAAAGTGCAATGTTCATTTAACTAGAGAACACCGGAAACGACAGAGCCCAAACATGAGCAGGAAGGCTCCAGGTCTGATTGGTTTTAAAACCAAACTACGGACATATGAAACAGACAGTCAGTAGATAAGAACCATTCGACCCATCTAGTCTGCCCACATGTATATTTTCTTTAAGATTATGCATAAAAATAATATGAACCTTATGTTTTAACACAATACAAGATACTAAATTATGTTAAAGACGCAATAGACTATTTTGTCTGAAAGTGCAGCAGCCCCCCTTCCCCCAGAGATCTGGGCATCAAGGGTTCACTGAAAGATTGGGGAGAAGAGCAAAGCGCATGCAGAGTTGGACAGAATAACAATGCAGAACTAGAGCATCTATGTCCAACTTTGTTGGGCCTCAGACCATGCAGAATCCTAGTAGGGTTGCCATCCAGCCAGAAATGTACAGGTAGTCCTATAGAAAACTGACTTGGAGGCCAATGTTACATCTATGAAGGCAATAGCAAGTCCAATATTTTTTAAGTGACAGCCATAAGGTTGGGGGGCGGGGGGGGGGGGGGGGGGGGCTAGAGAGAAAACATTAATTTGTCATTTCCAACAGTCTTGGAGTATTAGTAGATTCGGCAACTAAAAGAAGGCAAAAACCACAGACAGTAGAACAAAAACGGAAACAGAAGAAGAAAACAACAAGGTTCAGGGTTATTAAAAAGAGAAACATATTGTTGTTTCTGTATTTACTTAGATATTTTGGACACATTTATATCAAGTCCTAGTATCGCTAAATCTACATCACAGCTTCACGTGCTTCAAAGACTTTAGTGGGAACTGTTAAAATCCATCCCAAGTGCCAGCATTTAATTTGGTTAACTCAGCAATCATAATACAACTAAAAAGTCCCTCAAAACTCATCTCTTTGATGAAGCTTACTACCCATCCAACTAGCATACTGGTTGGTTTACCTCTAAGCTAATCCCACCTAGCTCTCGCTGTCCTCAATCACTGTTAAGATCAGGTAGCTTACAACAGATCCAGCTAGAACGCACACCGTTAATCTTTGGCCAAACTCACCTACTGCCAACCTTCCACATCACTGTTACTACAACTACCTTCCCTCTGTCCTCTTCACTCCCTTATGTGTCTCATATACCCCATTCCCTCTAGATTGCAAGCAGGGTTCTCTACCTCATGTACCAGTCTGTTCTAGTTTGTCTTAGTATGTAGTTCCCTTCTATGCTCTGTATCTAGCACTACGTAAATGGTTGGCGCTAAATAAATAAATGGTAATGTAATGTAACACAACTATCCATACATCTCACACACTCTGGGAACTGTGCAAAGATATATGAGAAGTCATCGTAATTCATAGTGCTTTTCACAACAACTGGCAAGACTATGGGTAATTAATCCTATAGACTAATTGCATAGCTCTTCTTTAAGATGCAGCAATCACCAAGGAAGCCACTGTAATAAAAACATATGCTATTTAGAACTTGGCTCCTCAATTGCCCTTTATACACAACCTTCTATAATTAAACGGGACTGTCAATCTAAACCTAAATAGAGAATTTGATCTATACATTGCATTATCAAAATTGCAAGCAAATTCATAAAAAGGGAAATATGTTTAAATGTGTCTCTGGTATCGCCTGTTTATGAAATTTACTGTGGCTTGATAGGTAGATAAACTACTTTTCAATGGAGAATGTGTAATTCATACCAAGCCACAAGGTGATGTCATAAACAGGAGAAACCACGGAAACATCTATAACAGTTCTCTTAATTCATGGATTTGCAGTTCTGTTAAGACAATGCATATATCATTTCTCTCTAAATTCATAATATAGGCAATAGTTAGGATGACAGAGACCCTCTGATAAACCAAAATTTGCTTTATTAGTAGTGTTGAAAGTAATCGCCAATGACATACCTATCCATTGACTGAAGGATTACAGTATTCCAAATCCAAGAGGGGAAAATTACGTGTTTTTTTTTTTTTTTTTAACTTAACTTGCAAATTACCTTGTGTTGTCCCAGGTATGATGATGTTTGAGGGCCAATTCTAAAATGGGTTTAAGCATTGGCCAGTTGCATGCATGTGATATCACCGTCATATAAGCCCACTAATTCTCCAATTATTTTGAATATAGGAATTGCTGGGCAAGTCCAATTTGACAATACCTGGTACCATTTAAAATCAGCAGGAGGGGATGGAGCATGCTTGCTTTATTGCATACTAAGTTATGCAAAAACTATAATAGATCATTAAGAATGCTTAATGAAGTGTATACCGACATAACAAAACAAAACAAAATCCAGAATACAAGTAACTAAATACATTGCACTGAATGATTAGAAATCTGGAATATTTTTAGATATGTACCAAACTGCAAAGGGATCCAGTAGACAACACAAATATCTTGAACTTATAGCTTTAC
Organism: Pelodytes ibericus; assembly: GCA_036172795.1. Classification (NCBI taxonomy): domain Eukaryota; kingdom Metazoa; phylum Chordata; class Amphibia; order Anura; family Pelodytidae; genus Pelodytes; species Pelodytes ibericus. The sequence continues at coordinate 179,140,042 of CM069863.1, read as the reverse complement.
AAGGAGAAACATGCATCAAAAATAAAAAAAAATAAAAATAAAAAGAGAGAGTTTGCAACTTTAATAGCATCGTTCTCAATTGCACGAAAGGTTTGCTATAAACTCCAGGCTGTGAAGCAATGTCAGCCTAGTGTGACCTTGGACACATCACTTCAACTCCTGTGCTCCAGGTACTGCCCCCCAGGCATGAGGGAAAACCAGTGCCAGGGGTCTCTTTTGCAAAGCATTAAAGTGTGTGTGATGCAGTATTACCCCATTATTAGATGCACTGCACAGAATTAAGTCACATCCCCAGCTACTCGTTGCATTATATCACTTTCAGAAACTGTCAGGCAGGTCAGAGGTCAGCCCCCTACTTAGTGAATGGTACTAAGGAATGTGATTGAGGGGGGGGGATCTGGCATATTACATTACAAAGTGGAAAATACATAGTGTAAAGTAACTGGTCACCCTGCATTAGCCCTGTTAACCCATTGCATGCCCTCTGCACTCAGATACCGGCTACCACTGAGCCCTGTCCATAAAATGGTTAATGACACCACCCCAACCCGGGCTGGGCACTTACCAAGAAAGCGGGCGAGTATCTTTCCTTGCAACATGGTGCGGGTCCTTCACCAATGACAGCACCGGGCCCAGGCTTGAACAGGCAAGGAAGAGGAGGGCTTCCGAGTGTCAGGACCCCGAGGCTGTCCAGGGAGGTGCCTGAAGACAAAGTGAATTATGCCGACAGGTGATTGTGTCAGCCCCACACACACACACAGGCGGCAGCTGTCAGGGTGTGAAGGCAATGCCTGCCTACCACTTTGCCATGGAGATAGATAAAAGCAACGTGTAGGGGGAGAATTATTGAGGGCAGCAAAGCAACGTCATCAATGGGAATGTGCGTACCATAGAGAGGAAGGACAGGGAGAGAGAGAGACGGCGCAGGGCTTCATGGGAACTGTAGTTCTCTGATGTTAGAATCGTTTCCAACTAAGGTCTTTAGAATAGTCATTTAGGAGCAGTAGTATAGAATAATATGACACATGTCTGTTTAGTATGTGACAAGCAGGGATAATGTAGTATGTGTTTGTTTGTTTTTTATTAGTATACCCCTTGAAGGGGCAGTACCACCCACAAGGACAAAAAAAAAGAAAAGAAAATTGTCAAATGTTAATATTATGTGGAGTGGAAAGTGCTGACAATGAAGTTGCTTATTTGTTTAAATACTTATAATCCAGAAAATATATTTAATAAAATAATGAAAAAAACACACAAATAAATACAGACACAATAAAAATAAAGAATAACAAATTTGTAGCATAGAAAATCCCCACATCCATATAGAATCTGCTATAATGTAACAACATTATGCTTATAGCAGCAGGGAAGAAAACATTGTGGTTAGATGAGATTTCAAACCAACTTCCTTACAAGAATTAACCCCTTTACGCCAAAACGGCGTCTTTGTGCTTTTGGCCCAGATTACAGAGTTATCGGGAGCCAGGGATATAGAGTCAGAGACCCAATCAGGCTCTTTACAGACCACTGCGGATCTCTGCAGGAAATGCTGCAAGAGTTTGTGACGTCAAGTGTCACGGCACCGTGCCCCACCACGAAATTTCAGGCACGCCGCGTTTGAGTAAAATGTAGCTAGCGCTCCCTTTGCGCATCAGCTACATATTACATGTCAGACTGCGTCCACTCAAAGTGGCCTCCCTGCAGCGGGATCCACAGCTCATCGCAGGGAGCCGCCATAATCTGTACTAGTCACAAAGTTCTACGCCATCCAAGCTTTTGGGGCACTTAGGACAGCATAGAACGTCCTACAGGAGGGAAGGCGTCAATAAATATGACCTGGTAGGGAACACATCCAGCAATAATACTATACACCCATAGCCCAAATCTGCAAGGCGTTTCAGTCCGCTGTAACCTTTTTACAGCGGGCATAAGAAGGTGAGAACCAAGTCATATGTGACCAGAAGAAAATCACTGTGAATGCTCAGTCCTCTGCACATACACAGTATTAATTCTATATTAATTATATATGCCAAAAAAAACTGAAATTACATTGAAAAAATAATTTCTAAAGAATCCTACAAAATAGGAAGAAAGAGCGGAACCTGTGCTGGGGGTAAGTCCTGTGAGTGCAATAGGTGCTAGGGGCAAGTCCTGTAAATGCAATTGGTGCTGGGGGCCAAGTCCTGTGAGTGCAATGGATGCTGGGGGCAAGTCCTGCGAGTGCAATAGGTGCTAGAGGCAAGTTCTTTTATTGCAATAGGTGCTGAGGGAAAGTCATGTGATTGCAATAGGTGCTAGGGGCAAGTCCTGTGATTGCAATAGGTGCTAGGGGCAAGTCCTGTGATTGCAATGGGTGCTGGGGGCAAGTCCTGTGAATTCAATGGATGGTGGCGGCAAGTCCTGTGAGTGCAATGGGCTCTGGGGGCATGTCCTGTGAGTGCAATAGGTGCTGGGGATGATTCCTGTGATTGCAATAGATGCTGGGGCAAGCACTGTGATTGCCATAGGTGTTGGGTGCAAGTCCAATGAGTGCAATAGGTGCTGAGGGCAAGTACTGTTAGTGCAATGGATGCTGGGGGCAAGACCTGTGAGTGCAATCTTGGTGCTCTGGCAAGACCAGTTGGTGCTACATGTCCTTTGGGAGTAATCTGTGTGCCGGGGTAAGTTATATGGGTGCACTGGACAAGCGATGCGGGTGCCTATTTATTAGAATTCTACCTTAGACCTAAATTTAGCTCTAACTAATTTGTAACCCTAGGTGTAACCCTGACCCTAGATCTAGGGTTAGCTTTGTCTTTTTTTCTTCTTCAGTATAATGTTGCTGACTGTCTCTAGGGGTCTGTCAAGCAACATTTCTGCTCACTTCCATCACTCTTGACAATCCGGGGAAGTGTCAAATTGAAGGCTTATGCTGTTTTTTCCCTGTTGAAAGCAGAATTTGCAGTTGCTTAAAAAAGTTGGGGTTTTTATTTGCCTTCTTTTAGATCAACAACGGTACCAAAAGAATAGAAAAAGGGTTGAGCTTGATGGAATCAAGCCTTTTTTCAACCTAAACTACTATGTAACTAGGTATATACACTACCAGTCCAAAGTCTGGGTCACTTAGAAATATCCTTGTTTTTTTTTTGAAAAAACAAATATTTTGTTCATTACAGTGTAGACAATGTTAATGTTATAAATGACTACTGTAGCTGTACCTGGGATCTCTACATAGGTGTACAGCGATGCTTTTATCAGCAACCATCACTCCTGTGTTCCTGACTGTAAACTCTTAAAGGGAATGTACTGACCTAAGTCAAAAAGATAATGACATCATTTGTTTTGTTTACATATTTATATAACAGGAACTTCAAACCGGCATCCGTCAAAGAAAATTCTTATTGTTTGGCACAGAAGCCAAACGTGTTTCTCTTGTGAAAGTTTGTTATGCCAAGTGATCAGGATTGCGCACTGATAGCATACACACTGATTGCATTGATTGTAGTACATGGAAAAACATTTTATAAAAAGGGAAATTTGTAACCTCAGTTAAATTAAGCACATTTCTTAAAAATAAGATAAACATTGTGGTTGAATTAAGTTTGTAATATACTCTAAGAGGTTAATTCATGAAAGAGAGAACTGCAGGGAACCAGTAGTGTATCTTCCACAAGGCAAACAAGGCAATCGCCTAGGGCGGCACTTTGCCAGAGAGTGTTAATGCACACTTCTGGTGCTTCAAACATTTTCACTCCCTCCCCTACCGTTCACCAAGCTCTAGCTCCTTCCAATTAATTGGGTTGATGAGGCATGTAATGGACGTGGTGGGGGTATGCAATGAGGGTGATGGTGGCATGTAATGGGGGAGATGGGGCATGTAATGGAGGTGGTGGGAGTATGTAATGAGGGTGATGGTGGCATGTGATGGGGCATTGAGTGTGTATGCAATGTGGATTATGGGGGCATGTAATGGGGTGATTGGGCATTCAATGTGTGTGCAGTGTGGGTCATGGGGCATGTAATGGGGTAATGGGGCATGTCGTGGGTGTGCAATGTGGGTGATGGGGCGTGTTATAGGTGTGCAACGTGGGTGGGGGGAGCCCAAATTTTGTCTGCCTAGGAAAGCACAAAGCCAAGATACACCACTGCAGGGAACTGAAAAGAGAATTCCAAACTCAAGGCCAAAGTAGCCGAGCCGGAAGAGTTTCTCCATTCTGAGAGGAGATAAATTCTTCCAGCTCAGACACACTGGTCCCAAGCCTCAAACCGCTTCCCTCAAATCCCTGCAATTCTCCACTTCATGAGCAAAGCCCCAAGTATTGTTTTGAATGAATTACTGGCATTAGGCAAAGGTTTCAAAATAGTACTCAGGTTTATCATTTTAAAAGGTGAAATGATCATTAGAAAACCTTATGCAGTTATAATGACACTGTGAAAAACTTGTGCTGATTAAAGAATCAACAAAACTGGCCTTCTTTAGTCTAGTTTCGTATCTGGAGAATCAGCAGTTGTGGGTTTGATTAGAGTGTCAGAATGGCCAAAAACAAATAACTTCATCAGTGTATTCTTGTTTTGAGCAATAAATGTAAGAAATTGCCAAGTAACTGAAGATCTCATACTACACTCTATACTACTCCCATCACAGAACAGTGCAAACTGACTCTAACAAGAATAGAAAGAGGAATGGGAGAAAGATTAAGATGGGCAAAACAACACAGACACTGGACACAGAAAGATTGAAAAAAAAAGAAGTGTTTGTCATATCTTGAATGGCCACTGGGCGGTGTGATGTTATAGTTGAAACTCTTTGGCAGGAGAAGGCATACCCTTGCAAGATCCCCAATGTCCTGGAAGTCCAGAGGGTGAACAGAACAGCCTGGAAGTGGGGGGAACAAGGGATCGATCTAAAAAAATTAAAAAATTAAACATAGGACTGGAACAAACTGGAAATATCAAAATATAAATAAGAGAGGGAGGATATAAAGAAACCACACTCTCAGCGACAACAGGATACCAGAGCAGCGAATGAGATGTCTCAAGGGGATTAATATAGGTTTGTGACATGAGGGCGGCACTCTCCATTACCTCTCCTCTACAGAGAAGCTGGAGAGATCAAAGTACTGCCTACTGGCTGCTAACCTCATTTGTGTCATATGAGACAGCCGCGCTTGTGTGCTCATCTCGGAAGTACACGCATGCTAGTTTATCATTCTCTAATGTCGCATTGCCGACCCTTCCACACAACAAACAAAGTGGCGATGGAACACCGGGAACGGAATCTTCCTGACAATCGTACACCTGCCTGACAGTGTTATGGGCAAACAAATTTAAGTTTCAGGTATTAAGTTTACAAAGAAGATCATTCGTGAGATGCAGACCAAATGAAATGATGCTAGAGGAGTGTGTGATGTCATCTATCAGCCACGGTGGAGGCAACTGGATGGGGTGTGGGTGCTTTGTTGGGGGTTAGTGGGAGATTTGTAAAAAAGATCTTGAAGAAGGAAGTCGATCACTCGGCTTTTGCAAAGCCACGCGACAGCTTGTGGACGGCGCTTGATTGGAGCCAATTTCCTTTCACAACAGGACAATGATCCAAAACACAGCTCCAAACTATGCAAGAATTATTAGGGAAGAAGCAGTCAGCTGGTATTCTGTCTATAAGGGACTGGCGAGCACAGTCGCCGCATATCAACCCTATAGAGCTGTTGTGGGAGCAGCTTACGTGTGAATGGCACATAAGAAGTCAAGCCAATCCAACTTGTGGGAAGAGATTCAGGAAGCATGGGGGGAAATCTGTTCAGTTTAACTCAACAAAATGATATCTAGAATGCCAGAGGTCTGCAAGGCAGAGATCGAAGGACACAATTATAATTTAAAGGAAAAATCATTATTTCTAACCTTGTCAGCCTCTTGACTGTATTTCTTATTCATTTTGCAACTCATTTGATGCATATTTTCATGGAAAACAAAGACATTTCTAAGTAACTCCAAACTGTTTATCTTTCCTTTGTTATTTGCACATTTAAAGGGACTTTATCACTTAAACATTGTTTTTACTGTGAATGTGGAGAATAAAAAAGATGATTGAAAACGATCTTTACATTGTGATACAAAAAGTGACAGTGCGCTAAAGTGTCAAACCAAGGTGCAAAATACAGGATATGTATCAGAAATATGACTCACGTAAATGTGGTCTCACAGATGGGTTACAAATGATTTCTTCAAGTTGTATACGTATCTCCAAACAAATAAAACAAATGTTAGAGCATATACAGTACAATTTTAATAAGAAACATAAAATATCTTACACTTAAAAACATGAACAGATGATCCAAGATATCAATCCTGACAGGAACAATCAAGCCCCAGGAAGGTGAGAAGAAGTAGTGCCAAGCAACGCGTTTCGCCCTTGCCTAGCCTTGAGGAAGCCCACTAGAAGGGCGAAACGCGTTGCTTGGCACTACTTCTTCTGTCACATTGCAGTAACATTTATTTATATAGCGCCAACAATTTACGCAGCATTTGGTACAGCGCATACTAAGTTAGATGAACAGACTGATACATGAGGCAGAGCGCCCTGCTCTCAAGTAGTGTTGAGCGAACCCGAACCGCACTGTTCGGGTTCGTACCGGACATTACGGTGTCCGTGCCACGAACCCGGACATTTCACTGTATGTCCGTGTTGGAGTTCGAGGTTCGGCTATTAACCGAAAGTCTTTAAACCGAAAGCCTCAACATCACTCGGCACACATTGCCCCGACAGCACGTTTCAGTGTCACCTTGTTACATTGCTCCCACGGTACTTGCCACAGTGTCATATCATTTCCAAATCACTTGCCACATTACAAGGTCTTACTCTAGCACCCAGATTGCACCCATAATTTACTCAAGTTTCCAGATTGCTCTCACATGACATACCCCAGCACCTAATAATTGGCCAAGCACCCAAGATTTAGCCACAGCACCTAGGATTTATTCCCAGCACACATGACTTACCCCAGCACCCAGATGTCACCCAGGATTTGCCCCATATGTCACCCAAGTCTCACCCCAGCACCCAGGTGGTACCCAGGACTTTTCCCAGCACCCAGATGTCACCCAGGATTTGCCCCAGATGTCACCTAGACTTACTGCTACACACAGGTGCAACCCAGGACTTTTCCCAGCATGCAGGATTTTCCCCCGGTGGCACACAGGACTTGGATACAGCACTCAGGTTTTAACCTAACACTCAGATGCACCCATGAATTACACCAGCACCCAGATGGCACTGATGACTTACTCCAGCACCCAGGAATTACCCCAATACCCAGGTGGCATCCAGGATTTGCCCAAGATGGCACTAATGATTTGCACCAGCACCCAGATGGCACCCAGGACTTATCCTAGCACCAAAATGGCATCAGAACTTAGCCCAGAATGCAGATGGCACTCACAGGACTTACACAAGCATGCAGGACTTAGCACAGCACCAATATGTCACTCATTATTTGGACCAGCACCAAGATGGCATCCATGAGTTATTCCAGCATGCTGATTGCACTTACAGGACTCCACCCAGAATGCTGCCTGCACTCACGGGACTTTTGTGGTGGAGTCATGTGATTGCATCCTACACATGAATGCCCCCCCCTGCTTTGACAGCCCTGAGAGATGCTGTGCAAGGGTGGAAAGAGAATAACTAGGAACGTGCTCATTCAGACTGTTGCTAATTTTCTCTCCATAATAGTAGTTACAGAGAGCACTCCCTGTGGAGCTGTGACCTAGGTCAGCGCCTACCTTGCCTATAGGTAGAGCCAGCCCCATCTGTGATACCTTTCTACTGATTACTTTGGAGTTGTTCCACCTCTCTGAGACTAAACACACTGTTATTGCACAAGCTCAGTTAGACCTCAGGTAATGTGATACTTCTGTCTGAAAGACAGCATTATACGGAACTGACCCTCCCTGTATATTTTATCTGTGCTCTACATTCTAGGATATGTCTTCATTTACATACATCACACATGTAAATCCTGGCACGTGTTGTCCTTGTGGTCTGTGATGGTATAAATGTTCCATTCAGCAGTCAGTGGTTCAGTGATCTGTATCAGACCAGTGTGCAGTGATCAGGATGATGTCACACAGCTGTTACCTCACTATATTAATGATCTGGATTCACGGTGAGAATTAGGCTCCTGTATATTAATGTTTCATACAGCATTAGACACACAGAAATACAGACAGAGACATGTTATCATGTATAGAATAACACTAACAGTCTGTCTTTGGTACTAATGGGAAACAATATTATGTATTAGGGACTTTAATATAAATGGTGTATTAGATTTAAGCTAAAATGTATGCAGATTCCTTTATAAAACATACAATAAGTATTGTATAGTAATGAATCTATCTCAAAAGAAATTCCTTGCAGTTTTTAGTAAATGTTGTAGGTTTAACATGAACCCTTTCCCCCAATCCTCAGGATCCTGTGGACAGATCGTATTGACTCAGACTCCAAAATCTGTCACTGTGTCACCAGGAGACTCTGTCACTGTAACATGTAAAGCCAGTGAGAGCGTAAAGCACAGTAATGGTTATACCTATCTGAACTGGCTCCAACAGAAACCAGGACAACCTCCAAAGCCTCTTATCTATCTTGTAAGTTCCCTGCACACTGGGACCCCAGACCGGTTCAGTGGCAGTGGATCTGGAACCAGTTTCACTTTAACAATCAGTGGGGTGAAAGCAGAAGATGCTGGAGATTATTACTGTCTGCAGTATAGCAGCTCCCCTCTCACACAGTGATACAGAGCCGGACAAAAACCTTCCTCTTTCATTAACCTCTGTATTTACATGTTAACACTATGTGTCTATACTCAGGTTATGAAAGTCATGTACCAATGGAATGAATACCAAACAGGATAAATTGATTATATCCTATGCAGAAGGACATGTTTTACTTTCTATTATATTTCTAATTTAATCCATTCATATTATTTGGTTTGATGCTTATAATATTTTAAGTGTCTTAGAAAAATATGAACATTTTATAAAATAAGAATACATAACCAGACTGGATTTCTGTTTTGAAAGTTGTAAAGTGCCAGATATATGGGCCTATTCACTAAAATTCTAGTTGGTCTCAATTAGGTGGTCGAATTTAATGGGGTAGTTTACCACACGAAACGCGTTAGGTCTTTCCCCTTTCTTATGACACCTTGTCCGGGACATTCCCACTGTCTGTTACTTAACTATTAAAGCACTTTATTTGATTACTATTTTTTACCATTACGGAGTGCACAAATCCTTTTTCGTCTATTTGCCAATATTCACGCTGGATCCACGTGTGGAGCATCTGTCTTCGGCTTCTGTGATGGGAGTGGAGCCGGCTTTTGTAAATTATTACTGACAAAGATAAATATTGACCTTAATCCCAACTCAACCACCTTGAGCAATTCACTAGAATATATCCCCCCCCCCCTCCCCCATTCTTGTGCAAATTTCTATTTTCAAAAAAGGGAAGGGAGTTTGATTTGGGGGCATGTTGGACTTTGACGTCTAATTCACTCTAAAGATGGTGAGCTGCACTGTAATGACTTGGGTAGCATCATTTCATTTTACTATAGCTGGTAAAAAAAACATATATATATATTTATTACAAAAAAATGTTTTTTTCTTTAAATACTGGGGCTAGGGGCTGATGAAAAACTAACAGGGCCAGGGTATGGGAAACATCCTTAGCCCCCTAAAATATCAGGGCCAGGGGCTGTACATATAATAAGATACAAAAATCCCCTAACACGGGGACAAACGGGATTTAATTGCCCACTGGCGAGAGTCCACAATAGCTGGCATTGCTGAATATTACTCTGAAGAGACACACCGGCATTCAAAGATCAATGTAAGTATCTGTGATTTTAATAAATCATAAAGCCGTTTGGTATTTAACGGGTGAGTAAAAAAGTTAAAGAAGATGGGTACAAGCAAATTACAACCCCTGTTACAAAAAAAGTACTCCCACCCCCAATTTAAACAGAGGCGGCTCTCTAATTAGGCGAGTTAGGCAGCCGCCTAAGGCCTCGCACTCACGGGGGCCTCGCGGCTGCCTAACTCACCTTATTACCTTTGATGTATCAGGGAGCTTAACGCTGCCGTTAAGCTCCCTGTTACACTAACCTGGGACGTTTCCTCCGTGCATCTTCTCTCCTGCACGGAGGAAGGAAGTTCCGGTCGTGTTTTTTTTTTTTTTTAAACTGTATTGAACCCGCGCAGCTTCAATAAAGTTTAAAAAAAAAAACGCGACCGGAACTTCCTTCCTCCGTGCAGGAGGGAAGATGCACGGAGGAAACAACGGAGAGCAGCATGGAGGTAAGTACTAGGGAAGGGGGGAGGAGGGTGGCACAAACGAGCAAAGCCTGGCATAATGAGGGGCTAAATATTGGCACAGTGTGGGGCAAAATCCTGGCAGAATGAGGTGAGGGGCAAAATCCTGGCATAGTGAGAGGCAATATCCTGGCATACAGTGGCAAAATCCTGGCATATTGAGAGGCAAAATTCTGGCATAATGAGGGGCAAAATCCTGGCACAGAGTGGCAAAATCCTGGCATAGTGAGAGGCTAAATCCTGGCATTGTGAGGGGCAAAATAGTGGCATTATGAGGGACAATATCCTGGCATACAGTGGCAAAATCCTGGCATATTGAGAGGCAAAATTCTGGCATTGTGAGGGGCAAAATTGTGGCATAATGAGGGGCAAAATCCTGGCACAGAGTGGCAAAATCCTGGCATATTGAGGGGCAAAATTCTTGCATATTGAGGGGCAAAATCCTGGCATAGAGTGGCAAAATCCTGGCAAATTGAGGGGCAAGATCCTGGCATAGAGTGGCAAAATCCTGGCAAATTGTGGGGCACAATCCTGGCATAGAGTGGAAAAATCCTGGCATATTGAGGGGAAAAATCCTGGCAGATTGAGTGGCACAATCCTGGCATATTGAGGGGCAAAATCCTGGCATATTGAATGGCTTAATCCTGGCATATTGAGGGACTAAATCCTGGCATATTGAGGGGGTAAATCCTGACATATTAAGGGGCTAAATCCTGGCATATTAAATGGCTAAATCCTGGCATATTGAGTGGCAAAATCCTGGCATATTGAATGGCTAAATCACAGTGCATCCGGTGCTGTGAGGAAGAACAAAGTGCCAATCTTCTAGCACAACGTGGTCTGTGAGACCACTTTCAACATTGAGCACCTTTCCTTCTGGCTGAGTGTTTCTGTTAGTGTGTGATTGTGTGCTGACTGAGTGTGTCTGTGAGTCAGTGTGTGCTGGCTGAGTGTATCTGTGAGTGTGTGCTGGCTGAGTGTGATTGTGTGCTGACTGAGTGTGTCTGTGAGTCAGTGTGTGCTCACTGAGTGTGTCTATGAATGACTGTGTGATATGTGTTAGTGTTCACATTTAGGACACAGCAATAACAATGAGAGTTAGTCAGCCGCACACAATTTTATCTATACCAAATGTTTATAGATGTTTGTAGAATAATTATGAGACAAATAAAATTCTAGGAGCTGTTCATTTCTAGAAGCTGGGATTTGAGTCTGATCTTGAAATATGCTATTTCTACAGTTCATTTTTATTATCACTTGCATATATTTTATTAAATAATGTGTGTCCGTGAGGGCCTCATGTTCGACTTTCGCCTAAGGCCTCACAAAGTCTAGAGCCACCACTGAATTTAAATAACAAGGGCCCATGGATTTAATAAGGCCAGCGACTGTTCCAATCCTTAAATAAATGGGTATAGTGGCTTGCCCGGTGCTACTGACCCCCCCCCATCTATCTAATGGGACTTACAAAATACCCCTGGCACCCTCTATTAGCCATGCGGCCAGGGGCTGGCCCAAAGGACCTTTGACTCCTGAAATAAATTCAAATTAAATATGTTCCTTATCCTCCATCTCAAATAGGAGAAAAGAAGATCTGAAAAAAAAAAAACCTGTTAAAAAAAATCTACCTTTTGAGTGTCATAAGAATGGGCCGTGAAAGTCACTTTTCACCTCCTGGCACACGAAGGGTGCCCTGTAAAAAAATAATCTTAAAATAATATCTCATGACCATTCTCATCTTTGGGATCATCTCAAAAAAAAAAAAAAAACAGGATGAAGGTGTATAAAATGAACCAGAAATGATTAACAAGGACATGTTTTCAGAAGGTCGATCATAAAACTTACTTGCAGGCAAAAAGTTGTCACCAATAAACCTGGATAGATAACATTCCAAGGGGTCAGCTGATAAATATGCAGTAATTGTACAAAAGAGATGAAGCTGTTGTGTAGCCATTCATCGCTGACAGTTCAGCTGCCGCACTGACCTGTATTAAAGGACAACTGTAAGCCAAAAATATAGTTCTATTTAATTAAAAGATTACAACAAGTACATAGTTGGCCATGTTTCCAGGGACACATATTTGTTCCACATGCTGCAGAAAGACCATGCAAAGTGCAGCCCGGCTGTATGTAGGATGGATATACGCACAGACACAATATAATTAATGAATCAGGGTGGAGATCTCATAGGACCTACCATGATGAATTCATTGGATTGTGTCTGTGCGTATATCCATCCTACATACTGCCGGGCTGCACTTTGCATGCTCTTTCTGCAGCATGTGGAACAAATATGTGTCCCTGGAAACATGGCCGATGTTGGCAACTATGCAAGTATAGGCATTATAAACAGAAATGCATTAGTGAAGGAGGGCTCAATAAGATACTTTATTTGGATTCTTTCATTAAAACTTTTCTGCTTAAAATGTCTACCCTTCATGCTATATTGTCATCAGTTGTCCTTGAAATACTTGGATTTCCCTAAGCAAAACACTTATTTTGCTTATTTTGCAGACATTATTATAATCAGGGATCCTACGGTAATTGAATGTATATATATATCCTGCTTCAACACGGTCCTTCCTCAATAATATTTAATATTTAGCGATTGCTGAGAACCACTATCCCCTGTTATAGCCACAACTGTCAATATGTAAAAACAATTCATTGATACTAAGTAGACAGTACAGCGACTTTAATATCTTGTATTTTTTCCTACAGTATACAATACTTTTGAGAAACACAGATTTCTACTATATTATAAGAAATTGGAAGAGGTTCTGTTCTTAGTTATTTTATGTTTCATACTTTTTTGTTATCACTTATAGTTTTGTATACTTTTACAGTATTTTATTGTAAGATTCAATAAAGGTGAAGTTTTAATGCTTGTCTCTTATATACAAGGCTTCCCATAATATTTAACTTTTATCCTGGACTAATGTGCCAGAGCACACATCTTATATCTATAAATCTTAAAAACCTATAAATCTTTATCATGTACTGTTCTCCTTCTTATATTACTGCCACAGCATCTTCGGAGAGTCAGTGATGTCCGCACTAGGCTTCTTCTTTGGATGACATAATATGAGGCAGAAAGTCGGCTGTGCCTCTTACCCTGCAGAATAAAAAGAGGATGATAAAATCTGCAAAATGTGAATGTTTTATTGATCCATCCTTTGGACATCCAATAAGGGTAAAAGTACAGGTAAGACACGTTTAAAGAGAGAAAAGGACCAAACCAACTAGAATTGAAATAGCATACCATACTGTATAGAAAGAATGAAAAGCATTATGACAGACACTAAATATATATCTGTAGAAATAAAAAAAATCAAAGCAATAAAATAACAAATATGTCCATTAGTTCATTGTGTGTGTGCAAAATTCTTGAAAATAGGCATAATGGTATTAATGAAAATGAAATGTGTTTTTGTTCCACTAGATGTCACTGGCGTTCTGCTTGTATTAAATACTACACAGCAAACAATGACAATTACATTACATTACTATTTATCTACATAGTGGCAACACGTTACTGAGCACCTTGTATGGATTTACTATTCATAATGTGTATCCTTTAAGGAAAGGTAAAATATATGTTAAATTAGTTAAATCTCACTCATACATTGAAGAGAAATACATTACCAAAAACAAAATAAGGGATAATAAGAAAGTGACAAGTAGTTTAACTAATGAAGAACTAAAAGCTTTAAAATAACTAAGAGGGGGCATCCGTATAATCATCAAACAAGAAGATAATGGTGCGTGCATAGTAATTCAAGATATTTTACTGAAGGAAATGAATAGACAACTGAGGACATATCCTGACCTCCCCTGGGACTGTCTTTCGGCTGAACCTACAATATCACCGCAAACAACAAGTACACCGATAATGGATGGATGTCTGTACGTTTGTTGAAAATCTACGTTTTTAATTTGAGGTTTGGATGTTTGTATGATTGGTTGAAAGATGACACTACCTGCACATTACTTTTTTTTTTCTCTATACCTAGACACTCACTGCACATATTCCCTGAATTTTGTAATTAGACTATAAATATTTACAAGTAGGCGATTCTGTAACTATGGGAACAGACACGGATATTACCTTCAAAATTCTGTAACTTAACCATAAAGTGTCTGCCTGTGGGTACCTTTGGTGATCATGGGAGCAGATAAAGAGTGGTTGGGTAGCAGATAAGACTCTTCTAAATTAAACAACTCGATAGTTCCCAGCTCTTCGACTTGAATATTAAAGATCATAAATGGACGCAACCATGACTTGCAGTGAAATGCCTATTGTATGCACTTAAATGCATTGTATTTAAACTTGAATGTGTATTGTAATGTCTTTCTCTATTGCACTTTAAACTTACTGATTGTATGTAACTTTGATACTTTTGCAATAAAAAAGGGGACACCAGTATTATCATCGAACATAGTAATTCAAGATATTTGACAGAAGGAAATGAATAGACAACTGAGGACATATCCACTCCCTGAGATTAAGAAACAGTTTGATTTACTCCTGGATAAGGGAAAGGAGATTACTCTGCTTGCAGTCCATGATCTGCAGATATCCCTGCCTTTGTCCCCCATGTAGATTAGAAACGTTCCCAAAGCAGTTAGAAACTGTGCCCAATGCGGATTAGAAACTGCACCCAATGCGGATTAGAAACTATCCCGAATATGGATTAGAAACTGTGCCCAATGCAGATTAGAAACTGTACCCAATGCGGATTAGAAACTATCTCGAATGCGGATTAGAAACTGTGCCCAATGCAGATTAGAAACTGTACCCAATGCGGATTAGAAACTATGCCCAATGCAGATTAGAAACTGTCCCGAATGCGGATTAGAAACTGTCCCCAATCTTGACTAGAAGCTGTGTCCAATGCGAATTAGAAATTGTGTCCAATGCGGATTAGAAATTGTGCCCAATGTGGATTAGAAACTGTACCCAATGCTGATTATAAACTGTACCCAATGCGGATTAGAAACTGTCTCAATACTGATTATAAACTGTCCCCAATGCTGATTAGAAACTGTCCCCAATGAGGATTAGAAACTGTCCCCAATGCGGATTAGAAAATGTCCCGAATGCAGTTAGAAACTTTCCCAATGCGGATTAGAAACTGTGCCCAATGCGGATTAGAAACTGTCCCCAATGACAATTAGAAACTGTCCCCACTGCGGATTAGAAATTGTCCCCACTGCGGATTAGAAACTGTGCCCAATGCGGATTAGAAACTGTACACAATGCGGATTAGAAACTGTACACAATGTGGACTAGAAACTGTACACAATGCGGATTAGAAACGGTCCCCAATGATGAATAGAAACTATCCCCAAATGCAGATTAGAAAATGTGCCCAATGCAGATTAGAAACTGTCCCCAATGAGGATTAGAATCTGTCCCCAATGCGGATTAGAATCTGTCCCCAATGCGGATTAGAAACTATGCCCAATGCAGATTAGAAACTGTCCCCAATGAGGATTAGAATCTGTCCCCAATGCGGATTAGAAACTGTCCCCAATGAGGATTAGAATCTGTCCCCAATGCAGATTAGAAACTGTCCCCAATGCAGATTAGAAACTGTCCCAAATGTGGATTAGAATCTGTCCCCAATGACAAATAGAAACTGCCTCCAATGCGGATTAGAAACTGTGGAAAAAAATGAAAAGAGGGAAAAAGAAACCTGATACATACACAGTCCTCTGATCTTCTTAACTCCTTGAGTGCTGGGTAGCGGGTCCCTCAACCCGACTGTTTAAACGGTAAACAGAAAAATAGAAAAGAATGTCCCACTTCACAGACTGCAGATAATCCACTTGATCCAATAAAAAGTTGATTTTATTGTTGCAAAAAATAAATAAAAAAGTAGTACAATGGAGCCATTGCTTGCAGCACCTACCTTAGAAACTGTGGAGTATTTTGGTTCTCATTTTCATTTCTGACAACGTGTAATGTTCTTCATTGTACTACTACGTGAGAGGCATCATAGTATTACTGGTAAAACTTAGCTTTATTAAATGACTGCACCCTAAGGTTGCCACCTTTTCCACAAAAAAATACCCACCATGCTACTGCCTTTATAGACTTAACATTGGTCTCAAGCCCATTATATGAACGCAGTATCATATAATCATTACACCCTCCACACCCGGAAAACCAAAAATGTAGGTAAATGTGGTATTTTAGGCTCCATGGCAGGAGGTACATTCTACAGAGTTGTAATCAAATACATGTAATGTTAGATGCAATAATATATATATGGATGACTAGATCTTAGACGGTTTATGACTTTTACCTGTAGCAAATATTTCTAATAATGAGTTCCAAAGGCAAGTTTCAATTACTATTCTGAATTGGCATTGAAGAGACTGTATCACTAAAACACTGTATTTACTGTGCGTGTAGAGAATAAAAAATTATTGGAAATCATCTATAGATTGTGTTGGCAAAATTGCAAGTAAATGACTGAATTAGGAGAAAAATGTGTTTTAAATGTGTCTGTGGAGTCTCCTATTTTTCAATGAGAAATGTGCATAATAAGCCACAAGGTGATGTCATAAGCAATGTATGCATTTGCACCCAACACCATGAATAAATCATCCCCAATATATTTTCTACATTTACAGCAAAAGCCATATATTTTATTGCCTGATTTATGATATTCCCTTTACTAGAATTCACTGTTTATTGAATAGACCATGAGGATTTGCCTCAAGTCAGCTTTCTCTTGTGCTCATAACATTTCAATAATTAGCATTCTTTTTACTGGTAACATCTTAATTCCTGAAGCCAAAACAGCAATCTTGGGGTTCCTTATTTGATGGATTTGAAACCAAAGGGTCTACTCACCACAAAGAGAATTGAAACGAACTAAGATGGGAATTTCAAACTTTACACCAAAGAAACTGAATTGGAAAAATGCTCCAAATGCTGCTGAATGGGAGACTTTCTCCAACTCCTCTCCGTATCAAGGACTAAGTCATATGTTGAAAGATTGTTATAGTATTCGATACTTAGGATCTTTGCCAGCCCGGTTTTTAATCTTGTAAGTAAGTTTTCAAGCGCAAATAAATTTAAACCTTTGTTACAATCTACAATATCTGGTTTTGCCTTTTCTTTTACAGATTATATTCATATGAAGATTTGTGTACTTCATCGTCTTGATTACCCTGCTTTGGCTGCATCTTCATTATTATATATTTTATTATTTAATTTATAACTAAACTCTATATTTATTTTCCTTATACATTTATATATATATATATATTTTTAATCTTTATTGACTTTAAAATAATTTCATGCTTTACAATTGTTCTGTTGTGCAGTTGCATTATCTTTTTGTTGTTTTAAAGTTTATTTTTTAACCACAAAACTGTTATCCAAACTAACCCAATCTGCAATATTGTTTTTGCATGCGCTGTATTCTTTGTTTACTATTATCTATATATTCTGTTATATATTGCTTTGCTCTTTCTGTGTGTTAACTTGGTAGTGTGTTTTTGTGCATACCAGGTTCATCCTAGTTATTCACTATTTTTTCGCTTAAAAAAGGTATTGTGTAATATACCTACACACACTCCTGCCCACTAAAGATCTAATTTTCACTCTCAGCTTTAGACTTGTCCTTTTTTGAGTGAGGTCTTTCCCCTTTTTCACTCATTGGCCTTAAGTAAAGGGATTCTTTACAGTATGGACATAATAAAGTTATGGAACTCACTGCCAAGAGAGGTAGTGCTATCAACCCCAATAGATGTATTTAAAATGGTCTGGATGTTTTTTTTTAAGAAAAGCATTACATACAGGGCTATTAATAATAGTATAAGCATTAATAATAGAGCTTATTGATCCAAGGAGAAATCTGATTGCCAAGTCAAGAATGAATTTCCCCCCTAGGAGGCAAAATTCGAAATAGCTTCCTTAGGGGTTGTTGCCTTCTTTTGGATTAAAAGCTGGAATGATGGGTAGAAGGGTTGAACTTGATGGACTTGTGTGTTTTTTTTTGTTCAACCTAAATTACTATGTTACTATGTTAAGTTTGAAATTCCCATCTCCATTCCCTGCAATTCTCTCTTTATTGATTAGACCCTGAATTGTTTCTATACCTACAGTTATAGGCCAGAGAATATCATTGTATATTTTAGGTGCTACAATACCATCTACTGTACTTTTAAAACTTGGATTCCCTAAATCAGATTGTGATAAAATGAAAAGAGATAAAAATCTATATGAGTATAAAAAGGTTACAATAAAAATACTCATTGTGCAGTTAATGGGAGATATTCACTGAAAGGTGACTTGTAGGTGAGATGAACACATCATTCCAGAGACATTAAGGGACTGGATCACCTAAATATTGTAGAGAGTAAAAAAATTTAAATTATCTATTCATTGTGTTTGTGGAGTCTCCTGTTTATGACAATAACTGTGGCCTAATATGCAAATTACACATTTCCCATTGACAAGCAGTTCATTTGCATATCAGGACACCGGTGATGTCATAAGCAGGAGACTCCACATATTTTTCTCCTAATTTAGGCGTCTGCTTGTGTATAACTGCACATATGCGGAATTCATTCTCCTTCAGTGTCAGAGAGAATCTGGATGTCAGAGGATGACATCATAATGCAGGATATCGGTACCGAATCGGAACTGTCCCACATAAAGCAGGAATGTTGAGGTTCTGCACAAGTTCTAATCTGTGATACATTCCTACAGATCACTTAGTAGCAGTTTCGGTTCTGTGAATCTAGGCACCTCCATACTTTACAAAGCCAATCAGACTTCCGATGACCTAAAATATAACCGGATGGAAAATATTATGAACTGGTAGTTTTATGTCATTTAGTTTTAAATGAATCAAAAAAGGATGCATACAAGGAACTGACACTCCCTGTATGATAAATATGTTATGTGTATTCTATCACATGACTTCATTTACATACATCACACATGTAAATCCTGACACGTGTTGTCCTTGTGGCTTGTGATGGTATAAATAAAGAGTGGTGATCTGTGCAACAAATGCCGGTTCAGGGGTGCTGTCCAAACTATTGTTTTTTGCATGTATATGTGGAGCCTGACCAGCTTTTGGGCGTGCACTCCACCCACTCACAGGTGCTGTGGAATCACTCACAGGTGCTCTGGACCCACTCATAGGTGCTCTGGACCCACTCATAGGTGCTCTGGACCCACTCAAAAGTGCTCTGTTTATGGTGTCCAGTGAAATTTGTATAAATTCTAGTCCAAGACTAAATCTTAAATATTTTTTCATCTAAGCTAGGTGCTTTTAAAAATATCTAAAATCATTAAAAATGTTTAAAATGATTAAGATAATATGTTGTATGGGTGCACACTGCATTTATTTCATTGTTAGTATTGTGGTCACTTCAGTGGTGCTCTGTATATGCCGGTTCTGGGGTGCTGTCCAAAATATTGTTTTTTGCCTCTGCACATCACACAGTGTTAAATACACACAGTGTCACAAGCACACACCCCACAGTGTCTCACACATCCCATAGTGTCTCACACATCCCACAGTGTCACACACATCCCACAGTGTCACACACACATTACACAGTGTCACATACATGGTCTCTAACACACACATCACACAGTTTCACATACAGGGTCTCACACACACATCATACAGGGTCACACACCACACAGTGTCACATACAGGGTCTCAAACAGTCACATCACACAGTGTCACATTCAGGGTCTCACACACACACACACACACACACACACACACACACACACACACACAGTGTCACATACAGGGTCTCATACACACATCACACAATGTCAAATACAGGGTCTCACACACACATCACACAGTGTCACATACAGGGTCTCAGACACACATCACACAATGTCATATACAGGGTCTCACACAAACATAACACAATGTCACATACAGGGTCTCACACACACACACATCACACAATGTCACATACAGGGCCTCACACACACACACACATCACACAGTGTCACATAAAGGGTCTCACACACTGTGTCACATACAGGGTCTCACACACACCGCACAGTGTCACAATGTCACATACAGGGTCTCACACATCACACAATGTCACATACAGGGTCTCACACACGCACATCACACACACACATCACACAGTGTCGCATACACATTACACAGTGTCACAATGTCACATACAGGGTCTCACACATCACACAATGTCACATACAGGGTCTCACACACACACACACATCACACAGTGTCACATACAGGGTCTCACACACACATCACACAGTGTCACATACACATTACACAGTGTCACAATGTCACATACAGGGTCTCACACACACCACAGAGTGTCGCAATGTCACATGCAGGGTCTCACACATCACACAATGTCACATACAGGGTCTCACACACATCACACAGTGTCACATACAGGGTCTAACACACACACATCACACAGTGTCACATACAGGGTCTCACACACACATCACACAGTGTCACATACAGGGTCTCACACACACACATCACACAATGTCACATACAGGGTATCACACACACACATCACACAGTGTCACATACAGGGTCTAACACACACACATCACACAGTGTCACATACAGGGTCTAACACACACACATCACACAGTGTCACACACACATCACACAGTTTCACATGCAGGGTCTCACACACACACACATCACACAATGTCATATACAGGGTCTCACACACACACATCACACAATGTCCCATACAGGGTCTCACACACACACATCACACAATGTCACATACAGGGTCTCTCACACACACACACACACACACACACACAGTGTCACATACACATTATACAGTGTCACAATGTCACATACAGGGTCTTACACCACACAATATCACATACAGGGTCTCACACACACACACACACATCACACAGTGTCACATACACATTACACAGTGTCACAATGTCACATACAGGGTCTCACACATCACACAGTGTCTCACACATCCCACAGTGTCTCACACATTACACAGTGTCACATACATGGTCTCTAACACACACACAACACACAGTTTCACATACAGGGTCTCACACACACACATCATACAGGGTCACACACACACCACACAGTGTCACATACAGGGTATCAACAGTCACATCACATAGTGTCACATTCAGGGTCTCACACACACACACACACACACACATTACACAGTGTCACATACAGGGTCTCACACACACATTACACAGTGTCACATACAAGGTCTCACACACATATTACACAGTGTCACATACAAGGTCTCACACACACACCACACAGTGTCACATACAGGGTCTCACACACACATTACACAGTGTCACATACAAGGTCTCACACACACATTACACAGTGTCACATACAGGGTCTCACACACACATCACACAATGTCACATACAGGGTCTCACACACACATCACACAATGTCATATACAGGGTCTCACACACACATCACACAGTGTCACATACAGGGTCTCACACACACATCACACAATGTCACATACAGGGTCTCACACACACACATCACACAGTGTCACATACAGGGTCTCACACACACACACATCACACAATGTCACATACAGGGTCTCACACACACATCACACAATGTCACATACAGGGTCTCACACACACATCACACAGTGTCACATTCAGGGTCTCACACACACATCACACAGTGTCACATACAGGGTCTCACACACACATCACACAATGTCATATACAGGGTCTCACACACACACATCACACAGTGTCACATACAGGGTCTCACACACACATCACACCATGTCATAAACAGGGTCTCACACACACACATCACACAGTGTCACATACAGGGTCACACACACACATCACACAGTGTCACATACAGGGTCTCACACACACATCACACAATGTCAAATACAGGGTCTCACACACACACATCACACAGTGTCATATACAGGGTCTCACACACACATCACACAGTGTCATATACAGGGTCTCACACACACATTACACAGTGTCACATTCAGGGTCTCACACACACACATCACACAGTGTCACATTCAGGGTCTCACACACACATCACAAGTGTCACATACAGGGTCTCACACACACATCACACAATGTCATATACAGGGTCTCACACACACACATCACACAGTGTCATTTACAGGGTCTCACACACACATCACACAGTGTCATATACAGGGTCTCACACACACATTACACAGTGTCACATTCAGGGTCTCACACACACATCACACAGTGTCATATACAGGGTCTCACAGACACATCACACAGTGTCACTTACACATTACACAGTGTCACAATGTCACATACAGGGTCTCACATATCACACAATGTCACATACAGGGTCTCACACACACACATCACACAATGTCACATACAGGGTCTCACACACACACATCACACAATGTCACATATAGGGTCTCACACACACACATCACACAGTGTCACATACAGGGTCTCACACACACATCACACAATGTCATATGCAGGGTCTCACACACACACATCACACAATGTCACATACAGGGTCTCACACACACACATCACACAATGTCACATACAGGGTCTCACACACACACATCACACAGTGTCACATACAGGGTCTCACACACACATTACACAGTGTCACATACAGGGTCTCACACACACACATCACACAATGTCACATACAGGGTCTCACACACACACATCACACAGTGTCACATACAGGGTCTCACACACACATCACACAGTGTCACATACAGGGTCTCACACACACATCACACAATGTCATATACAGGGTCTCACACACACACACATCACACAATGTCACATACAGGGTCTCACACACACATCACACAATGTCATATACAGGGTCTCACACACACACATCACACAATGTCACATACAGGGTCTCACACACACATCACACAGTGTCACATACAGGGTCTCACACACACATCACACAATGTCATATACAGGGTCTCACACACTCACATCACACAATGTCACATACAGGGTCTCACACACACACATCACACAATGTCACATATAGGGTCTCACACACACACATCACACAGTGTCACATACAGGGTCTCACACACACACATCACACAGTGTCACATACAGGGTCTCACACACACACATCACACAGTGTCACATACAGGGTCTCACACACATCACACAGTGTCACATACAGGGTCTAACACACACACATCACACAGTGTCACATACACATCACACAGTTTCACATTCAGGGTCTCACACACACATCACACAATGTCACATACAGGGTCTCACACATACAACACGTAATGTTACATACCGGGTCTCACACACACACACATCACACAATGTCACATACAGGGTCTCACACATACAACACGTAATGTTACATACCGGGTCTCACACACACACACATCACACAATGTCACATACAGGGTCTCACACACACACACAGTGTCACTTACACATTACACAGTGTCACAATGTCACATACAGGGTCTCACATATCACACAATGTCACATACAGGGTCTCACACACACACATCACACAATGTCACATACAGGGTCTCACACACACACATCACACAATGTCACATACAGGTTCTCACACACACACATCACACAATGTCACATACAGGGTCTCACACACACACATCACACAATGTCACATGCAGGGTCTCACACACACACACATCACACTATGTCACATACAGGGTCTCACACACACACCACAAAGTGTCACAAACACATGCAAAAAAAAAAAAAAAAAACAATTCAACTCAGTCCGGCCATCTATCCTAGATATAACATAAGGCAGCGACTAATGGAAGTATTACTTTACTGAGAGGGTAGTGGATGCATGGAATAGTCTTCCAGTAGAAGTGGTAGAGGTAAACACAGTGAAGGAGTTTAAGCATGCGTGGGATAGGTATAAGGCTATCCTAGATATAAGATAAGGCCAGGGACTAATGAAAGTATTACTTTACTGAGAGGGTAGTGGATGTATGGAATAGTCTTCCAGTAGAAGTGGTAGAGGTTAATACAGTGAAGGAGTTTAAGCATGCATGGGATAGGTATAAGGCTATCCTATGCTTTCCTTTACTGAAAGCATAGTGGATGCATAGAATAGTCTTCCAGTAGAAGTGATAGAGGCTAATACAGTGAAGGAGTATAAGCATAAGATTATTCTAGATATAAGATGAGGCCAGGGATTAATGGAAGTATTACTTTTTGTGAGGGTAGTGGATACACGGAATAGCCTTCCAGTAGAAATGGTAGAGGTTAATACAGTGGTGGTCAGAAACTTAGTATTACTTTACTGAGAGGGTAGTGGGTTCATGGAATAACCTTCCAGCAGAGTTGGTAGAGGTAAACACTGTGAAGGAGTTTAAGCATGCATGGGATAAGCATAAGGCTATCCTAGATATAAGCTAAGGCCAGGCACTAATGAAAGTATTACTTTACTGATAGGGTAGTGGATATGTGGAATGGCCTTCCAGCAGAAGTGGTAGGTTCATACTGACGTATGTTTTATGGTGTACACACAGCATCTGCACCAGTTCTTACTATATTTCATGTAAAAGTGATAAAATGCCTGATGTAGATGTTGTGCTGTAAATGTATCTGTTGTATACCAAGGATGGATGGTAATGTTGTGGGGGATCTTGGTGATATAATCTACACTTTGACAAGAAGGTGGAGTTACATTATGCTAATTATATGGAGTGGGCGGAGCTTTGGTTAGTAGGTGTGGTCAATCTTAAAGTAAGTAATTGGAAGCTGAGCTGCAAAGTGTCCCTGGAAATTGTTTTCAAAAGTTGGCAACTATGTGTCTGTGCTCTATATTCTAGGATATGTCTTCATTTACATACATCACACATGTAAATCCTGGCACGTGTTGTCCTTGTGGTCTGTGATGGTATAAATGTTCCATTCAGCAGTCAGTGGTTCAGTGATCTGTATCAGACCAGTGTGCAGTGATCAGGATGATGTCACACAGCTGTTACCTCACTATATTAATGATCTGGATTCACGGTGAGAATTATTTGTTCTAAGAGTTATATTCTATAATAATTTAGTTGTTAAAATAAAGAGTGAAATTATGATTATTTTTGTTTATGTTCATAAATTGTTCCAGTATCTTACATGTGTGAATCATTATTATTACGAGAAGGACATTCAGATATCTCACATATACCATCACAATGATGCATATCTATTTAGTACTATTTACTGCAACATTCTCTATTATATCCCAATCCTCAGGATCCTGTGGACAGATCGTATTGACTCAGACTCCAGGATCTGTCACTGTGTCACCAGGAGACTCTGTCACTATGAGATGTCAATCCAGTACTAATGTAGGCACCTGCCTAAACTGGTACCAATAGAAACCAGGACAACCTCCAAAGCTGCTTATTCGTTATGCGAGCACCCTGCACACTGGGACCCCAGATCGGTTCAGTGGCAGTGGATCTGGAACCAGTTTCACTTTATCAGTTACAGGAGTAAAAGCAGAAGATGCAGGAGATTATTACTGTCAGCAATGTAACAGCAACCCTCTCACACAGTGATACAGAGCCGTACAAAAACCTTCCTCTTTTATTTAATCACATACTAGCTGAAAACTGACATATTTATTATGTACATTTTGCACCAGATTGTTTTTTTCAGAAATAGTATTGCATTGCACTTTGTGTAAAATAAAATGTTTACAATGTTAAAATAATTAACAGTTTTTGACAGCTGTTATGAGCATTTGGCAAGATTCTTGGAGAGTCAGTTCCAGTATTAAGTAATCCCTCACACAGGTACTATTTGTTTATAGTCAGGTTTAGGATACTGGCACAGAGTGATCGGGTGCCAGGGATATGAAGGTCTTTGCAGACCCTGTGGATCCCTGCTCATCACTTGTGACTTCACAAAAGGCATGCCGAACCCGACAGTCACTTTCAATATCGGTTACATTTAGCCTTTCAGCCTGGAGCCACTAAAAGTGGCCTCATCTTATAGGTGGGATCCCCTGCAGTCCCCTGGCATTTGAGCTCAGTATATTAAAAAATAAATACAAAAATGGTCTGCTTTTCTCACCCTACTAAAGTTGGCAACAAATATATAAACATAATATAAATTAGAGGTTTTGGTTATATGAATTGGCCAAAGCATAATTAAGCTCACCCGCCACATCAAGGCACACTCTCAATGGGGTGAGAACCTGACCTCACCTCCTATTTACTGGGCACACAAAGCAGTCTATACTGCTACCAAAACCTTATCAATGTGTTGGAAGAGGTGCAATTAATCCTCCTCCCAATTAATCCCTCGACAGCAAACTGCAACCAGACAGTGAGGAGCCAACAACCTCAACTATGTGCAAGCAGGGAAAAGAAAAATGTCAGTACGCTAAGCTAGTCACAGGCTTAAATAAAATAAATGTATAAAATGAGGTCGGCATAGAGCGTCCTGCGGAATTCGAAGGCGTTAGGTGAGTTGCAGATGAATCGTGTTTACGGCATTATTTAGAACACACAAGCAGACAAACCCCAGGGTCACCCTGCAGGTCATCACGACTTCTTCAGTAAACAGAGTTTTAGTGCATAAAAGCCTGAAGTGAGGGTCTCACTACTTTTATGATCTAGTATGTTCTTCATTTCGGCTTATTTATAAATAGAAGAGATAATGATAACTAACACTCAATGTGCTTTTTTATACCATGCTCTCAGAGTAAACCCAATCTGTAGCAGAATATTTCATGTTATTGTTGCCCAACTTAATGGTTCTCATTTATTGACCTCAGGAGAAATAAGGGCTGAGTTGATTCAAACCTCCAACGGTGAGGTTTGGACAGATACTAAAATCCAAGCATTAACCATCGGAGATACGTATGAATTATATATATACGGTAATTATCTACATAATGGATATATAATGTGCCACATTATACATTCTTTTTTTAACCCACAAACTCCACCACTCCTCGGCTCCTCCCTATACAGGGTTAGACTGGCCCACCTGGGTACCGGTAACATTCCAGGTAGGCCACCTGCCCCGGGGCTGCCTTGGCTACTTAAAGCGAATCAGCGACAGCGGCCACCGCTTTAAGCAGATTGGTTGTTGCAGCAGGTGAATTTCTTAATGCGGCGACGTCCTCGGAATTCTTTAAAGTGGCGATGATTGCAGTGACAGGACTTTCCCCAGCACCCAGAACTTTCCCCAGCACCCAGAACGCAGACTGGACTAACAGGATTTACCCAAGGATTTACTCAAGCACCCAAGACTTACCGCAGAACACAGATTGACCTCACATGACTTGCTCCTGCACCCAGGACTTACCCCAGCACCTAAATTGCACTCACAGGACATTTGATCACCTTCCTATACATGCAAACCTGGATTTGTCTGCACAGTCCCATCAAATATTGGACTGTCTAAGTACAAGACAAGCTGCTAATTATGTATGTGGTAAAGTAAATAAAGGTTTATTTAGTAGTGCGAGTCAGCTAAGGATTCACTGCTAATATTAGTAGTGTGTACCAGGACAGCTGCATGACCCTAAGTGAGAAGGGAAAGTAAATATCTTGGACCTGATCAGAAATTGGGTATTAATGCAACCTCACAGTACACCACCTCCCCAAACGATGTAAATGTTGGTAACTATAGATTTGCTCTTGTATGTTGGCATTTTGTATGTTTTATCTTTTATATGATATGAAATTTAATAAAGAAGAAATTTAAAAAAAAAAAAATATTGGACTGTCCTAGCATTGCTGCTATTGATGTGCATTGTAATGCCCTCTACACAATGCCCATGTAAAAAAGAAAAAAAAATTACTGTGTAGTGAACCCTGAAATTCCAGAATAGGAGCTCGGAGCCAGAAACTCTGTGTTGAAGTGTGTTATATGGTGTAATATGATAATACTGAAGTATAACATGCTTGTGATGATGTGTATGGTATCATGCACCTTTGATATCATGCTTGTGATGTGTGTAATGGAATGATGTGCCACTGATGTTGAATGACAGGCCTTTGTTGCTAAGAAACCCCAGAAACCTTCTATACCTTTTTAATAATGTGTTTATGGGCCTGGGAGCATTAGAAACAAATCAGATTGCTAGATCTAATTCTTTAGCTTCTCTTTAAATGATGCAGCACTTCTATAGTCATGTTGTAGGACTTGTGCTAAGTGGAACAACAAAGGCTGCCATCTTTTCTTCAAAAAAAATACTCGCCATTCTATTGCCTCAAATTTTTTTCCCCAGACAGCTGGTAAAACATCGCCTGTGTTTCAAACCTCGGAGCAACACGTTGAAGGTATCCAGGGGAGGGCTGGCAGCCTTAGGCCTGGGGGGCAAATCCAGTCAAGTGGCCCATTGCATCATCGAATCGCCTCCCCATCCACGGCCATCTTTTCCTTGTTTTATAACGAATATTGCCAGGATTTTCCCCCACAATATGCCAGGATTTGCCATTTAATATGCTAGAATTTTCCCTTACAAAATGCCAGGATTATGCCCCTCAGTATGCCAGGATTATGCCCTCAATATGCCAGGATTATGCCCCTCAATATGCCAGGATTTTCTCCTCAATATGCCAAGATGATGCCCCCTCAATATGCCAGGATTTTCCCCTAAATATGCCAGGATTATGCCCCTCAATATGCAAGGATTATGCCGCTCAATATGCCAGGATTATGACCCTCAATATGCCAGGATTATGCCCCTCAATATGCCAGGATTTAGACACCCAATATGCCAGGATTTTCCCCTCAATATGCCAAGATGATGCCCCCTCAATATGCCAGGATTTTCCCCTCAATATGCCAGGATTATGCCCCTCAATATGCCAGGATTTAGACACCCAATATCCCAAAATTTGGGCACCCCCCCCCTACCCACGTTGCACACCTACGACATGACCCATAACCCACGTTGCACACAGGACATGCCCCATCACCACATTTACATGCCTCCATCACCCCATTACATACACATTTCCAATATTATTTGCCATTAATATTCCCCAGCCAATTTGTCCCATAATATGCCAGTGTTATTCTGCAATTTAATATGACTCAGTAAATTTGCCCAATAATATTCCAAGGTTATCTGCAATTTAATATGCCCTTGCTAATTTGCCCAATATTCCAGTGTTAATTGCCATTTAATATTCCCCAGCCATTTTGCCCAATAATATGCCAGTCTTATTCTGCCATTTAATATTCCCCAGACGATTTGTCCAATAATATGCCAGTCTTATTTGCCATGTAATATGCCCCAGCCATTTTGCCCAATAATATGCCAGTCTTATTTGCCATGTAATATTCCCCAGCCAATTTGCCCAATAATATGCCAGTCTTATTTGCCATGTAATATGCCCCAGCCAATTTGCCCAATAATATGCCAGTCTTATTTGCCATGTAATGTGCCCCAGCCAATTTGCCCAATAATATGCCAGTCTTATTTGCCATGTAATATTCCCCAGCCAAATTGCCCAATAATATGCCAGTGTTTTTTTGCCCACCACCCCCCCCCTCTTACCTTTTTACCTGGTGGCTAGTGGCAGGACTTCCCTGGTGGCTAGTGGCAGAAGGACTTCCCTGGTGGCTAGTGGCAGGAGGACTTCCTTGGTGGCTAGTGGCAGGAGGACTTCCCTGGTGGCTAGCGGCAGGCAGCATGGTCCCTCCATGCTGCCTGTTCGGCCTCCCGGCTGTTGTGCCGACAGGTCACGTGATCGGCGCGCGTCTGACGTCAGAGCGCCGATCACGTGACTGTCGGCACTTCCGTGTCGGCACACTGCACGGGGAGCCGAACAGGCAGCACGGAGGTTTCTCTGTGCTGCCTGTTCGGCTCCCCGTGCAGCCTTGCAGGCAGAGCGGAGGTGAGAGGGGATCTTCCGATCCCTTCTCACCTCAGTCTCTGCCTGCAAGAACGTTTTTTTGTTTTTTTTTTAAACACTGGCCCAGCGGCCGTGTTTTACATAACTTAGGGCGGCCTGGGGGGCAATTGCCACCCTGCCCCCCGGCCCAGCCCGCCCCTGAAGGTATCCAGCTAATGCAGTTTACACAATTGCAATTTGAGGCCACCATAGTCTACTATGTAATCTTAAAGCTTTACTCCTCCCACGGCCATAAATTCCTAAGCTTCACTTTTCACTGTAACATGAGGGTAGCAAACAATTTATTTAACCCCTTAACCCACATGGATGGATCTGAAGCAAACTCTGAGTGTGCTTTCACCACCCCCACCCCCACGCATACGATCACTGCGAATGTGATCGTTTGTGTTGAAACTCACATAGGTAGTGATCAGCTTTCACTGCCTATGTGTTAAAGGTGTTGCAATGGCACCCTTCTCCCGCCCTCCCCAGGGGACCGAGATCCCACGGAGATCGCGGGTGCCGTATTGAAGAGGAGCATGCTTGTCCAATATGGTGTGCCCAGCAGAAAGCGACTGAAGTAAAAAAAATGATCTTTCGTCACTCAGAAACCCCCTAGAGGCAGTCAGCAAAATTACAGTTAGGAGAAATAAATAAATACAAGGAAAAAATTAACCCTAGATCCACTAACCCTAGATATTGGGTTAGGGTTACAACTAAGGATAGGGTTAGGGTTATAGGTGGGTTAGGGTTAGAATTATGGTTAGTACAAGGGTTAGATTAAGGGGTGGGGGTAGATTTAGGGTTAGGGTTACATTTAGGGTTAAGGTTGGGGTCAAAAGGTCACTGTAGGAAAAAATGGTTAGGAAACAAAAAAACACTAGTATCGGCTATTGCCCAATATTTGAAAGAAAAACAGAAAAACATGAAAATATTGGTATATCTAAACTCAGGACAAATATCAAAAAGTATATAGACTGGTTCTTTTTTTACAGTTTGTAAATGTGTAAAAAACAATCAGGTCAAAGTTAGAAAAAAAAATTTGGGGGCATATTTTCATCATATTTTATATTTTTTTAAATAGTAAATTATATCATATGATGAAAATAATAGTATCAAAAGAATCCTTTAAAGTATATATAATTTGTGTGGGTGTACTGAACACAAAGAAGGAAATCACAGTTAAATACATTAAGTACGGATGACATAAATAATGGAATTCTGGTCTTCAAGGCACATCAAATGCAGCATAAAACTCTATCACTAAGGGGCTAACACATACCTACACCAGACAAGTCCAAAAACCTGCTCATTTGACGCTTTAATGTTTGGAGACATTGCTTGGTTGAGAAACCACAAGTATGTGCTTCATTTAATCTTATATATAAATAGAAAAAGATAATAATAACTCGTTTCTATATAACGCTTTGCTCCCCAGGGGATTCAAAGTACTCATCACATGCGCAAAACAGTAGCAGAATAAAGCATGTTATTGTTTACCGATCCTTTGGTCCTCATTTATTGACCTCAGGAAGAAGCAGGGCCGAGTTGAGTCCAACCTGAGGTTTGAACACACACCATAGTCATAGCATTATCCAACTGAGCGACTTATGATTATATATATATATATATACACAAATCCAAAAGGAATGCACTCACCTAAACTAGCATACAGTGTAAGGGGTGCTGCTGAGACCAAATATTTATACAAAATCCAAAGATCAGCGCACTCACCTCAAAGCAGGTCGGAGAAAAACTCTTAAAGCTATAGCTTTCATTAAAGCTACTTAAAAACACCTGTCTTTCTAAGATAACAAAATTGGAGATTTGGTTACATATATGGCCATATTATGGTAAGCCCACCACTATAATATGCTAAGCATAATATGGCCATATATGTAACCAAATCTCCAATTTTGAACCACACCACAATAGAAAGTACTGCTCGGCTCCCCATACTTAATGCAGGCATGGGGAGCCGAGCAGCACCTTCTATTGCTGTCCGTGGCTCCCTGTGAAGCAGACGCTGCTCTGCTTCACAGGGTGGGGGCGGAGCTACACCACCGAGCCGGTTAGCTCCGCCCCCTCCAAGGACACAGCACAGCATGCCGAGCAGAGGGCTGGTGAGGGGGATCTTTTGATCTCCCCCAGCCAGTGCTACTACCTGCTTTTTTTTTTTTTTACTTTTTTTTTTTATTTTTAACGGCCGGGCAGGCGCCCCCTGGAGTGTTGCGCCCTGTGCGATCGCACAGGTCGCACACCCCTAAGGCCGGCCCTGATGGGGACACAGACTTTTGGCCACTAAAATGCCTCTAAAAAAGTCCTGGAAAGGGCTAGAGGGCTGCAAAAGGAAGTAAAATGGGGGTAAGAGTAGGACAAGTGCCCTGCAAGCAAATGTGTATAGGGAAATAACTTCAAAAAACATAAAATACATACAAATTACAAATACAGCTGAGCCATAAAATAGCACTAGATGGAATCTTTGATTTTAGCTTTGGAAGAACATAAATCGAAATCTAAAGCATGGCTGCCAGGAGGATCAACAGAATTATCCGAGAGAGGGTTGGAGTGCAGGGTATTCGCTTTCAGTTTATACTAAGTGACCCATAGGTTGAGGAGGCGGTGACCGTGGCGGTGTAGGTGGAAGCGGCGCTGGAGGAGGAGGAGGTAGCCAGAATTTTTCAAAGTGCGCTGTAAGCACAGTATTTGACGGTTCTATTTGACTCTCAGATATGAAGTGCACCGAAAGATGCAAATGTACTATTTAGCACCCAAAACTATTAGAATTTTTTAAAGTGCGCTGTAAGCACAGTATTTTACGGTTCTATTTGACTCTCAGATGTAATACATGTAATGCTATTGCTATTCTATAAACCGAAATAGAGTCCCCATTCATACGAATAGGTCAATTGACCTATTCGTATGAATGGGGACTCTATTTCGGTTTATAGAAAGCCAATAGCATTACATGTATTCCATAAACCAAAAGTCTATAAACCAAAAGACATTCGGTTTATAGACTTTCGGTTTATGGAATTCATGTAATGCTATTGCTATTCTATAACACACAAAAACACACATAAACACACAAACATAAGCACACACACAATTGGACTTTTATTGCAGTGTATAAAATGTGTATAATAAGTGAATAATTGCAGTATATAAACTGTATATATGGATCAAAATGTGTATATATGTCTGCAATATGTATACCTTCTTACTATGCAACACTGCAATAATACTACTCATTATCTAAAGTACTAAAGTATACACGGATATTAGAGAGCCCTTACATATGTTTGTTTATATTTATAAATATCTATACATATCTCTCTCACCAGTTGCATTTATATGTATATGAAATTCTTAATATTATATTCAACTATTTTCATATGTAATAAAAATGTTATTGACAAATTAATTTTTTTGTTTTTATTCCCTTTTTCTGCACCCACATTGCACCGAAAGGACTTTACACAGCACCATACAGTACCCACAGCATTTGCCTTACACCTATATTGCACCCACAGCATTTAGCTTGCACTAATATTGCACCTACACAATTTGGCATACTGTCAATTTACCCCACAGAACATACCACAGTGTCACTTTTTCCCACAGCACTGCCCCTGCAGAACAAGCCACAGCGTCACTTTCCCCCATAGTACATGTTATTTTGCCGCACAGAACACGCCACAGCATCACTTTGCCAATTAAAATAGGCCACTATCAGGTACCAATTAACATACCACAGTCCCTTTGTCATTAACATATGAAAAAGCCAGTTTGCCTACTAAAATATGCCACTGTTTGTACATTAAATATGCCACCGTTTGCCCATTAATATGCCACAGTCAGTTTGCCCATTATTATGCCACAGCCAATTTGTCCATTAATATGCCAGCATTATTGTGTCATTAAGACGCCACAGCCAATTTGCCCATTAAGATGCCAGTATTATTGTGCCATTAAGATGCCACAGCCAATTTGCCCATTAAGATGCCAGTATTATTGTGCCATAAAGATGACAGTATTATTGTGCCATTAAGATGCTAGTATTACTGTGCCATTAAGATGCCACGGTCAATTTGCCCATTAAGATTCCAGTAATATTGTGACATTCAGATGCCAGTATTATTATGCCAATAAGATGCCAATATTAGTGTGCCATTAAGATGCCACAGCCAATTTGACCATTAAAATGCCAGTAATATTGTCCCATTCAGATGCCAGTATTACTGTGCCATTAAGATGCCAGTAATATTGTGCCATTAACAAGCCAGTACTATTGTGCCATTAAGATGCCAGTAATATTGTGCCATTAAGATTCCAGTAATATTGTGCCACTAAGATGCCACACTAATTTTCCCATTGAGATGCCACAGTTAGGTTTTCTA
This sequence comes from Pelodytes ibericus, assembly GCA_036172795.1. Classification (NCBI taxonomy): domain Eukaryota; kingdom Metazoa; phylum Chordata; class Amphibia; order Anura; family Pelodytidae; genus Pelodytes; species Pelodytes ibericus. The sequence goes on along the minus strand of CM069863.1, from coordinate 179,105,402 downwards.
TAAATATGTCAATGTTACAGTACTCGTTATTTACCACCCTTCTCCCCCTTCCCCGGTACTCACCTCCTGGCTGCTCCTGCTCAGAGGAGGGAAACACAGCAACCGGATATGACGTACTGTTTGCCGGTGGCAATGATTTTTTAAAAACATTTTTCAGCCTCCACATGCAGCGGATGCGGCTTCCTGGAAAAAAAAAAGTTCAACAGCGCAAGGACAGGGGGCCCATGGGGCCCCCCAGAAGTAAATGGGCCTTGAGCAGCTTCCCTTTTGCACCGCGTTAAAGATTCTTATATTGGAGTCTATACTCAAAAGTGTGAATTTAATATGTGTATTGAAATGTCTGTTATTCATGGCCAGGTCAACACAGCTCAGTGAATAGATCCTATTATTTTGTGATTATAGAGTACTTTGCATATAATGAAGGAGTAAGCAGGAAAAAAGGGGGGTTTACGAACAGAAAGAATAAAAGGAAATTACAGAAGGCAGAATATAACAAATATTTAGAAATATCAATAAGAGAGAGTGTTCTAATATAAGGATGTTCTATTATATATTAATGATCCAGCACAGGAAAGAATATTTACTTCAATCCTTAAAAACGGTCATATTTAACAAAAAAAAAAAAAATGTTCACAACAAGCAGCACATTTGTACAATTGTACACATTTGTATATACACTACCGTTCAAATGTTTGGGGTCACTTAGACATTTCCCAGTTTTCCATGAAAACACACATGCAAGGAGTTTCAAAATTAATAGGATATACGATCAAGACGTTGACATTTAAAATGATAAACTTGGATTAGCTAACACAATGTTCCATTGGAACACAGGAGTGATGCTGCGGATAATGGACCACTGTACTTCTATGGTGATATTCCTTTAACAATCAGCTGCTTCCACATACAATAGTCATTTACAACTTTAATAAAAAAGTCAAAAATATATATGTTTTGACCCATTAATGGGTCCAATAAAATCTAACACCGCACTTGCTAAAAAAGTCATATCCCATTACTGCACAAAAGGGACTCAATAACCCTGTTATTAAGCAACATTCAAAAGAATGATACTTTTTTTAGACTGTTACTCAGTGAGGGTGTATTTGATTTGAATCGCACCTTATATTTTAGGAATAATGTGCGATTAAAAAAAGTTGCCATTTTAATCAGGCATTATTCATTAGATTCATTCTGTGCCAGAGGTAGATATTTCAAAATATTAATTTTAAAAACTACACAGGAGTTGTAAGACTGCTCTAGATTAGCATTTATTAAAAAAATTTAAAATGTTTTTTTTTTGCCACTAGATGTCAGTTTAAATTAAATTAATATTTATTCCATATATATCATTAGTTTCTCCTTCTCAATTTTTCCTTTACTTACCTTTAAAGGGATAATACCAATGAGAGAGAGAGAGAGAGAGAGAGAGAGAGAGAGAGAGAGAGAGACTACAGAAAGAAGAGGGGAGAGAGACTACAGAAATTACAGGGGAGAAAGAGACTACAGAAAGGACATGGGGAGGGGCTACAGAAAGGACATGGGAGATAGAGACTACAGAAATGACATGGAAGAGGGAAACTACAGAAATGAGCGGGGGAGAGAGACTCTACACATTCAAGAGAGGAAAATACAAACCACATGGGCAGTTCCCCTCCTGACAAAAGACAATGGATCTGCTCCTCTGGTGTAATCTCAGTGCTGGGCTGGGTGCTAGGGTGAGTCCTGTGAGTGTAATCTTAGTGCTGGGGTAAGTCCTGGATGCTGGGTTAAGGCTTGTGAGGGCAATATGAGTGCTAGGTCAAGTCCTGTGAGTGCAGTACGGGTGCTGTGTCAAGTCTTGTGATGGCAATATGGGTGCTGGTTCAAGTCCTGTGAGGGCAATTCGAGTGCTGTGTCAAGTCTTGTGATGGCAATATGGGTGCTGGTTCAAGTCCTGTGAGGGCAATACGAGTGCTGTGTCAAGTCTTGTGATGACAATAAGGGTACTGGTTCTAGTCCTGTGAGGGCAATACGAGTGCTGTGTCAAGTCTTGTGATGGCAATATGGGTGCTGGTTCAAGTCCTGTGAGGGCAATACGGGTGCTGTGTCAAGTCTTGTGATGGCAATATGGGTGCTGGTTCAAGTCCTGTGAGGGCAATACGGGTGCTGTGTCAAGTCTTGTGATGACAATAAGGGTACTGGTTCTAGTCCTGTGAGGGCAATGTATGAAGTATGTACACAAAGTTATATTTCACACACTGCCCAGATATATACCACTGCACAGGGTAATTCATATAACATTGTGTACGTACTGGGGCCTATGTACTGCACTGTGCATGAGGTATATATTATGGCATTGTGTTTGATAAAACCTTGTGTACATACATATATACTGGGTGTATATATTGCTCTAGGCATGGTATATATCAGTTTTATGTATAAATAATACACTCTTCAGATGTGCTTTTAAAATGCATGGTTTCCCCTTTTTTATGAATAAGACAATTATGTTATGCTATGGGGGTGGTATAATGACGTTATTCTATGGGGCTGGTTACACATTTTTTCACAAAGAGCGAACATTGACCTGATCAAACCTAGTTATAACTCCGCCCCCTTGTGATGTAATAGTTACATTACCCTCCCATTCATTGAAAGTCTATTATCAGAATTCTGACTTATGGACTGCATTCTGTGTCCCCAGCCCCAAAGTGAGATACTAGTGCTGTAAAGTCACATGGGGTGGCACCCACATACATTATATTTCACAAAATGGCAGCGCTAGTAACACTTGTTTAGTTACATATTTTATTAAATACAGTCACATAACAAAAACAAAAGACATATCTGAAATCAACAAATACAAAAATTAAAAAAAAAAAAACCTTTTCATTTTTTGGTGGGAGTGTCCCTTTAAATGAACTCAGTATATCATGCCAGTGAACAGTAAATGCATAAACTGTGTATATCATTCTAATGAGCAATAGATACATAGACTGTATATGATGCCAATGACAAATGCCAAACACATACACAATGCCTTGCACACACACACACAAACACACTTCCTCGCACACTCACACAGTCTCACAAAGACACACACACTGTCAGTCTCACACACACTCTCTCACACAGACACACCAGCTAAGTTTAATACATTTTTCAATATATGTACCCCTCTATGCTTTTTTGCTCCAAGGGCACCGGCAGGGTGGGGGTCTCCCTCCAGAGAGGTCCATAGTGACCTGTGACATTTCCACGAGGAGATGTTGTGGTCATTTTGTTCTTTGCTGTTTGAGCACTGGGATGTCATGTGACACCCTACGCTCTCACCTCAAAGGGCATCTCACATGGAGTTGGAGAGACAGCTTTCATGTGATCCGGGATTAATGCGAAAATTTGAGCAAAATAGATGAACTGAGGAGAAACCGCAATTCATCCATTCAATATAGCTCATTTCGAGTGCCATTCGGCAATTATACTCAAATTCACAATGTCAATTCGAGCATGTTCGGCTTACTCAAAATGCTCTTATAATGTCAGTAGGAAAGGAAAATATGCGTAAACATACAGTATACTCACACACATCAAGTGAGATATAAAGGTACAATTTGACAAGGTAATAATTGTGTCAATTCAAGTCAATTCACAATGAAGTAGTTGGTAGTTGGAGGACCTGGAGAGTCTATCGATAGAAAGTCGATCAACAAGTTCATCGATAGCTCCTTTTGTGGAGCAATTTTCATCACCACATTGACCTCATTGATTGATTTCAGATGCTTTAATTTCTCTTTCAAATTCAGTGCTGTGTAAATAAAGCTCTTAATATAATTTATTCAGCATGACAAGTTGTGGTGTGAGTGTAAGGGGGTGGTCAACAATTACACCTGGCACTGTTCAAGGAAACTGAACTTTACTTGTTAATACACCATGGATTAAGTCACGCACAGTGAGCCCTTGGAGAAAATACAGTTACTCAAAACAAATTATTAATCTGTAAAACTGAACATTTGTTTATATCCATGGCTTGGTTTCGTGAATTTCATGTATACAAAGTTAGTTTTTTTTCCGTTGTGATAAGGTGAATGGGGTGGTTTGTGAGGGAGTATATATATTAGACATGTGCATTCGTTTTCGGACGAATGCATTTTCGGAAGAAAATAGCATTTTCGGAAGAAAATAGCATTTTCGTCCATTCGTCCGAAAAACGAATAACGAAAATGTTAACTAACAAAATCCGAATGAACGAATGGTTAATAAACGAAAATCATTCGTTCATTCGTCCATTCGTCCATTCGTGCTATTGGCATTCTAAACCGAAATAGAGTCGGTTTATACAATACCAATAGCATTGTACAACATTCCATAAACCGACATGAATGACTTTCGGTTTATGGAATGCATGTAATGCTATTGGCTTCCTATAAACCGAAATTGAGTTCCCATTCATACGAATAGGTCAATTGACCTATTCGTATGAATGGGGACTCTTTCGGTTTATAGAAAGCTAATAGGATTGCATGGATTCTATAAGCTGAAAGTCTTTAAAACGAACGACGTTCGGTTTATAGAATACATGTAATGCTATTGCTGTTCTATAAGCCGAAAGTCTATAAACCGAACGTCGTTCGGTTTATAGACTTTCGGCTTATAGAACAGCAATAGCATTACATGTATTCTATAAACCGAACGTCGTTTGTTTTAAAGACTTTCGGCTTATAGAACACTATTGGCATTCTATAAACCTAACTAGAGTCCCTCCTCATTCATAAGAATTTCTTATGAATGGGGACTCGACTCTAGTTCGGTTAATAGAAAGCCAATAGTATTCTATAAGCCGAAAGTCTATAAACCGAACGACGTTAGTTTTATAGACTTTCGGTTTATGGAATGTATAATGTAATGCTATTTGCAATGGTATTACTATAAACCGAAATAGAGTCGGTTTATAGAATGCCATTGCCAATTCCATAAACCGAAATTCGTTCATTATGTCGGTTTATGTAATGGCTATTTTGCTATTGGTATTCCATAAACCGACTCTATTTCGGTTTATAGAATTGCCAATAGCATGAAATGATTTGAATTTAGTATTAAAAAATAAATTGAAAAAAGTGGAGAGTTTTAACCCCTTTGTGACGCATGGTGCTTGCGTCCCAAATGAGGTAAGCACCAAAACGTCACGATTTGTTCCTGGCCACTGATCACAAGGTGATCGTTAGCCAGGAACACTATGGCAGAGACCCAATCAGGGTCTTAATAGACCCTGTGGGTCCTTGCCCAAAAATTGCAAGCCCTTCGGACGTCACGCACGATTTAGAGAAATGTAGCTGGTGCTCGTTTTTGAGCACCAGCTAAATTTCCCCTGTCAGACTGAGGCCATTTAAAATGGCCTCATCTGACAGGTGGGATCCCGCTGCAAGTGCCTGCAGCATGATCCGAGCCGCGATATGAGCTGTTTAACACAGGACGTACTATGCCGTCCTAACGACTTTAAGGGACTTAAAATCAGGACGGCATAGAACGTCCCAACGTCACGAATGGGTTAACGTTTGCTCTGGTCATAATCACAGCACAGGCTTGTAGGAGTTAACTGTAATTACATTAATACATGAAAAGAATATAAGTAATATAGTAAAAATTTACAAAATCAAATTTATTTTGAAAAAACTAAATGAGGTCCATAAACTTGGAAGGAAACGTATCACAGTAAAAAGAAACTGTGATCAGCAAGGGAAGTGTTAATACCCCTTTTATAATCGAGGTCGTCTTATAATCTGACCTCAAATTGAGGTCAGACTATAAGACTGGGATCCAGGTCCCCAGCAGAGCTGCAGGGGACCTGGATCCCCCTCTCTAACAGCAGGGGATGTATGCGCGATGAGCTCAGATCTCCCCTGCTGCCACCCGGCATGACCGCCGGGACTTCAATGAAGAAGCTGGGTACTTCCGGCTTCCTCATAAAAGTCCTGGCGGTCGTTCCGGGCGGCAGCAGGGGAGGTCTCGCTCATCGCGCAGACATCCTCCGCTGCCTCACTAGCCACCAGGGAGAATCGGGCAGCTGGGGGATGTCTGCACGAATCGTGCAGACAACCTCCATGCTGCCCGACACTTCCGTCTATTATGTATAGTGCATACATCCCCCGGCTGCCCCCACTAGCCACCAGGGAGCAAGAAACAGGTGAGGGGGGGACAGAATAACAAGGGGGGGGCAGAGTAACGAGGGGGGGAGAGAAACAAGGGGAGGGAGGGGGGAAGAGACAGAAACAAGGGGAGGGGGGCAGAGAGAAACAAGGGGAGGGAAGGGGGGAAGAGACAAACACAAGGGGAGCGAGGGGGGAGCCAAAGGGAGGGTAAGAGAGAGACAACACTAAGGGGGGGAGAGCGACAAATCTGGGGGCAAGGGAAAGAGAGAGGCAGCATTGTCACATAAAAGGAAATAAAAACAAGAATTTTTTTATATCATAATTTTTTATTAAAAAAGCAATTTACATGTGAATATATACTAGACATGTGCATTCGTTTTCGGACGGATGCATTTTCGTCCGAAAATAGCATTTTCGTCCATTCGCCCGAAAAACGAAGAACGAAAATGCTGAGCTAACGAAAGCCGAATGAACGAATGGTTAATAAACGAAAATCATTCGTTCATTCGTCCATTCGTAGTACTATTGCATTCTATAAGCCGAAATAGAGTCGGTTTATAGAATACAATAGCATTTAACTATACGGAGACAGAGTCTCCATTCATAAAATTATGAATGGAGACTTTGTCTCCGTATAGTTAAAACGTTCGGTTTATAGAATAGCAATAGGAATACATGTATTCCATAAGCCGACAGCCTATAAACCGAACATTCGGTTTATAGGCTGTGGGCATTTTACTACACAAATGCGGCCCGCCGAGCATTGAGGTGCGGCCCGTCTGAGCTCTGCTCCGGTAGCCGCACCTCGAACTGCACACCACACGAGAAGCTGTGTCGGGGAACGAAGTTCCCTACACGCTCTGTGTAGGGAACTTAGTTCCCCGATACAGCTTCCCGTGCGGTGTGCAGTGCACATATCCCCTTCTCTACCCTGCATGTGAGGTCATGCACAAGGGTCAGAGGGAGGGAAGAAGTTCACCGGGAGCACACAACCTCTACAGCCACGTGTATGGGGGTAAGTGTATGTATGTATGTGAGGGAGGGGGAGGGGGGGGGGGTAACTGTATGTATGAGTGTGTGTGTGTGTATATAAATGTGTGTGAGTGGGGTAAGTGTATGTATGCGAGTATGTGTATAAATGTGTATGTATGTGAGTGCATGTTAAGTGGGTGTGGGGTAAGTGTATGTATGTGAGTGTGTGTATAAATGTGTATGTATGTGAGTGTGTGTATAAATGTGGATGTGTGTGGGGGTTAAGTGTATGTATGTGAGTGTGTGTGTTTTTAAATGTGTATTAGTGTGTGGGGTAAGTGTATGTATGTGAGTGTGTGTTTTTAAATGTGTATTAGTGTGTGGGGTAAGTGTATGTATGTGAGTGTGTGTGTGTGTTTTTAAATGTGTATTAGTGTGTGGGGTAAGTGTATGTGAGTGTGTGTGTGGGGTAAGTGTATGTATGTGAGTGTGTGGGGTAACTGTATGTATATATGTGAGTGTGTGTATAAATGTGTATATATGTGAGTGCATGTTAAGTGGGTGTGGAGTAAGTGTATGTATGTATGTGAGTATATGTGTATGTGTGTGTGTGTGTGTGGTAATTGTGACTGTGTGTGTGTGGGAAGGTGGGGTAAGTGTGACTGTGTATGCATGTGTGTGTTTGTAGTTAATGTGACCACTACACATTAGCGTAAAATATATATATATATATATATATATATATATATTTACATACACACACATGTATATAATTATATATATTATTCTCTGAATGAATTAAAAATGAATGCGGCCCACGCACGCATACATTTCTAGCAAAGTGGCCCTTTGCCGAATAAACTTGGACACCCCTGTACTACACAGAGACAAAGTCTCCATTCATAATTTTATGAATGGAGACTTTGTCTCCGTATAGTTAAAAGCCGACAGCCTATAAACCAAACATTCGTTTTATAGGCTGTGGGCATTTAACTATACGGAGACAGAGTCTCCATTCATAAAATTATAAATGGAGACTTTGTCTCCGTATAGTTAAAAGCCGGCATTTAACTATACGGAGACAGAGTCTCCATTCATAAAATTATGAATGGAGACTTTGTCTCCATATAGTTAAAAGCCGGCATTTAACTATACGGAGACAGAGTCTCCATTCATAAAATTATGAATGGAGACTTTGTCTCCGTGTAGTAAAATGCCCACAGCCTATAAACCGAACGTTCGGTTTATAGGCTGTCGGCTTATGGAATACATGTCTTCCTATTGCTATTCTATAAACCGAACGTTCGGTTTATAGAATAGCCATAGGATTACATGTATTACATAAGCCGAAAGTCTATAAACCGATCGTTTGGTTTATAGGCTTTCGGCATTTTACTACACGGAGACAAAGTCTCCATTCATAATTTTATGAATGGAGACTCTGTCTCTGTATAGTTAAATGCCGACAGCCTATAAACCGAACGACTTTCTTTTTATATGTAATACATGTAATCCTATGGCTATTCTATAAACCGAAAGTCGTTCGGTTTATAGAATAGCAATAGGATTACATGTATTCCATAAGCCGAAAGTCTATAAACCGAAAGTCGTTCGGTTTATAGACTTTCGGCTTATAGAATACAAGTAATACTATTGCCTTTCTATGAACCGAACGAGAGCTCCATTCATAAGAATTTCTTATGAATGGGGCTCTCGTTCGGTTTATAGAAAGCCAATAGTATTACATTGTATTCTATAAAACGAACGAATAATAATGAACGAAACAAAAATAATGAACGAATTTCGTCTGAAACGAATGCATTAATGAACGAAATTCGTTTTAGACGAAATAAATAACATTTTCGTCCGAATGGACGAAAACGAAACGAAAATTTTAGTTTTGCACATGTCTAATATATATCCAATAAAGTGCTCAGAGGGGCATATGATATTTAACCCCAGGGGGAATATGTGTTATATATGTGTGTATATGACTTAAACTACTGTTTAGTCATGGGCCCCTGGGGTGGAGCATTTGGAGAGCAGGGTGGGCCAGTGCTCCACTCCACTGTCTTCTTGGGAGATATAGGTCCATGTCAGGGTTTTAGACCAGGGGTCCTCAAACTACGGCCCGCGGGCCACATGCGGCCCGCCGAGGACATTTATGTGGCCCGCGGGGGGTGCTGCCGGCACCCACCCCGCTTACTTTTTATTTTTCTTTCTGGCAGCCGCAAAGGATGCGGCTGCAGGAAGAAAAAAAAAAAAAATCACCGCGACCGGATGTGACGTTACGTCACATCCGGATCCGGTAACTGTTTCCCTCCTCCACAGGAGGACACCGCGCGAGACGTCCGGGGACACAGCAGCTGGAGGTAAGTGATGGGGAAGCGGGGGAGGAGGGAGGGATAACGAGCACTATTCCTGGCCTCTGACTGGCATAATATTCCTGGGCATCTGAATGGCAAAATATTCCTGGGCTTCTGAATGGCATCATATTCCTGGGCATCTGACTGGCATATTATTCCTGGGCATCTGAATGGCATAATATTCCTGGGCATCTGACTGGCACACTATTCCTGGGCATCTGACTGGCATATTATTCCTGGGCATCTGAATGGCATAATATTCCTGGGCATCTGACTGGCACACTATTCCTAGGCATCTGACTGGCATATTATTCCTGGGCATCTGACTGGCATAATATTCCTGGGCATCTGACTGGCATAATATTCCAGGGCATCTGAATGGCATAATATTCCAGGGCATCTGACTGGCATAATATTCCTGGGCATCTGAATGGCATCATATTCCTGGGCATCTGAATGGCATCATATTCCTGGGCATCTGAATGGCATCATATTCCTGGGCATCTGAATGGCATAATATTCCTGGCCATCTGACTGGCATCATATTCCTGGGCATCTGAATGGCATCATATTCCTGGGCATCTGAATGGCATCATATTCCTGGGCATCTGAATGGCATAATATTCCTGGGCATCTGAATGGCATAATATTCCTGGCCATCTGACTGGCATCATATTCCTGGGCATCTGACTAGCATCATATTCCTGGGCATCTGACTGGCAAAATATTCCTGGGCATCTGACTGGCAAAATATTCCTGGGCATCTGACTGGCATCATATTCCTGGGCATCTGACTGGCATCATATTCCTGGGCATCTGACTGGCAAAATATTCCTGGGCATCTGACTGGCATCATATTCCTGAGCATCTGACTGGCACAATATTCCTGGGCATCTGACTGGCAAAATATTCCTGGGCATCTGACTGGCAAAATATTCCTGGGCATCTGACTGGCATCATATTCCTGGGCATCTGACTGGCATCATATTCCTGGGCATCTGAATGGCATAATATTCCTGGGCCTCTGAATGGCAAAACATTCCTGGGCATCTGACTGGCAAAATATTCCTGGGCATCTGACTGGCATACTATTCCTGGGCATCTGACTGGCATAATATTCCTGGGCATCTGAATGGCAAAATATTCCTGGGCATCTGACTGGCATAATATTCCTGGGCATCTGACTGGCATAATATTCCTGGGCATCTGAATGGCATAATATTCCTGGCCATCTGACTGGCATCATATTCCTGGGCATCTGAATGGCATAATATTCCTGGGCATCTGACTGGCATAATATTCCTGGGCTCTGACTGGCACACTATTCCCATTGAAATACTGGTAAGTTTGTTGATTTAACTTTACTTTAAATATTGTATTTGTTCTCGTTTTGTTCAAAATAAGATATATGCAGTGTGCATAGGAATTTCTTCATAGTTTTTATTTTTACTATAGTCCGGCCCTTCAACGGTCTGAGGGACAGTGAACTGGCCCCCTGTTTAAAAAGTTTGAGGACCCCTGTTTTAGACTGTCTCCAAATACATTGCTCAGCTGCAGGTAACCAGCTGCAGCAGTAGGAATAAACCCCTCCCTGCTAGGCAGGTAAAGGGAGATTTTGTTTGTTTCTCTCTGGAAGGACTGAATAACAACAGGCTGCCTGAGAACCAGAGTGCAAAGGGCTGACAAGGCACTAAGTTGGTGAAACCAATATTGTTTTCTTATAGTTTAACCCTTGATAGATAGGGAAGTTTATGTTAGTAAGTGATCAGACGAGCTAGGTTTTTGTTTACACAGGTTTATGTTTTATTATGGTTACTTTCATTTTCTGCTGTCTCCGGGGTGAAGCACCTGGATTTAAGACAATTCAAATGACTGGACATGTTTTCGGCCAAGAGGACCATGCTAACTGAGAACAAGGATCACACCGTATATCTCATGACTGAAGTTTAAACAGATTGGAGGTAAGTTAATTAGCATTATTTGTTTCTCACACACAACACTTCTTGGAGATTTAAATGCCTTATAAAGCTTGTATTTCCAAGACTCAATGCTCCGACACCTTAAAAGAACCATGAACCTTAAGATGATTTATCAGGGATGTTTGTTATCTCTTCTATTTCTTTTGATTCAAGGTAAGAATGATGCAATCAATAGCTTGATATCAGATAAAACATAGCTCAGTGGACTTATAAAACTACTTAGTTGTTTATCCTCCTGAGGTTGTTAAAATGTGTTCCATGAAGTTGGGTAATAGTAACATCCCTGGAACATGCTTGAAAACAGGAGAATATCTCATTGTATCACTTTTATTTATAGTGTACTTATTAATGATATATCATCCTATTTTTGTATTACTATTATTATTTTTCTTATTACTAATTATATGCTGTCTTGTTATATTATTAGCAATAATAATTAGATACTGTCAGTTTTGATCAGTCTTAAGGTGAATTAAATACTCATTTATTTCAATATTATCAAGCTGGCATTTCCATGAATATAGGTTATAGAAACAATGGTGACAGTTAGTGGAGAGTAGCTTCCAAGAGTTCTCTGATGGCTTCTTCAAGGGAAATATAGTCATGGTACCCACCTCTCACTGCTGGTGGCAGAACATGACCCTGTTGTTTTCCAACTTGAGGGTCAGGCAACTTGGCCATTGCACCACTACCTTCCTGCAGTTCCATGTGTGACCACAAGGTTGTGCTTTTCTTCATATAGATAACAAGAGAACAAAAAGTGCGCTTTACAAATGCAGTGGAATAATATAGTACCTTTTAAATACGTGAGTGAAAAAAAACTTTAAAAAAAATAATGGTGCAGGAGGGATACTGCCTCCCTTAGGATTTTGCACTCACAGACTTATTATATAAGAGATGCTCATCAGGGAAATTTCCAAGAAGAAATCAGGTGCTGCAGGTCTCCTCAAGCTCCAGAGATAAAACAGCAGAACAGCAAATGAGTGGTAGAAAACAATATATTTAATAAAAGAACAGTAACTGCTTACATGAAGAGTTTCCTTTAAACTGCAAGGTGGGCGCCACACTTGCGTCTGTATAGGAAAAGGAACTTCCGCAGTATTCTTTAACATATGGCATGTAAATACATAAATAAACGCCTGGTTGAAGCCGATAGAGGCGAAACCCGTAGCGACTGAACTCCCCTGCCTTCATAAAAAGGACCCTTCTTCTTTTTTATGTTTTTTATGTATTTACATGCCATATGTTAAAGAATACTGCGGAAGTTCGTTTTCCTATACAGACAGAAGTGTGGCGCCCACCTTGCAGTTTAAAGGAAACTCTTCATGTAAGCAGTTACTGTTCTTTTATTAAATATATTGTTTTCTACCACTCATTTGCTGTTCTGCTGTTTTATCTCTGGAGCTTGAAGAGACCTGCAGCACCTGATTTCTTCTTGGAAATTTCCCTGATGAGCATCTCTTATATAATAAGTCTGTGAGTGCAAAATCCTAAGGGAGGCAGTATCCCTCCTGCATTTTTTTCAAAGTTTTTTTCACTCACGTATTTATAAGGTACTATATTATTCCACAGCATATGTAAAGCGCACTTTTTGTTCTCTTGTTATCTATATCCAGTTTGTATATGTGTGGTTTAGGGACACACTGCTGAAGTGCAGCTTGCATTTGATTGAGCGCTGGGTATACCCCTTTTTTGCTTTTCTGTGCTTTTCTTCAAACTGTGGAGTTGCCTACTCTTTCTCACACGGTCATGGTCTCATGACCTCCTTTAACACTGAGCTGCTACAATTGTCCAGCCTGCTATATGAACAGGTCATTTGCAGTTCAGCCTGGTCCTTGTGTGAAATATGTAGCACTGAGGTCATTTACCAGAAACAGGCGAAGGACCTCTTTGCCAGATTCCAGGAGACGGGGTACAGTAGAAAAGATGTACAGAAGGCAAAGAAGATAGTTGACCACATCCAAAGACAGGACTTGTTCAGGGTGATAGAAAAGGCTAAGCAAAATAGATTATCTAGACCCACATTTTTCACTCCTTCTAGGTTGGTGTATGAAAGTGTTTGTAACCTCATTCGGTCACATTTCCTGATTTTATATATCGACTTCAGACTTAAGGATGTGGCCAGGTTGGGCATAAACTGTTCACCTTGTCAAGCCATAACCCTGGGTTACATCCTGTCCTCAAGCATGTTCACTCAGGATAGAAATATGGGTACCATTAGGCCATGGCTCGGAGGAATTGGTCATTTTCAAATGGGGTCATCCAATTTGTATGTGCTGTTGGCACATACATGTCGGTAGACACTTCACACTTTGAAATATGGCATATATAATCTATTCAGTCACCTGTAAGGTCTGTCGTGCCCAGTATGTAGGCCACACTTTTCGCCATTTTAAATGCTGTATTTGTGAACATTTGGCTGCTGTGCAGGAAGAATTCCCCAAATATCCAATAGGGAGGCACTTTAAGAGCCCTATCAAGGGTGCTGATGTGTAACATTGTATGATTATTGAATGTGTTAAGCGAACCATAAGAGGTGGAGACAGACAGACAATAAAGGAATCTCACCTATTGTGACCTGGCTTTGTTTTTTATTGATTCTGACATCTGGCTTCCTGACCCGGCTTGTACCTCCACTGATCTGTTTTCTCCTGTGCTTTGATCTTGGCTTCCATTCTGACTGTTTTTCTGTCTGCTCCACCTGATGTGAACTAATCAAGGTTCCAGATGGATCATCACTAAGACCTGTATAGTGGAGCTAAACCCAGGGCTGGCCTTAGGGGTGTGCGACCTGTGCGACCGCACAGGGCGCAACACCCAGGGGGGCACCAGAGGAGGCACATACTAGTGCCTCCTCTGACCCCCATGCAACAAGTAAAAAAAAAAAAAAAAAAGGTTTTATATTTGAGGTGCTGATCATCCGCACCTTCACTTGAAGCATGCAGCCCCTGAGTAAATGGGGAGCTGCACGCTCTCTCCCTGCAGTGTGATGAGCAGCAGGTCTCTGCCTCTTCCGGCTGAGACCTGGTGCTGTCAGTCTTCCCACAGCCAATCAGAGGGGAGCAGAGTATATGAGTCATCATATCCCCGCCCCCAGCCCTGAATGCGGAGAGCCAGGATAGAATTTTTTTTTTATAATTTTTTTTTTTGCTGTGGACTACTCTTCCAATGATGCTCAGCCAGCATCATGGTGGAGACCTGGCCAAGCATCATGGGAATTGTAGTTCAAACCAAACATCTGCAGTCTTATATAAAGTTGACTGCATGTCCCATGATGCTCAGCCAACACCATGGAAGCAGAATGTCTGGCTGAGCCTTATGGGAACTGTAGTTAACAGGAGATGGTGAGACAGGTGTTAGTTATGGACTACTACTCACATGACGCCTAGTCATGGTGGACACCTGGCTTAGCCTCATGGGAATTGTAGTTCACAGCGAACATCTTTATTTAATAGCTTGGCTGCTCTTCTAAGAGCTGCTTTTCAAAGAGTATATTTAAGAGATATTCTGGAGATACTCTGGAGTTAGTCTGAGGTATACAAGAGGTGAGAAAAACTAAAAGATCTTTTTGATTTAAATTCTTAAAATGGCAGATTTGGTTTACTGTGATAATTGTTCTGCATTTGTTTCACATTCCATTTTTTGGAGGTTTGGAGGCTGTCTAATCTGTAGACAGTTCTCAAGATTGCAGCAGGAGATTGCATTTTTAAAGTCCGAGATTTGTAATTTATCTGTAAAACAAACTCGGGCTGAGACTGTTGCGAAATCACTGCCACAGAGGCCATTGCCGCAGAGGCTTCCTAGGAATGGCAGGTGGATTACTGTTGGATCTGGTAGGCTTAGAGTTGTGGATAAAAGGCATGTCCCGCAGTCTGTGGCTGTCCAGAACTCATTTTCAGCACTTGCAGAATGCAGTGGTGTTGTGGAGGCAGGCTCAGACACAGAGTTTGAGGAACCACTCTCCTATGTGGCTAAGGTGTGCAAGGAGAAGGTGAGGCCTGATAGAAAGCAGTTGTTGTTGGGCGATTCTATCATAAGAGGTGCGGAGTTGGACAGTATTGGCTTAGTGAGATGTCTTCCTGGAGCTACTGCTCGCAGAGACAGGATTCGTATTTCTAATATTGTTAAGCAAGCAAATCAGGAAGGAGAATTGGATATACTGGTTCATCTAGGGACAAATGATTTGGCTTGCAATGAGGTTTCAGAGGTGAAGGAAGCTTTTCGTGTTCTTGCCAATGATATACGGCAGGTTGTGTCCACACTGTCCTTTTCTGAAGTTATGCCTGTGCATAACATTCACAATGATAGACGGATGCGTATTAGGAACTTCAACTTGTGGCTTGGAGAATGGTGTCGGGAGCAAGGATTTGGCTTTGTTTCTCATGGAAGTTCACTATGGGATAGAAAGGAACTGTACAAAAAAGATGGTTTGCATCTTTCTCAAAAGGGAACGAATGTTCTCAGTGAGCAGTTCAGAGGTTTTGCTAGGAGGTTTTTAAACTAAAAGAGGGGGGCAAAATGGCGATAAAACATCAATCTAAATGCCCCCCAAAAAAGGTACAGAAGTTACCTGTAGTCAGTGTGCTGAAAAATGATAAGCTTAGGGTCATGTCTACAAATGCTCGCAGTTTAGGGAATAAGATCCATGAACTTGTGGCAATATTGGCAACTGAGAATGTAGATTTAGTGGCTGTTACTGAGACATGGTATAATGAAAAACATGACTGGGACATTTCAATACCAGGGTACTCTTTATATAGAAAAGACAGAGAAGGTAAAAAAGGGGGAGGGGTGGCCCTGTATGTGAGGGATAGCTTAAAATGTAACGTAATACAAGTTAGTGAGGCGAACATAGAGTCAGTTTGGGTTACATTAGAATTTGGTATCATATGGTAACTCGGGTAGGTGTGATTTATAGGCCCCCTGGACAAATAGAGGAGTTAGATAATCTACTAGTTGAGGAAATAGCTAAAATGACAATGAAGGGAGAAGTGATCATCATGGGTGACTTTAATCTTCCTGATGTGAACTGGAAATACAAAACAGCTACTTGCGCCAGGAGTACGCATATCCTAAACTCCCTACTGGGATTATCTCTAAAACAAGTAGTGGAGGAGCCAACTCGAAAGCAGGCCATACTAGACTTAGTGTTCACAAATGGAGATTTGTTATCAGATATTACTGTAGGTGAAAGTTTAGGATCTAGTGATCACCAGACAGTGTGGTTTAATATAAGAACAGTGACGCAGTCACACCACACAAAAACAAAAGTTTTAGATTTTAGAAAAACAGACTTTTCTAAAATTAGATTAGATGTGAAGGAGTCATTATCAGACTGGAGCAATTTAAATGGAGTCCAGGAGAAATGGGATTATCTAAAAGTTGCACTACTGAAGGCAACAGAAAATTGCATAAGGCTTGTCAGTAAGAGCAAAAAATTGAAGAAACCACTGTGGTACTCTGCAGAGGTGGCTAAAATAGTAAAAAATAAAAAGCTAGCATTTAGTAATTATAAAAATACTCAGAGTGAGGAAGATAGAAAGATCTATAAGAGTAGGCAGAAAGAGGCAAAGCAAGCTATAAGAGCTTCCAAAGCACACAGAAGAGACTATAGCCCAGTCAGTGAAAAAGGGGGATAAAACATTTTTTAGATACATAAATGAGAAAAGGAAAGTAAAACAAGGATTAGTTAGATTAAAAACAAAAGAAGGATGCTATGTAGAAGAGGATAAAGGCTTAGCAGACTGCCTTAATGAATATTTTTGTTCAGTTTTTACAAATGAAAATGAGGGTAAGGGACCTCATTTAGGGAAAAAGACTAATGAGTCTTTTGATGCATGTAAGTTTACAGAGGAAGAGGTTTTACTTCAGCTGTCTAAAGTAAAGACAAATAAGTCGATGGGACCTGATGGGATACATCCAAAGTTATTAAAAGAACTTAGTGGTGTACTAGCAAAACCGTTAACAGATTTATTTAACCAATCATTGTTAACGGGAGTAGTTCCAGAAGATTGGAAATTAGCTAATGTTGTGCCCATTCACAAGAAAGGTAGTAAGGAGGAGGCGGGCAACTATAGACCAGTAAGTCTTACTTCAGTAGTGGGGAAAATAATGGAAACCTTGTTAAAGAATAGGATTGTTGAACATCTAAAGTCGCTTGGATTTCAAGATCAGAGACAGCATGGGTTTACTTCAGGGAGATCATGCCAAACTAATCTTATTGATTTTTTTGATTGGGTAACTAAAATAATAGATCAGGGTGGTGCAGTAGACATTGCTTACCTAGATTTCAGTAAGGCTTTTGACACTGTCGCACATAGAAGGCTTATCAATAAACTGAAATCTTTGAGTTTGGATTTCAATATTGTTGAATGGATTAGACAATGGCTGAGTGACAGGCAACAGAGGGTTGTAGTCAATGGGGTATATTCGATGCAAGGTCTTGTTACTAGTGGGGTACCTCAGGGATCTGTTCTTGGACCCATTCTCTTTAATATTTTTATTAGCGATATTGCAGAAGGTCTTGTTGGTAAAGTATGTCTTTTTGCTGATGATACAAAGATTTGCAGCAGGGTTGATATTCATGGAGGAATAAGCCAAATGGCAAATGATTTAGCTAAACTAGAAAAATAGTCAGAGCAGTGGCAACTGGAATTTAATGTGGACAAGTGCAAGATTATGCACCTTGGGCGTAAAAACCCAAAAGCAGAATATAGACTATTTGGTACAGTCCTAACCTCAACATCTGAGGAAAGGGATTTAGGAGTAATAATTTCAGAGGACTTGAAGGTAGGTAGGCAATGCAATAGAGCAGCAGGAAATGCTAGCAGAATGCTTGGTTGCATAGGGAGAGGTATTAGCAGTAGGAAGAGGGAAGTGCTCATGCCATTGTACAGAGCACTGGTGAGACCTCACTTGGAGTATTGTACGCAGTACTGGAGACCGTATCTCCAGAAGGATATTGATACTTTGGAGAGAGTTCAGAGAAGGGCTACTAAACTGGTTCATGGGTTGAAGGATAAAACTTACCAGGAAAGGTTAAAGCATCTTAACATGTATAGCTTGGAGGAAAGACGTAACAGGGGGGATATGATAGAAACATTTAAATTCATAAAGGGAATCAACACAGTAAAGGAAGAGAGTATATTTAAAAGAAGAAAAACTACCACAACTAGAGGACATAGTCTTAAATTAGAGGGGCAACGATTTAAAAGTAATATCAGGAAGTATTACTTTACTGAGAGGGTAGTGGATGTATGGAATAGCCTTCCAGCAGAAGTGGTAGAGGTAAACACAGTCAAGGATTTTAAGCATGCGTGGGATAGACACAAGGCTATCCTAGCTATAAGACCGGGAACGGGGGACTAATAAAAGTACTCAAAAAAAAAAAAAAAATTGGGCAGACTAGATGGACCGAATGGTTCTTATCTGCCGACACATTCTATGTTTCTATGTTTCTATGTTTCTATCTACTTTTGACTTCACTTCAAATGAGGCTCGGACAGTATTTCTGGCAAGGACTATAACTGGGTGCTGGTGGTGTGTACCAGAAAGGTACGCCTGACTACCTTTATCCTGGGGTGGCTAAACCCCAGGATAAAGGTAGTTGGAGGGTGAATAATTCTGTCCTGGTTCTTAGAGGTTTTCCCAATGCCTGTGTTGTTCGATCTCCACTCCAGTGTTCTGGTTTTGCAGCTCAGTGTAAATCTTGCGCACAGTTTGATGCCAATAAAAATGATTTATGGTCATTTGACAATCTTCTTCCACTGTCACAGTGCTATGCTCCTTCACACTTGGAATCAAGAAGGATGTTTTTCTCCCACTGAGCAGAATTCAAAATTGCTCAAAGGGGTTTTTCTTTGCCTTCTTTTGGATCAACAGCAGTAAACATGGAATATGAAAAGGGTTGAACATGACGGACGCCAGTCTTTTATATTATATACCTATATAAATATGTAACACAAAATGCCACAAGTCCTTTCTTTTGCAAAGAGTAGGCGAGAATACTTTTTATGATACAAATGTGACCTGGATTATTAAACAAATATTTGGGGTTTCCACCCTCTTTAAGTCATTTATATTTGCTTACAGTCAATTAAAATGTACGTTTTCTTCCTCCTAGGAATTGAAGATGGCGATCTATCAAGCTCAGTAGATCAGCAATTTTATGAACAAATAAAGGAGGGGGAAGTCATGCTCATTTGCACAATCGGTGGCTTCTACCCAGAAACAATGGACGATGACGATGATTTGATAACCGGAGGGGCAAAAACAAGTTCTGACAATAGGGATACAATACAAATGAAAGCACTTCAGGATTTGTCAGAAGGTGACCATTTAATTTGTAAAGTGAAATATAAACACACGCCAAGTACTTTGGCCCCAAATGTCGATTAAATTCAGAATAGTGCTGGTTCAGCCATGAATGTACACGGTGCTGAGACACCCAAGCATGGAGAATTCGACTCCCCTTACTGACGAGCAATCCAAAAGAAGAAATCGATCGGCACTCCAGAGAGGAGATGAATAAAAGAAAAAAATATTCATTTAGACCTTGGTCAGAATACAAAAATACAAAATAATAAAAATAAAAAAAAATAAAAAATGACAGCATCATGTAATGATGAATTTTCACGTCAAAAAGTCCATGAAAAGAAAAAAGGTATTATAGTTAATGAGTTTCGCAAATAGCATGCTTTATCAAAAACTGTTGACTTGTTGACTTGTGATTAATTAAAGTGTGAAAAATAATTAACCAATGTTCTGTATGTATTCCACTTTTAAAAGATATGTTTTATCAAATATAAAAATACATTAAAAATGTCTAGTTCATAAATATAAACTGCCAAATATGCATAAATAGTCACCAAACAAAACATAGTGACATTAAAGGCAGCAATGACTCTGAATTCCATATCTTAAGTATCAAGTCTTAAGGGTCTGATCCCGTTTGAAAATGTTTCAATCAATTTCTCCCAATTCACCCAATGCTGGTTTGTTTTTTAATTTTGGAAAATTGTACAAAGTTCCAAATACATTCTTAGTAAAAAAATAAAAATAAAAAAAAAGGTAAATATATGACTATGACTTACATGTTACAGTTATTATATCATAAGTCAATTTCAATAGGTTCACATGTTTGTTTTAGATAGCAGGTAATTATTTTATTTTTAATACCTCCCATGTGTCCCTCTTTAGGAGGGATTCTGTTCCTATTTTGCACTAAAATCCCCCCGTCCCTCTTTCCGGGGAGCTCAGAATGTTTGGTTTGTATACGTCTATCACAGAGCTCTAAATAGAGTTTCGACTGTAGTAATTGTGTTTATCTATCAATGTGTGTAACTAAAATACTTAATTCTTTTACTTAATGACTCATCAAATGATAACATCATTAGATACAAATTGGCCATGAAGTCGCTTAAAAAGTCCGACCTTTAAGCCCCTCCCTCAAATATTATCTGTTCCTCTCTGGGCTTGTGATATGTTGGTATACAAGCGTACAAGCGTCTGTAGTTGGCTTCATGCAAAATCACCTAATTTACATATATGACACAAGTTTCCTTGTGGTTTGTGATGGTATAAATGTTCCCTTCTGCAGTCAGTGGTTCAGTGATCTGTATCAGAACAGTGTGCAGTGATCAGGATGATGTCACACAGCTGTTACATCACTATATTAATGATCTGGATTCACGGTGGGAATTAAACTGTTTGTATTTTAAACATTGACAGTAGAAATAATTATCCGTGTATTAGAATAGATAATGGGTTATAGAGAGATATCTGTTTACAAGTTTTTAGAAATAATGAATGCATTATATATGTGATTTAATCTTAAATTCGGTGTAATATTTGCTGTGAATATATGTATTATTTCTGCTAATATTAAAAATCACAACTATAATACTAATGTTTATATTTAATATTCTCTATTATGTCCCAATCCTCAGGATCTCAGGGAGATATTGTGCTGTCTCAGTCTCCAGAATCTATCTCTGTCTCACAAGGAGATGCTGTCACTATGAAATGCACAGCCAGTACTGATATTAATGATGACACACCCTGGGATCAACATAAATCAGGACAACCTCCAAAGCTTCTTATATATTGGGCAAACCAGAGAGCAACTGGGACCCCAGACCGGTTCAGTGGCAGTGGAGGGGGGACTGATTTTCACAATCAGTGGCGTGAAAGCAGAAGATGCAGGAGATTATTACTGTCAGAAGGATAGCATGCCTCACACAGTGATACAGAGCCCTACAAAAACCTTCCTCTTTCATATAATATGCTTGGCTTGTCACACATACTGCTAGCACACAGCCTGCGTGTTAATCCATATTATAATAACCCGTGGCTTTTGCAGATTATGATCATTAAACACCCGTGATTTCGTTCAGAAGCAACTTATAAATTCCTGCAAAAAGATCAAACTTTCCATCATATAATAAGATATACACTTTAAATAACAACAAAGACGAAACAATATCTGTCTGACAATTTAGTTACAGCTCCCATGATAAACACCTTAATAACCTTTTCATTTAATAATTAGAATATTAGGATACACAACTGCTGAACGAAAGAGTGTGTAATTATTTATAAATTGCGTTTTGTCATAGACAGAAACTTTCCAGTGATGGAGAATAACTAAAACAACACATTACAAGTACAATTAAAATAGTGCACAATACACAATGTTTTTACAATTTAACATATTAGTGTTTATTATAATCCAATCCTAAGCATCCTGTGGACAGATTGTGCTATTACTGTGTCACCAAGAGACTCTGCCACTCACTGGGATACTCTTTACTGTATCCCAGTCCCATGCTTCCTGTGGACAGATTGTGCTGTCACGGTGTCACCAAGAGGCTCTGCCACTAACTGGGATACTCTTTACTGTATCCCAGTCCTATGCTTCCTGTGGACAGATTGTGCTGTCACTGTCACCAGGAGAACCTGCCACTGACTGTGATATTCTTTATTGCATCTCAATTCTAAGCTTCCCGTGGACAGATTGTGCTGTCACTCTGTCACCAGGAGACTCTGCCACTGACTGTGATATTCTTTATTGCATCTCAATTCTAAGTGTCCCGTGGACAGATTGTGCTGTCACTCTGTCACCAGGAGACCCTGCCACTGACTGTGATATTCTTTATTGCATCTCAATTCTAAGCTTCCTGTGGGCAGATTGTGCTGTCACAGTGTCACTAGGAGACTCTTCCACGGACTGTGATATTCTTTATTGTATTTCAATCCTGAACTTCCTGTGGACAGATTGTGCTGTCAATGTGTCATCAGGAGACCCTGCCACTGACTGTGATATTCTTATTTGCATCCCAATTCTAAGCTTCCTGTGGACAGATTGTGATGTCAATTTGTCACCAGGAGACCCTGTTACTGACTGTGATATTCTTTATTGTATCTCAATTCTAAGCTTCCTGTGGGCAGATTGTGCTGTCAATGTGTCATCAGGAGACCCTGCCACTGGCTGTGATATTCTTTATTGCATCCCAATTCTAAGCTTCCTGTGTACAGATTGTGCTGTCACTGTGTCACCAGGAGACCCTGCCACTGACTGTGATATTCTTTATTGCATCCAAATTCTAAGCTTCCTGTGGACAGATTGTGCTGTCACTGTGTCATCAGGAGACCCTGCCACTGACTGTGATATTCTTTATTCAGCTTCCTGTAGACAGGCTGTGAGTGCAGATTTGTCCCTGACACCTGGTAAACAGCTGCTTGGCACAGACTGTCTAGTTTAAAGTTGAGGTATTTCTTAGGTATCACGGTAACAAAGAGGATTATGTTCATATATTTCTACTCAGTGTGTTACTACATCCTATAGCACTGACAAGTATTTAAGGAAATCTCTTCAACAAAAGATTTCCACAAGGAATTTCTACTACATCTCCCACATGTTGTATTCACCCAGTTTGTTGGGAAATGTTGGGGTCTTTTCTAGAGTTAGTAGAGTTAGGCATCAGGCATTCCCTCTGACAGACAGAACTATTTAAAACAAGTTTTCCATTTGATCAACAGAAATGCTTATATTTCAATAAAGAGACTTTAATTATGCTCTACTGGATGAGGACATGAATATAAAATGTGAAAAAGCTTCTGATTTTTGTTAAATTATCCTTAGTTGTTAAAATGTACTTTAATTGGTATCTTTTTGTTCTTTAAATTGTACACAGGACTCAATAAGGAACTTTGTATTCTTTATTCATTAAATCATCTCTATTTAAAATGCCTACATGCCTACATCTTTCAATTAAACATAACTTTTTGCCAACAGTTGTCTTTTAGTAAACATGATATATGTATGTCTTCCACTAGATGTCACTGCAGGACTAGGGATTAAAAGACCATTCTGAGTTGAAAACTAAAACCCAAAGTACCTGTTATTTTAAATCATTCATTAAATCATTCACTTTTCTTTAAATTTTTTGTTATTTATCTTTGAGTTCAACTTGTATATATTCACATGTAAATTGCGTTTTTAGTAAAAAATAATGATATGAAAAAAATGCATTTCTTGTTTTTATTTCCTTTTATGTGCCAATGCTGCCTCTCTCTTTCTTTCCCTTGCCCCCAGCTTTCTCTCTCTCTCCCCCTCCCTTTGTCTCCTCCTTGCTCCCCTTGTCTCTGTCTCTTTCCCCCCCTCCCTCCCCTTGTCTCTGTCTCTTTCCCTCCCTCCCTCCCTCCCCTTGTCTGTCTCTCACCCCCTCGTTTCTCTGTCTCCCCCTTCCTCCCCCTCGTTTCTCTGCCCCCCCCCCTTACTCTGTCCCTCCCTCCCTCACCTGTTTCTTGTGGGGGCTCCCTCCCTCACCTGTTTCTCCCTGGTGGCTAGTGGGGGCAGCCGGGGGATGTCTGCACGATACGTGCAGACATCCTCCATGCTGCCCGACATGGCAGTCTATAGACTGCCGTGTCGGGCAGCATGGAGGATGTCTGCACGAATCGTGCAGACATCCCCCAGCTGCCCGATTCTCCCTGGTGGCTAGTGGGGCAGCAGAGGATGTCTGTGTGATGAGCGCAGACCTCCCCTGCTGCCGCCCGGCACGATCGCCGGGACTTCTGTGACGAAAGCGGAAGTACCCGGCTTCTTCATGGAAGCCCCGGTGGTCGTGCCGGGCTGCAGCAGGTGAGTCTGCGCTCATCGCGCAGACATCCCCTGCTGTTAGAGAGGGGGATCCAGGTCCCCTGCAGCTCTGCTGGGGACCTGGATCGCTGTTTTATAATCTGACCTCAATTTGAGGTCAGATTATAAGAAGACCTCGATTATAAGACGAGGGGTAATTTTCAGATTTTTTTTTCTGAAAAAAACCTTGTTTTATAATCGAGCAAATATGGTACTATCTCTTAAACACTTTTGGGTCTATTCACTACAATTCGAGATTAGGTCAGGGAGGTCGAGTTTGGTGGTCCCTCAACCACGTACAAAATGTCAGTTAATACCATTTTGGCATTAGGCATCTGAGGAGGTGGAGGACAGACCCCATTGTTGATACATTGGGGATATGAAGAAAGGTCAAACTTTTCAAAATTTGGGACTGTCACTGACCCTCCACTCTTACCCTCAGCTTCAACCCGTCTTGCACTATAAAAGTGCACCTGGATTCTGTGTTTCAATCTTGCCGGGCATTCCAAGCCCCTCTATCAAAGAGGAAATGACAGAGAAGATGGCAGAGAAATGGACATCACAGAATGGTTATAATGAATCACTGTTTATTCTTATCTTCTTCATGCTGCTACAGACCACATCTACCAACAATTACCTTACGCGTATCTTGCTTGACGGCACTTAATCATAGGCATACCAGTGGACATGCAGGGACAAGGCCTAAATACTGCACAGTCATTTTCAAATAAGTTTTAATGATTAGCAGCTTGATTTAAAATAAGTCCTGCCCCTGTGTCCCCACTTTGTTTTCCAGATATCCACAGTGTATAAAAACATATCTATTAGTGAAAAATACAAAACGACAAATGACATATACATGTAAAATCAATGTAGAGGTAAGCAGACTGATTAAAATACATATATGTATATACACACAAGATAGAGAGCAGTTCAATGGGATCCATTCTTTAGAATAGAATAAGAGATTAAACAAATGCATTTCTAGTAGCAAAAATTATTATTTTTCATAAAAATTGAATGCTGGATGTACTGTTTGCAAACAACCCCACAAACATTTTATGAAGTGCAAATGTCGATTTTGTCCAAAATGTTTGGATCTAGGTCTGAAATTCCAAACGCTAGGACATGGAAGGGTCAAAGGATACACTCCTGTATTGCAGCTTTTCATGCCTCTATATCAAGGGGGGTAGCTATACTTTTGCACTAGACCTATACTATTGTCAGGCTCCACAGCGGAGCAACTCACCTATATACCCCCGAATCACTTGTCAGCCTCCACAGCAGGGTAACTCCCCAGCACAGCCATGGATCACCAGGGCATTATGATCATCAAAAGGGTCCATCGCAGTAACAAATGGGGTTTCTGTGAGAGATCCGCAAAGGGCCAGCAGTGCAAGTATAAGACTTTAAAACGAATCGCCACGCTTTGCCGTGTCCCTGGACCGTTTTCCTGACTATTCTGCCCCTTGACTCCTTGGCCTAATTATGGTTCATGCTGTTCTCTGTTTTCCCCTGACCCGGACTATTTTCAAGGATATTCTATTTGCACACACGGATCTACCTGTTGCCGCTTCTCAAGTGCTGTGTATGTTCATGTGCAAGACCACACTATGGTTGTGTTTGCTTTCATCATCATCCAAGTTAAGTTGCAAGTGTGACCTGTGTACTCCTATCCCATATTTGCCCTGCATACTGACCTCCTCCTCAGTTATACCTCACAACTATTCCTATCAACAGCACAAATGATTATGAAGATATCTAATTATAGAGATAACAATATATGTTATCAAGTACTGTCTGGTAAATTTGTATGCTCCAAATGAACCTAAACAATCATTGTGTGACCTGCTGATTAATTCTCCTGATATGAATTTTGTTCTAAGTGGGGAATTCAACTCGATAATTTAAGCAAAAATGGACAGGACAGGGACAGGAAACAACATATATTCAGAAATGTATGCACCGTTTACATTTACAGGATCCATGGCGTATTGACTACCCTTGCACTAAAGACTTTACACACATCTCCAAAACCCATGGTACAGTTTCTAGAATAGATTACTTCTTAATATCCCCCAGTCTCTTAGAATAAGCCAAATATATTTCTGATCATGCAGCTATAGAACTGACGGTGAATGAACCGCACATTGCTCACTACTCTAAACACCGATGTTTCCCTTCCTACCTGGCTCAAAAAGATGACTTTAGAGATCAAGTTGGCTGCATAGACCCAAGTGTAACGAGAATGGAGGATACTCCAGATGTTTCCATTCTCGTTTAGGGATTCCACGCCTCCACAGCCAGACATTAAACTCCTATTTTCCCCAGTAAGTCTTTTGTAAAGAAGAGTAGACACTGCTACAGGCTTCAAGATCCAAAAGATTTTCAATTTATTAAGTCACAACACATAGAATATATACAGTTTTACATCTTGATAACACAGATGAAACAATGGAACTTAAAAGGATTAGATTTAACATACAGTACAGAAGGAAACGGGACTTAAGGGGATCACATTTAACCCTGAATACAAGAGGAAACTTAATGTGTCACTGTGACTGATGAGACAGCCCCAAAGTCACGGCAGTTTGTGACACCAAGTAAGGCAGTAATGAGGGGTCAGATTATGTCCTATGTAGCCCATCAAAAATAATAAAAAAAACTAGATGCAGAAATGTCATGCATTAAACAATGATTTGATTAAATAAATGGCAGACTAAACATAAACCTTCAGAGGAAAGATAAAAAAAAGTTAATAATGGCCATATCAAGTCCAAGAAAACCAAAACATAATGTTCCACGATAAAAACAAACAAACAGACAGGTCATTATACTACTAATCTACAGGATATCAGCACATTTTTCACACATTCTACACAGAACTATACCAAGATAAGCTTGATGCTTTCGAGGGAGACGTATAATCTTCCTTCGGAAAGTTAGCCCAACCAGACTGAGTGGCACCAGGGCCGATCCTGGGTGGGTGCACGGGGTGCACCGCGCCCATGCGCATGGGAGGAGAGGCACTGAAGCTCGCTGCCTGCCGTCCTCCTCCTTGTTAAACCAAGCACAGAGCGACAGGTTCAAGCTCCACCCACATCGCGTTCTGTGATTTGCTGCTGCAGGGAGGAGGACGTTCTCTAGAGTATCTACCAAGGCAGGACACTTGCATCTTGTCTCTTCTGCCGGATGCGGTGTACTGCCTCTACAGACACCATAGAGAAGTCCCTCTCCCTGCAGCCTATCACAGAACGCGACGGGGCGGAGCCTTCCCCCGTTGCGCTGTGCTTGGATTAACAAGGAGGAGGTGCTAACAGTTGGGGGGGGTGGTTAAAATAAAAAAATAAAGAAAGTGTGGAAGTGTCTGTGGAAGTGTATGTGAATGTGTATAAGTGTGTATGTGTGTGTCAATGTGTATAACTATGTGTGTGTTACTGTCTGTGTAAGTGTGTGTACATGAGTGTCTGTGCAAGTGTATCCTGTGCAACAATATGGTGATGACAGCGCTAAATTCACTAAACCAAGCTGCACTAAAAGCAGTGTGTCCCTAATAAACACACAATAAAAGCATATAAAAAAGAGAGGTACAAAAAGTGCGCTAAAAGTAAACTGTGGTAAATGAGCAAATAATAAAACACCTAATAGGTGAGTATATGGTGATGATATAATTGAAGAAATAGAGGCTGGGGGAGGCTGCAGCAACTCCCCTCTAATTGAACACTCACAGAACTCCCAAGGGGAAAACGACTTCTCACAGAAACACACTGTGTACACAGGGGGTAATCTTTGATTCTTCCAGGTTCTCTGTCCTCCACTCGTAAAGCCAGGGCCGGTGCAAGGATTTTTGCCGCCCTAGGCAAAATAAAATTTGCCGCCCCCCCCCTCCCCATTATCATATTATTTTCCCATATCATGACATCACATGTTCCACCCCTTTCTCAGCATTTAAATTAAAAGAGAGTTAACAGAGTTACATGTTGCAATAAAGCCCCCTATTAAGAATGGTGGAGAATAAGTACCATAACTAAATAAATTTAGCCACCCAATATGCCAGGATTATTCCCCTCAATATCCCAGGATTATGCCCCTCAATATCCCAGGATTATGCCCCTCAATGTCCCAGGATTATGCCCCTCATTATCCCAGGATTATGCCCCTCAATATGCCAGGATTATTCCCCTCAATATCCCAGGATTATGCCCCTCAATATCCCAGGATTATGCCCCTCAATGTCCCAGGATTATGCCCCTCATTATCCCAGGATTATGCCCCACAATATGCCAGGATTTAGCCACCCAATATGCCAGGATTATTCCCCTCAATATCCCAGGATTATGCCCCTTAATGTCCCAGGATTATGCCACACAATGTCCCAGGATTATGCCACCCAATGTCCCAGGATTATGCCCCTCACTATATCAGGATTATGCCCCTTAATGTCCACGGATTATGCCACACAATGTCCCAGGATTATGCCCCTCACTATATCAGGATTATGCCCCTTAATGTCCCAGGATTATGCCACACAATGTCCCAGAATTATGCCACCCAATGTCCCAGGATTATGCCACCCAATGTCCCAGGATTATGCCCCTCATTATCCCAGGATTATGCCCCTCAATATGCCAGGATTATGCCCCACAATATGCCAGGATTTTGCACCACAATATGCCAGGACTTAGCCACCCAATATGCCAGGACTTTCCCCCAAAATATGCCAGGACTTAGCCACCCAATATGCCAGGACTGTCTTTCCCCCAATATACCAGCAAGGACTTTCCCCCAAAATATGCCAGGACTTAGCCACCCAATATGCCAGCCAGGACTTTTCCCCCAAAATATGCCAGGACTTCCTTCCCTTACTTACCTCGTCGCAGCTGCTGCTGTGTCTCCGGTGCAGGTCCGTCCGTGGCTGTGAGGGAAGCGTTGTGCGCTCCCCTCCAGCCAATGCGCATTCAATAAAGTTTGTTTAAAAAAAAAAAACAACTTTACTGAATGCGCATTGGCTGGAGGGGAGCGCACAACGCTTCCTTCTCAGCCACAAGGCGGCCCAGCACCGGAGACACCACGACGCAGACGAGGTAAGTAAGGAGGAGGATTTTTTATTTTTTTTTGAAGCAGGGTTCCGGCGCCCCCAGCCAAGATGCGCCCTAGGCAGCTGCCCTGCTTACAGCTTAAAGTGTAGGAAAAGAAATTTCCACAGATGGAGTTAGGGTAAGACAAGTACAAAAATTTAATAAGAAAACAATATCTGCTTACACATAGGATCTCTAAGTTGCACAGAATCAGTGGGCGCCACACAGTCTGGGAAAACAGAGTCCTTTCAGCAGCAGCAGGGATACAATCCAAGGCAAGCAAATAAAAAAAGGATGCAGGTATGTCCAGGAACGCTACGCGTTTCGCCCCTTCACTGGGCTTCAACTTGGCGTCTGGACAGCCTGCTGTGCACTGAGAATTTATACGCTTCTCAATTGATGTTGCTGGGCGTGTTCTCACGATGTTACTGTTCACAGCTGCTCCTTATTCTCCGTTACATCGCAAGTATAGTAAACAGAGAGAAACAAAAAACAAGTGTTTCATCTTAAAAATGCAAAGGCAGCAGCTACCAATGGTAAACAACAGAACAATACTTTATTAAGAAGATGTATAGAGAAAGAAAGATTTCAAATAAAATATACCACTGTAGGTGTATATGGAAGAGGCGAATCTATAGATCCCAGGGGAAAGAAAATGGAATAAAAGGAGCAACTGCTTAAAAACCTCCCAGAGTATTCATTGCATTCACATAAAATTAAATAAATCGAAATCAGCATTAAGCCCAAGAGGTTTCAGGGTGCTCATGTTAAAAACCCATTCCATTTCTTTCTTGCCAATATTTTTGATATTGTCACCACCTCTCCATTATTTATTGACTTTATCAATGGCACAGAACTTTAATTTCTTGGGGTCTTTCTGGTGACATTCAAGAAAATGTTTAGACAAGCTGTGAGTAGTTAAACCATTTTTTATGTTTCTAACATGCTCCTCAATCCTCTTTTTAAGTTTTCTGGTGGTTCTTCCAATATACTGGAGTCCACATGGACACTCCATTAAATAGATGACATTTACTGAAGCGCATGTTAGAAAGTTTTTTATTTCGAAATTATTCCCTTTGCTATTAGAGGTAAAATTGGTAATAGGATATTTCTGTTTAACCCCTTAGTGACCGATTGCTATGTTGCATTTGACGTGCCTTGAAGACCAGAATTCCATTATTTTTGTCATACGTTTACTGAACTGTGAATTTCTTTCTTTGTGTTCAGTCCACCCACACAAATTATATATTATTTTTTAAAGGACAGATAGGGCTTTCATTTGATACTATTATTTTCATCATATGATATCATTTACTATTAAAAAAAATAGAAAATATGATGAAAATATGCCATAAAAAACACTTTTTCCAACTTTGACCTGATTTTTTTTTTACACAATTACAAATGGTAAAAAAGACCCCGTCTATATATTTCTACTATTTGTCCTGAGTTTAGTAATATCAATGTTTCCTTGTTTGTCTATGTTTTATTTCACGTAATAGGGCAATAAACAATATTAGTGTTTTTTTTTGTTTTCTAACCATTTTCTTCTACAGTGATTTTTTTAACCCGAACCCTAAATTTACCCCAACTCTAAATTTAATCGAACCCTAAATTGACCCCCACCCCTTAATCTAACCCTTGTAATCATCCGAACCCCCATTTAACCCTAATTATTACCCTATTTGGACCCTAACCCTAGATCTAGGTTCAGTAGATCAAGCGTTAGCTTTTTCCATTTATTTATTTATTTAATTTATTTATTTAATTCATTTTCTATTTTTAACTGTAATACCGCCTAACTGCCTGTAGGGGCAGTCAAGTAGCGGTTTCAGAGCGACGGAAGAGATTTTTTTTTTCTCTCTTCCGTCGCTCTCCTCTGGGCATGCTGTATCGGAGGAGCATGCTCCTCCGATACAGCACACACCCGCGATCACCGGGTGATCGCGGTGCCCAGGAGGGCACAGATTGTGTTGCATGATGCCTCGATAGAGGCATCATGCAACACTTTAACACACATAGGCAGTGATGAGCTTTCACTGCCTATGTGTGTTTGCGCGCATACGATCACATTCGCTGTGATAGTATGCGCGCGGGGGGGGTCGAGGGGGGGCTGAAAGCCCTCTCAGAGGCTGCTTCGGATCCGAAGCAGCCTCTGAGAGTAGCTGCAGGCATGTAGTGTTGCGCAACACTACATGAAAACGGAGGACGTATATATACGTCCTCATGGTCCTTAAGGACCATGCTTTTCAGGACGTATATATACGTCCACGTGCGTTAAGGGGTTAATGGTGGATTTGCAGCCAATACAATTGAGGCAACCATAAAAACCTGATTTCCTACTTAAAAAGTGACCTGTAGTGGACTTCTTTACTACATTTTTACTGGTAAAATTAGTGGTTAACTTTTGTTTAAGATTGGGAGCTCCTCTAAAAACAACTGTGGGATCATCTGGAACAATGTTTTTCAGGATTTCATCTTTATGTAGGATGTTCCAATGTTTCCTGATGATTTTTTTAATTCTATGGGATTTATTGTTATAGTTTAAAACAACAGGCACCCTAGTATGGAAATCATTGTTACTAGTTTTATCTTTATATTCAAGGAGTAAGTTACGATCAGTATCAGCTATTTCTGAGATGGTCTGGTCCAAATCACCAGCATCATATCCCTTTTCTATAAATGTATCTCTAAGGAAACCAGCTTGCTCGGTATAGCATTGTATATCAGTACAATTGCGTCTGATACGAGTATATTGACTCTTGGGGATTCCTTTTAACCAGGGAGGATAATAGCAACTGGTTTTGTCTATGAAGCTATTAGCGTCCACTTTTTTTAAATGGTTTTTAGTTTTTATTACGCCATTTTTAACATAGATGTCTAAATCCAGGAAAGTAATACGGTCTTTACTGTAAACAGTATTGAGTACGATGTTATTAGGGTTATTATTAAGATGATCCAAATACAATTGGAGATCAGCCTCACTCCCTTTCCATATAAATATAAGGTCGTCTATATATCGGTAGAACAGTACCAAGTTTGCAGCCCAGTTATGCCCGCCCCAAACATGAGAATCCTCCCATTGGGACATGAAAAGGTTGGCATAACTAGGGGCAAACTTGGAGCCCATAGCTGTCCCCGTAAGATGGAGGGAAAATTCCTCTAAGAACCAAAAAAAGTTGTGATTAAGAACAATGCTAATACCTTCCAGTACATACTCTATTTGTTCACTGGTCAATAAATTCTTTTTAGTGAGAATACTTTTAATGGCTTCACATTAGACATGTGCAAAACTAAAATTTTCGTTTCGTTTTCGTCCATTCGGACGAAAATGTTATTTATTTCGTCTAAAACGAATTTCGTTCATTAGTGCATTCGTTTCAGACGAAATTCGTTAATTATTTTCGTTTCGTTAATTTTTTTTGTTCGTTTTATAGAATACAATGTAATACTATTGGCTTTCTATAAACCGAACGAGAGCCCCATTCATAAGAAATTCTTATGAATGGGGCTCTCGTTCGGTTCATAGAAAGGCAATAGTATTAATTGTATTCTATAAGCCGAAAGTCTATAAACCGAACGACTTTCGGTTTATAGACTTTCGGCTTATGGAATACATGTAATCCTATGGCTATTCTATAAACCGAACGACTTTCGGTTTATAGAATAGCCATAGGTTTACATGTATTACATAAGCCGAAAGTCTATAAACCGAAAGTCGTTCGGTTTATAGGCTGTCGGCATTTAACTAATAAGAGACAGAGTCTCCATTCATAAAATTATGAATGGAGACTTTGTCTCCGTGTAGTAAAATGCCGACAGCCTATAAACCGAACGTTCGGTTTATAGGCTGTCGGCATTTTACTACACGGAGACAGAGTCTCCATTCATAAAATTATGAATGGAGACTTTGTCTCCGTGTAGTAAAATGCCGACAGCCTATAAACCGAACGTTCGGTTTATAGGCTGTCGGCTTATGGAATACATGTATTCCTATTGCTATTCTATAAACCGAACGACTTTCGGTTTATAGAATAGCCATAGGATTACATGTATTGCATAAGCCGAAAGTCTATAAACCGAAAGTCGTTCGGTTTATAGGCTGTCGGCATTTAACTATACAGAGACAGAGTCTCCATTCATAAAATTATGAATGGAGACTTTGTCTCCGTGTAGTAAAATGCCGAAAGCCTATAAACCGAACGATCCGTTTATAGACTTTCGTCTTATATAATACATGTAATCCTATGGCTATTCTATAAACCGAACGTTCGGTTTATAGAATAGCAATAGGAATACATGTATTCCATAAGCCGACAGCCTATAAACCGAACGTTCGGTTTATAGGCTGTGGGCATTTTACTACACGGAGACAAAGTCTTATGAATGGAGACTCTGTCTCCGTATAGTTAAATGCCGGTGTTCTGACAAATTTCTGGAGCAAATTCTCCTGTGCAATCGCAGGAGAATTTGCTCACTGCGCATGCGCATAAAGTTACAGCTGATAACTCAGCTGTAACTTTGTGACCACCGCGCATGCGCCAGCTGCGCAACCCACCTCCCGCCCCCTCACACCCCCTGCACACCCCTTCTTACCAGATCATCGACCACAGCGATACACAGCGCATGCGCACGCCTATCCAGCCGTTTGGGAATGTGCGCGTTCGTTGTTGTGTTCTTAAGGTGGTAAGTAACACGGGGCGTCGGGACATAAGGGGGCAAGCATCCTGGTGAGGGCTGCCTCATCTTGATGGGATTTGTGATCCTCCTGCTGCATCAATAATACAGCAGGAGGATCACAAATCCCATCAAGATGAGGCAGCCCTCACCAGGATGCTTGCCCCCTTATGTCCCGACGCCCCGTGTTACTTACCACCTTAAGAACACAACAACGGACGCGCGCATTCCCAAACGGCTGGATAGGCGTGCGCATGCGCTGTGTATCGCTGTGGTCGATGATCTGGTAAGAAGGGGTGTGCGGCGGGTGTGAGGGGGCGGGAGGTGGGTTGCGCAGCTGGCGCATGCGCGGTGGTCACAAAGTTACAGCTGAGTTATCAGCTGTAACTTTATGCGCATGCGCAGTGAGCAAATTCTCCTGCGATTGCGCAGGAGAATTTGCTCCAGAAATTTGTCAGAACACCGGCTTTTAACTATACGGAGACAAAGTCTCCATTTATAATTTTATGAATGGAGACTCTGTCTCCGTATAGTTAAATGCCCACAGCCTATAAACCGAACGTTCGGTTTATAGGCTGTGGGCATTTAACTATACGGAGACAAAGTCTCCATTCATAATTTTATGAATGGAGACTGTCTCCGTATAGTTAAATGCTATTGTATTCTATAAACCGACTCTATTTCGGCTTATAGAATGCAATAGTACTACGAATGGACGAATGAACGAATGATTTTCCTTTATTAACCATTCGTTCATTCGGCTTTAGTTAGCTTAGCATTTTCGTTCTTCGTTTTTCGGGCGAATGGACGAAAATGCAATTTTCGGACGAAAATGCATTAGTCCGAAAACGAATGCACATGTCTAGTATATATTCACATGTAAATTGCTTTTTTAATAAAAAATTATGATATAAATAAAATCTTATTTTTATTTCCTTTTATGTGACAAAGCTGCCTCTCTCTTTCCCTTGCCCCCAGATTTGTCGCTCTCCCCCCCTTAGTGTTGTCTCTCTCTCACCCTCCCTTTGGCTCCCCCCTCGCTCCCCTTGTGTCTGTCTCTTCCCCCCTTCCCTCCCCTTGTTTCTCTCTGCCCCCCCCCCCCTTGTTATTCTGTCCCCCCCTCACCTGTTTCTTGCTCCCTGGTGGCTAGTGGGGGCAGCCGGGGGATGTATGCACTATACATAATAGACGGAAGTGTCGGGCAGCATGGAGGTTGTCTGCACGATTCGTGCAGACATCCCCCAGCTGCCTGATTCTCCCTGGTGGCTAGCGAGGGAGCGGAGGATGTCTGCGCGATGAGCGAGACCTCCCCTGCTGCCGCCCGGAACGACAGCCAGGACTTTTATGAGGAAGCCGGAAGTACCCAGCTTCATCATAGAAGTCCCGGCGGTCATGCCGGGCGGCAGCAGGAGAGGTCTCGCTCATCGCGCAGACATCCTCCGCTCCCTCGCTAGCCACCAGGGAGAATCGGGCAGCTGGGGGATGTCTGCACGAATCGTGCAGACAACCTCCATGCTGCCCGACACTTCCGTCTATTATGTATAGTGCATACATCCCCCGGCTGCCCCCACTAGCCACCAGGGAGCAAGAAACAGGTGAGGGGGGGACAGAATAACAAGGGGGGGGGGGCAGAGAGAAACAAGGGGAGGGAAGGGGGGAAGAGACAGACACAAGGGGAGCGAGGGGGGAGCCAAAGGGAGGGTGAGAGAGAGACAACACTAAGGGGGGGAGAGCGACAAATCTGGGGGCAAGGGAAAGAGAGAGGCAGCATTGTCACATAAAAGGAAATAAAAACAAGATTTTTTTATATCATAATTTTTTATTTAAAAAGCAATTTACATGTGAATATATACTAGACATGTGCATTCGTTTTCGGACGAATGCATTTTCGTCCGAAAATTGCATTTTCGTCCATTCGCCCGAAAAACGAAGAACGAAAATGCTAAGCTAACTAAAGCCGGATGAACGAATGGTTAATAAAGGAAAATCATTCGTTCATTCGTCCATTCGTAGTACTATTGCATTCTATAAGCCGAAATAGAGTCGGTTTATAGAATACAATAGCATTTAACTATACGGAGACAGAGTCTCCATTCATAAAATTATGAATGGAGACTTTGTCTCCGTATAGTTAAATGCCCACAGCCTATAAACCGAACGTTCGGTTTATAGGCTGTCGGCATTTAACTATACGGAGACAGAGTCTCCATTCATAAAATTATAAATGGAGACTTTGTCTCCGTATAGTTAAAAGCCG
The DNA here is from genome assembly GCA_036172795.1 of Pelodytes ibericus. Taxonomy (NCBI): domain Eukaryota; kingdom Metazoa; phylum Chordata; class Amphibia; order Anura; family Pelodytidae; genus Pelodytes; species Pelodytes ibericus. The sequence goes on along the minus strand of CM069863.1, from coordinate 179,068,804 downwards.
GCATTTAACTATACAGAGACAGAGTCTCCATTCATAAAATTATAAATGGAGACTTTGTCTCCGTATAGTTAAAAGCCGGCATTTAACTATACAGAGACAGAGTCTCCATTCATAAAATTATGAATGGAGACTTTGTCTCCGTGTAGTAAAATGCCCACAGCCTATAAACCGAACGTTCGGTTTATAGGCTGTCGGCTTATGGAATACATGTCTTCCTATTGCTATTCTATAAACCGAACTTTCGGTTTATAGAATAGCCATAGGATTACATGTATTACATAAGCCGAAAGTCTATAAACCGATCGTTCGGTTTATAGACTTTCGGCATTTTACTACACGGAGACAAAGTCTCCATTCATAATTTTATGAATGGAGACTCTGTCTCTGTATAGTTAAATGCCGACAGCCTATAAACCGAACGACTTTCGGTTTATAGACTTTCGGCTTATGTACTACATGTAATCCTATGGCTATTCTATAAACCGAAAGTCGTTCGGTTTATAGTTTAGCAATAGCATTACATGTATTCTATAAACCGAACGTCGTTCGTTTTAAAGACTTTCGGCTTATAGAATACTATTGGCTTTCTATAAACCGAACTAGAGTCGAGTCCCCATTCATAAGAAATTCTTATGAATGAGGAGGGACTCTAGTTAGGTTTATAGAATGCCAATAGTATTCTATAAGCCGAAAGTCTTTAAAAGGAACGACGTTCGGTTTATAGAATGCATGTAATGCTATTGCTGTTCTATAAGCCGAATGTCTTTCGGCTTATAGAACAGCAATAGCATTACATGTATTCTATAAACCGAACGTCGTTTGTTTTAAAGACTTTCGGCTTATAGAATACATGCTGCTATTGGCTTTCTATAAACCGAAAGAGTCCCCATTCATACGAATAGGTCAATTGACCTATTCGTATGAATGGGAACTCAATTTCGGTTTATAGGAAGCTAATAGCATTACATGCATTCCATAAACCGAAAGTCATTCATGTCGGTTTATGGAATGTAGTACAATGCTATTGGTATTGTAAACCGACTCTATTTCGGTTTAGAATGCCAATAGCACGAATGGACGAATGGACGAATGAACGAATGATTTTCGTTTATTAACCATTCGTTCATTCGGATTTTGTTAGTTAAAATTTTCGTTATTCGTTTTTCGGACGAATGGACGAAAATGCTATTTTCGTCCGAAAATGCATTCGTCCGAAAACGAATGCACATGTCTACTTCACATCCCTTTTCATGATTAATGATGGTGTACAGGGATGTGACATCGCTTGACACTAGGATATAATCATCACTCCAAGTAGTATTCTTTAAAACTTTTAAAATATTCATGGTGTCCTTCAAATAGGACTTCATTTCCTTAACATAAGGCTGGAGGATGTAATCGAGGTACTCAGAAAGATTTGCAAACAATGAGTCTACTCCTGAGACTATAGGTCTACCTGGAGGATCTGACCAGATTTTTATGGATTTTAGGTAAAAAATAAATAACTGGAATTTATGGATTGGTTACATTAATATAATCAAATTCGTTCTTTGTGATATATCCCTTTTCTCTACCTTTATCTAGGAAGCAGGTTAAGACTTTCTTGAAATCATTAGTGGGGTCTTTTCTTAGTCTTCTATATGTAGCATCCAGTTCCAATTGTCTGTAGGCTTCTTTAATATAGTAAGCCTTCGACAAAATGACTGTACCACCACCTTTGTCGGCTGGTTTGATGACTATTTCTGAGTCATCCTGTAATTCTTTTAGGATACTTAGATTTTTTTTTGTCATGTTTGTACGGTCATATTTGGAGGGTTGCAACTTTCTTAAGTCCTCCATGACTGCCTTCTCAAAGACCTCAAGTGCACCTGTTTTATGTGCCGTCGGATAGAAATGGGACTTTTTCTTTAAATTGGTTGACATAATAGTATTAGGGTCTACTTCTTTGATAGTAGTAGTTGTCGGTTTTACAGCAAAAAACTTTTTTATTGTAACATTTCTCACAAATTTGTTGATGTGTATATAGGCTGAGAATAAATTAAACTTATTAGTCGGAGCAAACTTGAGACCCTTACTTAATACCATGAGTTTTTCTTGAGCGATAGATTTCTGGGACAGGTTAAAAATACCTTTTGGGGCAGTGTTTTTTAAAATTGTAGGGATCTTCTTTTTATGTAGCTTCTTTCCCCCTCTGCACCCTCTAAATCTACTCTTGATCTTTGGTGCCCCCTGTTTCTTTCTCTTTGCTCCTTGGGCAGAGGGCGCAGGAGTCGTTGATCCACATCTAAAAAAGGAGACGTTTCTCCTGATTCAGAAAGTACTTGAAACCTATTGTTAGTATCTATATCCTGGTTTTTATTTGGATAATAATTTTTCCTGTATGTAGGACGGATATTCTCACTTAATCTGGTTAATCTAGTTTGTATTGGGGTCCTTATTTTATCTTTTCTTCTAACTAGTGGTGTTTCAGTCTGTACCAACTCAACTCTCTGGGGTTTGTTGGAATTTCTTTGGGTATTATAGTTCTTTTTACCTCGATAATTAGTTGGATTTCTCGATGTCTTTAATTTATAATCCTCCTGATCCCTGTGGTATTTTTTGATCTTTGTTGTTCTAATTTCTTGTTCTAATTTTTCTATTTTTTTTTATAGTAATTTCTGACAGATCTTTATATTGGGAGCTAGATGTATATGATAGTAAATCTTCTTGTATTTTATGTATGTCTTCGTTTAAAGTGGCAAGTGTTTTATTTCTCTGTGCAATAATTGTTTCCATAAGTGCAAAAGTGCAATTTTCTAAAATATCATTCCAAATGTGCATAAATCCTTCATCATCAGTGTCAAAAGTGGGATGTTTGAATACTCTTAACCCTCGTGGGGTAATCTTGTCCTTTAAATATTTTTCTAGAGTTACAGTTTCCCATTTAATTCTTAATTCTTTTATGAGAAGTCTCTCCAGATTCATCATAAGACCTTTGACATCCGGAGAGTCTTCGTATGTAACTCTAGGACAAATTTCTCCATTAAATATATCATCTATGTCTATTTTGTAGTTATTTCGGTATTCAAACAAAGACATAATAGTGTTTGTACAAACAACAGTGGAAAAAAGCAGCTGAAAAAAATTAGGGAGTGATAAACAGTGATACAATATGGTGGTGACAGCGCTAAATTCACTAAACCAAGCTGCACTAAAAGCAGTGTGTCCCTAATAAACACACAATAAAAGCATATAAAAAAGAAAGGTACAAAAAGTGCGCTAAAAGTAAACTGTGGTAAATGTAGTAAAGAAGTCCACTACAGGTCACTTTTTAAGTAGGAAATCAGGTTTTTATGGTTGCCTCAATTGTATTGGCTGCAGATCCACCATTAAACAGAAATATCCTATTACCAATTTTACCTCTAATAGCAAAGGGAATAATTTCGAAATAAAAAACTTTGTAACATGCGCCTCAGTAAATGTCATCTATTTAATGGAGTGTCCATGTGGACTCCAGTATATTGGAAGAACCACCAGAAAACTTAAAAAGAGGATTGAGGAGCATGTTAGAAACATAAAAAATGGTTTAACTACTCACAGCTTGTCTAAACATTTTCTTGAATGTCACCAGAAAGACCCCAAGAAATTAATGTTCTGTGCCATTGACAAAGTCAATAAATACTGGAGAGGTGGTGACAATATCAAAAATATAGGCAAGAAAGAAATGGAATGGGTTTTTAACATGAGCACCCTGAAACCTCTTGGGCTTAATGCTGATTTCGATTTATTTAATTTTATGTGAATGCAATGAATACTCTGGGAGGTTTTTAAGCAGTTGCTCCTTTTATTCCATTTTATTTCCCCTGGGATCTATAGATTCGCCTCTTCCATATACACCTACAGTGGTATATTTTATTTTAAATCTTTCTTTCTCTATACATATAAATATTCCCCGTTTTTATATATCTTTTATATATTTCCTCTAACGATGTTGTTTAAGGGTGGAGCAGCTTCTTTTTATCCTCTTAATAAAGTATTGTTCTGTTGTTTACCATTGGTAGCTGCTGCTTTGAATTTTTGTTTCTCTCTGTTTACTATACTTGCGATGTAACGGAGAATAAGGAGCAGCTGTGAACGGTAACATCGTGAGAACACGCCCAGCAACATCAATTGAGAAGCGTATAAATTCTCAGTGCACAGCAGGCTGTCCAGACGCCAAGTTGAAGCCCAGTGAAGGGGCGAAACGCGTAGCGTTCCTGGACATACCTGCATCCTTTTTTTATTTGCTTGCCTTGGATTGTATCCCTGCTGCTGCTGAAAGGACTCTGTTTTCCCAGACTGTGTGGCGCCCACTGATTCTGTGCAACTTAGAGATCCTATGTGTAAGCAGATATTGTTTTCTTATTAAATTTTTGTACTTGTCTTACCCTAACTCCATCTGTGGGCATTTCTTTTCCTACACTTTGAGCTGTACGAGTGGAGGACAGAGAACCTGGAAGAATCAAAGATTACCCTCTGTGTACACAGTGTGTTTCTGTGAGAAGTCGTTTTCCCCTTGGGAGTTCGTGAGTGTTCAATTAGAGGGGAGTTGCTGCAGCCTCCCCCAGCCTCTATTTCTTCAATTATATCATCACCATATACTCACTTATTAGGTGTTTTATTATTTGCTCATTTACCACAGTTTACTTTTAGCGCACTTTTTGTACCTTTCTTTTTTATATCCTGTGCAAGTGTGTAAAGGTGGCTGTGTGTGTATTTATGGATGTGTGACAGTGTGTAGAAGGATGTCTGTGTAAATGTATGTCTGTGAGGGTGACTAAGTGTGTAACTGTGTTTGTGTGACTGTGTGTAAGTGTGCTCTTGCCTAGGGCCCTCACTGCGCATGGAATCAACTTATCACATGGAAGGCACCAGCCCCCAACCAGCTGGCATCTATTTCCCACCTCCTGCACTCAGCATGCGTAGGGTGAAGAGAGTGTGGAGGAGACGGCCGGGGACACGAGAGCAGCAGCAAGGTGAGTACTGGGGAAAACAGGAGAGGAGATAATGCTTTTATTGGGTAAACTAACTGTGGCATATTGGCTGTAGCCTATTAAGATACATGGAGGTTATGAGGAGTGAGCGAGACATGCGGGAGATAGACATGGGGATATAGGAAGAAAAACAGAGACATGCAGAACAAGGGATGAGGGGAGAGACAGACAAGGGGTATGAGTGGAGAGAGAGAGACAGACATGGGGTATGAGTGGAGAGAGAGACAGACATGGGGTATGAGTGGAGAGAGAGACAGACATGGGGTATGAGTGGAGAGAGAGAGAGACAGACATGGGGTATGAGTGGACAGAGACAGACAGGCATGGGGTATGAGTGGAGAGAGACAAACATTGGGTATGAGTGGAGAGAGATTGAGAGACAAACATGGGGTATGAGTTGAGAGTGAGGGAGAGAGAGAGAGAGATGGAATATGAGTGGAGAGAGACAGACATGGGATATGAGTGGAGAGAGAGAGAGAGACATGGGATATGAGTGGAGAGAGACAGACAGACAGACATGAGGTATGAGTGGAGAGAGAGACACACAGACATGGGATATGAGTGGAGAGAGACAGACAGACATGAGGTATGAGTGGAGAGAGAGAGAAACACAGACATGGGTAATGAGTGGAGAGAAAGAGAAAGACAGACATGGGGAATGAGTGCAGATAGAGAGAGAGACACAGACATGGGGAATGAGTGTAGAGAGGAGACACAGACATGGGGAATGAGTGGAGAGAGAGAGAGAGAGAGAGACAGACAGACAGACAGACATGGGGAATGAGTGGAGAGTGAGAGACAGACATGGGAAATGGGTGGAGAGTGAGAGACAGACATGGGCAATGAGTGCGGAGTGAGAGACAGACATGGGGAATGAGTGGAGAGAGAGAGAGACAGACAGACATGGAGTAGGAGTGGAGAGAAACAAACAGACATGGAGTATAAGTGGAGAGAGAGACAGACATGGAGCATGAGTGGAGAGAGAGATGGACATGAGGGTATGGGGAGAGACAGACAGACATGAGGGTATGGGGAGAGACAGACAAACATGAGGGTACGGGGAGAGACAGACAGATATGATGGTATGGTTAGAGAGAGAGACACGTGAGTGACTGACTTGGTGGAATATTATTTATCACTCCTTGTGTACTTCTTTGCCAATAATGCTCAGCCAGACTAATGAGATACTTTGGCTGGGAATCATGGGACGGTAGTTAAAACTCATTCTGCTAGCCTGCAAAAAGTCTCCCATGTTGCTGGCTGAGCATCATAGAAATAAATAAAACAACTACACAGTAATATAGCAAAATATATATCTTTATTTAAAATAAACGTTGGTCCTTTACATTAAAATACAGTTTTCTCCCTCCCCCTCCCACCAATATTGAAATGGTCATGTCTGGAACAGAAATGTCTAAAGTGGAGGAGTTCATAATATAGCCATGCCTACCCTTTGGCGCCAAATGAAAACCTGCACCCAGGCGCCCGTGACCCTAGGATCGGCCCTGAGTGGCACACAGAGAGAACATACAAATGATCCAACAGGGGAAGAGGAGGTGGATCAAACAATATCCCAATTGCACAATGGTAAAGCGCCTGGACTGGGCGGCATCATGGCTGAATATGATAAAATACTAAATGGACAAATTAAAAAAAAACTCTGACTACACTGTTTGTGGATGTACTGCAGGAAGATATTCCAGTAACATAGTAACATAGTAATTTAGGTTGAAAAAAGACACAAGTCCATCAAGTTCAACCCTTATACCTATCATTCCAGCTTTTGATCCAAAAGAGGGCAAAATCCCCAAAGGAAGCTATTTCGAATTTTGCCTCCTAGAGGGAAAAATTCCTTCTTGACTTTAAAAGGCAATGAGATTTCTCCTTGGATCAATATGTTCTATTATTAATGCTTATTTTATTATTAAAAGAACTGTATGTTCTGCTTTTCTAAAAAAACATCCAGACCATTTTTAAATGCATCTATTGTGGTTGTTAGCACTACCTCTCTTGGCAGTGAGTTTTTTTCTAACGTATATAAATGCAATTTTTTAAGTTTCTCTTCATAACTAAGATCCTCCAGTCCCCTGCATATTCAAGGGGAGGTCTTACCATTGATTTGTAAAGAGGCAAGATGATGTCCTCCTCCCGTGAATCTATACCTCTTTTTATACATGCCAATATCTTATTGGTAGGGTTGCCACCTGGCCGGTATTTTACCGGCAGGCCGGTAAAAAATTGGCATCAGGCCAATGTTAAGTCTATGGAGACAGTACCAAGGCCGGTATTTTTCTGAAGAAAAGGTGGCAACCCTACTTATTGACCCTTGCAGCTGCTGACTGTCATTTGGCACTGTTGCCAAGTTTGTTATCTACATTTATTCCTAAATAATTTTCATTAGTAGTTTTTCCCAGGCAAATACCATTTAAAGTGTATGTTGCTTAGTTATTATTTTTCCCATCATGCATAACTTTACATTTGTCTATATTGAACCTCATTATCCACTTAATTGCCCAGTCCCCTACTCTGTCCAAATCTTTCTGTAAAGAAAACACATCGAGATTAGTCTTTATTACCTTACCTAATTTTGTGTCATCAGCAAACACTGAGACATGGCACTCAGCACAACGTGGGAGATCATTAATAAACATATTAAAAAGAAGAGGTCCCAAAACAGACCCCTGAGGTACTCCGCTCACTACCCTGGTCCAATTTGAAGCTTTACCATTTACAACAACCCTCTGTGTTCTATCTTTTAGCCAATTTTTAATCCAAATACATACATTTGCCCCCAATCCTATTTCTCTCAATTTGTAGAGTAACCTTTTGTGTGGAACTGTATCAAATGCTTTAACAAAATCCAAATAGATCACATCAACTGCCACACCTAGATCTAGATTTTTACTGACCTCTTCATAGAATGTTATTAAGTTTGTTTGACAAGACCTGTTTTTCACAAAACCATGTTGACTTTTACTAATTATATTCTGATTCAAGATGTATTCTTGAGTGTACACCTTTAGCAATCCTTCAAATAATTTCCCCACTACAAATGTCAAGCTCACTGGCCTATAATTACCAGGCAGAGATTTTGTTCCCTTTTTAAATATTGGAATGACATCCGCCTTTCGCCAGTCTGTTGGCACTATACCTGAACTGAACGAATCCCTAAAGATCATAAATATTGGTCTGGCCAGAATTATGCTTAACTCTCTAAGGAACCTTGGGTGTATACCATCTGGCCCTGGGGCCTTGTCTATCTTAACAGAGCTTAATAGCATAAACACTTTTTCCTGTGTCAATCCCATGTTTGTGGTGACTGTTCCGTAACTTCCGGTAGCAGGGGCTCATCCATTTGTTCTTCCTTAGTATAAACAGAAGAAAAAAAAGTATTTAAAATGTCTGCTTTTTCTCTGTCCTCACTTACCAAATTTCCCATTTGGGATAACAAGGGCCCAACATTTTCCCTCTTTAGCTTTTTTCCATTTATATACTTATAAAAAATGTTGGGGTTAATTTTACTCTCCTTAGCAATACTTTTCTCGTTTTCCAATTTAGCCATTTTAATTGCCTTTTTGCAGGCTTTGTTGGCATCTTTGTATTTTATAAATGATAATGTTGATCCCTTGCTTTTATAATGTTTGAATGCCATTTTCTTGTTTTGCGTTTCCTGTTTCATGGTACCGGTAAGCCACATTGGTTTTGATTTGTGTCTTTTGTATTTGTTTCCCAAAGGTATATATTGGGATGTGTACTTATGTAATGTGTGCTTAAAGGCATTCCACTTGTCTTCTGTGTTTAGTCCAGAAAACAATCGTTCCCAGTCTAAATGTTCCATTGATGCCCTTAGTCCATCAAAGTTGGCCCTTCTAAAATTAAGTATTTTGGTGGCGTATTTACCAATTTGCTTTTTTGCATTAATCTCAAACGAAACCATGTTATGGTCACTATTGCCCAAGTGTTCTCTTACTTTGATGTTTGAGATAAGCTGCTCATTGTTTGTTATTACTAAATCCAGACAGGCATCCATTCTAGTTGGGGTGTCTACTAATTGTGCCATGAATGTGTCATTAAGCAGGTTCAGAAACTTGCTGCCCTTAGCGGAACTAGTTGTGCCACAATTCCAATCTATATCTGGGTAATTAAAATCTCCCATGATTAGAACTTCATTCAGATTTGCAGCATTTACAATTTGTAATAAAAGCTGAAGGGTAAAAATTGAAATCTATTTTCTCAGGCTTTTTTCCGGAGAAGGGAAAACCTTCACTTATGGCATTATTGCTGCCAAAGAATATTTTCTTTTCAAATTTTCCCTAATGGGAAACATGTTCCTCTAAGGAGTAAGAGGAGCATAAAGTTGTTTTTATGTCCAATGTATTGTCATGTGTATTGTGATAAGGAAATGTATTGTTATGTGTATTGTGATAAGGACAGACTCATGGGGCTAAAATACGGAGGAAGTTTGAGATTAAAGGATGGTTAGATTCGCAACAATTAACCCTCAAGGACTAAACTCGACAGGGAAAAGATCAATTCTAAATCAATTCTTATGCAGGGAAAATCTGCTGTATCCAGGAAGCACACTGGAGGCACCTTGATCAGTTAAAAGTAGAATCTCAGAAATTCCCCACTGCATTTAAATCTTCTCTACAAGGGAAAAAAAAGGGGGGGGGGGGGGGTCGCTATAATAGCTGCCCGAGATATTGAAATAAAAATAAAATTCTTGGAGGAAGACCCAGAGGGAATATTCTTGATTCTAGTGGGCCAGTTTAACCATTTGATGTTAACCTTAGTAAACATATATGCACCAAACAAATCACCAGTTAAGTAGATATAGACAAAAAAAACATTAACAGGTATCATTAAAGATAGAAAAGTATTCCAACAGGCAAATAGATTGCAGAAACTTATAGACAACTACTCCCTTTTAGATCTATGGCGGGTATGTCATCCAGGCGCTCATTAGAGGAATACTTTTAAAAATCGGAGCACAAAAAAAAAAAAAGACATGAAGCGAATTTGCCAGAATTGTATATAGAATGTTATCAACAGATGAAGCTAAATAAAAAAGATCTGTCTCTAGAAAGAGGGGAAAAAATAGCAGAGATACAAAGGAAAATAAATGTAATTCTCCTGACTAGAGCAAATAATATGCTAAAAACAAATAAGTCAAACTGGTATTATAGGGGCAATAAATAAATAGACAACTATTAACTTTAAAACCGAATAGAGGAGGATTGGGATTCCCAATTACCCAAGATTACGCAGATGCTGCACTATTGGCCCAAGCATTTGTAACACAAAATAAAAAATCTCCTCAAGAAAGTTGGTATGAATTGGAGAACAAAGGGAAAAAAACATATGCTCTTTTCACCAGATTTTGGCAAATGGATAAAGATTTATCTCAGAAATTTTGGAATAAAATTAGGATAAAAATAGGATTACGAAACAAATTGATACCAGTTCTCCCTACAATGATATTGAACACACTTATGAAAATATTGCTCTGGAGCCATGGAATGGACATCCCAAATACAAAATATGATGAATAGAGATGTCCCGAATAGTTCGCCGGCGAATAGTTCCCGGTGAACATCGCGTGTTAGCCGCGGCGGGCGAACAATTGTTCGGTCCGCCCCCTATTCTTTATCATTGAGTAAACTTTGACCTGACCCTGTACCCTGTACCCTGAACCGAACGTTTATTATTGGCTTTCACTACACGGAGACAGAGTCTTCATTCATAAATTTATGAATGGAGACTCTGTCTCCGTGTAGTGAAAGCCAATAGTTCTACTATTACATTCATTACAAATGCCGAAAGTCTATAAACCGAACGTTCGGTTTATAGGCTGTCGGCTTATGGAATACATGTAATCCTAATGCTATTCTATAAACCGAACGTTCGGTTTATAGAATAGCAATAGGATTACATGTCTTACATAAGCCGACAGCCTATAAACCGAACGTTTGCTTGCAGGGCACTTGTCCTACTCTTACCCACATTTTACTTCATTTTGAAGCCCTCTAGCCTTTTCCAGGACTTTTTTAAAAGCATTTGTGTCCCTATTGACTTCAATGGGGTTCGGGGGCAAGTTCGGGGTCAAGTTCGAGCACGGACCCTGACATTTTTTCGAAGTTCGGCCGAACCTGCCAAACCTGAACATCCAGGTGTCCGCTCAACTCTACAATTAACCTATCTGTGTTTAGTGCTTCTGTAATAACAGTAGCCACATTAATAATGAAACATGATTCATGACTGCTATATTTATAGAAAAATGCTGATACAAAGTACAATTAAACAGCATAGGTCTATTGAGCAATTTGCTAATAAGCTATATTCATGATCTAATCACATGTGCTACCAACAGGATACCTCATAGAACAGGATTCATTTATTATAGGACATCTTTCATATTTACTCCTTGTGATTTTACAGGAAATTGTCACATTGTCATATCAAAAATTATTTTTATTCATTTATAGAAAAATAACACAGTCTTTTAGAGAGCCAATTATTTTTTTTATTATGGGATCTGGGGGACACTAGCTACAAACCTTGGCCCACAATGTATTTTATGTGTTTCTGAAAATACTTGCCCAGCTCCCAACCCCAAATCTTATGGTCGGTGGTCAGGGCGATCATCCCATAGAGACATAAAGACATCCCTTTCGGTTCTGGGATGTTTTGTGGGCATTTGTTTTTGACAGGTCTCAGAGTTCAATGGGTCATGATTACAAGGCAATTTAGGGGAACATCAAGGAACATTGGGTAACTTGATATTCTGAACAATCCCTACCATTGTCTTAGACTAAATCTCCTTCCCTCAGGTTACCTTTTGGAGATTTATAGGCCTAAATTTATTTTATGCCACCTTTGTCTTTTATAAATGGGAATTAATGGATATCAAAATCCATGTGTATGTGTGAGGTGGCAGGCAAGATACAGGTTTGGTAATTAGGACATGTTTTTTGTATGGGATGGGCCACCATAAACAAAGATAACATGTAAGTGTATGTCCTTCAATATAGGGAAGTGCCCTATAAGTTTTGTTTTTTATATTCCGGAATGTATAAATAAACTGCTTTCATTATAACAAATATGGATACTTGATATTATGTTGCTATTTCCAATACATACATATTTTCTAGATTCTGGTTAAAGCAGAAGCATTCAGAGTGAAACCTTACATTATATAAAATTAGAACAGGGATTGTGTAAATTACTGAGCATGTCTTGTAAATGCATTCATGGACTTATTTCCCTGCATAAAATTATTTATTGTTGCTAGACAAACACATAATTATTAGTTTTGTTGCCATCCTCTTTTTTTTTTTTTTTTAGAAAAGGCACCCAAAACCTAACTGCATATTCAAGGTGAGGGTCTTACCATGGACTTTAATAAAAGGCAGAATAATATCTTACTCCTGTGAGTCAATACCACTTTTAAAACTTTCTATATCTTATTGGCTTTTGCAGCCACCAGCTGGCACTGTGAAGTCTATTGTCTACAATTACTCCCAAGGAAGAACCATTCAAAGAATTTTTTTTCTCAAAATTGATTGCATTTTTCTGCCCAGTTGCCCACTTTGTCCAAATCCTCTTGCAGCGAAGACACATGTAGTTCATACTGTATTACCTTACTTAATGTTGTGTCAGATGTTTGCCCCAAGCCTATTTCAGTCTATTTGTACAGTAACCTTTTGTGTGGAACCTTATCAAATGCCTTAGCAAAGTCTAAATAGACCACGCCCACCACAACACCAATATCTATATTTTTTCTCACATCCTCATAGTATGCAATTAAGTTAAATTGACAAGATTTGTCTTTCATGAAGACATGTTGGCTCCTGCTATAGAAATTCCTGTTCATGATGAATAACTTTAATATATTCTCTTAGAAACCCTTCAAACAGTAAATCCACGGCAGATGTCAAGCTTACAGGTCTGTGATTGCCTGGCTGGGATTTTAAATATGGGCACCACATTGGCTTCCAGCCAATCTGTAGGCTTCACAAAGAATTGTATAAAATGTCTGCTTTCCCTCTATCTCTATTTTACCCAGTTCAGATAACAGAGACCCAACATTATCAGCATTTAATTTGTTTGCAATATCTGCAAAGTAAGTTGTAAATTAAAAGCAAATAAATATCTTCAGCCAAAATAAACACGTGGTGTGCAGAGAAACATGTGAAAAAGATAAATACTATTGAAGTACATTATGACTTGAATGCAAATATATAAAACCAACTAGATAATGCACTCACACGTAAAGTAATATGCGTCTCAAAAAATTATCATGGTCTCTTCAAATTCTTCAAATAATGTAATAGTGGTATAAAAAAATACACACTTGTGCAGCATTACAGGGCAACAGATCATCTGCCTGCTTTATCAAAGCAATCAACACATTTCACAAGACTATAAGTTCTAGCTTCCTCAGGATAAATGTCAATAAATGCATTTCACCAGCCTAGAAGGTCTAGCTTCCTCAGGATAAACAGCAATCAATGAGTTTCACCGGACTATAAGGTCTAGCTTCCTCAGGATGAATGGCAATCACTCAACATGTGGGTATTTGAAATGTTATTTTAAAATTGTGTGGCAGAGTTACACCCAGGGCCGTACTGGGAACAAAAACCAGCCCTAGAAAATAATTGTATAGCAGGCCCATAGCAGAACATCTTTAAACCAGCCCCATAGCATAATATAATTTGTTTTCATAGAAGGAAAATCATGCATTTTAAAAAGCTCAAATGAACAGTGTATTATTTATAGATAAGACTGATATATAAGCCTGCCTACGGGAATATATACCTCCAGTATGTACACAAAGTTTTATGAATTCTCCTGTGCAGAGGTATATATCAGAGCAGTGTGTGAGACATATCCGCGTGTACATATTTCTGTAGCATCTCTCTCTCTCTCACTCGTTTCTGTAGCTTTTCTTTCTCTCGCATTTCTGTAGCATCTCTCTCTCTCACACATTTCTGTAGCATCTCTCTCTCTCACACATTTCTGTAGCATCTCTCTCTCTCACACATTTCTGTAGCATCTCTCTCTCTCACATTTCTGTAGCATCTCTCTCTCTCACACATTTCTGTAGCGTCTCTCTCTCACTCGTTTCTGTAGCATCTCTCTCTCTCACACATTTCTGTAGCATCTCTCTCTCTCACACATTTCTGTAGCATCTCTCTCTCTCTCGCATTTCTGTAGCATCTCTCTCTCTTCCCCCATCCCTCTGTATCGCTCTCTTCCACTCCCCTTCCCCCTGTAGTGCCTCTCTTCCCCCTTCTCCTTGTAGTGTCTCTCTTCCCCCCATTCCCCCTGTAGTTTCTCTCTCCCCCCTTCCCCCTGTAGTGTCTATCTTCCCTCCTCCACTGTAGTGTCCCCCCTCCCCTTTCCCCCCTTCCCCCCTCCTTCACCTATAGTATCTCTCACTCACCTGGCTTCCTCTGCTCCCCATCCCTGGTGAAATTCTTAATGTGGCAGTGGCAGGAGAACTTCTTAAAGTGGCCAACCATTTGTTGTAGCAGCCTAACTGCTTAAAGTTGCGGACTTCACCAATTCACTAAGTGGCCAAGGCAGCCGCGGAGCAGGCAGCCCACCAGTTTTTTTCCAAATACCCCGGTGGGCCAGTCCAGCCCTGATTATACCCTTTCTTTGTTCACAGATAATCAGATACCAATAAAACACCAAAAGTTGGTTCCTGTTAGCTACAGGCCATGACATAGTGATATTCAGAGGTGGAAAAATATAAATAAAAAAACGTTCCTTGTCTTCCTGATTATACATATTTTTCTAACATAAAATTGATCCTTAACAAGTTGGCTAGCATTACTTTAAATATGCCAAATATTCCAATCATATTCTTGTTTCTTCCTTGCCATAGTCTTACTCATTTACACACATAAAAAAGCACAAAATGTAAAAAAAATGTTTATAATGAGGAACAAGAAACATTTTCTCCTTTATAATCCCCCTCCCTCGGAATGTCACTAATGTCATGGTTTGTAGCTAAAAGAAGAAAAACTACCACAACTAGAGGACATAGTCAAAAATTAGCGGGGCAACGATTTAAAAGTAATATCAGGAAGTATTACTGAGAGAGTAGTGGATGTATGGAATAGCCTTCCAGTGGAAGTGGTAGAGGCACAGTGAAGGATTTTAAGCATCAATATTATGTTTGTATTTATTTCTGTATTCTGTCATAAAGTGTATTGCATGCATATTTTTTTATTAACATTTTTCCTTTACTTTTGTACCATGTAGAGTCTATATTCCTTTACCTGATAAAGCACTTTCTATATATTGTCTAGCACTCACACCATCATTTTTATTTCTGTAAATAAGTTGGCTATGCAGGTGTTTTGCCTCAAGTCTAGGTTTAAAGATATGTGCATCAATGAGGCTCAGTTACCCAAAGGTTGTTTATACACCAAAGCCCTGGTATAGTGCGGGGGTTTACATTGCAATACAAGTGGGATCGCAATTTGACTCATGAGATCTTGCTCAATGTCTGCTTAAATGCAGAAGGGAGATCTGGTGCCCTGATGGCTCCCTGGGAGCTATAGCATCACTGCCTAGGGTTATTTTGGGGTTAACCTGTACTGGGAATGCAGGAAATTAAAAAAAAAAGTCAGAATTTTGCAAAAAGCAGAATTGCAAGCCAATTCCCATCGCAATTCCTGGCAATTATTTATTTATTGAATAGATACTTAAGTGAAATATAATATAATATGAATAAGTTCAAGGAAATCGTCCAAAATATATCCATGTGAAAGTCTCTGATAAGATGTAAATGCCCAGTGGTGTAAGAAAAACTGCACCAGAATGTTTCCATAAACTTGGTTTTCAGATGATCAGTAATCAATATGGTGTGGAGTATAAAGCCAATTTTGAAAAAAGAATTCCCCAAAACTATAATAATAGCCAGTGAGATAGCTCAGTTGGTAAATGACCTGACTACTGAGCATTTTCAAACCTCAAGGTCAAATCCCGGGAAAGTCAACTTAGCCTTTCACACTTCAGAGGTCCATAAAAGAGGACCATCAAGGATATGCTTCCTGTTCTTAATCTTCATATTATATATATTGATGTAGAATTTACAGATCTGTATATCTTTATAATAGATCAATTTATATGTATAGTCACACTGCACTGACAGAGTTAATTCTGATTAGCTAGTTTCTTTTTAAGGTCAAGATATGGACAGTTGTTCCTGTCATTCAGATTTATATGGTATGGATACTGAAGGTTAAACACACCCAGTGAGACTTACGTTATTAATGTTAGGATAGCATCTATACATGGGAACATAGGAAAACTCTTTCTGTGATTGGAGATTTTTGGAGGAGTGTGTTTGAAGCCAATACTATAATACAATCTAACCAGTAGGCCCAAGAGGAGAAAAAACAGAGAACTAATGGAGAACTAAGTAGGAGCGCTAAAGAAAAGGAAGCTATGATGCCAGCCAAGATGTAGCCAGCCATTCTATAGCATAACAGTGCTAACTAAGTTATGCAATGATATCTCCAGCTAGAATGGAAGGATGGAAAGATTACAAGGTTAAAGAACTGAACATGAATTCTAGGCTGAGCAAGCTATGAAGGTTACCATCTTGCTAAAGACTGTACTCCATACAATAAGTATAAAGTAGTTACTATGAGACATTGTTGCAAACCTGAATCATATGTACACTACCACAACTATAGTGTGTGTCGAAAAACCAACGACTTTGCAAATCCATCTTTGTGGCTCGTCTGAATTTTGAATACTTTATATGGAAGTGGCCAGTATTCGTTAAAAGGAAGCCTTCGAGTCTTTAACGAAAGGTAGTGGTGATCCTTGGAACTCAATGTGACGAAGTGCCCTTCGCCACTTGGTCCTGGAGAGGTCTGCTTGCCAGCCTCCTCCCCTGTGACTATGGCCCTGGGGTGTATGACCCTTTAAAAATGCTATTTTGGCCTATGGACTTGTATTGGACTGTGTATGGCCCTTTAAGAAGCTGTATTGGGGCTTATGGACTTTTATGGGACTGGTGCTGACCCTTTAAGCACATTTTTGGGGCATGGTGAAAATCGGAAAAATGCCCCTTTAAGACTGTGTCTCCAGAGTCCCCATACTAGGAAAATGTGCTTGCGGTTGGTCAGAAAGGACTTCCAGCTAACCTTTGAACTACTGGGTGGAATTGTCTGATTTTTAGTTATGTTCATATTTAAAGTATGCTGATTCTGAAAATGTATGTTTTATGTGAATGTGATGCATACTTTGAGAGTTATTAATATTGTGTAAAAAATGTATATTTTCTGCCTGTGATAATTAAGTTAGTCTATTGTGTGGAGATAATTGTATCACAGGCAGAGGGGGGGATTTTTCTGTAATTGGTGGGAGTGTCTGAGTGTTTTTTACGTATTGATTGGTTGTTCTTCAAAACCCTGTGGGTGGTCCTATGTGTGGAAAATGGGCATAAAAGTAGAGTGTTTAACTAAAATCCAGAGATCTTCTTGACCCTCAACATGTAGTCCTATCTCGTGATTGGAGGGGAAATCTATAATCACACTGGGGATTGCTATGTTCTGCATACTCCCTTGAGCTTTAAACACTGATACGCTCTCCAGGAGGAGAGGTCTTCCCCACACGGTCCTGGAGGACAGAAGCTGATCCAGGGTGGACACAAGACGGTGAGACTCCAGTTAAGCTACGGCGGTTGTGGAGTCTGCGGTGGTTGTGGTGTCCGGTGCTGTGCTTGTGGTCCTCGGCGCAATCTAGGAAGCGTCCATCAACGGAAGGTACTCGGTCGGAGTACGGGGAGTTCCGTTACACTCTCTTTCGGTGCTGTAACATATATAGCGATTACAATTCAATAATCTTCATATTATATATATAGTAATTACATTCAACTTACACAAAAATTATTTTTTCACAAATGCAATTGATAAAAAAGACACTGCCTAAATAGTTTCTAAATGTTGTCCCGGGTTTAGAAATATGCTTGTTTCCATGTTTTTCTGTTGTTTTTTGTGTGTTATAATATTTATTTATTTTGGGAACTTCTTTCCAGCATTGTTATCGGTATCAAGCCTGATAGACTTGTTCTTAAAATCCCTGCTCTCACTACTAATATCAAACAGAAAGATGTCAATAGCAAGTAACACAGACAAGTTCACATGGTTTGTGGATATTTAAATATATTTTTATTTTTTAAATTCTCTTAAAACGTACACAGTAGAGTTTGATTGTAATTTTAATAAAATAGTTAAACGTTTACCTTCTTCTGACACAACAGGTATTACAATCTGAATCAAATCCAAAGCAACATGTTCAAGATAAATATTCTTTATCTGTGTTTTTTTTACTTTAAAACATTTCTGTTTAAAACATCTACACTTCTTTTAGAACTTAGTAGTAACTTTCTACCTCTTTAACTGCAGTTAGACGTACAACTTTCTCATGATCAACAATGTCACTGTTTGTTTTTCTATCTATAGCTTCATAACGTTCGATTTTGAACCTTGCATCCTTTAGGGATGCTTTGAGAAACTCTTCATCGTAAGGTAAAAAATGGAACTTCTCCGGCCCAATCATCCAAAATGTCATATTAATATCTCCAAACAGAATCAGACGTCCGCCCGGTTTCAGCAACGAGGAGATCTTTCTCAGATTGCTGCAGTAAGCGGTGTGATCTTTGCTGACACAATCCAGTATCCATCCGCTTATGATGCAGTCAGCTTTCGGTAACGTTATTGGATCCGTCGGGTTTTCTTTGTCAAAATCACATTTTAAAACATGTTTAATTTTTCTTCTTAAGGCTTCTTCTTTTTCCTGCCACACATCACTGTGGTGAAAAAAATACAGAACATGAAAAAAAAAAAAAAAAATTAAAAAAAAAAATCCTAATGACATTATTATAAACAATTCCTTTTGCTTCTGCTTTATCTAATAGAACCATGCATTAGACCTGTGCTGTACTCAAATATTACATCTCAGGAATACTAGGGTAGTGGCTGCTTTAAGAGTGTATCTTCCTCATATTTTTCTTTTTAAAGAGGCACCAAAGGTTTATTTTAACTTTTACTTCACTACTAGAAGCAAACGTTAAAACCTTTTACCCACATGTCTATAGTAAACCCAGTTGGGGCTATTCACTAAAATGTGAGTTGAGAAGCAGGTGAGTTGAAGTGAATAGTAAGTGAGTTGAAGTGAGTAGCAGGTGAGTTAAGGTGAGATGAACATTTCATCTCACCAATTCAGCATTACATTGTGCAGGAACAAACCTGGTTAGTTCCCCTGCTAGGTCCCCTAGCTGAATTGGGGACTTTAACTCACCCGCTACTCACTCCAACTCACTTGCTAATCACTTCAACTCACCTCAACTTGCCTTTTGGGGAAAAGCCCCAAAATGATATCTTTGCAGATATATGATCAGGGTCTGTCAGGTCTGATCGGAATTTGTTGTGTCACCAGCAGTGAGAGACAGATTAGATGGCCAAATGGTTCTCATCTGCCGACACATGTTTCTATGTTCTATGCTATGTTTGAGGACTACACCAGGATACTGATCAACCTTTAAGAGCATCTCAGAATTGGATTCTAGAAGCTGGCATTGCATTCAACATACACAGCGTGTAATTTTAGCAAGCTCCTGTCCTGATATTAAATTACAGTATTTTGTTAAAGGGCTAGAATTAATGTTTCCCTGTATTGATTACATTCCAAAATGTGAACTTGTACCAGCACTGACAGAGAGAGACTCTTGGCACCCATTTGGGAAATGCAAAGTGTTAGAGCTCAGTTTAAACCTATTTATGTATGTGCTGGGTTTACACTAGACTAGGGACACTGTACGTTTAACTTCTGCTCCTGTTAAAGAAGCAAATGTTTTAAACAAATCTTTAGTCCCATGTAAAGTTTTTGCTTTTCAATAGTAAGTGTTTATTTCTCAATAAGTAAAGACACTGATCAATCTTTTCCATTGTTATACCTTCCAATAAACTGAACTGACAATACATATGTGCAACAAATAAATGGCTTGTATTCCAATAAAAAAATAACTTAGACATTTGCAACTAAACTTATAGTTTTTTTTTATTTGTTTTCATTTAAAGGAGAAATACACTTGTGTTTAACCATTGCTTCCTTAGAGGAAACAAGGGTTAAAAAGTAAACCCAAGGACAGTAGATTCTGTAGAAAACTGGCAGCTACAGGTTAGAGGATAAACTGGCATGTACTATCAATATTACATGCTATTGTATCCTCATACTAGGGCCACTGAATCGTACACTTGTGCTTTAGTATCAGTAACATCTTTTAAGAGGTAATTTCACCAATTGCAAACATTTTTTAGATAAGTACATTCATGTTAAACAAAGATTTTTGTTATCTTCCCTCATCTCTTCTAATGTGTTAAAACAGTAAATAACCCTTAATGAGTGTTACTGTTGCTATAGTAACAGTCCTGCCTATAGCCCCACACACCTCATTTATTTGTTACAACACAACACACAAAGCTGGCTGAAGTAACGCCCCTCTACATTCCGAACACTTGTAACTGCTTAGTTTAATGATTGGCTAATGACAAGACTTTCTCACAGCTGAGCATGAAAACATGCTGCAGAGAAAGTGAGAAAAGCCATCTGTGAAGTCCGTCTCACTGATGTCACTGGATTTAAAGATCACTGTAAAATGATTTTCAATATAAAACTACAGGAGAAGTGTAATTATATTAAGTTAAAAAGGTGCATTTCTCAGATATGAAATAAATCACAGATAACAGAAAAATATCTAGTGGTCCTGCATCTTTTACATGTACAATAAGGCATAGCTGTGGTACTTATAACCTGTTCCATTCACAGTATTATTGTGCAAAAGTGAAAGTTATACAGAAATGACTTCTGGTTCTATTCTGATGCATAGAATCAATACAAATGGTAGAGACTAAAAGATTTAGAATCCCTAAAGTAACTTGCTGAGATCGTGCCAGTCAATAAATTGTATGGACAGAGTGTAGCAGTCTGGACTTCTTCTCCATACAAGATAACAGACTACATTAGAAGATTGTGTCTTGGTGCTTGAAATATACACAAAGGTAGATATAACTCATGATACCAAAAGCAATGTTGGCTCTCCATACAGATATTGATATAGGTAAAAATAAATATTTTTAATAAATATCCTTGATGCAATTTAAACCAGAAATACAAATGGCTTTAACATTTCTATAAAGACCACTGATTAAAATTAGAGAATATATAGACATATATTAGGTGGCTCAAGGTCATCTGAGATGCACAGACATGAAAAGTGGAAATTGTGAGCTGAGTCGCTGGTTTTTAAAGGAATTATACAGCACTTTTTAACTTTGGCTTTATATGCATCAAAGAGATTAAACATGTTTAATTTTTGTTATAAAAGATCTAGAATCCATGGCTTGTATTACCATTTCCCATGCAGTTCCATCAACATCTCTGAAACATGAGTCCAATCTGTGGCGTCCTCATGTTTATTTATCCATCTCTCCAGATCTTTAATGCTACGATCATTAAATTCAAACATAGTGATTTCTTTGAATTGGTCACAAATTGAAAGTAGATGTGAAATTCCAGGGCCAATACTTATATCAATTAACAGGTCGCCTTTAACATGTCCTGCAGGTGAAAACAAACAACATTTTTTCAAGTAAATTTCTGAGCTTTGGTATCAGTAAATAATAATAGAGATGAAAATCACTATGACAGATTAGTAACTAAACATTTGCAATGTCTTTTGGGTGAATGCATATTCAGAACAAAATGGCTCCTTTGTCCAGAAGTCTGAATAGCAAACACCAAAAACAAACTAAAAACTTTGATGTAATAGCATAACATCAACAACAAATTAAGCTGAAATAAGGACAATATTAAGCCGAAGATACGCCAAATTGATCATATCAGAGTCATCAGACAGTCAGTCAACTGATGCTGAACTTAACCCCTTAACGCATGTGGACGTATATATACGTCCTGAAAAGCATGGTCCTTAAGGACCATGAGGACGTATATATACGTCCTCCGTTTTCATGTAGTGTTGCGCTCATTAGCGCAACACTACATGCCTGCAGCTACTCTCAGAGGCTGCTTCGGATCCGAAGCAGTCTCTGAGAGGGCTTTCAGCCCCCCCTCGACCCCCCCGCGCGCATACGATCACCGCGAATGTGATCGTATGCGCGCTAACACACATAGGCAGTGAAAGCTCATCACTGCCTATGTGTGTTAAAGTGTTGCATGATGCCTCTATCGAGGCATCATGCAACACAATCTGTGCCCTCCTGGGGCTACAGCATGCCCAGAGGAGAGCGACGGAAGAGAGAAAAAAAAAATCTCTTCCGTCGCTCTGAAACCGCTACTTGACTGCCCCTACAGGCAGTTAGGCGGTATTACAGGTAAAAATAGAAAATTAATTAAATAAATAAATTAAATAAATAAATAAATGGAAAAATCTAACCCTTGATCTACTGAACCTAGATCTAGGGTTAGGGTCCAAATAGGGTAATAATTAGGGTTAAATGGGGGTTCGGATGATTACAAGGGTTAGATTAAGGGGTGGGGGTCAATTTAGGGTTAGATTAAATTTAGAGTTGGGGTAAATTTAGGGTTCGGGTTAAAAAAATCACTGTAGAAGAAAATGGTTAGAAAACAAAAAAAACCACTAATATTGTTTATTGCCCTATTACGTGAAATAAAACATAGACAAACAAGGAAACATTGATATTACTAAACTCAGGACAAATAGTAGAAATATATAGACGGGGTCTTTTTTACCATTTGTAATTGTGTAAAAAAAAAAATCAGGTCAAAGTTGGAAAAAGTGTTTTTTATGGCATATTTTCATCATATTTTCTATTTTTTTAATAGTAAATGATATCATATGATGAAAATAATAGTATCAAATGAAAGCCCTATCTGTCCTTTAAAAAATGATATATAATTTGTGTGGGTGGACTGAACACAAAGAAAGAAATTCACAGTTCAGTAAACGTATGACAAAAATAATGGAATTCTGGTCTTCAAGGCACGTCAAATGCAACATAGCACTCGGTCACTAAGGGGTTAAACCAAATTAAACGATTTGCCTAATGGACGAATTGCATTTCCATTCATCTGTATGTTATTATTTTTTTTTATAAGAAGATGGATAAGAGAGTTTACACCATTCAGCCATATTATTATGAACAGGAGGTGAGGTGGCAGAGGCAGTGTGATGGGTCCGTTCATTCATGTGGATGTTACTTTGGCACGTACCGCCAAACTAAGAATTGTTGCAGACCATGTACACCCTTTCATGGAAATGGTTTTCTCTATTGGTATTGGCCTCTTTCAGCAGGATAATGCACCCTGCCAATCAGCAAAAATGGTTAAGGAATATTTTGTAGAACACAACAACGAGTTCAAGTCCAAATGCCCCAGATCTCAATCCAGCCGAGGATCTGTGAGATGTGCTAGACAAATAAGTCAAATCCATGGAGACCCCACCTCGCAACTTACAGGACTTGAAGGATCTGCAGCTAATGTCTTGGTGCCAAATACCACAGCACACCATCAGAGGTCTAGTAGAGTCCATGCCTCGATGGGTCAGGCCTGTTTTGGTGGCAAAAGGAGACCTACACAATACTAGGCAGGTGGTCATGTAATGTTATGGCTGATTGGTATAAATGTCTGTCTATATTTCTCAATGTTGTATAATGTATTACTAAGAATTTTGATACTTATAGATGTGAAATTTTAAAAAGTATATAAATTTCACATCTATAATTATAAAAATACTTGGTACTACATTTGTATGTATTTTATATGTTAATAAAAATATGTTACATATTTAAAATATATATTTAAAAAAATCTAATCAATGCAGCCTTGGCACTTGGTGGTATTGCTTGCTGAATTTAAAGTGTGAAAGTCCCATCTCCATTCCCTGCAATTCCCTCTTTCATAAATAAAGCCCTCTTTTTGAGTAGGTCTTTCAGTGCAAAAGTATGTCACCATACTGGCAGAAAAGCAGCAGGTATCTTAAACATGGTGGCTCTTTTACAAATAACTGGCTCCTTCAAAAAGTAAAAAACACATTTAATAGAGGTTACTGTCCCTTTAAAGTCAACAAATAACATATGAAGCTGTCAACTGTGAATAATATATAAAACCCAAGTTTAAAATAAAAAAAGAAAACATTTTAATATAAAATATGTTTATTTTGTTTTATTCATACTTTATATGGCGGCTTTAAAATGCTTATAAAATTATTATTTAAAGCATAATGAAAATACAATATAGTATTATATTTATCTAATATATTTATCCAGATTAATTTATTTCCAGTGTAAAACTAAGAGAGCAGATATGTAGCCCTACATTTATTTTCAAATGGAATTCGGTCAAAAGTCAACACTTTTTATCCAAATCCCACAACCGTATACTTCTTTTGCCCCTACATTAATTTTCGGTTGAAATTCAGCTCTTTCTGAAATGATTGAACTGAGGTGAAATTTCCCTTCATCTGAATGGAAATAACAAAACGAAAATAAGGACTGAATTTCCTCTGAAACGAATGCATAAATGGATGAAATTTGGTTCTGCCAAATGGACGAAAACGAAACAAAATCTTGGGCGTCTCTCAACTCTATTAGTTACTTATGATTAAAACTGGAACTTAACTATAAAGTAAAGGAATACATTTTTAACTTGTTTGCCGCATACACGTTGTGGAAAGAAAAATATAGATATAATACTCTGATCTTGAGAAAATGGGTTTAACGTCAATTAAATTATTTTGTTTTTATTTCTGATATATTTTATATACATATTATATTTCTTTTATTCTTCAAATTTCAGTTACAAACAGCATATAGATATATCACATCAATATATCAACTCTGTTTTACTCATATTACCATAAACCAGTGAATTAGACCTACCGTTCCTGTAGTGTTTTCCCTTGCCTCTCACCTGGCACAGACCCTACTTGGTCTTCCCTTACTAATTTTGAAAGGAATTGTTTTAATCCATTACAAACATTTTTGAAAACAATTATACATCAATATGTAATAGTGATATAGGTCTAATATTCGGACAGTTGTCTAAATCTTTTCCCTTGGAATTAGCACTAAATTGACTTCTTGCGTTTGGTCGGGCAGTTGGTGTTCACTGCCTACCGAATTAATAAAATGCGGTGCTAATATATCCATAAATATGTTATAGTACATACTGGTTATCCCGTCTGGACTTGGGCTCTTACCCGCTGGAGATGATTGTTACATAAGTTAGCTAATACAGCTCTAAGAATTGTCAATTGCTTGAACAGATCAGGTGAAACCACTATCACCCCCCCCTCTAAGAGGATGATATCAAGTTGTGGCTAAGAGTGAATGAGACATTCACTTGCTGATCCACTTGACACAAATTTTCAGTTGATACATTGGGATGTCAACTGAACCAGAGAAGGATGGCTGGATGGTAGTAAAATGAGGGAAGGCACTGAACAATAATGGGGTGAAGAATGAGAAAAACTTCTCAGAGAAGATTTAACCTTAACATGAAAAGGCATTAAGTTAATAAAATGTGAAACCACAAACCTGAAATAGCTTCCTGATGCATATATTTCATGGTGTCAATCACTGCTTCTTCTCGAATATCTTTATCTGCATTAGGTGAAAAATATGTATCAGTAAAGTGCTGTGGATCAAACCCATGAACATGGTAAAGTTTACGAAGGCTGGAATCCATCTTCTCAGTTCACGTATCTGTGTTTAGTGCTGCTGTAATAATAGTAGCACCATTAATAATAATTCAGGATTTATGACTGCTATATTTATAGTAAAATGTTGATGCTAAATAAACCTAAACAGCATTTCTCTGTTGTGTAATTTGCTAATAAGCTATATTCATGATCTAATCACATGTGTTACCAACAGGATCTCCTCTCATTGAACAGGATGCATTTATTACAGGACATCGTTCATCTTCAATCCTAGTGATTTTACAGGAGAAGCCCTCAGACTCCATGGGGATGTTTTTATTGCATGGGGCCAGGAGAAGTATCCATGAACCCAATTCATTTTTGGGGGCTTGGAGACATTTGGCTAGCTCCCATTTCCGGTCATGTTAGGGGGGCCCACTAGCTACTAACCTTGGCCGCCAATGTATTTTATGTGGGTCTGAAAATACTTGCCCAGCTCCCAACCCCATATCTTATGGTGGGTGGTCATCAGGGATATCATCCCATAGAGACATAAAGACATCCCTTTCAGTTCTGGAATGTTTTGTAGGCATTTGGTTTTGGCAGGTCTCAAAGTTTATTTGGCCATGATGGCCAAATTCCAACGCTATTTAGAGGCACATCGGGGGAACATTGGATAACTTGAAATTCTGCTTGTGATATGTCTCCAATGTGCCCCGACTCATTCCAGACTTTGGAAGCACTATTTTGGCCCCGCAGTCTGGTGTATGTTGAGTAGACATTGAGAACACATCTTCATGTTTATGATTTTTGTCAGATACACTGATACACTGATGCATTGGGTCTGAAATTTAGAACATTTCTCACACTCATGATTTTGTCAACAATCTGTTCAATTTTACTCTTGTGAGAAAACTAATATTTTATACAAACAGTTTGTATTTCATCATATGATGCTCGGTAAAACAGAAGATGGCAAAATCAAGTAAGTCTTTATAATTAAATCGTGTCAAATTGCACAATAGTAAAAACAAAATGCAGCATTTGAACTAACCAATTTTTAAAAATAAATAGAAATATTTTTTAAATAAATAAACTTAACAGTTAGATAGGTACATTGTAGTTTAGGTTCAAAATCAAATTCAACCCTTTCCTATTCCTTGTTTACTGTGGTTGATCTAAAATGAGGGGGAAACAAAACCTTATCTCAACAAGTTTGAATTCTGCTTTCAACAAAAAATTGCTTCTTGGCTTTAAATGGCAGATTTCAACAAGCACTTAATAATATATATTAATGCCTATACTAATATGCATAGCACTTTCTGTTCTACTTTTTAATGGTATCTAATGCATTTGCTAGCACCACGTCTTCAGGCAGTGAATTCCATACCTTTATTGTCCTTAGTATAAACAATCCCTTCCATTGTCTTAGACTAAATCTCCTTTCCTTATGTTACACTATGTAAAGTTATAGGCCTAAATGTATTTTATGCAACCTTTGTCTTTTATAAATGGGAATTCATGGATATCAAAATCCATGTGTATGTGTGAGGTGGCAGGCAAGATACAGGTTTGGTAATTAGGACATGTTATTTGTATGGGATGGGCCACCATAAACAAAGATAACATGTAAGTGTATGTCCTTCAATATTGGGAAGTGCACTATAAGGATTGTTTTTTATATTCCGGAATGTACTAATAAACTGATTTCATTATAACAAATATGGATACTTGATATTCTGTTGCTATTTCCAATACATACATTGTTGCTAGATTCTGGTTAAAGCAGAAGCTTTCAGAGTGAAACTTAACATTATATAACATTAGAACAGGGATTGTGTAAATTACTGAGCATGGCTTGTAAATGCATACATGGATTTATTTTCATGGACAAAATTATTTATTGTTGTTAGAAAAACACATAATTATTCGTTTTGTAGCCATTCTCTATTTCCAAAGTTACTTTTCGTAGAAAAGGCACCAAAAACTTAACTGCATATTCAAGGTGGGGGCCTTACCATGGTCTTTGATAAAAGGTAGGATAATATCTTACTCCTGTGAGTCAATACCACTTTTAATACTTCCAATATCTTATTGGCCTTTGCAGCCACCAGCTTTCACTGTGAAATCTACTGTCTACAATTACTCCAAAATATTCCCATTAGTAGATTTCCCTAAGGAAGTGCCATTCAAAGAATGTTTTTCTCAACATTGAATCTCAATTGCATTTTTTCTGCCCAGTTGCCCACTTTGTCCAAATCCTCTTGCAGCGAAGACTCATGTAGTTTAAACTGTATTACCTTACTTAATGTTGTGTCAGATGTTTGCCCCAAGTCTATTTCAGTCAATTTGTACAGTAACCTTTTGTGTGGAAGCCTTAGCAAAGGCTTAATTGACCACCTCCACCACAACACCAATATCTATATTTTTGCTCACATCCTCATAGAATGCAATTAAGTTAAATTGACAAGATTTGTCTTTCATGAAGACATGTTGGCTCCTGCTGTAGAAATTCCTCTTCAAGATGAACAACTTTGATATATTCTCTTAGAAACCTTTCAAACAGTTTACCACAGCAGATGTCAAGCTTACAGGTTCGTGATTGCCTGACTTAGATTTTGATACCCTTTTAAATATGGGCACCACATTGGCTTCCAGTCAATCTGTAGGCTTCACAAAGAAATGTTAGAACATATCTGCTTTACCTCTATCCCCACTGACTATTTCACCAAGTTCAGATAACAAAGACCCAACATTATCAGTGAATAAGTTGTAAATTAAAAGCAAATACATGTTGAAGACAGACTCCAGGCAAAACTCCAGGCAAAACTCCAGGCAAAACAAACAACTGGTGTGCAGAGAAACATGTGAAAAAGATAAATATTGAAGTACATTATGACTTGAATGCAAATATATAATATATAATATATTTCACTTACAAGTAAAGTAATATGTGGCTTGAAAAATGATGGCTTAACTAGCCCCACCCCCCCCCCCCCTACTAATCCCATGCAAAAACTAGGGTCTCTTTCTGTGCTATATAATCCAATAAACACCAAGGTTTGAGCCGTATCCACTTACTGATTATTGTCAAGAGGGCGGGTGCTCTACAATGCCAATCCAGCGTGTAGATTCACTGAGAATCTTTCTGTGCTAGCAGCGAGAGACCCTTGCATTCGGCTCTGATTGGCTGTGCGCGTGCTGACGACGGCTGTGTCTCGCATGTTTAATGTTCCTTTAAGGATTCTTATTTTTCCATCCACCCATCACTGGAGTACAAAAATATAGTAAAGGATTTTTTTTTTTTTAATATAATCTAATGCCATTTATGATTAATATAAAATGTGCTTTGCGAACTTTTCCCCAGTTTTGACTTATAAATAATCCCCTTTCCTTTTGCTTCATCTAATAGAACCAGGCATTAGAACTGAATCAACTATTACATTTCAGAATTACTAGGGTATTGGATGCTTCAAGAGTGTGTCTCTGTATTTGATTTTACGAAGTATTAAAGGTTTCTTTTCTTTATTTTTTCACTAATAGAAGCCTTTTTGTCACATGTCTATAGCAAATTCAATGTGCAGATACATCAGGCGCTGATGCTCCATATGTGCTAGCTGTGCACCGCACAGAGCCGCGCTATTTCCAGAGTTACTGTGCTCTGAACTGAGAAAATAGAGATGAAAATTACTACAACAGATTAGTAACCAATGATTTAAATTTGAATTCAACTATTACATTAAGAAATATATGTTTATCATATTTGGAATATACACATTGTAGATAGAAAAAAGTAGATATAATACTGCTCCCTGAAAATGCATTAAAGCACAATGAAACTATTTTAATCAATAGGTGGGAACACTTAATTGACTTCCATTCCAGTTGTTTCACTCTTAGAATATTGTCCCAGAACAAGACAAAAGAACCTAGAATTGATGGAATGCATCTATAAAAGCAGACCTAATGAGAGGGTATATATAAAACTTTTGATGAAGCTATGGGTGGACAGAGGAACTACTTCCACACTGACTGAGAAACAGCTAGTTACCCAATGCGTCAACATAGTGAGAGAGAAGCTTCTCTCACAACTTGTCGATGTGAAGATCTGGAAGCTCCTCACAATGTTTCCACCCCAAATCCAAAACCCAGAGTTTTTACATGTGCCGAAAAAAGGTAAGGTGGGTTCTGTTGAGCTTCAGGGCAATTATCCTGGAAGAAACCCAGCGCATCAAGGAAGGTATCTCCATATGATTGCTCATAAAGAAGGGCTTCTGAGAATGCATGAAACAGCTACAGGCATGGAAGTAAGATCAAGAATAAGATCTGTCACGCCAAGACACTGCACTGGATATACCACTGACAGATAGTTGAGGTGGCTGACACTGGATGGCTGACATCCTACCAGTGGCTGGTGATTGCTCGACTCAAAGACAGCACTGACAGTCTGACCACAGCTACACAAAAACAAGCACTAAGCAAAAGATCAAAAGAAGCAGGGATCTACCATACCAGACAGGACACAAGGTGCAGATCTGGAGAGACATATGAGATAGTCCAACACATAGTGTCAGTGTGTAAGATACAGGAACAGCATATACTGAATGGCATGACCAAGAAGCTGACATTGCATTCAGGAACATTTGCAATGTGTAGTTTTATCACACAGTACAATGCCACATATGTTGCAAGTTTTGAGGGAGTGTCCAATTGGCATGCTGACTGCAGGAATGTCCACCAGAGCTGTTGCCCTTAAATTTAATGTTCATTTCACTACCATAAGCCATCTCCCAAGGTGTTTCAAAGAATTTGGCAGTACATTCAACCAAACTGACCATCCAGACCATGTGTAACCACCTCCACATCCAGCATCCTCACCTCCAAGATAGTCCAGCCACCGGACAGCTGCTGCTACAATCGGTTTGCAGTACCAATTTTCAAGCTCATCTTCATGCTCATCATCCTCATCGGGGTCTCGACCTGACTGCAGTTTATAACCAACTTGAGTGGGCAAAGGCTCACATTCAATGGCATCTGCCACTTTGGAGAGGTGTTCTCTTCACTGATGAACTGTACAGGGCAGATGGCAGGCAGCGTGTATGGCTTTATGTGGATGAGCAGTTTGCTGATGCCAACGTTGTGGATCGAGTAGTCCATGGTGGCGGTGGGGTTATGGTATTGGCATGCGTATGTTATGGACAACAAACACAGGTGCATTTTATAAATGGCAGTTTGAATGCACAGAAATACCATGACGAGATCCTGAGGCCCATTGTTGTGCCATTAATCCATGACCATCACCTCATGTTGTGCAAACTGCACATTTCAGAGTGGCCTTTTATTGTTGCCAGCCTCGGGCACACCTTTGCAATAATCATGCTGTCTAATCAGAATCTTGAAATGTCACAACTGTGAGGTGGACGGATTACCTCGGCAAAGGAGAAGTGCTCACTAACACAGATTTAGACAGATTTGTGAACAATATTTGAGAGAAATAGGCCTTTTGTGTACATAGAAAAAGTCTTAGACCTTTGAGTTCAGCTCATGAAAAATGAGGGCAAAAACAGTATTTATATAAATAATTTTTAGACCTTGATAAGAAAAGGCATTTTGTTGAAAGTAATGTGAAACAACAAACCTGAAATAGCTTCTTATGCATATATGTCATGTTGTCAATCACTGCTTCTTCTCGAAGATTAGGATTATAATATGTATCAGTGCAAAGTGCTTCTATGAATATGGTAACTTTTATGAAGGCTGGAATCCATAATATTAATTAATGTATCTATGTTTTGTGCTGCTGTAATAATAGTAGAGACATTAATAATACATCCTGATAGATTATTGCTATATTTATAGTAAAATTCTAATGATAAATAAACCTTGAAAACAAATGTGCAATATGCTGAGGGGCGGAGCTAGCTGATGACGGGAGAAAACGCATCTACCGAGAGCTCCCTACATAATCGGCAAAATAGTTGTTTTTGAGAGAACCCCTTTTACTTTGGACACTCTCTGTGTTGCTCCTCTGGTTACTCAATTGCTAAGGGACATCCTGATATGAGAAATAACGGTATTTATTGCTCCCCGATCACCGAAGGCGACCTACTCACGGAACGGCCTACTAGGCCTCAAGGAAACATGCCTCCGGTACCTAGGATATGCCACCCTTTCAATACTTCTGAAACTTACACGGGTGGCCACGGGATCAGCCCAGCTGCACACTAAAAGGAAGAATGATATTATACACACAGCAGGGTATGTTCCTGCCACGAAGGCTGATCTTCAACTCCTACTCCAAGATTGTAAGGTGATGCTGTTAATGGAAAGTGCCAATGCTGAATGCTGCGCCAAGTGTGGTATACCTACCCTCTGGAATACTTCATGTCAAGGCAATAATGCACCGTACTATTGGCCTCCACCACTATGTCTCTTCCGAGAATGCTGTTCTTTAAATACCGGAGACTCTGCGAATGTTGGTATTGCAGCGGGATTGTCTGGAATTTACCCATTTTGCCTACTATTTGAAACCTTGGACTTAAACCGTCCCTGGAAGGGATCCGCAGTTCTGCCCGATGGAGATGCTGACTGTTCTACTTGTTAAGTTTTACTCACTTGTTAAGAGATCTCCATCCTTTTATGGGGTCTCTCTATGAATTTAATATTGGGATGCATGCTATAAATTAGACAGTTTTATTTTTGTGTGCTACCTGATATTTAGCACCAGATTAATTCAGGTCAGATGTGTATCTATCCCACCTCAGCCTATTGGTCCTCAGTATAGTATCCCTTGGGATGCCATCTCTCTTATGTTCCTAGTTTGGTTTTATGTACTTACAAAAATGAAATTATTTGCATCATTTGTATTATATGTTTTATCTGCACAACTCACTCTCTATCATATTGTTGAAGTAACATGCATACTGCAAATAGAAAACACAGGAGACTCAGCACACCGTTTAAGGGAGTTTAATCCACCAAAAAATAACGACGTTTCAGCCCAACACTGAGCTGTTTTCAAGTCTCATATTATGTACATTCTATCTGTTAAGCAAAAAAAAAATATAATTTAAAATAAAAACAAACAAAAAAACACAAATGTGTAATATGCTAATAAGATATCTTCATGACCTGATCACATGCACTACCAACAGGATCTCCTCTCATAGAACAGGATGCGTTTATTACATTTTTAGAGAAAATTATTAAACCAACAAGTAGGTATGTGAGTTGAAGAAAAAAAATGTTTTTAGTTTATGGAAAAATCATTGACTATCTTTTATATTAAATTAATTTTAACAGAAAAAATATATAACAGCAGTTAAAACAAATAAATCAGAGAACAAGCACACCAATTTAAGACTTTTAAATTCCTGGTGAAATGTTGAATTTGGTTGGCATATGGCAGGTATATTATCGACATGCCAGTAGAAAATTGGTTTGAGGCGAAAGTTAACTCAAAGTTAACTCAATGGCAGCTATAACATGGTAATTTTTTTTCTTAAAGAAAGGTGGCAACAAAGATGGTTCAATAAGTTTCGCTGAAGCATTTCTATTTTTATTTGCTGCACTTAACGCAATCTTTTAATGAAACACACAAGAGTTAAATAAATACATAAGATCGCAGATAGCCTACTTGCATCATCCTTATGTTTATGATTAGTTATTCTTCCATAGTATTTAAATATTTTAATTAATGATGCATTGTGCGTGAAATTTAGAACATTTCTCAGAAGGTTTAATTTATTTTGTGACACAGAAAACTAATATTTTTAGTACAGTTTGTGTTTGAGCAGATGATGTTTGGTAAAACAGAAGACAGCATGGTAAGCATTGGTTTCACTGATGTCATGGTCCGTGTGAAAAATAAACATTATATAATACAACCGTTATAAGACTACATTGCTCACTAGTGAACAATTAACACATAGTTGGTGGGGCTATCACAATAACTTTAGTTCACTTAACTAAACAATATTTTACAGAACTGTAATAACAGAAAGAACATGGGAATAAGGATCTAGTACAAAATTAATTCTGATCCATGTTACCTTCCAGCATTATTTCCCATGTTAAAGAGACTATAAAAAGAGGGAGTAAAAATAAAAAGGCAAAACAAAAATTTGGTGGTTCTGAAGGAGGGCCAGAAAGGGGTGACACTAGAGTAAAAAAAAAAAAAAAAAGATTGTGCTTCCTTGCCCACTTTTGTGGCCATGGGAGAAGCTTGCTCAAGGTCGAGCAAACAAAGTGCCCGGGAAAGGGGGGGGGGTGGATCCCCCTATTAGACCAAAGATATATATTTGAGGTCTCTAGTGACTGTGGTATTTATGCCACGTCAATGAGATCAAGACAGTATTTGTGTGGCAATTAACCCCTTCGCGACAATGGACGTGTCAGGCACGTCCTGCGGGGAATAAAGCGGTTTTCGCGATCAACGGTGCTGGTTGGCTTTAATGGTGCTGGTCTATTGCCTCAATGTTGAAAATTTATTTTCTGGGGCACCCACAATTGCCCCACGGAGCGATCATGGGAGCTATATTGATGGAGCAGCATGCTCCGTCAATATGGCTATGACCTCTGGTGGTCTGAGCTTCGGAAGTGAAAGTAACTTCACTTTTATTGCTCTGAATATGCTGCTTGACTGCCCCTAGAGGTTGCCAAGCAGCGTAGCAAAGTAAAAAAAGTAAAAAATATATTTAATTAGCTTACAACTGGTTATGTAGTTAGATTAGCCTATAGGGTTAAAATTAAATTAAAATTAAAATATATTAAGGGATAGCATAAGGGTTAAAGGTGGCATTACATTTAGTGTTAGGGTTACATTTTGGGTTCGGGTTGGGATCAAAAGATCAAATAGGAAAAAAACAAATAACGCTATTTTTGGTTTTTGCCCCATAACTCGCAAAAAAAATGCCGAAAAAAATGGAAACATGCATATTTCTGAACTCGGGACAACATTTAGAAACTATTTAGATGGGGTCTTTTTAAATGATTGTATTTGTGTAAATTATATTTTAGGTCAAAGTTAGAAAAAGGTTTTTTTTTAAATTTGTCATCATATTTTATGATTGCTTTTGTAGTAAATTATAAGATATGATGAACATAATGGTATCTAATGATTAAGCATGTTTTCACGCGAAACGCGTTAGGCTGCCTTTCTGTGAACTCTATTATCCGTGGATTTATCCTTTTTTGTCTGTTTTGGAACACTGTTTTCACCATTAAAGCATCTCATTTTACATCTACCTGGTGAGTGCAGTGCACAGTTGTTTTCTCATTTCATATCTAATGAAAGCCCTTCTTATAATGATAAAAACAACATATAATTTGTGTGGGTTCAGTATGTGAGAAAGAAGAAAATTGCGGCTAACCACAAACACCCTAGAAATGTCAAAACAGCCATTGTCACTAAGGGAAAGTCAAGGTCTTGTTACTAAGGGTAGAAATGTGATATACACAGCGCCTATTATGTGAAATCAAAATGAACACTTTACCAAAAAAAAAAAAAATACACAAATTAAAATAATTATTATAAATGTATACAAACCCAGCGATACACTGATTGAGGATATTGACAATTAAATATCTCAGTGGATTGGACAGATGAGTCGCATTGAGAAAATAAGCTGCTAGTCTTTATAAGAAAACAGTGGAGCAAGCCACTGTAAAGGGAAACAGAATGGGAAGGTGAGTAGACAGCGCTTGGCAGTTAAACAGAGTAAGTGGAAATCAATATAAAAAACCAAAGATAGTAAATTAATATAAAATATATAAATTTAATAATATATAAAAACAAATGCAATATATAAATACATATAGAAAAAATATACACAAATGTAACAAAAAAAATGACAAATTGTTAAAAACAAGAAACAATGATATGTGCCTTTAAATACAAATCAACAGACACAGATACAAAGGTAACCACAGGCAGAGTGTCAAATTACTCACTTGCTGATTGGGTTAGCAAAATACCATGAATAGTACATGGATATAGAAACGTGCTGGTCAGTAAAGAAGGAAGAATTGAGAACCTGGCCAGGTAACTTCACTTTAACAAGAGGGACGCATTTCGTTCGGGGAACTTCTTCAGCCTCTAAGCAAACAGACCAGCATGCTGTTACTAAGGGGTTAATCTCTTCTTCTGAGATTAAATAAATAGTTATTATAAAAAGCATCACTGTTGAGGGTGAAGCGATTCTTAAGCATGCCGTCCCGTTACTGGGACTTTATCAAGGGTATGCTTCCTGCTCTTAATCTTCATTATATATATATATATATATATATATATAGCGATTGATTAAAAGACAACGTACAGCTGATCTTAAAGGTATAACACAAAACATAGTAAAAAAAAACACACATTGAATAAAAAAACTGCAGCTACTTTCATACAAACTTAAAATTCAATTTGTACTAATAACAGTATTAATCAACATTTCAAAGACAAATATATAAAAACACTAAACAAATAAGAGTACTTGACAAAGGGAATTTTGTCTGCCCGAAATTTCGCTGTGCTGTTTGATTAAAAATATGGAATGAAATTCGAAAAGTCCCGTGAGTGCCATCTTATTATCACTGGAAAAGTTATATATTGAGATGGACCAGCACCAGGGCACTTGACTACCCAAATACAAATGAAGTGGAGATATATTTCTATAAATATAAATCAATTCAAAAGGAATGAACTAGCATATATTATAAAGGGGCGCTGCTATGACCAAATAGTTATACAAAATCCAAAGAGATCAGCACTCTAACCTCAAAGCAGTTAGGAGAAAAAATCTCTCTCTTTCTCTCTCTTCTGATAAAACTGATTATTGCTTGATTATTAATTTAATATATTAAAAATTATTTTATATCTGTTTTCATTATCTGTGTTTGTGTGTCATTTACAGACTTATATAGAGAGCTGTCCAGTTTTACTTATAAATTGTAACTGCAATCCAGAATCACTAATCCAAAAATAAATAAATTAAGGATTTTATTTAAATAAGCATATATATATATTTTTTTTTCATAAAAGTAAGAAATGTTTAGTAAAAAAATGATTTAGGACTAAAGTAAATTTTAACTGTAGCAAACTCTGTGCTCCAGCACATACTAATTTAAGAGCTTGGCTGCTCTTCTAAGAGCTGCTTTTCAAAGAGTATATTTAAGAGATATTCTGGAGACAGACTTGATTATTTTAACTTGCTGAGATCTTCTTTTCTACTGATACAAGTAAGATTCATTTAGTCAAGTTATTGTGTGGTGGTTTGTACTGATTTCCTGCTTCAAATTGCTAAGGAATTTGAATTGAATACTTAGGTGTTTGTCGTTGTTTGGTTCTAATTAGCATAGGCCCACTCAGGTGTTAAAACCTTCCTTGGTGCTTGTAGGTGTGTGTATATAAGGCATAGTAGAAATTAGCTTGGCTAATTTAAGAGCTTGGCTGCTCTTCTAAGAGCTGCTTTTCAAAGAGTATATTTAAGAGATATTCTGGAGACAGACTTGATTATTTTAACTTGCTGATATCTTCTTTTCTACTGATACAAGTAAGATTCATTTAGTCAAGTTATTGTGTGGTGGTTTGTACTGATTTCCTGCTTCAAATTGCTAAGGAATTTGAATTGAATACTTAGGTGTTTGTCATTGTTTGGTTCTAATTAGCATAGGCCCACTCAGGTGTTAAAACCTTCCTTGGTGCTTGTAGGTGTGTGTATATAAGGCATAGTAGAAATTAGCTTGGCTAATTTAAGAGCTTGGCTGCTCTTCTCAGAGCTGCTTTTCAAAGAGTATATTTAAGAGATATTCTGGAGATACTCTGGAGGTAGTCTGAGGTATACAAGAGGTGAGAAAAACTAAAAGATCTTTCTGATTTTAATTCTTAAAATGGCAGATTTGGTTTACTGTGATAATTGTTCTGCATTTGTTTCACATTCCATTCTTTGGAGGTTTGGAGGCTGTCTAATCTGTAGACAGTTCTCAAGATTGCAGCTGGAGATTGCATTTTTAAAGTCCGAGATTTGTAATTTATCTGTAAAACAAACTCGGGCTGAGACTGTTGCGAAGTCACTGCCACAGAGGCCATTGCCGCAGAGGCTTCCTAGGAATGGCAGGTGGATTACTGTTGGATCTGGTAGGCTTAGAGTTGTGGATAAAAGGCATGTCCCGCAGTCTGTGGCTGTCCAGAATTCATTTTCAGCACTTGCAGAGTGCAGTGGTGTTGTGGAGGCAAGCTCAGACGCAGAGTTTGAGGAACCACTCTCCTATGTGGCTAAGGTGTGCAAGGAGAACGTGAGGCCTGATAGAAAGCAGTTGTTGTTGGGCGATTCTATCATAAGAGGTGCGGAGTTGGACAGTATTGGCTTAGTGAGATGTCTTCCTGGAGCTACTGCTACAGGGGTGGCCCTGTATGTGAGGAATAGCTTAAAATGTAACGTAATACAAGTTAGTGAGGCGAACATAGAGTCAGTTTGGGTTACATTAGAATTTGGTAATCATATGGTAACTCGGGTAGGTGTGATTTATAGGCCCCCTGGACAAATAGAGGAGTTAGATAATCTACTAGTTGAGGAAATAGCTAAAATGACAATGAAGGGAGAAGTGATCATCATGGGTGACTGTAATCATCCTGATGTGAACTGGAAATACAAAACAGCTACTTGCGCCAGGAGTACGCATATCCTAAACTCCCTACTGGGATTATCTCTAAAACAAGTAGTGGAGGAGCCAACTCGAAAGCAGGCCATACTAGACTAAGTGTTCACAAATGGAGATTTGTTATCATATATTACTGTAGGTGAAAGTTTAGGATCTAGTGATCACCAGACAGTGTGGTTTAATATAAGAACAGTGACGCAGTCACACCACACAAAAACAAAAGTTTTAGATTTTAGAAAAACAGACTTTTCTAAAATTAGATTAGGTGTGAAGGAGTCATTATCAGACTGGAGCAATTTAAATGGAGTCCAGGAGAAATGGGATTATCTAAAAGTTGCACTACTGAAGGCAACAGAAAATTGCATAAGGCTTGTCAGTAAGAGCAAAAAATTGAAGAAACCACTGTGGTACTCTGCAGAGGTGGCTAAAATAGTAAAAAATAAAAAGCTAGCATTTAGTAATTATAAAAATACTCAGAGTGAGGAAGATAGAAAGATCTATAAGAGTAGGCAGAAAGAGGCAAAGCAAGCTATAAGAGCTTCGAAAGCACACACAGAAGAGATTTTAGCCCAGTCAGTGAAAAAGGGGGATAAAACATTTTTTAGATACATAAATGAGAAAAGGAAAGTAAAACAAGGATTAGTTAGATTAAAAACAAAAGAAGGATGCTATGTAGAAGAGGATAAAGGCTTAGCAGACTGCCTTAATGAATATTTTTGTTCAGTTTTTACAAATGAAAATGAGGGTAAGGGACCTCATTTAGGGAAAAAGACTAATGAGTCTTTTGATGCATGTAAGTTTACAGAGGAAGAGGTTTTACTTCAGCTGTCTAAAGTAAAGACAAATAAGTCGATGGGACCTGATGGGATACATCCAAAGTTATTAAAAGAACTTAGTGGTGTACTAGCAAAACCGTTAACAGATTTATTTAACCAATCATTGTTAACGGGAGTAGTTCCAGAAGATTGGAAATTAGCTAATGTTGTGCCCATTCACAAGAAAGGTAGTAAGGAGGAGGCGGGCAACTATAGACCAGTAAGTCTTACTTCAATAGTGGGGAAAATAATGGAAACCTTGTTAAAGAATAGGATTGTTGAACATCTAAAGTCGCTTGGATTTCAAGATCAGAGACAGCATGGGTTTACTTCAGGGAGATCATGCCAAACTAATCTTATTGATTTTTTTGATTGGGTAACTAAAATAATAGATCAGGGTGGTGCAGTAGACATTGCTTACCTAGATTTCAGTAAGGCTTTTGACACTGTCGCACATAGAAGGCTTATCAATAAACTGAAATCTTTGAGTTTGGATTTCAATATTGTTGAATGGATTAGACAATGGCTGAGTGACAGGCAACAGAGGGTTGTAGTCAATGGGGTATATTCGATGCAAGGTCTTGTTACTAGTGGGGTACCTCAGGGATCTGTTCTTGGACCCATTCTCTTTAATATTTTTATTGGCGATATTGCAGAAGGTCTTGTTGGCAAAGTATGTCTTTTTGCCGATGATACAAAGATTTGCAGCAGGGTTGATATTCATGGAGGGATAAGCCAAATGGCAAATGATTTAGCTAAACTAGAAAAATGGTCAGAGCAGTGGCAACTGGCATTTAATGTGGACAAGTGCAAGATTATGCACCTTGGGCGTAAAAACCCAAAAGCAGAATATAGACTATTTGGTACAGTCCTAACCTCAACATCTGAGGAAAGGGATTTAGGAGTAATAATTTCAGAGGACTTGAAGGTAGGTAGGCAATGCAATAGAGCAGCAGGAAATGCTAGCAGAATGCTTGGTTGTATAGGGAGAGGTATTAGCAGTAGGAAGAGGGAAGTGCTCATGCCATTGTACAGAGCACTGGTGAGACCTCACTTGGAGTATTGTACGCAGTACTGGAGACCGTATCTCCAGAAGGATATTGATACTTTGGAGAGAGTTCAGAGAAGGGCTACTAAACTGGTTCATGGGTTGAAGGATAAAACTTACCAGGAAAGGTTAAAGCATCTTAACATGTATAGCTTGGAGGAAAGACATAACAGGGGGGATATGATAGAAACATTTAAATACATAAAGGGAATCAACACAGTAAAGGAAGAGAGTATATTTAAAAGAAGAAAAACTACCACAACTAGAGGACATAGTCTTAAATTAGAGGGGCAACGATTTAAAAGTAATATCAGGAAGTATTACTTTACTGAGAGGGTAGTGGATGTATGGAATAGCCTGCCAGCAGAAGTGGTAGAGGTAAACACAGTCAAGGATTTTAAGCATGCGTGGGATAGACACAAGGCTATCCTAGCTATAAGACTGGGAAAGGGGGACTAATAAAAGTACTCAAAAAAAAAAAAAAATTGGGCAGACTAGATGGACCGAATGGTTCTTATCTGCCGACACATTCTATGTTTCTATGTTTCTATACTGTCTAATATTTATTTATTTTGGGAACTTCTTTCCAGCATTGTTATCTGGTTATCAAGCCTGATAGCCTTGTTCTTATAATACCTGCTCTCACTACTAATATCAAACAGAAAGATGTCAATAGCAAGTAACACAGACAAGTTCACATGATTTGTGGATATTGAAATACATTTTTATTTTTTTTAAATGTACATAATAAAGTTTGATTGCAATTTTAATAAAATAGTTAAACGTTTTCCTGCATCTGACACAACAGGTATTAAAATCTGATCCAAGATTAAAAGCAACATGTTCCAGACAAAGATTCTTTATCTGTGTTTTTTACTTAAAATTATTTCTGTTTAAAACATCTACACATGATGACATTTTTTAATTAAACATAAGGTTTTTTTTTAGCATTTAGTATTAACTTTCTATCTCTTTAACTGCAGTTATACGTACAACTTTATCATGATCAACGATGTCACTGTTTGTTTTTCTATCTGTAGCTTCATAACCTTGGATTTTGAACCTTGCATCCTCCAGGGATGATCTGAGAAACTCTTCATCGTAAGATAAAAAATGGAACTTCTCTGACCCAATCATAAAAAATGTCATATTAATATTTCCAAACAGAATCAGATGTCCGCCTGGCTTCAGCAACGAGGAGATCTTTCTCAGATTGCTGCAGAAGGCGGCATGATCTTTGCTGGCACAGTCCAGTATCCATGTGGCTATGATGCAGTCAGCTTTTGGTAACGTTATTGGATCCGTTGGGTTTTCTTTGTCAAAATCACATTTTAAAACATGTTTAATTTTTATTCTTAAGGCTTCTTCTTTTTCCTGCCACGGATCACTGGGGTGAAAAAATACAGAACATGAAAAAGAAAAAAAAAAAAAGAAACAAAATTAAAAAAGAAATCCTAATGACATTATTATAAACAATCCCCTTTGCTTCTGCTTCGTCTAATGGAACCATGCATTAGACCTGTGCTGTACTCAACTATTTCATCTCAGTATTACTAGGGTAATTTCTTTTACTTCACTACTAGAAGCAAACGTTAAAAACATTTTCCTACATGTCTATGGTAAACCCAATTGGGGTCATTCACTAAATGGTGAGTTGAGTAGCAGGTGAGTTGAAGTGAATAGCAGGTGAGTTGAAGTGAATAGCAGGTGAGTGGAAGTGAATAGCAGGTGAGTTGAAGTGAATAGCAGGTGAGTGAAAGTGAATAGCAGGTGAGTTGAGGTGACATGAACATTTCATCTCACCAATTCAGCATTACATTGCGCAGGAACAAACCTGGTTAGTTCCCCTGCTAGGTCCCCTATCTGAATTGGTGAGATGAAATGTTCTTCTCACCTCAACTCACCTTCTATTCACTTTATCAAACCCACTACTCACTTCAACTCACCATTTAGTGAATAGCACCAAATATGTATTTTTGCAGAATCATGATCAGGGTCTGATCATGATTTGCTGTGTCACCAGAAGTGAGAGACAAATTATATGGGCCAAATGGTTCTCATCTGCCGACACATGTTTCTATGTTTTATGCCATGTGTGAGGACTACACCAGAATACTGATAAACCTTTAAGAGGATCTCATAATTGGATTCTA
Source organism: Pelodytes ibericus (assembly GCA_036172795.1). Taxonomy (NCBI): domain Eukaryota; kingdom Metazoa; phylum Chordata; class Amphibia; order Anura; family Pelodytidae; genus Pelodytes; species Pelodytes ibericus. Next base: position 179,026,421 of record CM069863.1, on the reverse strand, counting down.
GAATCTGGCATTACATTAAACCTACACATATTGGAATCTTGTTGTATTTGTGTTATTACACTGGTCTGCAATGTGTCATTGTAGCAAGCTCCTTTCCTGATATTAAATGACAGGATTTTGTTAAAGGGCTAGAATTAATGTTTCCCTGTATTGATTTCATTCCAAAATGTGAACTTGTACCAGCACTGACAGAGAGAGACTCTTGGCACCCATTTGGGAAATGCAAAGTGTTAGAGCTCAGTTTAAGCCCTATTTATGTATGTGCTGGGTTTACACCAGACTAGGGACACTGTACGTTTAACTTCTGCTCTTGTTAAATAAGCAAATGTTTATAAAAATCTTTAGTCCCATGTAAAGTTTTTGCTTTTCAATAGTAAGTGTTTATTTTTCAATAAGTAAAGACACTGATAAGTATTTTCCATTGTTATACCTTCCAATAAACTGTACTGACAAAACATTTGTGCAACAAATAAATGACTTGAGGTAATTTCACTGATTATAATTTTTTACAATCAGTACATTCACATAAAATAAAGAAAATTGTTTTTTTTTTTTGTATCTTCCCTCAGTTCTTCTAATGTGTTAAAACAGTAAATAACCCTTAATGAGTGTTACTGTTGCTATAGTAACAGTCCTGCCTATAGCCCCACACACCTCATTTATTTGTTACAACACAACACACAAAGCTGGCTGAAGTAACGCCCCTCTACATTCCGAGCACTTGTAACTGCTTAGTTTAATGATTGGCTAATGACAAGACTTTCTCACAGCTGAGCATGAAAACATGCTGCAGAGAAAGTGAGAAAAGCCATCTGTGAAGTCCGTCTCACTGATGTCACTGGATTTAGAGGTCACTGTGAAATGATTTTCAATATAAAGCAGGAGAAGTGTCATTATATTAAGTTAAAAAAGTACATTTCCCAGAAATGAAATATATCACAGATAACAGAAAAAAAGCTAGTGGTACAGCATCTTTTACATGTACAACAAGGCATAGCTGTGGTACTTATAACCTGTATCATTCACAGTATTATTGTGCAAAAGTGACAGTTATACAGAAATGACTTCTGGTTCTATTCTGATGCATAGAATCAATACAAATGATAGAGACTAAAAGATTTAGAATCCCTAAAGTAACTTGCTGAGATCGTGCCAGTCAATAAATTGTATGGACAGAGTGTAGCAGTCTGGACTCCTTCTCCATACAAGATGACACACTACATAAGAAGATTGTGTCTTGGTGCTTGAAATATACACAGTTATATATACATCATGAAAATTGTGAGCAGAGTCGCGGTTTTTAAAGGAATTGTACAGCACTTTTTAACTTTGGCTTTATATGCATCAAAGAGATTAAACATTAAACGTTAATTTTTCTTATAAAAGATCTTGAATCCATGGCTTGTATTACCATTTCCCATGCAGTTCCATCAAAATCTCTGAAACATGGCTCCAATCTGTGGCGTCCTCATGTTTATTTACCCATCTCTCCAGATCTTTAATGCTACGATCATTAAATTCAAACAAAGTGATTTCTTTGAATTGATCACAAATTGAAAGTAGATGTGAAATTCCAGGGCCAACATTTATAACAATTAACAGGTCGCCTTTAACATGTCCTGCAGGTGAAAACAAACAACATTTTGTCAAGTTAATTTACTTTGGTTTAAAGTAAATAATAATAGAGATGAAAATTACTATGACAGATTAGTAAATAAACATTTGCAATGGTTTTTGGATGAATGCATATTCAGAAGAACATGGCTCCTTCGTCCAGTAGTCTTAATAACAAACACCAAATACAAGCGAAAGCCGAATGAAAGAATTACGAAATTATTGGTCATTTGTTTATTTGAATGCTGACAATTGCACAAAGGTGCATCAATTCTGATTTGTTGAATTCACCTTTTCGTTCAATTCATCTTTAGTTTGGTTTAAGAGAAGATAAGCCAAGTTGACCAAATTGCTAAATGGATGATTTCCACAGACCACATCAGAGTCATCAGACAGTCAAACAACTCAAGCTGAACTTAAACCAAATTAAACGAATTCCCAAATGGACAAATTGCATTTTAACTCATCTGTACATGTTTTTTTTTTTTTTTTTTTTATAAGAGAAGGTTATGGGAGTATACACTGTTCAGCCATATAATTATAAATACTGAGAGGTGGTGAGGTGGTGGAGGCAGTGTTATTGGCCCTGCCATTCATGTGGATGTTACTTTGACAAGTACCCTCTACCTATGCATTGTTGCAGACCATGTACACCCTTTCATGGAAACAGTATTCCCTGACGGAATTGGCTGCTTTCAGCAGAATAAGGCAAAAATGGTTTAGGAATGGTTTGTGGAACACAACAATGAGTTAAAGTCCAAATTCTACAGATCTCAATCCAGCCGAGCATATGTGGAATGTGTTGGACAAATAAGTCCAATCCATGGAGGCCCCACCTCACAACTTACAGGATTTAAATGATCTGCTGCTAATGTCTTGGTGCCAGATACCACAGCAAACCTTCAGAGGTCTAGGGGAATCCATGCTTCAATGGGTCAGGGCTGTTTTGGATGCAAAAGGGGACCTACACAATAATAGGCAGGTGGTAATAATGTTATGGCTGCTTGCTAAAAATGTCTGTCTATATTTCTCGATGTTGTATAATGTATTACTAAGAATTTTGATCCTTATAGATGTGAAATTTTAAAAAGTATATAAATTTCCCATCCATAATTAAATACTTGGTACTACATTTGTATGTATTATATATCAAAATACAAAAAATGCATTACATATTTAAATGTAAAAAAAAATCTAATCAATGCAGCCTTGGGACTTTGCAGTATTGCTTGCTCAATTTAAAATTTGAACGTCCCATCTCAATTTCCTGTAATTCATTCTTTCATAAATCAAGCCCTCAAGTAGGTCTTTCACTGCAACAGTATATAACCATACTGGCAGAAAATCAGCAGGTATCTTAAAAATGGTTGCTCTTTTACAAATAACTGGCTTCTTCAAAAGTAAAAAAATAAATTAACTAGAGGTTACTGTCCCTTTAAAGCCAACAAATAACATGTGAAACTATCAACTGTGAATATTATATAAATCCCAAGCTTTAAAAAAAAAAAGTTTTTAATGTGAAATATGTTTCATACATATTTAATTGTATTTTATTCATACTATATATGGCAGCTTTAAAATATCACTAACATTTTTTCTAATAATTTAAAGCATAATTAATATACAATTTATTATTATATTTATCTAATATATTAATCCAGTTTAATTTACTTCCAGTGTAAAACTAAGAGAACAGCCATATAGCCCTACATTCATTTTTGGATGAAATTCGGTCAAAATTAAACACTTTTTATCCAAATCCCCCAACCGTCTACTTCTTTTGTCCCTACATTAATTTTCGGTTGAAATTCAGCTCTTTCTGAAATGACTGAACTGAGGAGAAATTTCACTTTATCCAAATGGAAATAACAAAAAGAAAATAAAGAATGAATTTCCTCTGAAACGAAAGTATAAATGGGTGAAATTTGGTTCTGCCAAAAGGTCGAAAACGAAACAAAATTCTGTCCGGCTCTCAACTCTATTAGTTACTAATGATTAAAACTGAAAGTTAACTATAAAGTAAAGGAATACATTTTAAACTTATTTGCAGCAAACACATTGTGGAAAGAAAAATATAGATATTATACTTCTCCCTGATCTTGAGAAAATGGATTTAACGTCAATATTATTTTGTTTTAATTTCTGATATAAGAAGATCTTAAATATATATTATATCTCTTTTATTCATGAATTTTCAGTTAAAAACCAGCATATACATATATCATCAACTCTGTTTTACCCATATTATATACATTTATATCACAATTTCAATCTGTTTATTTATTAAACATTATCTTAACAGATACAATAAATCCCAAATGTATTTTAATCTATTAAAAACATTTTTGGAAAACAATTATACATCAATATGTAATAGTGATACAGGTCTAAAGCTGGGACAGTTGTCTAAATCTTTGCCCTTTCTTGGAATTAGCACTAAATTGACTTCTTTCATTTTGTCTTGTAGTTGGTGTTCACTGCCTACCGGATTAAGAAAATGCGGTGCTAATATACCCGCTGGAGATAATTGTTACATAAGTTAGCTAATACAGCTCTAAGAATTGTTAATTGCTTGAACAGATCAGGTGAAACCCCCTTCAGCCACTCCTCTAAGAGGATGATATCAAGTTGTAGGCTAAGAGTGAATGAGACATCCACTTGCTGATCCACTTGACACAAATTTTCAGTTAATACATTGGGATGTCAACTGAACTAGACAAGGGAGGCTGGATGGTAGTAAAATGAGGGAAGGCACTGAACAATACCGGGGTGAAGAATCAGAAAAACTTCTCAGAGAAGATTTAACATTAACATGAAAAGGCATTAAGTTAATAAAATGTGAAACAACAAACCTGAAATAGCTTCCTTATACATATATTTCATGCTGTCAATCACTACTTCTTCTCGAAGATCTTTATCGGCATTTGGGGAAAAATATGCATCAATAATGTGCTGTGGATCAAACTCATGAACATGGTAAAGTTTATGAAGGCTGGAATCCATCTTTTCAATTCAAGTATCTGTGTTTAGTGCTTCTGTAATAACAGTAGCAACATTAATAATAAATCATGATTTATGACTGCTGTATTTATAGTAAAATGCTGATGCTAAATAAACATGTTGTGTAATTTTCTAATAAGCTATATTCATGATCGAATCACATGTGGTACCAACAGGATCTCCTCTCATTGAAAAGGATGTATTCATTATAGGACATCTTTCATCTTTACTGCTAGTGATTTTACAGGGAATTGTTACATTGCCATATAAAAAAAATATTTTAATTTGTGGATCGAAAAATAACTTACGATCTTTTAAAGAGTTAATTTTTGGATTTATTATGGGATCTGGGGGCATATTTTCAGACACCAGATCCCAGTGGGCCAAATGTTTTATTTATTATGAATTCTAAGGGTCTTTTCCCATCCCCCAGACTCCAGGGCGATGTCTTTATTGCATGGGGCCAGGGCAAGTATCCCTGTCCCCAATTCAATTTTGGGGGGCTGGGAGCCATTTGGCTAGGTCCCATTCCTGGTCATGTTAGGGGGCCCACTAGCTACAAACCTTGGCCCCCAATGTATTTTATGTGGGTCTGAAAATACATTCTGAAAATACTTGCCCAGCTACCAACCCCATTTCTTATGGTGGGTGGTCAGGATTATCAACCCATAGAGACATAAAGAAATTCCTTTCAATTCTGGGATGTTTTGAAGGCATTTGGTTTTGGCAGGTCTCAAAGTTTAATGGGCCATGATGGCCGAATTGCAATGCTATTTAGGGGCACCTCGGGGGAACATTGGGTAACTTGAAATTCTTCTCTTGATATGTCTCCAATGTGCCCTGAATCATTCCAGACTTTGGAAGCACTATTTTGGCCCCGCAGTCTGGCGTATGTTGAGTAGACATTGAGAACACATCTTCATGTTTATGATTTTTGTCAGATACACTGATACACTGATGCATGGTGTCTGAAATGTTGAACATTTCTCACACTCCTGATTTTGTCAACAATCTGTTTAATTTTACTCTTGTGACTCAGAAAAGTAATATTTTATACAAACCATTTGCATTTGATCATATAATGCTCGGTAAAACAGAAGACGGCAAAATCAAGTAAGTATTAGACATGTGCATTCGTTTTCGGACTAATGCATTTTCGTCCGAAAATAGCATTTTCTTCCCTTCGTTCGAAAAACGAATAATGAAAATGCTAAACTAACGAAAGACGAATGAACGAATGGTTAATAAACGAAAATCATTCGTCCATTCGTGCTATTGGCATTCTATAAACCGAAATAGAGTCAGTTTATAGAAAACCAATAGCATTACAATGCTATTCTATAAACCGAAATAGAGTCCCCATTCATACGAATAGGTCAATTGACCTATTCGTATGAATGGGGACTCTAGTTCGGTTTATAGAATACATAGAATTACATGTATTCCATAAGCCGAAAGTCTATAAACCAAAGGTCGTTCGGTTTATAGACTTTCGGTTTATAGAATACATGTAATTCTATGCTATTCCAAAAACCGAAAGTCTATAAACCGAACGACCTTCGGTTTATAGACTTTCGGCTTATAGAATACGTGTAATACTATTGCCTTTCTATAAACCGAACGAGAACCCCATTCATAAGAATTTCTTATGAATGGGGCTCTCGTTCGGTTTATAGACTTTCGGTTTTTGGAATAGCATAGAATTACATGTATTCTATAAACCGAAAGTCTATAAACCGAATGACCTTCGGTTTATAGACTTTCGGCTTATAGAATACATGTAATTCTATGTATTCTATAAACCGAACTAGAGTGCCCATTCATACGAATAGGTCAATTGACCTATTCGTATGAATGGGGACTCTATTTCGGTTTATAGAATAGCATTGTAAAATAGCATTTATAAAAAACCTTTTATAAATGGGAATTAATGGATATCAAAATCCATGTGTATGTGTGAGGTGGCAGGCAAGATACAGGTTTGGACATGTTTATTGTATGGGATGGGCCACCATAAGCAAAAATAACATGTAAGTGTATTTCCTTCAATATTGGGAAGTGCATAAGTTAATGCATGTCAGACACAGCAGATAGTACACCTTTGTGTATCAATATCCTGGCATATTAATTGGCTATATCCTGGCATATTAAGTGGCAATATCCTGGCATATTAACTGGCTATATCCTGTCATATTAAGTGGAAATATCCCAGCATATTTATTTGCATTATCCTGGCATATTAAGTGGAAATATCCCGGCATATTAATTTGCATTATCCTGGTATATTAAGTGGCAATATCCTGGCATATTAATTGGCATTATTCTGGCATATTAAGTAGCAATATCCTGGCATATTTATTGGCAATATCCTGGCATATTGTGTCAATATCCTGGCATATTAATTGGCAATATCCTGGCATATTAATTGGCATTATCTTGGCATATTAAGTGGCAATATCCTGGCATATTAAGTGGCAATATCCTGGCATATTAATTGGCAACATCCTGGCATATTAAGTGGCATTATCCTGGAATATTAATTGGCTATATCCAGGCATATTAAGTGGCATTATCCTGGCATAGTAATTGGCAATATCCTGGCATATTAAATGGCAATATCCTGGCATATTAATTGGCATTATCATTGTTCATTGTGTGGATGAGCAGTTTGCTGATGCCTACGTTGTGGATCATGTAGCCCTTGGTGGCGGTGGGGTTATGGTATTGGCATACGTATGTTATGGACAAAAAACACAGGTGCATTTTATTCATGGCATTTTGAAAGCACAGAGATGCCATGATGAGATCCTGAGGCCCATTGTTGTGCCATTAATCCACAAGTATCACCTCATGTTGTGCAAACTGCACATTTTAGAGTGGCCTTGTATTGTGGCCAGCCTAAGGAAGACCTTTGTAATAATCGTGCTGTCTAATGAGAATCTTGATATGCCACACCTGTGAGCTGGATGGATTAATTGGGCAAAGGAGAAGTGCTCACTAACAAGATTTAGACAGATTTGTGAACAATATTTGAGAGAAATAGGCCTTTTGTGTACATAGAAAAAGTCTCAGCTCATGAAGAATGAGGGCAAAAAACAAAAGTTTTGCATTTATAATTTTGTTAAAAAGGTACTTTGTTAAAAGAAATGTTAAACAACAAACCTGAAATAGCTTCCTTATGCATATATGTTGTCAATAACTGCTTCTTCTCGAAGATTAGGATTATAATATGTATACAAAAAACTAAAACTGTCTGCGCTTCTCAACCTAATAAAGTTGGCTATAAATATAAATGAGAGGTTTTGGTTATATGAATTGGCCAAAGCATAATTAAGGTCACCCGCCTCGTCAAGGCACACTCTCAATAGGGCGAGAACCTACTCTCACCTCCTATCTAGTGGGCACACAAAGCAGTTTATACTGCTACCAAAACCTATTTAAATGTGTTGGAAGAACACCTCCTCCCAATTAACCCTATAACAGCAAGCTGCAACCAGACAATGAGGAGCCAACAACCTCAAATATGTGCAAGCAGGGAAAAGAAAAATGTCAGTGCGCTAAGCAAAAAACCTCTCATTTATATTTATATATTTGTTGCCAACTTTATTAGGTTGAGAAGCGCAGACAGTTTTTTTTTTTTTTGTATACATTGTACAGCCAATGACACTGTATTTGCAGCATGCTCACACCTATTTGATAAGCATCATTTTTAAATTTATATTATTTGAGCCTGTGACAAGCTTAGAGCACCGACATTTTTCTTTTCCCTGCTTGGTGATGCTCTTAATGGATGGCCCTGCCGCAAGCTCAGAGGTGTGTGCAATTTGCACTGAACTAGGAGTGCCAGCATGACAGAGATGATTTTATTGGTTGTAGAACCCATACTCGGGGGTGGCTACTAAACACAACAATAACGCCAGCTCACACCGCAAACTGAAAACACGAAGGTAGGTCAGACTTATCAATGGTGCAGCGGAGGCGGAGGGGCCCGCAGTCCATCCAGCCACATACACTGACTTCTATGTTTCTCTGTACCCTGCCTCCAACTCCCCTGGGCAAGCCAGCCTGAATACTTACCGCATAAAAAAATGGAAAGCGGCGATGCAGAATGCTGAGCCTAGTGTGGCATACCTACCCTCTGGAATAACTTGTGTTAAGGCAATAAGGCTCCGTACTATTGGCATCCACCACTATCTCTCTGCCGAGAATGATGTTCTTCAAATACCAGAGACTCTGCTAATGTTGGCATTGCGGCGGGATTTTCTGGAAGTTTTGTCTTACTATTTGAAGCCTTGGACTTAAACCATCCTTGGAAGTGATCGCAGTTCTGCCCGATGGAGATGCTGACTTTTCTACTTGTTACCAAAGTTTTACTCACCCATTAAAAGATCTCCATCCTTTTTTGGGGTCTCTCTGTGAATATAATATTGGGACTTATGTATGCTATAAATGAGACTTATGGGATCATACTGTGGCCACTTGACGTGGTGCCACAAATCCCCCCTTTTTTTGGTAGGTCTTTTTTTCCCTACCAGTGCTCCCTCTCATGGGGTACTCTTTCCCCACTGTCATCTGTTATCTACTGCTGTTCTGTTCCCCTTCTCTATCCCCGACTTTTCCAATTTGCAGTTTCCTTTTTCTCCTTCTGATACCACACTGGTTCAGTGTAATTATATTACATGTGTGTATCACTGACAGTTTGTCTTTCTTAGTCAGACAACCAGGAGTTAACTCTTACCACTAATTGTTTCTAGACAGGATTATTAATGACCTAGATTTTTTTTTTTTACCAGAACTCATTTCTATGTCTAGGTTTATGAATGACTATGTTTTTTTATACTTGATATTTAGCACCGGAACTTATTTCTATGTCTATGTTTATGAATGACTATGTTTTCTATACCTGATAATTAGCATTGGTTTAATTCAGGTCAGATGTGCATCTATCCCACCTCAGCCTATTGGTCCTAAGTATAGTATCCCTTGGGATGCCATCTCTCCTATCTTCCTAGTTTAGTTTTATGTACTTACAAAAATTAAAATGTTTGCATCATTTGTATTATATGTTTTATCTGCACAACTCCATTCTCTATCGTAGTGTTGAAGTAACATGCATACTGTACATTCTATCGTTGACACAATAAAAATTATACTTAAAAAAAAATGTGTATTATGCTAATAAGATATCTTCATGACCTGTTCCCATGCGCTACTAACAGGATCTCCTCTCATAGAACAGGATGCATTTATTACATTTTTAGAGAAAATTATTAAACCGACAAGGAGGTATATGAGTTGAAGAAAAAAAAAACATTTTTAGTTTATAGAAAAATCATTGACAATCTTTTATATTAAATTAATTTTAACATAACAATATATGACAACAGTTAAAACTATTTAAATCAGAGAACAAGCACATTAATTTAATTATTTTAAATTCCTGGTAAAATGTTGAGTAGGGTAGGCATTAGACATGTGCATTCGTTTTCGGACGAATGCATTTTCGTCCGAAAATAGCATTTTCGTCCATTCGTCCGAAAAACGAAGAACGAAAATGCTAAGCTAACGAAAGCCGAATGAACGAATGGTTAATAAACGAAAATCATTCGATTATTCGTCCATTCGTAGTACTATTGCATTCTATAAGACGAAATAGAGTCTGTTTATAGAATACAATAGCATTTAACTATACGGAGACAGAGTCTCCATTCATAAAATTATGAATGAAGACTTTGTCTCTGTATAGTTAAAAGCCGACGGCCTATAAACCGAACGTTCGGTTTATAGACTTTCGGCTTATGGAATACATGTAATCCTATTGCTTTTCTATAAACCGAACAGTCGGTTTATAGAATAGCCATAGGATTACATGTATTACATAAGCCGAAAGTCTATAAACCGAACGTTCGGTTTATAGGCTGTCGGCATTTAACTATACAGAGTCAGAGTCTCCATTCATAAAATTATGAATGGAGACTTTGTCTCCGTGTAGTAAAATGCCGACAGCCTATAAACCGAACGTTCGGTTTATAGGCTGTCGACTTATGGAATACATGTATTCCTATTGCTATTCTATAAACCGAACGTTCGGTTTATAGAATAGCAATAGGAATACATGTATTCCATAAGCCGACAGCCTATAAACCGAACGTTCGGTTTATAGGCTGTCGGCATTTTATTACACGGAGACAAAGTCTCCATTCATAATTTTATGAATGGAGACTCTGTCTGTATGTAATACATGTAATCCTATGGCTATTCTATAAACCGAACGTTCGGTTTATAGAATAGCAATAGGATTACATGTATTCCATAAGCCGAAAGTCTATAAACCGAATGTTCGGTTTATAAACTTTCATCTTATAGAAAACATGTAGTACTATTGCCTTTCTATGAACCGAACGAGTATGAACCAGAATTTCTTATGAATGGGGCTCTCGTTCGGTTTATAGAAAGCCAATAGTATTACATTGTATTCTATAAAACGAACGAATAAAAATTAACGAAACGAAAATAATGAAAGAATTTCGTCTGAAACGAATGCAGTAATGAACGAAATTCGTTTTAGACAAAATAAATAACATTTTCGTCCGAATGGACGAAAACGAAACGAAAATTTGAGTTTGCACATGTCTAGTAGGCATCTGGCCATTATTTTATCAGCAGGCAAGTAGAAAATTGGTTTGAAGCCAAAGTTAACTCAATGGCAGCGATTAGTGTTGAGTGAACCCGAACTGCACAGTTCGGGTTCATACCGAACTTTACGGTTTTTGGACCCCGACCCGAACACGGACATTTCACTGTACTGTATGTTTGGGTTCAGTGATTTAATGGTGCGTTTTTAAAGGCTGCAGGGAAGCCAATCAACAAGCGTTTGACTCGTTTGCCCTTAGAAGCCATCACAGCCATGCCTAGTAATGGCATGGCTGTGATTGGCCAGTGCAGCATGTCACCCAGCCTCTATATATAATCTGGAGTCACGTACACGCACATCACATGAGCTCTTCTTGGTGTAGGGAGAGGATGCTGCAACTTTGAGGGACAGATTAAAAAAAATTCTGGTGTTGAATCTGCAAACTACAGTGATTATTCAAACTACAGCGATTATTTTAGTGGGTGCTATACTACATATTTGTACCGTGCCCTGAGCCCAGTGCCACAGAGAGTGCAGTGCACTTGCAACTGCATGTGTGCCAGGCACATGACTTTAATCCTGTTCTGTTATCTCAGTGGGCAACATCTAGGCATTTTTAAATACTGCAATTTTTTGGTGTTAAATATTACATTTGCGTCCTGCACTTCATATCTGAGAGTCAAATAGAACCGTCAAATACTGTGCTTACAGCGCACTTTGAAAAATTCTAATAGTTTTGGGTGGTAAATAGTACATTTGCGTCTTGCGGTGCACTTCATATCTGAGAGTCAAATAGAACAGTCCAATACTGTGCTTACAGCGCACTTTTAAAAATTCAAATAGTTTTGGGTGGTAAATAGTACATTTGCATCTTGCGGTGCACTTCATATCTGAGAGTGAAATAGAACAGTCCAATACTGTGCTTACAGCGCACTTTGAAAAATTCTGGCTACCTCCTCCTCCTCCTCCAGTGCCGCTTCCACCTACACCGCCACGGTCACGCCTCCTCCAACCCTCTCTCAAATGAATAATTCTGTTGATCCTCCTGGCAGCCATGCTTTAGATTTAGATTTATGTTCTTCCAAAGCTAAAATCAAAGATTCCATTTAGTGCTATTTTATGGCTCAGCTGTATTTGTAATTTGTATGTATTTTATGTTATTTTAAGTTATTTCCCTATCAACATTTGTTTTTTAGGGTACTTTTTCTACTCTTACCCACATTTTACTTCATTTTGCAGCCCTCTAGCCCTTTCCAGGACTTTTTCGGGGTCAAGTTCGAGCATGGACCCGGACATTTTTTCGAAGTTCGGCCGAACCTGCCGAACCCGAACATCCAGGTGTCCGCTCAACTCTAATGTTGGCTCCTGCTATAGAAATTCCTGTTCAAGATGACAACTTTAATATATTCTCTTAGAAACCCTTCAAATAGTTTTCACACCGCAGATGACAAGCTTATAGGTCTGTGATTGCCTGGCTGGGATTTTGATTCTCTTTTAAATATGGGCACCACATTGGCTTCCTGCCAATCTGTAGGCTTCACAAAGAAATTATATAAAATATCTTCTTTCCCTCTATCCCCAATAACTATTTCACCCAGTTCAGATAACAGAGACTTAACATAATCAGTATTTATTTTGTTCTGCAATTTCTGTGATTAAGTTGTAAATTAAAAGCAAATAAATGTTGAAGACAGACTATCTCCAGGCAAAACAAACAACTGGTTTGCAGAGAAACATGTGAAAAAGATAAATACTAGTGAAGTACATTATGACTTGAGTGCAAACATATAAATCCAACTAGATAATGCACTCACAAGTAAAGTAATATGCGTCTAAAAAAATGATGATGGTCTCTTCAAATTCTTAAATAATGTAATAGCTGTATAAAAAAAATACACATTTGTGCAGCATTACAGGGCAACAGAGCATATGCATGCTTTAACAAAGCAATCAATGCATTTCACAAGACTATAAGGTCTAGCTTCCTCAGGATAAACATCAATCAACGCATTTCACCAGACTATAAGGTCTAGCTTCCTCAGGATAAACAGCAATCAATGCATTTCACCAGACTATAAGTTCTAGCTTCCTCAGGATAAACAGCAATCAACGCATTTCACTGGACTATGAGGTCTAGCTTCCTCAGGATGAATGGCAATACCCGCACTCAACATGTGGGTATTTGAAATTTTATTTTAAAATTGTGTGGCACAGTTACACCCAGGGCTGGATGGGAAACAAAAACCAGCCCTAGAAAATAATTGTATAGCAGGCCCATAGCATAACATTTTTAAACCAGCCCCTTAGCATAATATCATTTTTTTGTTCATAGAAGGGAAAATCATGCATTTTAAAAGCACAACTGAACAGTGTATTATTTATAGATAAGACTGATATACAAGCCTGCCTACAGGAATATATACCTCCAGTATGTACAGAAAGTTATATGAATTGCCCTTTGCCGAGGAATATATCAGGGCAGTTTGTGAGACATATCCTTGTGTACATATTTCTGTAGCGTCTCTCTCTCATTTCTGTAATGTCTCTTTTTCTCTCTCATTTCTGTAGCTTCTCTCTCTCTCTCTCTCTTGCATTTCTGTAGCATCTCTCTCTTGCATTTCTGTAGCGTCTCTCTCTCTCTCTCGCATTTCTCTAGCGTCTCTCTCTCTCATTTCTCTAGCATTTCTCTCTCTCAGTTCTGTAGTGTCTCTCTCTCTCAGTTCTGTAGCGTCTCTCTCTCAGTTATGTAGCAACTCTCTCTCTCATTTCTGTTGCATCTCTCTCTCTTCTTTCTGTAGTGTCTCCCTCTCTCCTTTATATAGCATCTCCCTCTCACATTTCTGTAGCATGTCTCGCTTTCTCATTTCTGTTGTGTCTCTCTCTCTGGCATTTCTGTAGCGTCTCTCTTTGGCATTTCTGCAGCATCTCTCTCTCGCATTTCTGTAGCATCTCTCTCTCGCATTTCTGTTGTGTCTCTCTCTCTGGCATTTCTGTAGCGTCTCTCTTTGGCATTTCTGTAGCATCTCTCTCTCGCATTTCTGTAGCATCTCTCTCTCGCATTTCAGTATTGTCTCTCTCTCTCTCATTTCTGTAATGTCTCTTTTTCTCTCTCATTTCTGTAGCGTCCTCTCTCTCTCACTTGCATTTCTGTAGCATCTCTCTCTCGCATTTCTGTAGCGTCTCTCTTGCATGTCTCTAGCGTCTCTCTCTGTCTCATTTCTCTAGCATATCTCTCTCTCAGTTCTGTAGTGTCTCTCTCTCTCAGTACTGTAGCGTCTCTCTCTCAGTTATGTAGCAACTCTCTCTCTCCTTGCTGTAGCATCTCTCTCTCTCTTCTTTCTGTAGAATCTCCCTCTCTCCTTTCTATAGCGTCTCCCTCTCACATTTCTGTAGCATGTCTCGCTCTCTCATTTCTGTTGTGTCTCTCTCTGTCTCGCATTTCTGTAGCATCTCTCTCTCTCTCTCTCTCTCTCGCATTTCTGTACCATCTCTCTCTCTCTCATTTCTCTAGCATTTCTCGCTCTCAGTTCTGTAGCGTCTCCCTCTCTCCTTTCTATAACGTCTCCCTCTCACATTTCTGTAGCATCTCTCACTCTCTCAATTCTGTAGCATCTCTCGCTCTCTCAAATCTGTAGCGTCTCTCACTCTCTCATTTCTGTAGCATGTGTCTCTCTCTCACATTTCTGTAGCATCTCTCTCTCATTTCTGTAGTGTCTCTCTGTCTCCTTTCTGTACATGTCCTCTCTCTCTTTTTCTCCCTGTAGTGTCTCTCTTCCCCATGTTGCAAATTTTCTTTGTCTCCATAAATGTCATATTTCTTCCATAAGAATTATTCATCAATCTTAGTGTCTTGCTGAATAACCATCCGAAAAACAAACTTCAAATTCTTTTATTCAAATCCATAGGACCAATAACACAGCAATGCTTCAGATGTTATGATGTTAAAAATATTGGATACAGATCAGAAATTTGCAATAGTTTTTAATACCTCTATAAAGTTAAACACTCCCTAATTTATGGTAATACAAGTAGGAGTGTATATATGTATATGATCATAAAATTGTTATTATATGGGACGTGGCTTTAGCATCCATTTTGTTTATAATGAAAGCCAAATGTTGTAATTATTCTTGGACGGGAAAAATCTAACAAAGGACCTATGTTTTAAAGGAAAGATATATTGTTATGGTCTCTTAATGTCAAAGGTGAAAGAAAAAACCTAGACTATCTGGCTAGAGAAATATGATCCTTAATTGTAACCACATGGGGTGGCCATCATTTACAATGGACTCCTGTGAAATAGGAACATCTTTTGGGGGAAAGGGGGGGTCTACATTCCATTGAATGCTAGTGAAGGCGTTTTAGCAAAGTACCAAAATATGATCAACTTATAAAAACCATCAAATATTGATATATATTCAATTATATTTTTCAAACCCTCCTTTGATAATTTTTAAATCAAGAATAATGAATATTAATTATCATATAGAGAAAGATACATATTTTTCATGATACCTTATAATCATGAAATTTGATCATACCAGATGTTGCATCCTCAGAGATGTCTGCATGAACACATTCACAATAATCAACATCAGGAGCCTTACAATATTTGGCCAATGTATCTCTACTTTTGCAACCTAGAGTATCTATATCTTGGGCACTTATTGTACCTAAAATCATTAATAACAGTTTCATTGTTATTCTCCTGTACAATTACAAACATTTTACATAAAAACAGAAAACAAAATCCCTTTGATTTAGTCCATAAAATAAATTTCTCCTGGGGTCGATGATCCGGATGCATAATGTTTTCTGAAATAAAAGACATAAAGAAGCAGTTACTGTTCTTACATATTTAACATTCACATTGATCAGTGTACATATGACTATGAATTTATTACATTTCCTTTTTGAACCTATAACACAGTTTATTACTAATTTTTTTATATTTTCCCTATCTGGAATTAACCATTATAATTTCTTTAACCAATTGTTTACTGGAGGTTAGTCATATTTGAACTTGTGATCCTCAAATTGACTCTAATTGTTCCTGCAATGCTCTCAACCATTACGCATGTTTGTAGCACATTTGAGGGTGCCAGGAACAAATAGCTAATTTTTCTTTTTATCTCTGTGTATTCTGGTATAACAAATATTATCAATATTGTATGTACACCTTCGGTATCAACTTTGATTAGTAATATTTTATTACAGTATATAGACATAAAATTATCACTTCTTACATAACCTAGGACACTGATTATATTGTCAGTTTTTTTGACAAACCTATAGGTATGTAGGCACAAAACATAGCTTTTTAAAACTTGATTTTTCTCTGTCTGTCTGTCTGTCTGTCTCTCTCTCTCTCTTCAGCATGTTTTTAGTTTATGATGTATTTTCAAGACAGTATACAGTTTTGCTATACCCAAATACAATGACTTTATACAATCAGCTCTTGTAAGATGTCACTAGGTGTAAATAGGACAAAGGTTTGTGTCTCATCGTGTTTAACCCTTTACAAGCCAGTATCAGTAACATCATTCATTGTTACTGGATTAAACATAACATCCTTACACTGATACTCATTTAGATACTATAAATAATCTGCTCTTTTGTATTTTGCTCACAGTTTCAATCATTATATGTTATGAGTATTGCAGCTCTCCTATTATAATCAATCAGTTCTATCTTTATACCTGCATGTTTTAATACTTTCTCCTGATAATCTACCATTCCTTTTAATTTCCATATTGGAAGGTGAAGTGTTAATACTTTAACTATACAACTGCTGTTACTGATTATATCCACTGGGTCAAATGCTGTTATTTCTAAAACTTTCTTCACTAATTCAGCTCTTTAACCAGAACTAGTTTCCACTCTGAGAGATTTATTTTGTAGCTTTAATATCCATTGAGCTACCCTCTATGTATGTACTCCTAGATCAGAACAATATTTTAAAACAATTTTAAATGTGGGGGTCTTGTAAAATCATCTGTCTAATCCCACTATGGCTTCTAAAGCCAACATACAGCCATGAACTGTTTTTACACAGGAGAACATCCCCTTTTCCACTGGAGACATAATCTTAGAAAAATATCCCAATGTTTGTAAAGAGCCATGCGGCATTTACATCAAAACTACTGTTAATGAAAAGACATCTGCATAGCATTGAACAATGCATGGTACTGATTCAATTTAAGCAGAATATACAGATGCTTGGGTGAGAGTATCCTTCAACAAATTCCAGCTCCTTTCACCTTCTTCTGTCCAGAGTAACTTATCTATAGTTCACTAACTTTTAAGCATATTGTACAAAGCTTTCTATCATACATAAATTCTCTGATCAAATTTACCAATCCTAAAAAATGTCCTTAAATCACTATCCTTGGCCTTGAGGATTACTGTAAACGTTCACATTTGTTAAACAAAGTGTTTTCCCTTCTAAATCTATATCAACTCCTATCCTATCTTTCAAAATCTGCACTTTGGATGTGTTCAGTTTTAACCCATTATCTGCCAGTGCTTGACAAATATCACAGAGTATCTGTTAATACTCTTCCCTTGTTTCTGTTTGAATTAACAGATTATCAATATATCACTAAATCTTATTTCCATCCACCAAGGGTTCCAGTACCTTAGCCAATACTTTTATCCACTGACCACAATCTTTTCTGTTTCTTTTGGGGATCTTATATTGTTTTTCTGCAAGGGGGGTTTGTACCTTCAATAACAACTTGTACATACATCTTCCTACAATCCTGTTTAGACTTAGACCAAATTATTTATCTTACAGTTCATTTATAAACTCATCATCTTGATATATAGATGTTGTCACTTTACTTTGTTCTACAGCCATGATATAAACTTATCATCCTAAACCATTAAGTCTCTACCTGTTTTACTCTCACCTGGAGCTTGCCACAAAACCAAATTCAATAAATCTACATACAACTTTTTTTTATTGATTATTCCCATCAGTAACTTTTAATGGCAAGCGTTTGTTATTTAGTGAAACTGCTGCTCCAGTATGCACTAATATAATATCTCTGTAACATCCCTTCTAGTGTTCCATAAATGTATGGTCATCCATCTTCACCCAGAGATGTGTTAGCAAGATACACCTGGGAACAACTATTACTTCTTATATTCATATTCCCTTCTTGGAAGGCAGCCTTCATTTATATCTAATTGCTGCTTCCACCTTTTATCAGTTTGACTTCAAGCTGGCAGAAAGCCATTGTCTTAACCTTTAATCAGGTTTACATTTTCCCCATAATATAGGACAATTATCTTTCCTTCACATATCTCTCTTGCATATTTTAGGATTACTCTGATTAACCCTATAATATATGTCTTGGGGTGGGGCCAAATTAGTTAAATTACTCAGGGATTTTATCCACCCTGTATTGTCTCATATTTATTATTATATCTAATTCTGATCATTTTTATCAAATCACTAAATACATATTTGATAGGAAAAACAGGCCTGTAGAAATCTCTATCAAACAATATATCAGTAAAAGCAAAAATGTGTTAGTTCCTATATTTTACAATATTATAATGATGTCATATTCTCTAATTTAGAATTATTCTATTTGCGATACACAGTAACACTGTGCTATTCCTTGGACTTAGCTGACTTGTCAGTGATCAGATTACATGCTTTGTCCACTTATTAGCACAACATTGGGATCGGTGGCCAGGAACAATTTGTGACGTTTTGGTGCTTGCGTCGTTTGGGACGCAAGCACCTTGCGTCATGAAGGGGTTAATTTATGTTTTTGCTAGTGAAACATCAAATGTAACCAATCTCTCTTCTGTTAATAACTTTTGAAGAGTTTTACTTGAGACTTAACCTGTCTAACAATTTCAATAAACAATCGTCCCAAATATTTTCAGGATTAGACCCTTTTACATACAGATTTTTGTTACATTTGGCAGCAGTCTTTTGCAGCCACTCCATGTTTAGATAAACAGTTAAACAAAGGGCTTCTTTAACAGGCAGTATATATGAGCACTTTCTATAGACTTTCATAAAAGACACATACCGTTCACAATATATCTTTTCTCTGCAGCTGTGCACTTCTACAGAAATCAAATAATCTTCCGGATATGTTGTTTGTTCTTGAGATTCTTTTCAGTAACAAAATCCTCTTGTTTGAAACAGAAGTGATTTCGCTTCTGTAAACCACCGATAAAAAAGAATTTGGAGGCAGTCTCAATTCTTTATCTTATTTTCCGAGTCCAATATTGGAACAAACAAACAACCACGTTTGAACGATTTTCCTGTTCAGCTCACCGAAGCCTTGATCCTTGTAATTCAGTAGTTGAAACAGTCTTTTCTTGGAGAGTTCTTCTTGGAGAATTTTTGGAATGTGATGTAACATTCACCATATGTTCAATCCCTTTTGTATCAGGATTTTAACACTCGTAGTAGAGAATCAGCTCAAATAGTTCTTTATCTTCTTTATTTTGCAATTGGCAGTAAGATCTTCCAAATTGTCAGGTATAATTCTGATTTCAGGTTGCCCAAGCTTTCTCCACCATTTCTGTTGCAAATTTTCTTTGTCTCCATAAATGTCATATTTCTTCCATAAGAATTATTAATCAATTTTAGTGTCTTGCTGAATAACCATCCGAAAAAAAAACTTCAAATTCTTTTATTCAAGTCCATAGGACCAATAACACAGCATTGCTTCAGATGTTATGATGTAAACAATTTTGCAATAGTTTGTAATACCTCTATAAAGTTAAACACTCCCTAATTTATGGTAATACAAGGAGGCGTGTATATATGTACATGATCATAACATTGTTAGTATATGGGACGTGGCTTTAGCATTCATTTTGTTTATAATGAAAGCCAAATGTTGTAATTATTCTTGGACAGGAAAAATCTAACAAAGGACCAATGTTTTAAAGGAAAGATATATTGGTGGGCCTCTTAATGTTAAAAGTGAAGAAAAAAACCTAGACTATCTGGCTAGAGAAATATGATCCTTAATTGTAACCACATGGGGTGGCCATCATTTACAATGGACTCTTGTGATATAGGAACATCTCTTGGGGGTGAAGGGGGATCTACATTCCATTGAATGCTAGTGAAGGCGTTTTAGCAAAGTACCAAAATATGATCAACTTATAAAAACCATAAAATATTGATATATATTGAATTATATATTTTACCCCATCCCCTGTAGTGTCTTTCTCCCCCTTCACCCCCTTCCCCCCTCCTTCCCCATGTAGAATCTCTCACTCACCTTTCTTCCTCCACTCCCCATCCTATGCCGGAATTGCTGCCGCAACAATTGGCGGCAGAAGGCGAAATTATTAAAGAGTCGGTGGCAGCCGAACTTCTTAAAGTGGCCCACCGGTTGTTGCAGCAGCCGAACTGCTTAAAGTTGCAGCTGTCACCAATTCACTTTAAGTGGCCAAGGCGGCCCACCAGTATTTTTCCTGGTATCCGGGTGATAAACAGATAAGCAGCTACCAATAAAACACCAAAAGGTGGTTCCTGTTAGCTACAGGCCATGACATTAGTGATGTTCCGAGGTGGAAACATCTAAACGAGAAAACGTTTCTTGTATTCCTGATTATTAGTGTTGAGCGAACCCGAACTGCACTGTTTGGGTTCGTACGGAACATTACGGTTTTGGGAACCCGGACCCGAACACGGACATTCCACCACAGGAATTATTTAAACTACAGTGATTATTTTAGTGGGTGCAATATACATATTTGTACCCTGCCCTGAGCCCAGTGCCACAGAGAGTGCAGTGCACTTGCAACTGCATGTGTGCCAGGCACATGACTTTAATCTTGTTCTGTCAGCTCAGTGGGCAACATCTAGGCATTTTTAAATACTGCAATTTGTTGGTGTTAAATATTACATTTGCGTCCTGCACTTCATATCTGAGAGTCAAATAGAACCGTCAAATACTGTGCTTATAGCGCACTTTGAAAAATTCTAATTGTTTTGGGTGCTAAATAGTACATTTGCATCTTGCGGTACACTTCATATCTGAGAGTCAAATAGAATAGTCCAATACTGTGCTTACAGTGCACTTTGAAAAATTCTAATTGTTTTGGGTGCTAAATAGTACATTTACGTCTTGCGGTGCACTTCATATCTGAGAGTCAAATAGAACAGTCCAATACTGTGCTTACAGCGCACTTTTAAAAATTCAAATAGTTTTGGGTGGTAAATAGTACATTTGCGTCTTGTGGTGCACTTCATATCTGAGAGTCAAATAGAAGAGTGAAATACTGTTCTTACAGTGCACTTTGAAAAATTCTAATTGTTTTGGGTGCTAAATAGTACATTTACGTCGTGCGGTGTATTTCTTGCAGTCCAATAAACAAAAAAACAAAAAAAATACAAATAAAAATTGTTGACTATTGGCGGTTACATTGTCGCCTGACATAAGCCATCTGTTACTTTGGTGAGTGACCGCAAAGAATGAGGAGAGCATCAAATAACGGACGTGGCCCGGGTCGTGGTGCTGCTGGTGTTGGTGGAGCTCCTGTTACAAGTAGGGTATGTGGTCGATCTGTGCCAGCTACACGAACAAGTGAAACACCTTCCTCAGGTGCTAGTACGCGACAGAACCTTCAGCATTATTTGGTAGGCCTTAATGTCACTCTTAGAATGGTGAGGCCAGAACAAGTACAGGCGATAGTAGAGGACGTAGAGGTCCTAGACCCCACATGGAATCAAGGTCATGCGAGTGACGTGTCCAGTTTGGAGGAAGAGGCGGTGGTCGCAAAGAGGCACCAGCGCAGCATAAGAGGGAGCAGGGTGCAAAACCATAGCGGCCGTCCCCTAGACAGTACGCCTGCTACTGCCCACCGCACCCAGGGGCCGAGCACACCAAAGCCAGCTCCAAGGAGTTCCCTGGTGTGGCAGTTCTTTAGACAATGTGCTGACGACAAGACACGAGTGGTTTGTAAGCTGTTCAATCAGAACCTGAAGTGAGGCATCAACGTGCTAAACCTGAGCACAACCTGCATGACCAGGCATCTACATGCAAAGCACGAGCTGCAGTGGAGTAAGCATCTCAAAATCCAAGAAAGGTCTCAGGCTCCTCCTGCTTCCTCTTCTGCTGCTGTCTTGGCCTCTTCCTCCAGCTCTGGAGTCACAGTGGCACCTGACACCGAGCAAATAGAGGAAGTGGCAGCAACGCCACAACATACGCCACCGTCCTCAAGCATCTCCACACTGTCCCATGGAAGCGTTCAGCTGTCCATCTCCCAAACACAAAGAGGAAGTATGGTCCTACCCACCTGTGAACACTGGCCCTGAATGCCAGCATTTCAAAATTCCTGGCCTTTGAAATGCTGTCATTCTGTCTGTTGGAGACGGACAGTTTTAAAAACCTGATGGCGGTGGCTGTCCCACAGTACGTGGTTCCAAGCCGCCACTACTTTTCCCGGCAAGCCATCTCTTCCCTGCACAAGCAATTGGCGGAAAAAATCAGGTGTGCACTGCGCAACGTCATCTGTGGCAAGGTCCACATAACCACAGATACGTGGACCAGTAAGCACGGGCAGGGACGCTATATCTCCCTAACTGCACACTGGGCAAATGTAGTGTCGGCTGGGCCTGAGGCAGATAGCAGTTTGGCGCATGTCCTTCCACCACCGAGGATTGCAGGGCATTTCTCTTTGCCTCATGTTGCCTCCTCCTCCTCAGCTTCTTCCTTCTCCTCTACCACCTCCTCTACCACCTCCTCATCCAGTCAGCGTAACACCTTCACCACCAACTTCAGCACAGCCAGGGGGAAACGACAGCAGGCTCTTTTAAAACTCATATGTTTGGGGGGAAACCCCACAGCGCGCAGGAGCTGTGGACGGGCATGGAACAACAGATCAATGAGTGGTTGTTGCCACTGAGCCTCAATCCCAGCCTGGTGGTGTGGGCGAAATCTCATAGCAGCTCTGGGCCTAGCCGGTTTGACGCACATCCCTTGCCTGGCGCATGTGCTGAATTTGGTAGTGCAGAAATTCCTGAAAAACTACCCAGATATGTCAAAGCTGCTGCAGAAAGTGCGGGCCGTCTGTGCGCACTTTAGGTGTTCTCACCCTGCTGCTGCTCGCCTGTCTGCGCTGCAGCGTAACTTAGGCCTGTCCGCTCACCGCCTCATATGCGACGTGCCCACAAGGTGGAACTCCACCTTGCACATGCTGGAGAGATTGTGCGAGCAGCAGCAGGCGATGGAGTATCAGCTGCAGCACGCACGGGTCAGTCGCTCTGCGGAACAGCACCACTTTACCACCAATGAGTGGGCCTCCATGCGAGACCTGTGTGCCATTTCGAGTGCTCCTTCAACATGGCCAGTGCCAATGACGTTCTCAGCCTTACTATCCCGCTTATATGTCTCCTTGAAAAAATGCTTAGGGCGATGATGGAAGAGGATGTGGCACAGGAGGAAGAGGAGGAAGAAGAAGAGGGGTCATTTCCCCAGTTATCTTGCCAGTCATTCACAAGTGGCATGGAGGGGGGGTTCCTGCACCAGCATAGGCCAGGTACACAACTGTCAAGCCAGGGCACAGCTTTGGAAGAGGATGAGGATGATGATTAGAAGGAGGAACCGTGTTCCCAGCAGGGTGGCACCCAACGCAGCTCGTGGGCATCACTGGAGCATGGCTGGGGGGATATGGAGGACACAGATGATACACCTCCCACAGAGAACAGCTTGTCCTTTCCTCTGGGCAGCTTGGCACACATGAGCGACTACATGCTGCAGTGCCTGCGCAACGACTGCAGAGTTGCCCACATTCTAATTTGTGCTGATTACTGGGTTGCCACCCTGCTGGATCCCCATTACAAGGACAATGTGCCGTCCTTAATTCCATCACTGGAGCGTGATCGTAAGATCCGCGACTACAAGCGCTCGCTGGTAGACGCGCTGCTGAGGGCATTCCAAAATGACACCGGGGGCTCAATGGAAGCACAAGGCGAAGGCAGAGGAAGAGGTCGCCAATGCAGCTGGGGCACCACCAGCACCTAAGAAGGCAGGGTTAGCATGGCCAAAATGTGGAAAATCTTTGTCAGCACGCCACAACAAGCAGCACCACCATCTGATATGCAATGTCTTAGCAGAAGGCAGCATTTCAGCAACATGGTGGAACAGTACGTGTGTACAGGCCTACACGTACTGACTGATGGGTCTGCCCAGTTCAACTTCTGGGTCTCCAAATTGGGCACATGGCCTGAGCTTGCCCTTTATGCCTTGGAGGTTCTGGCCTGCCCTGCAGCCAGTGTATTGTCTGAACGTGTGTTTAGCACACCAGGGGGAGTTATCACAGACAAGCGCAGCCGCCTGTCGACAGCCAACGTGGACAAGCTCACGTTTATTAAGATGAACCAGGCATGGATCCCACCAGACTTGTCTGTAACTTGTGCAGAATAGACATTTATACCGGCCTCACCCAGTCATTGTTATACTCAAGTGCACTTATTCTTTATTTTCTGTTGGTTTATATGTCCCAATATTTTGGGGGCTACCCCAATTTAAAAAAAAAACAAAAACAAATAAAAAACAGTGTTGACCTCTTCCTCCTCCTCCTCTTCCTCCTCCAGCGCCGATTCCAACTACACCGCCACGGTCACCGCCTCCTCAACCTATGGGTCACTTAGTATAAACTGAAAGAGAATACCCTGCACTCCAACCCTCTCTCAAATGGATAATTCTGTTGATCCTCCTGGCAGCCATGCTTTAGATTTAGATTTATGTTCTTCCAAAGCTAAAATCAAAGATTCCATCTAGTGCTATTTTATGGCTCATCTGTATTTGTAATTTGTATGTATTTTATGTTATTTTAAGTTATTTCCCTATCCACATTTGCTTGCAGGGCACTTGTCCTATTCTTACCCACATTTTACTTCATTTTTCAGCCCTCTAGCCCTTTCCAGGACTTTTTTAGAGGCATTTTAGTGGCCAAAAGTTTGTGTCCCCATTGACTTCAATAGGGGTTTGGGTTCAGGGTCAAGTTCGGGGTCAAGTTCGAGCACAGACCCGGACATTTTTTCGAAGTTCGGCCAAACCTGCCGAACCCGAACATCCAGGTGTCCGCTCAACTCTACTGATTATACATATTTTTCTAATATAAAAATGGATCCTTAACAAGTTGACTAGCATTACTTTAAATATGCCAAATATTTCAATCATATTCTAGTATCTTCCTTGACATAGTCTTACTCATTTACACACATTAAAAAAGATCAAAATAAAAAAAAAATGTTTATAATGAGGAACAAGAAACGTTTTCTCCTTTGTAATCCCCCTCCCTCTCCCTCGGAATGTCACAAATGTCATGGCTTGTAGCTAAAAGAAGAAAAACTACCACAACTAGAGGACATAGCGTAAAATTAGAGGGGCAACGATTTAAAAGTAATATCAGGAAATATTACTTTACTGAGAAGGTAGTGGATGTATGGAATAGCTTTCCAGCGGAAGTGGTAGAGCTTAATACAGGGAAGGAGTTTAAGCATGCATGGGATAGGCACAAGGCTATCCTAGATATAAGATAGGGAACTGGGGACTAATGGAAGTATTACTTTACTGACAGGGTAGGGGATGTATGGAATAGCCTTCCAGCGGAAGTGGTAGAGGTACGCACAGTGAAAGAGTTTAAGCATGCATGGGATAGGCACAAGGCTATCCTAGATATAAGATAGGGAACTGGGGACTAATAAAAGTATTTATAAAATTTGGCAGACTAGATGGGCCGAATGGTTCTTATCTGCCGACATATTCTATGTGGCTATGTTTCTATGTAACAGGCCAACTTGGTGATCTTTGCCTCCCCCTCTCTCTTTAACGGCTAATTATATTTATTTCAAACTTGACAGGACTCTACTTTTATATATTTCACCGTTGAAAAAGCTGCTCTTTAAGAAAATAAATGCGTCAAGTCCTTTTCTTCTTTCTTTTTTTTACATATCTTTTGAGGCAATACTGCTTAAACATCATATTGCGACTCCAAACACTAAGGAAGCAGTGTGTTCTGTTCATCATTATTATGTTTGTATTTATTTCTGTATTCTGTCATTAAGTATATTGCATGCATATTTTTTATTATTAAAATGTTGCCTTTACTTTTTGTACCATATAGAGTCCATATCCCTTTACTTGATACAGCAGTTTCTATATATTGTCTAGCACTCACACCATCATTTTTATTTCTGTAAATAAGTTGGCTAGGCAGGTGTTTTGCCTCAAGTATAGGTTTAAAGATATGTGCATCAATGAGGCTCAGTTACCTAAAGGTTGTTTATACACCATAGGCCTGGTACAGTGCGGGGGTTTACATTGCAATACAAGCAGGATTGCAATTTGACTCATGAGATCTTGCTCAGTGTCTGCTTAAATGCAGAAGGGAGATCTGGTGCCCTGATGGCTCCCTGGGAGCTATAGCATCACTGCCTAGGGTTATTATGGGGTTAACCTGTACTGGGAATGCAGGAAATTAAAAAAAAAAAAATCTGAATCTTGCTTTAGCTGAATTACAAGCCAATTCCCATCTCAATTCCTGGCAATTACATCTTTATTGAGTAGACGCTTATGTGAAATATAATATGAATAAACTCAAGGAAATCGTTCAAAATATATCAATGTGAAAGTCTCTGTTAAGATGAAAATGCCCAGTGGTGTAAGAAAAGAATAAAATACATCCAATAGTCTTCATGTAATAAAAGGGAAACTGTATCACAATGTTTCCATAAACTTGGTTTTCAGATGATAAATGAATCAATATATGCGGAGGAAAAAGACAATTAAAAAAAAAAAGAATTCCCAAACAACTATTATTTGTTTAATTTGTCTCCATGAAGGTATATATATATGTGTGTTTTTATTTATGTCTTTTATGTATGTTTTTAAGACTCTATCCAGTACTGTTGTACCTCTATGTTATTTTTTTGCTACACAATACTACAAGGACATTTTTCCAACGACCTATATGCGCTTTCTTTTCAAAACACTGTTCAATTTATATATGCGCTTTACTTGTCATATATATATATATATATATATATATATATATATATATATATATATATATATTCTGATAAAACAGATTATTGTTTGATTATTAATTTAATATATTATAAATTATTTTATATTTTTATTCATAATCTGTGTTTGTGTATCATTTTTTGACTTATATTTATTGCTGCCCTTTTACTTATAAATTGCAACTGAACTCCAGAATGACTAATCCAAAAAAATTCCAATTACATAAAGGATTTGATATATATATATATATATATATATATATATATATATATATATATATATATATATATATATATATATATGTATGTATATATATATATATATATGTATATATATATATATATATATATATATATATATATATATATATATCTATATATATATATATGTATATATACAGTGACAAGCGCTATATAGGTGACAAAATAAAAAATATAAATATATGTGCAGCAACACTAGTGCAAATCCCCCAAAAAGCACAGAAAATAAGTGAAAATAGAACTGTTGCGCAAATTCTCTAAACAAATAAAACAATACTTATCAGTAGAAGGAGACACAAGCAGTTGGGTAGAGTAAAACAGAAAATAAATGTATTTGCCTCCAAACAATCTGAGGCTAAGTTAAAAACAAGACCAATCAGCATGTATAACCAAAATATCACCAGTCCTTTCGTTTCGGGGTTCAAGATTGCAGGCAAGACGATGTGCGCTTTTTTGTCCGTCGGCTGGCCGTGATGGAGGAGAGGTACACGTGTGCAGTTTACTTCCGCGTCACTAGACTGTGACGCGTTTCGGCCTATCGGGCTTCTTCATAACAGTGTCATTCTATCTGAAGGAGTTCTCTTTATATGAAGTCCACCCAGTATCGTTGCTATGGTGATTATATACACCCACAGTAGCAACGAAAAGTCTTCATTACATTGTCCAGCGAACAAAAAGGGGATAAAGGAGGCAAAAAGGCATACAGGTCTTACATATACATGTTAGATAAATTACATAAAAAATATAGAAAAACAATACCTTTTAAATTGAATAAAAAAGGGGAGTAACTAATGGTCATATCTCCATATATGCATATAAATAAAGGAAAAAAATCCCTTACACATGGAATAACATCCACATACCATACTAAAAAATCACATATTGAATAGACAACATAATATAATAGATTAAATAAATTATACTCAGCAAAAATATATATGTATACATACATATATACAGAGATGGCAGAGCCTATATATAAAAAATGAAAACCAATATGTAGTGTCAGTGGCGTAGCGTGGGTTGTCAGCACCCGGGGCAAGGCAAGTAATTTGCGCCCCCTAACCCGTGGATTTTAGCACTCGAGTCTCTTCTACTAGATTAGTTAAAGAAACCCTTACCCCCCAAGCACATGTATTGTTTGTTATGAAAATACTTATGTAATTAAAGTAAAATGCATCAATATACAAGTTTATTTTCCAACACTTTATTGAGTGCGAACATGCATTACACACATTCTCCACATTTTCAGCAGGTCTATGAATACAAATATACACATGTAGTAACCTAGCATGGGCCATGCTATTATATGTCGTCTCACAACCATCGTAAACGACAAACAATATCAAGAACAAAAACTAAACATCAAAATGGAACCATACCCTGGAGATGATCCAAGACTGGGCTAGATGGAGCCAACTTCCTCAATCCTGTACCTCTAATGTTACCCCCCCCCCCCCCCACACACACACACACATATGCCATAATTGTTGTGCCATTCAGATGCCAGTAATATTGTAACTTTCGGATGCCAGTAATATTGTGCCAGTCAGAGCCCAGTAATATTGTGCCAGTCAGAGCCTAGTAATATTGTGCCAGTCAGATGCCTGCAATATTGTGCCAGTCAGATGCCTGCAATATTGTGCCAGTCAGAGCCCAGTAATAATGTGCCAGTCAGATACCAGTAATATTGTGCCAGTCAGATACCAATAATATTGTGCCAGTCAGATACCAGGAATATTGTGCCTGTCAGAGCCCAGGAATATTGTGCCTGTCAGAGCCCAGGAATATGGTGCCTGTCAGATGCCTGTAATATTATGCCAGTCAGATGCCTGTAATAGTGTGCAGTCAGAGGCCAGGAATATTGTGCCAGTCAGATGCCTGTAATATTGTGCCAGTCAGATGCCTGTAATATTATGCCAGTCAGATGCCTGTAATATTATGCCAGTCAGATGCTTGTAATAGTGTGCCAGTCAGAGGCCAGGAATATTGTGCCAGTCAGAGGCCTGTAATATTGTGCCAGTCAGATGCCTGTAATATTATGCCAGTCAGATGCCTGTAATATTGTGCCAGTCAGAGCCCAGTAATATAGTGCCAGCCAGATGCCTGTAATATTATGCCAGCCAGATGCCCAGTATTATTGTGCCAGCCAGATGCCCAGTAATATAGTGCCAGTCAGATGCCCAGTATTATTGTGCCAGTCAGATGCCCAGTATTATTGTGCCAGTCAGATGCCCAGTATTATTGTGCCAGTCAGATGCCCAGTATTATTGTGCCAGCCAGATGCCCAGTAATATAGTGCCAGTCAGATGCCCAGTAATATAGTGCCAATCAGATGCCAAGTAATATAGTGCCAATCAGATACCCAGTAATATAGTGCCAATCAGATGCCAAGTAATAAAGTGCCAATCAGATGCCAAGTAATATAGTGCCAATCAGATACCCAGTAATATAGTGCCAATCAGATGCCCAGTAATATAGTGCCAATCAGATGCCAAGTAATATAGTGCCAATCAGATACCCAGTAATATAGTGCCAATCAGATGCCCAGTAATATAGTGCCAATCAGATGCCCAGTAATATAGTGCCAGCCAGATGCCCAGTAATATAGTGCCAGTCAGATGCCCAGTAATATAGTGCCAATCAGATACCCAGTAATATAGTGCCAATCAGATGCCCAGTAATATAGTGCCAATCAGATGCCAAGTAATATAGTGCCAATCAGATACCCAGTAATATAGTGCCAATCAGATGCCCAGTAATATAGTGCCAATCAGATGCCAAGTAATATAGTGCCAATCAGATGCCCAGTAATATAGTGCCAATCAGATGCCAAGTAATATAGTGCCAATCAGATGCCCAGTAATATAGTGCCAGTCAGATGCCCAGTAATATTGTGCCATTCAGATACCCAGTAATATAGTGCCAATCAAATGCCAAGTAATATAGTGCCAATCAGATGCCCAGTAATATTGTGCCAATCAGATACCCAGTAATATAGTGCCAATCAGATGCCCAGTAATATAGTGCCAATCAGATACCCAGTAATATAGTGCCAATCAGATGCCAAGTAATATAGTGCCAATCAGATGCCCAGTAATATAGTGCCATTCAGATACCCAGTAATATAGTGCCAATCAGATACTCAGTAATATTGTGCCAATCAGATACCCAGTAATATAGTGCCAGTCAGATACCAGGAATATTGTGCCAGCCAGCCCCCCCCCCCCGTACTTACATGAAGCGGCTCCGTGTCCCCCGCCGGATGTCTCCTCCGTGCAGTCTTCCCTCTTGCACGGAGGAGGGAAACAGACACCGGATGTGACGCGACGTCACATCCGGCGTCAGTTTTTTTGTTTTTTTTTCCGGCCGTCGCATCCATCGGATGCGGCTTGCCGGAAAAAAGCGTTCACAAGCGCAATGCGCTGTGAACGCGGCAGCAGGGGCTGGGGGCCCACGGGACAGCTGCCTTGGGGCCCCCCAGGAGTAAATGGGCCCAGGGCAGCTGCCCCGTTTGCCCCGCGTTAAAGACGGCCCTGGCGGCCACGCGGCCGCATAGGGCTAGTGCGCCCCCCCCAGATATTGCGCCCGGTGCGGCCGGCCCCCCCTGCACCCCCCACGCTACGCCACTGTGTAGTGTTAAAATAGTCTATGTTAATCAGAGAACTTCTAAACAAATTGACCATAAACAAGACAAAATTCTAGCAGAATGATTTTAAAATATATATATATAGTGGCCAATATATATATATATTGCTAAAGGAAATGATATCATTCAAAGTCCACATTTAATCCTCTTGGGGCTAAAGTGTCTAATTCGAAGATCCATCTAATTTCTGCTTGGCCTAAGGTTTGGCTTTATCCCCACCTCGCCAGTGTGTTTTAGGTTTATCGATAGCTGCAAATCAAAGCAGGGAGGGGTCTTTTTTATGTGTAGTAGAGAAATGATAGGATACACTGTGTTTTTCGTATCCATTTTTAATATTTCTAATATGTTCCCCTATGCGGGTTTTGAGAGCCCTGGACGTCCTACCAATATAATATAATCCACATGGGCATGCCAGCATGTATATTACCCCACTCGATTCACAGGTAATATTATCATTGATTTTGTATACTTTATCGGTATGGGGATTTTTAAATGTGCATACCGTTTTCTCTTGTGTTTTATTACTTTCTTTACATGCTAAGCATGTTCTGCATCTTTGAAACCCCACTATATCACCAAACGTATTCCTATTCATTTGTTGGGTTTTGTTTGTTTTTTAAAAAAACTCTTGCTTAGATGGCTGTTTAGACTGGGAGCACCTCTGCATATAATTCGAAGATGTGTACTTAGAAAGGGCTGGAGGTCTGGATCTTGTAGCAGTAGAGGCCAGTATTTATTAAAAATATTTTTGATATGTTTGTTATTCCTACTAAAATTAGTTATTATGGGAATGACTTGGGTTTTATTTATATGGGCTTTTTCTTTAGCTTTGATTTCTTAAAGATCCTTTCTATTTAGATCACTTATCTCTTGGATAGCTATATCAATAGGTAAGCTTTCGTATTTTTTATCAATAAATTTATTTTTAATCATACCAGCTTGTGTGTGGAAGTCACAAATGTCACTACAATTTTGTCTTGTCCTACATAATTGACTTCTGGGAACATTCAGAAGGCACGGTAGGAAATGACAGCTATCAGATTCTATATAACTATTTGTGTTGACCTTCTTAAAGAAAGATCTAAAAAAGTGGTATTCTTTGGTTCTTGGGTATAGTTAGCAAGAGCTTTGAATCTATTTTTAATAGGGATGTAATTAGGATTGTTTTGAAGAACTTGTTTCCTATTATATGGTTTATATGCCTGTTGCCACTCTGGTTTGAAAGTTACATTTCTATTATTCCTAGGGTTAAATTGACCCTTTGCTCGTGCATATGGTTCATATTGGTGGTACGAATCCTGTTGGGGAAAATTTCTATATTGTCGGTATTGATTATTATATCTGTGAGAGTTGTTATTCCCTTATTTTGTAAAATGTTGATATGAATGTCGATCTCGATATCCTAAAGTGTGGTGATTGGATTGGGAATTATTAGTCCTGGTTTGTTTTCTCACACTGGAGAGAACTGGAATATCATTGTGTTTAAAAACATTCTGCTGTACAGGAGTATTACTTGGTTCCAGTATATTTTTGGAGAAACGCCGTACCTTCCCATTTTTATAATCACACTGATCTCTAAGGAGTTTTTTCTTTTTCCCTTCTATAATTTCATTCTCCAATTTTCCTAGATTGGTCTTAATTCTAGTAATAGAGTTCTCGGTTCTAGGTTGTGGTTCTATTTTACTTTCCAAATTCCTTAGATCGTGATCAATTTTAGATAAGTTGTCACGTCTAAAATGGATAATCAATTCAATAAGTTTGTTGGCGCAATCCTCTAGGATTTTATCCCAGAAAATTAGAAAGGTGTGATCATCTTTATAACTAGTAGGGCGTTTTAAGAAGCGCAAACCTCTTAGGGTAATTTTTTCTTTAAGATACCTCTCAAGGGTCCCAATCTCAAATTTTAATTTAATTTCTGTGGTAAGGAGTTTCTCCAACTCTAGACACAATTGGTCCAGAGAATCATCTGGATTCACTGGATCAACCGGTATAGATTTCTCAAGATTACAATCCAAATTGCATTTGTAATTATTACGAAAGTCGAAGATAGACATATTTAGGGAAGGGTGGCAGCCGTTCACGTGGGGGAGAAAAAAGTGAAATACGTATATATAAAGTGACAAGCGCTATATAGGTGAAAAAACGTATATATAAAGTGACAAGCGCTATATAGGTGATAAAAATAAAAACATGTTTAACAAAATAATGTTTAAGATTTAGGACTAAATTAAATTTTAACTGTAGCAAACTCTGTGCAGCAGCATATACTATCTAATATTTATTTATTTTGGGAACTTCTTCCAAGCATTGTTATCTGGGTATCAAACCTGATAACCTTGTCCTTAAAATGCCTGCTCTCACTATTAATATCGAACAGAGAGATGTCAATATCAAGTAACACAAACAAGTTCACACGGTTTGTGGATATTTAAATACATTTTTTATTTTTTTTAAACGTACATAATAAAGTTTGATTGCAATTTTAATAAAATAGTTTAAAGTTTTCCTTCATCTGACACAACAGGTATTAAAATCAGATCCAAGATTCAAAGCAACATGTTTAAGATAAAGATTATTTAACTGTATTTTTTACTTAAAATCATTTCTGTTTAAAACATCTACACTTGATGCAATTTTTCTATTAAACATAAGGTTTTTTTTTAGCATTTAGTAGTAACTTTCTACCTCTTTAACTGCAGTTATACGTACAACTTTATCATGATCAATAATGCCACTGTTTGTTTTTCTATCTATAGCTTCATAACGTTCGATTTTGAACCTTGCA
Source organism: Pelodytes ibericus (assembly GCA_036172795.1). Lineage (NCBI taxonomy): Eukaryota > Metazoa > Chordata > Amphibia > Anura > Pelodytidae > Pelodytes > Pelodytes ibericus. The sequence goes on along the minus strand of CM069863.1, from coordinate 178,992,457 downwards.
TCCTTCAGGGATGATCTGAGAAACTCTTCATCGTAAGTTAAAATATGGAACTTCTCCTGCCCAATCATATAATATGTCACATTAATATCTCCAAACAGAATCAGATGTCCGCCCGGCTTCAGCAACGAGGAGATCTTTCTCAGATTTCTGCAGTAAGCGGCATGATCTTTGCTGACACAATCCAGTATCCATGTTGTTATGATGCAGTCGGCTTTTGGTAACGTTATTCGGTCCATCAGGTTTTCTTTGTCAAAATCACATTTTAAAACAAGTTTAATTTTTCTTCTTAAGGCTTCTTCTTTTTCTTGCCACACATCACTGGGGTGAGAAAAATACAGAACATGAAAAAAAAAAAAAAAAATTTAAAAAAAATTAACCCCTTAGTGACAAGACATTTTCACCTTGACTTTCCCTTGGTGACAATGGCTGTTTTGACATTTCTAGGGTGTTTGTGTTTAGCTGTAATTTTTTTCTTTCTCACATACAGTACCCACGCAAATTATATGTTGTTTTTATCGTCATAAGAAGGGCTTTCATTAGATACCATTATGTTCATCATATCTTATAATTTACTACAAGAAAAATCATAAAATATGATGAGAAATTTAAAAAAACACACTTTTTCTAACTTTGACCTAAAATATAATTTACACAAATAAAATCATTAAAAAAGACCCTGTCTAAATAGTTTCTAAATGTTCTCCCGTGTTCAAAAATATGCATGTTTCCATATATTTTTTGCGAGTTATGGGGCAAAAACCAAAAATAGTGTTTTTTGTTTTTTTCCTATATTGATCTTTTGACCCCAACCCGAACCCAAAATTGAACCCTAACACTAAATTTAACTCCAACTCTAATCCTTATAATATCGCTTAATATTTTTTAACTTTCATTTAATTTTAACCCTATCCCTTATGCTAAAAAATATTTAATTTTAACCCTATAGGCTAATATAGCTAAATAACCTGTTTTTATTTAATTAAATATGTATTTTAAATATTTTCCATTGCAATGCTACTAAACTACCACTAGGGGTAGTCAAGGAGCATATTGAGAGCGACGGAAGTGAAGTTACTTTCACTTCCGAAGCTCAGACCGGCAGAGGGCTTAGCCATATTGACGGAGCAGCATGCTCCGTCAATATGGCTCCCCACGATCGCTCCGTGGGGCGATCGTGGGGGTCCCGAAGTAGAAATTTCGGTGCTGGCTATTGCCTCGATGTCGAGGCAATAGACCAGCACTGTTAAAGTGGTTTTCGCGATCGTTGATTCCGAAAACCGCTTCATTCAATGCAGGATGTGCCAGGCACGTCCTTTGTCATTAAGGGAGTTTCTCCCAGGACGTGCCTGGCACGTCCTTTGTCATCAAGGGGTTAAAAAAGAAATCCCAATGACATTATTATAAACAATCCCCTTTGCTTCTGCTTCATCTAATAGAAGCATGCACTAAAACTGTGCTGTGCTTAACTATTGCATCTCAGGATTACTAGGGTAGTGGCTGCTTTAAAAATGTGTAGCTTCTAGACATGTGCAAAACAAAAATTTTCATTTCGTTTTCGTCCATTCTAAAACGAATTTCGTTCATTACTGCATTCATTTCAGACGAAATTCGTTCATTATTTTCGTTTCGTTAATTTTTATTCGTTCGTTTTATAGAATACATGTAATACTATTGGCTTTCTATAAACCGAACGAGAGCCCCATTCATAAGAAATTCTTATGAATGGGGCTCTCGTTCGGTTCATAGAAAAGCAATAGTACTACATGTTTTCTATAAGCCGAAAGTCTATAAACCGAACGTTCGGTTTATAGACTTTCGGCTTATGGAATACATGTAATCCTATTGCTATTCTATAAACCGAACGTTCGGTTTATAGAATAGCCATAGGATTACATGTATTACATAAGCCGACAGCCTATAAACCGAACGTTCGGTTTATAGGCTGTCGGCATTTCACTACACGGAGACTTTGTCTCCGTGTAGTGAAATGCTATTGTATTCTATAAACCGATTCTATTTCGGCTTATAGAATGCAATAGTACTACGAATGGACGAATGAACAAATGATTTTCGTTATTAACCATTCGTTCATTCGGCTTTCGTTAGCTTAGCATTTTCGTTCTTCGTTTTTCGGACGAATGGACGAAAATGCTATTTTCGGACGAAAATGCATTCGTCCGAAAACGAATGCACATGTCTAGTAGCTTCCTGTTTCATTTTAAAGAGGCAACAAAGGTTTCTTTTAGCCTTTACTTCACTACCAGAAGCAAATGTTAAAATCATTTTCCCACATGTCTATAGTAAACCCAATTGGGGCTATTCACTAAAAGGTGAGTTGAGGTGAGTAGCAGGTGATTTGAAGTGAATAGCAGGTGAGTTGAGGTGAGATGAACATTTCATCTCAACCAATTAAGCATTATTTTGCACAGGAACAAACCTGGTTAGTCCCCCTGCTAGGTCCCCTAGCTGAATTGGTGAGATGAAATGTTCTTCTCACCTCAACTCACCTGCTATTCACTTTAACTCACCCACTACTCACTTCAACTCACTTGCTACTCACCTCAACTCACCTTTTAGTGAATAGCCAGTCCGGTCTGATCGGGATTTGTTGTCTCGGAACAGTGAGAGACAGATTAGATGGTCCAATGGTTCTCATCTGCCGACACATGTTTCTATCTTCTATGATATGTGTGAGGACCACACCAGGATACTGATCAACCTTTAAGAGCATTTCAGAATTGGATTCTATAAGCTGGCATTACATTCAACCTACACAGATTGAAATCTTGTTGTATTTGTGTTATTACACTGTTCTGGAATGTGTCATTTTGGCAAGCTCCTGCCCTGATATGAAATGACAGGATTTTCTTCAATAAAGGGCAAGTACTAATGGTAGTTTCCCTGTATTGATAACATTCCAAAACGTGAACTTGTACCAGCACTGACAGAGAGAGACTCTTGGCACCCATTTGGGAAATGCAAAGAGGTGGAGCTAAGTTTTATGTTAGTTTAACTTCTGCTCCTGTTAAAGAAGCAAATGTTTATAAAAAATCTTTAGTCCCATGTAAAGTTTTTGCTTTTCAATAGTAAGTGTTTATTTCTCAATAAGTAAAGACACTGATCAATCTTTTCCATTGATATACCTTCCAATAAACTGTATTGACAAAACATACGTGCAACAAATAAATGGCTTGTATTCCAATAAAAAAATAACTTAGACATTTGCAACTAAACTTATAGTTTTTTTTATTTGTTTTCATTTAAAGGAGAAATAAACTTTTGTTTAACCATTGCTTCCTTAGAGGAAACAAGGGTTAAAAAGTAAACCCAAGGACAGTAGATTCTGTAGAAACCTGGCAGTTACAGGTTAGAGGATAAACTGGCATGTGCTATCAATATTACATGCTATTGTATCCTCATACTAGGGCCACTGAATCTTACACTTGTGCTTCAGTATCAGTAACATCTTTTAAGAGATAATTTCACTGATTGCAATTTTTTTTAGTTAAGTACATTCATGTAAAACAAAGAAAGAAAATATTGTTATCTCCCTCATCTCCTCTAATGTCTTAAAACAGTTAATAACCCTTAATTAGTGTTACTGTTGCTATAGTAACAGTCCTGCCTATAGCCCCACACACCTCATTTATTTGTTACATCACAACACACAAAGCTGGCTGAAGTAACGCCCCTCTACATTCCGAGCACTTGTAACTGCTTAGTTTAATGATTGGCTAATGACAAGACTTTCTCACAGTGGAGCATGAAAACATGCTGCAGAGAAAGTGAGAAAAGCCATCTGTGAAGTCCGTCTTACTGATGTCACTGGATTTAGAGGTCACTGTGAAATGATTTTCAATATAAAACAGGAGAAGTGTCATTATATTAAGTTAAAAAGGTGCATTTCCCAGATATGAAATATATCACAGATAACAGAAAAATATCTAGTGGTACTGCATCTTTTACATGTACAATAAGGTATTGCTGTGGTACTTTTAACCTGTATCATTCACAGTATTATTGTGCAAAAGTGAAAGTTATACAGAAATGACTTCTGGTTCTATTCTGATGCATAGAATCAATACAAATGATAGAGACTAAAAGATTTAGAATCCCTAAAGTAACTTGCTGAGATCGTGCCAGTCAATAAATTGTATGGACAGAATGTAACAGCCTGGACTCCTTCTCCATACAAGATGACAGACTACATAATAAGATTGTGTCTTGTTGAATGAAATATACTCAAAAGTCTATATAAATCATGATAGCAAAAGCAATGTTGGCTCTCCATACAGATATTGATATAAGTAAAAATAAATCTTTTTAATAAATATCTTTGATGCATTTTAAACCAGAAATACAAATGGCTTTAAAATTTCTATAAAGACCTCTTATTAAAATTAGAGAATATTGACAAATATTAGGTGGCTCAAGGTCATCTTGGGTAATCTGAGATGCACAGACAAGAAAAGTGAAAATTTTGAGCAGAGTCGTTAGTTTTTAAAGGAATTGTACAGCAATTTTTAACTTTGGCTTTATATGCATCAAAGAGATTAAACATGTTTAATTTTTGTCATAAAAGATGTAGAATCCATGGCTTGTATTACCATTTCCCATGCAGTTCCATCAAAATCTCTGAAACATGAGTCCAATCTGTGGCGTCCTCATGTTTATTTATCCATCTCTCCAGATATTTAACGCTACGATCATTAAATTCTAGTATAGTGATTTCTTTGAATTGATCAAAAATTGAAAATAGATGTGAAATTCCAGGGCCAAAACTTATATCAATTAACAGGTCCCCTTTAACATGTCCTGCAGGTGAAAACAAACAACATTTTGTGAAGTGAATTTCTGGGCTTTGGTAAATAACAATAGAGGTGAAAATTACTATGACAGATTAGTAACTAAACATTTGCAATGGTTTTTGGATGAATGTATATTTAGAAGAACATGACTCCTTCATCCAGTAGTCCGAATAACAAACACCAAAAACAAACGAAAGCTGAATGAACATATGCAAAATTAACGAAATTAATTACGTCATTTGTTTATTCAGATGCTGGCAATTGCACAAAGGCGCAGCCATTCTGATCTGTTGAATTCACCTTTTCATTCAATTCGTCTTTTGTTTGGTTTAAGTTGATGTAATAGCATAACATCAACAACAAATTAAGGTGAAATATTTACGAAATTAAGCCAGAGATAAGCCAAACTGACCAAATTGATTGAGTCATCAGACAGTCAGTCAACTGAAGCTGAACTTAAACCAAATTAAACAAATTGTCAAATGGACGAATTGCATTTTCACTCATCTGTACATTATTATATATTTTTTTTATAAGAGGAGGTATATGGCAGTATACACTGTTCAGCCATATTATTATGAATACTGAGAGGTGGTGAGGTGGCGGAAGCAGTGTTATGGGTCCTGCCATTGTGGCTTTTACTTTGGCACGTACCAACTACCTAAACCTTGTTGCAGACTATGTACACCCTTCATGGAAATGATATTCTCAAATATTTTTGCCCTCTTTCAGCAGGATAATGCCCCCTGCCAATAAGCAAAAATGGTTCAGGAATGGTTTGTGGAACACAACAATGTCTATATTTCTCAATGTTGTATAATGTTTTACTAAGAATTTAGAAATTTTAAAAAGTACATAAATTTCACATCCATAATTATAAAAATACTTGGTACTACATTTGTATGTATGTTATATGTTAAAATACAAAAAAAAATTACATATTTAAAATATATATTAAAAAAAAGTTAATCAATGCAGCCTTGGCACTTGACAGTATTGTGAAGGATATCAAAGTAATGTGGAAAAACACTTAAAAAAATATATGAAATGTCCACACACATGTGCCTGAGCAGTAGTCTGCTCAGGAATAAGTGCATCAGGGGGCCCACAAAAGGATAAACAATAGAAGAAATGCCCAATAATTTCTTTGCAGGCACCTCCAGCAATCTCACACAGGGGAAGAGAAGATAGGGATGTAAATAGAACTGTTTAATACAAAACCAATAAAATCACAATAAAATCTTACACTTAAAAACTGAAGATTCTTCCCAGCAATAAAAGATATAGGTCTTTAAAAAACACACAAAGTTCATCAGTCCAAAGTCCCTTCTTCTCAAACAACGCGTTTCTCCTCCGGATCAAGGCTTTTTCAAGTGGACATTTCAAATATTTTTTCATATAGTGTTTTTCCACATTACTTTGATATATATCACCATATTTTGTTTATATATTTTTTTCCCCATTATATAACACCTGTAAGCGATCGTCTTACTGAAAAGGGTAATTTTATGTGTGCTGAGTGTTTGGTTTAGCGCACTATTCACTTTATTCTTATTGTATGCACTTTTTTGCTAGGAGTGAAACACTAGCTGTGTCTAGGTGCTGCTCACACCATCACATATAGGCGCAATATATTATTCTTTTTGACTTAAAAGTATTGCTTGCTGAATTTAAAGTTTTAAAGTCCCATCTCAATTCCCTGCAATTCCCTCTTTCATAAATAAAGCCCTCTTTTTGAGTAGGTCTTTCACCGCAACAGTATTTAACCATACTGGCAGAAATGCCGCAGGTATCTTAAACATAGGGAAATAACTTAAAATAACATAAAATACATACAAATTACAAATACAACTGAGCCATAAAATAGAATAGACATTCGGTTCATAGACTTTCGGTTTATGGAATACATGTAATGCTATTGGCTTTCTATAAACCGAATCTCTTTCGGTTTATAGACTTTCAGTTTATAGAATACCAATAGAATTAAACTGGGAAAAAATTAAGAGAAAAGAGGGACAGTGTCAGGACAGGGGGATATTGAGAAGATATAGGAAAAGATTGGGTCTGGAGAACTATGTTATCCACGAACTACCTCTAACACTCCTGGAAGATAATATAGAATACATGGATTTAAAATCCTGGCATAAATGCGGTCTGAAATCTCTGGGCGAAATATGGAGAGATAGTATTATTCCCTTTCCAGGAGCTCCTAGACAAAAATCCAGAATTAAAAGGGGAAACCTTCAATTATTTAAAAAGTAAAGGTTATTTATCTAAATATATGTATAAATCCAACTCAGAAAGTGTTAAGTATCTTAGGAGACTTATGAAAGTCAATGACCAAAGAAATCTGTTAAAAAAATCTAAACATATACTGGAACTAGATTCAGGAAACTGCGAGTTTAAAGCCTTTGCCAAATGGAAGCGAGATATGGGTACCATGCTACCAAAGGAGGACCTAATAAAGGCTTTTTATATGACATATAAAGTGGTAAGGTGCCTCAACCTTGTGGAAACAAATTCTAAAATTCTAAACAGAATGTATCTGGTACATGCTCATCTAGCAGAGAGGAAGAGGGGCATACCGGTTACATGTTGGAGATGTAACAGAGGTAGAGGTGACATGCTACACACTTGATGGTCATGCCCACCACTTAAATAAATGTGGAAATGTTGTAAAAACTATCTAATCTGTCCAACATTTCACTGCCAAACAACCCGGAAACTCTTCTCTTGCATTTAAATCTTCCATGCATTAAGAAATTGGAAAAAGCCTTTGTTCTTCACTTCATATCCTCAAAAAAAATTCTATAAGTAGGACATGGAAATCATCACAAATCCCTGGGTGGACTGAGATAAAGAAACAACTGGAACATAAATTAAAAATGGAGAGAGGAATCTCCTTTTATCAATCAAAAAATCTAAAAAATATGAATAAATGGAACAGATGTATAGACGTCTTATCCCGGGATTTGTGAAAAGACCTAGGTGCATTTGAACTGTAAATAAGCAAAACTGGAGATAAAGAGTATAATAAACAGTTGCATTATAAATTCACTTCTTTTTGGTGGCGAGATGCTTTTCTGGACTCTCCCTGGACCTCTGTGGACGTAGATGTTTTGTTTTGGATTAATGTGAAATTGTATGTTATAATGTCTTTATATTCAGAAATGAAGATCTTCCATAGATTTGAAATTTGGAAAATAAGTTAAAAGCACTTTAATCATGGATCTTTATTTTGTATGTTTTATGTGCACTATATTCCTGTATTTTGGTAAACAGGAAGATAATTGTTTGTATCTATGTTAACCCCTTAAAGACAAGTCACGTCACCGAAAATCAAGGACTTGCCTGGCACGTCATGCAGTAAAAAGAGCAAAGAAAGCGATCAAGAGTCACTTTATCTTGTTCTTTCAGTGTTGTAGAGGCATTGTGCAATACTAAAAAAAAGTGCAGAGTTGTGCTACAATCACTCCCCGGAGTGACCGTAGCTACCATTTAAAAATGATTGTTCGCTTCCTAAGCATTCGCTAGCGAGGCACTTAGCAACACCTTAAGGCTCCCCAGAACAGATGGTGGTCACTCTCCTGAGCGACCCCATAGTGTCAGCAGAAGGGAACACTGCCTGTACATGCAGTGCTTCTCCTCTACTGGCAGGAGTACCGGAAGTGAATTTATTTCACTTCCGTTGCTCTCGGGGGTGCCAATCGATGCCTGCACAGCAGATCAGTGTGATTTGTGTGCAGGCATGTATGATAAGTGCTCTGATGGCATTTTTTGGTGTCTGTGCATTTTTTAGGGGTTAATTTATTTTACTGTAATACATTACAGTATAACAAAGGCTCTTTTAAAAGCTATTAACCCCTTGCTTGCTGTAGATCACTGCCTAAGCAGCAATCTGGCGCAAATGCAGCAATCTTGCTGCAGAAGCATTTTTTATATATTTTTTAACTTTTTTATTACACCCGCTACAGGTTAATTATACCCGCTAGGGGATTACGTTTAATGTAAACAATTCTTTTAGCTGTCCGAGCGCATGTATAGCGATCAGTAACAGCTGATCAGTGACAAAGGCGGTCACATGAGCATCACCATTTGCCTGGTCAGATCAATATGTAGATCTGCCTCTCTCTCCTCACTTGAGTTTTAGTGAGGGAGACAGACAGAGCTGTATAATGTAAGTTTGTAATTATAATATATTTAATAAAATTGAGACTCAAGTGCTTTTCAGTATATCAAAAGCTCTTTTAAGAGCTATTAACCCCTTGCCTATTCCCTGCTTAAGCAGCCCATATGGTCACTGCTTAAGCAGCGCATATGGTCACTGCCTAAGCAGAGCACATGGTCACTGCCTAAGCAGCGCATATGGAGCAAACTAGCTGCTGAAGGGTTTTTGTTGTTATCAGCATTTTTTTTGTCACACTCGCTATGGGTTAATTATACCCACTAGGGAATTACATGTATTCCTTTTGAAGCTTTCTGAGCATGTGTATAGCGATCAGGAAGAGCCAATCAGTGGCAAAGACAGTTTGGGGATTGCTCAGATTGACATCACCATTCGCCTGGTCAGATCATTAATGGTAAATATTGTTCTGACCCATATGGATCTGCCTCCCTCTCCTCACTTGAGTTTTAGTGAGGGAGAGAGACAGATCTGTATAATATACGTTTTTAATTGTAAGAAATGAAATAAAATGTTACAAAATTTATAAAAGCCATACCCTTTGTATGAACCCCTTCCCTGCTACTGATCACAGTACAGCAGAACATTTTTAGGGGTTATATTTTTTTTTTTTACAGTAGTACAAAGGAACTTATAAGAGCTATTAACCCCTTGCTTGCTCTACATGTCAAAATTCCAAGTTGGAAAATCAAAAAGCACACCACTCAAATGTGGCCTTTTAACCCCCAAAGAAGCTGACAAATCTATGCATGGGAGATGTTTCTGAACACATATTGGGGTATTTTTTGGCAGTGACACATACCAAAATCTGTCTAAAGTGCAATGTATGTGGGAAAAAATACACAATAAAATTACTACCACAAAGTTTGACAAAGGCTGGTGGTAGAATTTGCGCATGGAAAGTGTTAAAATACCACCATTTAAAATAGCCTAGGGTGTCTACTTTAACAAAATATATGCTGTCTGGCTTAAAAAAAAGTCCCAAATGAAACATGGGCGCAGGCTGACTACACGTCAAAATTCCAAGTTGGAATTACGCACCTTCAAAATATGGCCTTTTAGCCCCAAAACAACACAACAAATCTATGCATGGGTGGTATCTCTGTACTCAGGAGAAGTTTCTGAACACATATTGTGGTGTTATTTGGCAGTGAAACATACCAAAATCTGTGAATTCATGTCTGAAGTACAATGTTTGTGAAAATAAAACACAAAAAATATACTACCACAAACTTTGACAAAGGCTGGTGGCAGAATTAGAGCATGGAAAGTGTTAAAATACCACCAATTGAAATAGCCTATAGTGTCTAATTTTAGAAAATATATGGGTTGATTTGGTAAACTACACTGGCTGCCTTCAAATATGTCCCCAATGGGACATGGGTGCAGGCTGTCTGCATGTCAAAATTTCAAGCTGGAGAACAAAAAACAAGCAGACAAACCTATGCATGGGTGGTATCCCTGTACTCAGGAGAAGTAGTAGAATCTATTAAGCATTTTTTTATTCACTTTTTTCAATGAGTAGATGTTTCAAATAAAATTTGTGTTTTTTGTTTTGTTTACCATATTTTTTCTTTTTTCTATAATATTATAGGATATGATCAAAAGGATGGCACCCAAAGAAAGCCCTTTTTGTCCCAATAAAAAAAAATATATAATTTGTGTGGGTACAACAAATGACAAAGAATAAAATTACAGCTAAACACAAAAAGCACAGAAATGTTAAAATAGCCATTGTGGAGGAAATAGAGACCGAAGAAGAAGATTCAAACGTTTTTGTATACTATTTGTCCCATATGTAATGTGAGTGCTGTATATATATATTTTGCACTATTTTTTGTACCTGTTTACACTATATGTTTAGTCTGGACATATATCCAGCTACACTGGTCACTTTAAAAAGCACTTTAGTGCACTTTCACTTTCTTTGTGATTTTTCTTATATCCATAAATATGTTATAGTACATACTGGTTATCCCGTCTGGACTTGGGCTCTTACCCGCTGGAGATGATTGTTACATAAGTTAGCTAATACAGCTCTAAGAATTGTTAATTGCTTGAACAGATCAGGTGAAACCACTATCAGCCACCCCATCTAAGAGGATGATATCAAGTTGTAGGCTAAGAGGGAATGAGACATCCACTTGCTGATCCACTTGACACAAATTTTCAGTTAATACATTGGGATGTCAACTGAACCACAGAAGGGAGGCTGGATGGTAGTAAAATGAGGGAAGGCACTGAACAATACCGGGGTGAAGAATGAGAAAAACTTCTCAGAGAAGATTTTTTTTAAGATTTAACCTTAACATGAAAAGGCATTTAGTTAATACAATGTGAAGCAACAAACCTGAAATAGCTTCCTTATGTATATATTTCATGCTGTCAATCACTGCTTCTTCCCGAAGATCTTTATCGGCTTTTGGTGAAAAATATGTATCAGTAAGGTGCTGTGGATCAAACCCATGAACATGGTAAAGTTTACGAAGGCTGGAATCCATCTTGTCAATTAACCTATCTGTGTTTAGTGCTGCTGTAATAATAGTAGCAATATTAATAATAATTCAGGATTCATAGCTGCTATATTTATAGTAAAAGCCTGATCCTAAATAAACCTAAACAGCATTGTTTAATTTGCTAATAAGCTATATTCATGATCTAATCACATGTGGTACCAACAGGATCGCATCTCATAGAACAGGATGCATTTATTATAGGACATCTTTTATCTTTACTCCTAGGGATTTTACAGGAAATTGTTTCATTGTCATATAAAAAAATTGTTTTTATTCGTTGATAGAAAAATAACTTATGGTCTTTTATAGAGCCAATTATTTAAATTATTATGAGATCTGGGGCATATTGGCAGACACCAGATCCCAGTGAGTCAAATATTTTATTTATTATGAATTCTAGAGGCGTTTGTCCAGCCCTCAGACTCCAAGGGGATTATTTTATTGCATTGGGCCAGGAAAAGTGTTCAGGGCTATCATCCCATAGAGACGTAAAGACATCCCTTTCAGTTCTGAGATGTTTTGTGGGCATTTGGTTTTGGCAGGTCTCAAAGTTTATTGGGCCATGGTGGCCGAATTGCAATGCTATTTAGTGGCACATCGGGGGAACATTGGGTAACTTGAAATTCTCCTCCTGATATGTCTCAAATTTGCCCCGAATCATTCCAGACTTTGGAAGCACTATTTTGGCCCCGCAGTCTGGCGTATGTTGAGTAGACATTGAGAAAACATCTTCATGTTCATGATTTGTTGACACATGAGGTCTGAAATTTAGAACATTTCTCACATTAAATTTTGTCATTAATCTGTTTAATTTTATTCTTGTGAGAAAACCAATATTTTGTACAAACAGTATGCATTTCATCATATGATGCTCGGTAAAACAGAAGACATCAAAATCAAGTAAGTCTTTATAATTAAATCGTATCAAATTGCACAATAGTAAAAAAAAATGCAGCATTTGAACTAACCAATTTTAAAAATAAATAATAATATTTTTTAAATAAATAAACTTAACAGTTACAAAGGTACATTGTAGTTTAGGTTGAAAATCAAACTCAACCCTTTTCCTACTCTTTGTTTACTGCTGTTGATCAAAAATGAGGGGAAAACAAAACCTTATATCAACAATTTGAGTTTGAATTCTGCTTTCAACAAAAAATTCCTTCTTGACTTCATATGGCAGATTTCTATAAGCACTAAATAAATATGAATGCCTATACTAATATGCACAGCACTTTATATTCTACTTTTTAACGGTATCTAATGCATTTGCTAGCACCACCTCTTCAGGCAGTGAATTCCATACCTTTATTGTCCTTACTATAAACAATCCCTTCCATTGTCTTAGACTAAATCTATTTTCCTCATGTTACTCTTTGTAAAGTTATAGACCTACATTTATTTTATGCCACCTTTGTCTTTCATAAATGGGAATTATTGGATATCAAAATCCATGTGTATGTGTGGGGTGGCAGGCAAGATACAGGTTTGGTAATTAGGACATGTTATTTGTATGGGATGGGCCACCATAAACAAAGATAACATGTAAGTGTATGTCCTTTAATATTGGGAAGTGCCCTATAAGGATTGTTTTTTATATTCCGGAATGTATTAATAAACTGCTTTCATTATAACAAATATGGATACCTGATATTCTGTTGCTATTTTCAATACATACATATTTTCTAGATTCTGGTTAAAGCAGAAGCTTTCAGAGTGAAACCTAACATTATATAACATTAGAACAGGGATTGTGTAAATTACTGAGCATGTCTTGTAAATGCATTCATGGACTTATTTCCCTGGATAAAATTATTTATTGTTGCTAGACAAACACATAATTATTTGTTTTGTTGCCATCCTCTGCACTCTCTCTATTTCCAGAATGTCTTTTTTTAGAAAAGGCACCCAAAACCTAACTGCATATTCAAGGTGGGGTCTTACCATGGACGTTAACAAAAGGCAGGATAAAATCTTACTCCTGTGAGCCTATACCACTTTTAATACTTTCAATTTCTTATTGGCCTTTGCAGCCACCAGCTGGCACTGTAAAGTCTATTGTCTACAATTACTCCCAAGGAAGAACCATTCAAAGAATGTTTTTCTCAACATTGAATCTCAAGTTGCATTTTTTTCTGCCCAGTTGCCCAATTTGTCCACATCCTCTTGCAGCGAAGTCACATGTAGTTCAAACTGTATTACCTTACTTAATGTTGTGTCAGATGTTTGCCCCAAGCCTATTTTAGTCAATTTGTACAGAAACCTTTTGTGTGGAATCGTATCAAATGCCTTATCAAAAACTAAAAATACCACATAAACCACAACACCAATACCTGTATTTTTACTCACATCCTCATAGTATGCAATTAAAGTTAAAGTGCCAAGATTTGTCTTTCATGAAGACATATTGGCTCCTGCTATAGAAATTTCTGTTCAAGATGAACAACTTGAATATATTCTCTTAGAAACCCTTAAAACAGTTTCCCCACCGCGGATGTCAAGCTTACAGGTCTGTGATTACCTGGCTGGGATTTTGATACCCTTTTAAATATGGGCACCACATTGGCTTCCCGTCAATCTGTAGGCTTCCCAAAGAAATGATATACAATATCTTCTTTCCCTCTATCCCCAATAACTATTTTACCCAGTTCAGATAACAGAGACCCAACATTATCAGCATTTAATTTGTGTGATTAAGTTGTAAATTTATAGCAAATAAATGTTGAAGACAGGCAAAACAAACACCTGGTGTGCAGAGAAACATGTGGAGAAGATAAATACTATTGAAGTACATTATGACTTGAATGCAAATATATAAAACCAACTAGATAATGCACTCACAAGTAAAGTAACATGCGTCTCAAAAAATTATGATGGTCTCTTCAAATTAATAATGAAATAGTGGTATAAAAAAATACACATTTGTGCAGCATTACAGGGCAACAGATCATCTGCCTGCTTTAACAAAGCAATCAACACATTTCACAAGACTATAAGGTCTAGATTCCTCTGGATAAATGTCAATCAATGCGTTTCACTGGACTATAAGGTCTAGCTTCCTCAGGATAAACATCAATCAATGCGTTTCACCGGACTATAAGGTCTAGCTTCCTCAGGATTAACATCAATCAATGCGTTTCACCAGACTATAAGGTCTAGCTTCCTCAGGATGAATGGCAATACCCACACTCAACATGTAAGTATTTAAAATGTTATTTTAATATTATGTGGCACAGTTACACCCAGGGCCGTACTGGGAACAAAAACCAGCCATAGAAAAAGATTGTATACCAGCCTCATAGCATAACATCTTTAAACCAGCCCCATAGCATATCATTTTTTTGTTCATAGAAAGGAAAATAGTGCATTTTAAAAGCACAACTGAACAGTGTATTATTCATAGATAAGACTGATATATAAGCCTGCCTATGGGAATACTGTATATACCTCCAGTATGTACACAAAGTTATATGAATTGCCCTGTTCCGAGGTATATATCAGGGCAGTGTGTGATACGTATCCTTGTGTACAAATTTCTGTAGCGTCTCTCTCTCTCTCTCTCTCATTTCTGTAATGTCTCTTTCTCTCACATTTCTGTTGCATCTCTTTCTCTCTCTCACATTTCTGTAGCGTCTCTCTCTCTCTCTCTCTCATTTCTGTAATGTCTCTTTCTCTCACATTTCTGTTGCATCTCTTTCTCTCTCTCACATTTCTGTAGCGCCTCGCTCTCTCTTGCATTTCTGTAGTGTCTCTCTCTAACATTTCTGTAGCGTCTCTCTCTCTAATTTCTCTAGCATTTCTCTCTCTCTGTTCTGTAGCATCTCTCTCTCAGTTCTGTAGCATCTCTCTCTCTCGGTCTTATTTCTTTAGCGTCTCTCTCAGTTCTGTAGCATCTCTCTCTCTCTGTCTTATTTCTTTAGCGTCTCTCTCAGTTCTGTAGCGTCTCTCTCTCTCTCAGTTATGTAGTGACTCTCTCTCTCCTTTCTGTAGCATCTCTCTTCTTTCTGTAGCGTCTCCCTCACTCCTTTCTTTAGCATCTCCTTCTCACATTTCTGTATCGTCTCTCGCTCTCTCATTTCTGTAGCATCACTTGCTCTCCCATTTTTTTAGTGTCTCTCTCATTTCTGTAGTGTCTCTCTCTCTCATTTCTCTAGCATCTCTCTCTCTTTTCTGTAGCATCTCTCTCTCTGTCTTTTCAGTAGTGTCTCTCTCTCCCCTTTCCCCTTGTAGTGTCTCTCTTCCCCCCTTCTCTTGTAGTGTATCTCTTCCCCCTTACCCTGTAGTATCTCTTTTCACCCCTTCCCTCTGTAGTGTCTCTCTTCCCCCCCTTTCCCTTGTAGTGTCACTCTCCCTCCCCTTCCCCCTGTAGTGTCTCTCTCCCTCCCCTTCCCCCTGTAGTGTCTCTCTTCCCCCTCCCCTGTAGTGTCTCTCTTCCCCCTCCCCTGTAGTGTCTTTCTCCCCCCCCCCTTCTTCCCCTTCCCCACCTTCCCCCCTCCTTCCACGAATAGTATCTCTAAATTTAAATTCTTAAAGTGGCAGTGGCAGGAGAACTTCTTAAAGTGGCCAGCCGCTTGTTGTAGCAGCCGAACTGCTTAAAGTTGCGGACTTCACCAATTCACTTTAAGTGGCCAGGTGGCCCCGGGGCAGCCCACTGGTATTTTTCCCCGGTATCCCGGTGGGCCAGTCCAGCCCTGGTTACACCCTCTCTTTGTTCACAGATAAGCAGCTACCAATAAAACACCAAAAGTTGGTTCCTGTTAGCTACAGGCCATGACATAGTGATATTCAGAGGTGGAAAAATATAAATAAGAAAACGTTCCTTGTCTTCCTGATTATACATATTTTTCTAACATAAAATTGATCCTTAACAAGTTGGCTAGCATTACTTTAAATATGCCAAATATTCCAATCATATTCTTGCTTCTTCCTTGCCATAGTCTTACTCATTTACACACATTAAAAAAGCACAACATTTAAAAAAAAATGTTTATAATGATGAACAAGAAACATTTTCTCCTTTATAATCCCCCTCCCTCGGAATGTCACTAATGTCATGGTTTGTAGCTAAAAGTCTCTGATAAGATGAAAATGCCCAGTGGTATAAGAAAATAATAAAATAAAGCCAAACGTCTTCATGTACTAGAAGAAACACTGCACCAGAATGTTTCCATAAACTTGGTTTTCAGATGATCAATGAATCAATATGGTGCGGAGTATAAAGCCAATAAAAAAAAAAAAGAATTCCCATAAACTATAATAATAGCCAGTGAGATGGCTCAGTTGGTAAATGACCTGACTACCGAGCATTTTCAAACCTCAAGGTCAAATCCCGGCAAAGTTAACTCAGCCTTTCACACTTCAGAGGTCCATAAATCAGGGCCATCAAGGATATGCTTCCTGTTCTTAATCTTCATATTATATATATTGATGTAGAATTTATAGTTCTGTATATCGTTATAATAGATCAATTTATATGTATAGTCACATTGCACTGACAGAGTTAATTCTGATTAGCTAGTTTCTTTTTAAGGTCAAGATATGGACAGTTGTTCCTGTCATTCAGATTTATATGGTATGGATACTGAAGGTTAAACACACCCAGGGAGACTTACGTTATTAATGTTAGGATAGCATCTATACATGGGAACGTAGGAAAACTCTATCTGTGATTGGAGATTTTTGGAGGAGTGTGTTTGAAGCCAATACTATAATAGAATCTAACCAGTAGGCCCAAGAGGAGAAAAAACAAAGAACTAATGGAGAACTAGGTAGGAGCGCTAAAGAAAAGGAAGCTATGATGCCAGCCAAGATGTAGCCAGCCATTCTATAGCATAACAGTGCTAACTAAGTTATGCAATGATATCTCCAGCTAGAATGGAAGGATGGAAATATTACAAGACTAAAGAACTGAACATGAATTCTAGGCTGAGCAAGCTATGAAGGTTACCATCTTGCTAAAGACTGTACTCCATACAATAAGTATAAAGTAGTTACTATGAAACATTGTTGCAAGCCTGAATCATATGTACACTACCACAACTATAGTGTGTGTTGAATAAACCGATGACTTTACAAACCATCTTTGTGGCTCGTCTGAATTTTGAATACTTTATATGGAAGTGGCCAGTACTCGTTAAAAGGAAGCCTTCGGGTCTTTTAACAAAAGGTAGCAGTGATCCTTGGAACTCCCTTTCGATGCTGTAACATATATAGCGATTACAATTCAATAATCTTCATATTATGTATATAGCAATTACATTCAACTTACACAATAATTATTTTCACAAATACAATTGATAAAAAAGACTCTGCCTAAATAGTTTCTAAATGTTGTCCCGGGTTTAGAAATATGCTTGTTTCCATGTTGTTCTGTTGTTTTTTTGTGAGTTATAATATTTATTTATTTTGGGAACTTCTTTCCAGCATTGTTATCTGGGTATCAAACCTGACAGACTTGTTCTTAAAATCCCTGCTCTCACTACTAATATCAAACAGAAAGATGTCAATAGGAATGTGAGGATTAATAGCAGGAGGTCAGGATGCAGGTATACAGAGAAATAATCAGGGTCAGTACTCACTGGGGTGAACCGATGATAAATGTTCTGTGGTTCGTAGTAACTGAATATAGCGGGAGCAGTTCGGTTCCCATCAGACATCCACGGGACATACAGCATACACCGGCAATGGTAGTTGTAATCCACAGGGAGAAAAAGATAAGGGAAATCCAGAAGACAGTCCAAGATCAGGGGCACAGGCAGACTAGAAGAATCCAAAAAGTAATCCAAGGTCAGGGGCATGAACAGGCAAGGATAATCCAGAAACAGTCCAAGGTCAGGGGCACAGACAGGCAAGGATAATCAGAGAGCAATCCAGGGTCAGGGGTACAGGCAGGCAGGGTAAGCCAAAAACAGTCCAAGATCGTAATATAAGTGAAAAGTGAAAAACGCTAGGTAAACGGACAAGAATCACCAAGCATAGTGCGAAGCCTTGTGATTCCTTTTAAACTTCACGCCCCAGTACGGGGCGGGACGTCACGACGAGCGCGCCGGCTGGTTGCGTGACGCTTGTGGAGGAAAGATGCGCGCGCACCCCCGATCCGATCCTCAGGTCACCCGGTGCTCTGTGGCACCCAGCGAGAGCTGGGTATTCCGGAGAGGAGCTGCATGGTGGGACCTGACAAGCAAGTAACACGGACAAGTTCTCATGGTTTGTGGATATTTAAATACATTTTTATTTTGTTTAAACGTTCACGGTGAAGTTTGATTGCAATTTTAATAAAATTTAAAAGTTTACCTTCATCTGACACAACAGCTATTACAATCTGAATCAAGATTCAAAGCAACATGTTCAAGATAAATATTATTTATCTGTGTTTTTTTTTTTTTACTTTAAAACATTTCTGTTTAAAACATCTACACCTTTTAGCATTTGGTATTAACTTTCTACCTCTTTAACTGCAGTTAGACGTACAACTTTCTCATGATCAACAATGTCACTGTTTGTTTTTCTATCTATAGCTTCATAACGTTCAATTTTGAACCTTGCATCCTTCAGGGATGCTTTGAGAAACTCTTCATCGTAAGGTAAAAAATGGAACTTCTCCGGCCCAATCATCCAAAATGTCATATTAATATCTCCAAACAGAATCAGATGTCCGCCCGGCTTCAGCAACGAGGAGATCTTTCTCAGATTGCTGCAGTAAGCGGCATGATCTTTGCTTACAGAATCCAGTATCCATCCGCTTATGATGCAGTCGGCTTTTGGTAATGTTATTGGATCCGTTGGGTTTTCTTTATCAAAATCACATTTTAAAACATGTTTAATTTTTCTTCTTAAGGCTTCTTCTTTTTCCTGCCACACACCACTGGGGTGAAAAAATACAGAACATGATAGAAAAAAAGAAACAAAATTAAAAAAGAAATCCTAATGACATTATTATAAACAATTCCTTTTGCTTCTGCTTCATCTAATAGAACCATGCATTAGAACGGTGCTGTACTCAAATATTACATCTCAGGAATACTAGGGTAGTGGCTGCTTTAAGAGTGTATCTCCCCGCTCTTTCATTTTAAAGAGGCAACAAAGGTTTCTTTTAACTTTTACTTCACTACTAGAAGCAAACGTTAAAACCTTTTACCCACATGTCTATAGTAAACCCAATTGGGGCTATTCACTAAAATGTGAGTTGAGAAGCAGGTGAGTTGAAGTGAATAGTAAGTGAGTTGAAGTGAGTAGCAGGTGAGTTAAGGTGAGATAAACATTTCATCTCACCAATTCAGCATTACATTGTGCAGGAACAAAAATGGTTAGTTCCCCTGCTAGGCCCCCTAGCTGAATTGGGGACTTTAACTCACCCGCTACTCACTCCAACTCACTTGCTACTCACTTCAACTCATGTCAACTCGTCTTTTAGGGAATAGCCCCAAATGGATATCTTTGCAGATATATGATCAGGGTCTGTCAGGTCTGATCGAAATTTGTTTTGTCACCAACAGTGAGAGACAAATTAGATGGCCGAATGGTTCTTGGTCTATGTTCTATGTTTCTATGTTCTATGCTATGTTTGAGGACTACACCAGGATACTGATCAACCTTTAAGAGCATCTCAGAATTGGATTCTAGAAGCTGGCATTATATTCAACCTACACAGATTGGAGTCTTGTTTTATTTGTGTTATTACACTGTTCTGCAATGTGTCATTTTGGCAAGCTTCTGTCCTGATATGAAATGACAGTATTTTGTTTAATAAAGGAATAGAACTAATGGTAGTTTCCATGTATTGATCACATTCCAAAACGTGAACTTGTACCAGCACTGACAGAGAGAGACTCTTGGCACCCATTTGGGAAATGCAAAGAGGTGGAGCTAAGTTTTATGTATGTGCTGGATTTACACCACACTATGGACACGCTCCATGTAAGTTTAACTTCTGCTCCTGTTAAAGAAGCAAATGTTTTAAAAAAATGTTTAGTCCCATGTAAAGTTTTTGCTTTTTCAATAGTAAGTGTTTATTTCTCAAGTAAAGACACTGATCAATCTTTCCCATTGTTATACCATCCAATAAACTGTATTAACAAAACATATGTGCAACATATAAATGTCTTGTATTAAAATAAAAAAATAATGTGGACATTTGCAATGAAACTGATAGTTTTTTTTTTCTGATTTCATTTAAAGAAAAAATACACTTTTTTTTTAACCATTGCTTCCTTAGAGGAAACAAGGGTTAAAAAGTAAACCCAAGGACAAACAATTCTGTAGAAACCTGGCAGCTACAGGTTAGACGATAAACTGACATGTACTATCAATATTACATGCTATTGTATCCTCATACTAGGCCAACTGAATCTTACACTTGTGCTTCAGTATCAGTAACATGTTTTAAGAGGTAATTTCACTGATTGCAAAAAAAAGTACATTCACGTAAAACAAAGAAAAAAAATATTGTTATCTCCCTCATCTCCTCTAATGTCTTAAAACAGTAAATAACCCTTAATGAGTGTTGTTGTTGCTATAGTAACAGTCCTGCTTATATCCCCACACACCTCATTTATTTGTTACAACACAACACACAAAGCTGGCTCCGAACACTTGTAACTGCTTAGTTTAATGATTGGCTAATGACAAGACTTTCTCACAGCTGAGCATGAAAACATACAGCATAGAAAGTGAGAAAAGCCATCTGTGAAGTCCGTCTTACTGATGTCACTGGATTTAAAGATCACTGTACAATGATTTTCAATATAAATCTACAGGAGAAGTGTCAATATATTAAGTTAAAAAAGTACATTTTCCCAGATATGAAATATATCACAGATAACAGAAAAATATCTAGTGGTCCTGCATCTTTTACATGTACAATAAGGCATAGCTGTGGTACTGTGGTACAAGACCACTTATTTGTCAGGGTTTCAACACTGACCTTCTGACTCATGCATTTAAAAATCATTATTTATGTGCTTATATTCCTCCTGTCTCCTCTAGAGGTCTCCCTACCTTACTTTGCTTGTATTCCTTCCCCTCTGTTTGGTGTCAGGTGGGCTCGTTACCTTTTGCTCACACCCATGTTAAATAGCTGCAGTTTCTGGCAAACAGTGCTTTTGCATTGAAGTTGGAGGCCTGATTTCTGAGAGCTGCTGCTTCTGTTCCTGATACTCTCCTTATAGCCCATTTGTATTGTGACCTTGTCCAGGAACTGGGAATCTGAAACCTGAGTGGCTCAACCATCTCAGTAGATGATTTTCAGCATCTCCTGAGACCCTCTGACTACATCAAGATCTCTTCAACTAAGTTATTCCCTTAAAGCTACCCTTCTCATTTCTCACCCTCACTAGGGTGTTCCTTACTGCTTAGCTAGCCTTCTCCGACCTCACCCCCTCTCGGGTGTTCCTGCTTAGCTACTCTTGCCTCTGGCCTGAACCCTTGTTTAACTCTCTCCACCCCTACCTTTGCTTTGTCTAAAGCCCCTACTATAGTGCTTTGTTCTTACTGCAGTTCCTACTCATACCCTTTTCCTATTCTACAGGTCTTTGCTAAATTCCCTTTTGTCTCTTCTTCACTCTGTATCCCAATACCTAGCTTTGTTTCTTTATCTGTTCTCCCTTTGCACAATATTTAACATGCAACCAGACACCTCCACTATCCCTGAGCTTAAACTTCTACCTGACCTAGTAAAGGCCCTGACATTATTAAAATTAGAGAAGATTGACATCTATTAGGTGGCTCAAGGTCATCTGAGATGCACTGACATGAAAAGTGGAAATTGTGAGTCGTTGGTTTTAAGGAATTTTACAGCAATTTTCAACTTTGGCTTTATATGCATCAAAGAGATTAAACATAGTTAATTTTTGTTATAAAAGATGTAGAATCCATGGCTTGTATTACCATTTCCCATGCAGTTCCATCAAAATCTCTGAAACATGAGTCCAATCTGTGGCGTCCTCATGTTTATTTATCCATCTCTCCAGATCTTTAATGCAACGATCATTAAATTCAAACATATTGATTTCTTTGAATTGGTCACATATTGAAAGTAGATGTGAAATTCCAGGGCCAACACTTATATCAATTAACAGGTCGCCTTTAACATGTCCTGCAGGTGAAAACAAACAACATTTTTTCAAGTACATTTCTGAGCTTTGGTATCAGTAAGTAGTAAGAGACAGATCAGTAACTAAAAATTTGCACTGTTTTTTGGGTGAATGCACATTCAGAAGAAAATGGCTCCGTCGTCCAGAAGTCTGAATAACAAACACCAAAAACAAACAAAAAACAAAAGCCAAATGAACAAATGCGAAATTAACTAAATTAATTTGGTAATTTGTTTTAAATTACCAAATTGTTTTAAATTAATTTGCACACAGGCAGAGCCATTCTGATCTGTTGAATTCGCCTTTTCGTTCAATTCATCTTTTGTTTGGTTTACGTTGATGTAATAGCATTACATCAACAACAAATTAAGCTGAAATAAGGACAAAATTAAGCTGAAGATAAGCTAAATTGATCATATCAGAGTCATAAGACAGTCAGTCAACTGATGATGAACTTAAACCAAATTAAACCAATTGCCAATGCATTTCCATTCATTTGTACATTATTATTTTTTTAGAAAAGGAGGGATATGGGAGTATACACTGTTCAGCCATATTATTATGAACAGGTGGTGAGGAGGTGGAGGCAGTGTGATGGGTCCTGCCATTCATGTGGATTGTACTTTGACACGTACCACATACCTAATAATTGTTGCAGACCATGTACACCCTTTCATGGAAACGGTATTCCCTGATGTCATTGGCCTCTTTCAGCAGGATATTGCTCCCTGCCACAAAGCAAAAATGGTTCAGGAATGGTTTGTGGAACACAACAATGAGTTCAAGTCCAAATTCCCCAGATCTCAATCCAGCCGAGCATCTGTGGGATATGCTGGACAAACAAGTCCAATCCATGGAGGCCCCACCTCACAACTTACAGGACTTACAGGATCTGCTGCTAATGTCTTGGTGCAAACTACCACAGCACACCTTCAGAGGTCTAGTGGAGTCCATGCCACAATGGGTCAGGGCTGTTTTGGTGGCAAAAGTGGACGCACACAATATTGGGCATGTGGTCATAATGTTATGTCTGATTGGTATAATTGTCTGGCTTCTTCAAAAGTAAAAAACAAATTTAATAGAGGTCACTGTCCCTTTAAAGTCAACAAATAACATATGAATCTGTAAACAGTAAATATTATATAAAACCCAAGTATAAAATAATAAAAAAACATTTTAATATGAAATATGTTTATTTTGTTTTATTCATACTATATATGGCGTCTTTAAAATGCCAGTAACATTTTTTTTTTATTATTTAAAGCATAATGAAAATACAATATATTATGATATTTAGCTAATATATTTATCCAGTTAAATTTATTTCCGGTGTAAAACTAAGAGAGCAGCCATGTAGCCCTACATTTATTTTCAAATGGAATTTGGTCAAAATTCAAAATGTTTTATCCAAATCCTCCAACCGTATACTTCTTTTGTCCCTACATTAATTTTCGGTTGAAATTCAGCTCTTTATGAAATGATTGAACTGAGGGTAAATTTCCCTTCTTCTGAATGGAAATAACAAAACGAAAATAAGGAACAAATTTACTCTGAAACGAAAGTATAAATGGATGAAATTTGGTTCTGCCAAAAGGACAAAAACTAAACAAAATATTGGCCGGCTCTCAACTCTATTAGTTACTAATGATTAAAACTGGAACTTAACTATAAAGTAAAGGAATACATTTGTAACTTATTTGCAGCAAACACATTGTGGAAAGAAAAATATAGATATAATACTTCTCCCTGATCTTGAGAAAATGGGTTTAACGTCAATGAAATGATTTTATTTTTATTTCTGATATATTTTATATACATATTATATCGCTTTTATTCATCAAATTTCAGTTAAAAACAGCATATAGATATATCACATCAATATATCAACTATGTTTTACCCATATTTCCATAAACCAGTGAATTAGACCTACCGTTCCTGTAGTGTTTTCCCTTGCCTCTCACCTGGCACAGACCCTACTTGGTCTTCCCTTACTAATTTTGAAAGGGATTGTTTTAATCTATTACAAACATTTTTGGAAAACAATTACACATCAATATGTAAAAAATTTAATATTGATATAGGTCTAAAGCTGGGACAGTTGTCTAAATCTTTGCCCTTGGAATAAGCACTAAATTGACTTCTTGCGTTTGGTCGGGTAGTTGGTGGTTACTGCCTACCGAATTAATAAAGTGTGGTGCTAATAGATCCATAAATATGTTAATAAAAATATACTGGTTATCCCGTCTGAACTTGGGCTCTTACCCGCTGGAGATGATTGTTACATAAGTTTGCTAATACAGCTCTAAGAATTGTCAATTGCTTGAACAGATCATTTGAAACCCCCATCAGCCACCTCTTCTAAGAGGATGATATCAAGTTGTAGGCTAAGAGTGAATGAGACATCCACTTGCTGATCCACTTGACACAAATTTTCAGTTAATACATTGGGATGTCAACTGAACCAGAGAAGGATGGCTGGATGGTAGTAAAATGAGGGAAGGCACTGAACAATACCGGGGTGGAGAATCAGAAAAACTTCTCAGAGAAGATTTAACCTTAACATGAAAAGGCATTTAGTTAATAAAATGTGAAACAACAAACCTGAAATAGCTTCCTTATGCATATATTTCATGGTGTCAATCACTGCTTCTTCTCGAAGATCTTTGTCGACTTTTGGTGAAAAATATGTATCAGTAAAGTGCTGTGGATCAAACCCATGAACATGGTAAAGTTTATGAAGGCTGGAATCCATCTTGTCACCTATCTGTGGTTAAGTAATAATAGTAGCAACATTAATAATAATTCAGGATTTATGACTGCTATATATATATAGTAAAATGCTGATGCTAAATAAATCTAAACAGCATTGCTCTGTTGTGTAATTTGCTAATAAGCTATATTCATGATCTAATCACATGTGGTACCAACAGGATCTCCTCTCATAGAACAGGATGCATTCATTATAGGACATCTTTCATCTTTACTCCTAGTGATTTTACAGGAAATTGTTACATTGTCATATCAAAAATGATTTGTATTCGTCTATGGAAAGATAACGTATGGTCTTTTAGAGAGCCAATAATTTTATTTATTATGAGATCTGGGGGCATATTGGCAGACAGCAGATTTGAAATCTAGGGCTTTTTGCCCAGCCCCCAGACTCCAAGAGGATGTTTTTATTGCATCGGGCCAAGTCAAGTATCCCTGACCCCAATTCAGTTTTGGGGGTCTAGGAGCCATTTCGCTAGGTCCCATTTATGGTCATGTTAGGGGGGCCCACTGGCTACTAACCTTGGCCCCAATGTATTTTATGTGTGTCTGAAAATATTTGCCCAGCTCCCAACCCCATTTCTTATGGTGGGTGGTCATCAGGGATATCATCCCATAGAGACATAAAGACATCCCTTTCAGTTCTGGGATGTTTTGAGGGCATTTGGTTTTGGCAGGTCTCTGAGTTTAATGGGTCATGATGGCTGAATTGTAACGCTATTTAGTTGCACATCAAGGAACATTGGGTAACTTGAAATTCTGCTCCGCATATGTCTCCAATGTGCCCCGACTCATTCCAGACTTTGGAAGCACTATTTTGGCCCCGCAGTCTGGCGTATATTGAGTAGACATTGAGAAAACATCTTCATATTTATGATTTGTCTCAGATACACTGATACACTGATGCATGGGGTCTGAAATATAAAACATTTCTCACACTCATGATTTTGTCAACAATCTGTTTACTTTTACTCTTGTGACTCAGAAAACTAATATTTTATAAAAACAGTTTTGCATTTGATCATATGATGTTCGCAAAAACAGAAGACGTCAAAATCAAGTATTTATAATTAAATTGTATCAAATTGTACAATAGTTAAAAAATGCAGCATTTGAAATAACCATTTTTTTAAAATAAATAATAATATTTTTTAAATAAATAAACTTTTACAATTACATAGTTGCATCATAGTTTAGGTTCAAAATTAAGGTCAACCTGTTTCCTATTGCTTGTTTACTGCTGTGTATCAAAAATGAGGGGGACACAAAACCTTATCTCAACAAGTTTGTATTTTGTTTTCAATGGGGGGGGGGGGGGGGGAATGAAAATGATACATAGTAGTGAAGTACATTATGACTTGAATGCAAATGTATAAAACCAACTGGGTAATGCACTCAAGAGTGAAATAATATGTGTCTAAAAAAATGATGATGGTCTTTTCAAATACTTAAATAATGTAATAGCTGTATAAAAAATGCACACTTGTGTAGCATTACAGGCCACCATAGCATCTGCCTGCTTTAACAAAGCAATACATGCATTTCAGAAGGCTATAAGGTCTAGCTTCCTCAGGATAAACCTCAATCAATGCATTTCACCTTACTATAAGGTCTAGCTTGCACAGGATATACAGCAATAAATGCGTTTCACCAGACTATAAAGTCTAGCTTCCTCAGGATAAACAGCAATCACTCAACATGTGACTCAAAATAATTAATACAAATGTATCTATACAAACAAGACTTTTACTGTTGTACAACTATTGTTGCACAACAGTACAACAATAAATTTCTTTGGTTCGAGATAGATAAATTATGTAAAGATGAATACCAAAAGACTTTGTATTATTTATAATATACTTTATGTATACCTCTGGCTGTAAAAATTATATATCTTAAAGGATATCAGCAACAAAGTTACAAACATACAACTGTTATATTCTACAGTATATAGCATTGTATTCGTTAAATAACATGTGTACTTAACTTCAGAGAGGTTCAGCAATGCACATGGCTGTTTCCAAAATGGCTCTTGATTCCAGGTCAATAAGGAAGATTTTGAAAGAGGTTCTGCAGCAGTTACTTTCTACTTTAAGTTACAATGCCAGGCATTAAACTAAACCCTAGAATTGTGGCACTTAAACTTAGCCCAAGATGAAAGCTTTACTTTTAACTAGAAATAGTTTCAGAGCTCTTCATTTCTCTGACCATGTTGTTTCCTTGTCTTTTCACATATGTTCCCTCTCCTTCCCCCACACCAGCTATTGTCCCTTCTCTCCACCCCCCCCCCCCCCCCTCCAGGATTTACCTGGTGGAACAAAGTCATCACTTACTCCCATCACTCACTCCCTAGTGGCACCTGTTGGTAGGAGTAATGCACTTTTTTACAATGCTACATACATCAGGTATCAAAATGCATGCCACAGTCAAAGGAGTGGTTTATATAAAGGGAGGTACTTCATATCATTAATATACACTTATGAAGTTGCTTCTGTGATGGGAATCACTAATAAATGACTTTGCAAGCCATATCCAATACATGTGGGTATTTGAAATGGTATTTTAAAATAGGGTGGCACAGTTACACCCTCTCTTTGTTCACAGATAATTAGCTACCAATAAAAACACCAAAAGGTGGTTCCTGTTAGCTACAGGCCATGACATTAGTGATGTTCCGAGGTGGAAACATTGAAACGAGAAAACGTTCCTTGTATTCCTGATTATACATATTTTTCTAATATAAAAAGTGATCCTTATGCCAAATATTTCAATCATATTCTTGTATCTTCCTTGCCATAATCTTATTCATTTACACTCATTAAAAAGCACAAACGATTCAATGTCAAAACTTTTTACACATTTTGGTCTATTTAAACTAATGCTAATAAAAAAAAATGTTTATAATAAAGAACAAGAAATATTTTCTCCTTTATAATCCCCCTCCCTCAGGAATATCACTAATGTCATGGCTTGTAGCTAAAGGAAGAAAAACTACCACAATTAGAGGACATAGTCAAAAATTAGAGAGGCAAGCATTTAAAAGTAATATCAGGAAGTATTATTTACTGAGAGAGTAGTGGATGTATGGAATAGACTTCCAGTAGAAGTGGTAGAGGTAAACACAGTCAAGGATTTTAAGCATGCGTGGGATAGGCACAAGGCTGTCTTAGATATAAGATGGGGAACTGGTGCCTAACAAAAGTTTAAAATTTTTAGAAAATTGGGCAGACTAGATTAGGACTGAATGGTTCTTAAGCTGACACATTCTATGTTTCTATGTTTCTATGTAACAGGCCAACTTGGTGATCTTTGCCCCCCCCCCCCCCCCCTTTAACGGCTAATTATGTTTATTTCAAACTTGGCAGGACTCTACTTTTATATACTTCACCTTTGAAAAAGCTGCTCTTTAAGAAGATAAATGCGTCAAGTCCTTTTCTTCTATTTTTTTACATATCTTTTGAACTCAGATGCAGAACTTATTACAGAGGCAATACTGCTTAAACATCATATTGTAACTCCAAAAAACTAAGGAAGCAGTGTGTTCTGTTCATCATTATTACATTTGTATTTATTTCTGTATTCTGTCATAAAGTGTATTAAAATGTTGCCTTTACTTTTTGTACCATATAGAGTCTATATTCCTTTACTTAATACAGCACTTTCTATATATTGTCTAGCTCTCACACCAACATTTGTATTTATTTAAATATGTTGGCTATGCTGATGTTTTGCCTCGTCTAGCTTTAGATATATTTGCATAAAAAAGGCTCAGTTACCTAAATGTTGTTTGTACACCAAAGCGCTGGTACAGTGCGGGGGTTTACATTGCAATACAAACAGGATCACAATTTGTCTCATGAGATCTTGCTCAATGTCTGCTTAAATGCAGAAGGAAGATCTGGTGCCCTGTTGGCTCACTGGGAGCGATTGCATCACTGCCTAGTGGTATAATGGGGTTAACCTGTACTGGGAATGCAGGAAATTTAAAAAAAAATCTGAATCTTGACTTGCAAGCCAATGCATTATTTCTCCCCTTAGTGACATGACTGTTTGGCTGTATCTTACCTTTAAAAAACCGTTAAGGTTGGTGCGCGCACTTTTGAGAGGGTGCCAGTAGAGTGATCTCCACCTTGATCCCCAAATAGGCAGTAATAATACACAGGAGCCTGTTGGATTGAAACATTGCTATCTTTTGGAATAAATCCTATCACTGTGAGTGCCGACTCCTGTGTATTATTAGTGCTGTACCTTTAGTGACATGGGCTATATATATATTTATATCTTCTCTCTCACCTCTGGTCCTCCTCCAGAGGGTTCTGTGCAGTATTTTAGCTGTTCCTAGCACTGGACTCTTCTGGACAGAGTGTTTTAATGCTTCTAGGTCTTGATCTGGCAAGCTCAATTTATCGGCAGGGTATTTTATGACCGTCAGGGTGTATGTTTTATTTGGCATGGATCTTGTTCCTCCCTTTGAGCTGGCTCTTCAGAATCTGTCTTATGCTTTGGTTGTTTTTGGATATTGCTGTCTTCCTGGCCTCTTCATCATGGTTTCGATGTGAAAATGGGATACCAAGGTACTTGTAGCTTGTCTGTATGTCTGCTATGTCCCCTGCTGGCAGTTCCACCCCATCGGTATTAATGGCATTCTCTCTTTTTACTATCATTTGGTCACACTTCTCCAGTCTAAATGACATCCCAATGTCGTCACTGTAAAAATGTGTCAGGTGGATCAGTGAGTCAATGTTTTGTTTTCTCTTAGCATACAGCTTGATGTCATCCATGCAGAGGAGGTGGCTGCTGGTGGTTCCACTCTTGTTCTTGTATCCCTATCCAGTATTTGTAATCAGCTTCCGGAGGGGGTTCAAGTCTATTCAGAATAGCAGGGGGACAGAGCAGTGCCTTGGAATATGCCACACTTGATGGTCACTTGTGCTAACTGTCCTGAGTTGGCTTCCAGTGTTGTTTTCCAGAGCCTCTCTGACTTCTTGAGTGTCCTGTTGACTTTGTATAGCACTGGGCATTTACAGATATATGTGTGCATGGCATTGAGTCATAGGCTTTCCTAGAGTCAATCAAGGCACTGCTCTGGTTGGTCTGTCTGGACCTGGCTCTATCTATTAACAATTGGTGTTTGAAGCCTCTGGTGTTGTTCCTGATGCCATTCTGAGCATCAGGAACTAGTAGTTGTGGACCATGTCCGGGCCAGGTGCTATATAGCTTTTTATGTTTTTTACCCGCTGTTTAGCAGTCATTGTTTAGCAGTCATTGTTTAACAGTCTCTACAGTTTCAGACAGGGAAAGGCCCTTGTATTTTTCCAGTAGCCAGGACTTTTTCTTAATATCTCCACTCTTCTGTATTTTCACCAGCCAACTAACTTCTCCCGAGTTTCCTTGATTTTATCCTCATTGGTTTAAGTTATCGTGGTAGTAGGGATTGTCATGAGAATACTATCTGAGTCTTGTCAGCTTTCGCAGGTGATGGTAGCTAGTTTATCCATGAATTAAAAAAGGAGGGAGACAAAGCTTAAAATAAACTCCAGGAACAAAATACACTGTTTAATAAAAATAAATGTATTACAAGTCACAAAATAAAATGTGTATACATAGGGAACAAAGAAAGTCCAGTGCCACTGTAAAGTATAATACAAAGCTGGTCACAAGGACATGAACAATAAAATAGAAAATAACATATAAGAATAATAGTATAAAATACAAAAAAAACGGGGGAAAGGATGTACATATAGACCGTTACCCACTGTTTTTAGTTCAGCTGGCAAAGTAATTTAACATCCACAAAAGAAAGCTCTAACACAAAAAACTCCCCACAGAACGCATTTTTTAAAAACTTCTTTAGAGGTTTTTGCCTTCTTTTGGATCAAAATCTGGAATGATAGGTAGAAGGGTTGAACTTGATGGACTTGTGTCTTTTTTCAACCTAAATTACGATGTTACTATGAAAGGAATCACTGTAGAGAGACTAGCCACACTACAAGCTTTAAAAAGAGCAAGCACTGAATGAACAGTGCTTGCTGTTTAAATAGGGCACCAGGACCTTTGCTCCACCCACCATCCTGCAGGTCACTGCCCGCCTCTGGCTTTAGCCAGATAGTGAAGGCAGGAGTAGGACCTGCCCCTTCTCCACACCTCCCGTGCATCCTCCAATGGGAGCATGCAACTGGGCGGAAGGACATTCCCCCCACCATCAGACTGACACTTGCACTGGCGTTGTGTGTGGTAGGCCGTACTACAGGCCGGGGATGCAGCCTACACCGCAATCATGTGGCCCCCCAATAGGGTGCTCGGTACTTGGACTTGGCTGTACCAGGTAGGGAGTCGCTGCAGGAGGAATCAGATGGAACTGGGGTCTGACAATGCGGGAGAAGACTACGAAAACATCATGGACAAGGTGTTGCCTCACATAGCTTAAAAATAAAAGCTGTATTATTAACCCCTTTATATCATGAAAAAGGGAAGGAAAAAAAGGAGGGGGAAGAGGGAGGAGAAAACGAGCAAATTACTTGAAACCACACAAGATACAAAACATTATCATATACTGTATATACGGAAGGTATGTATAGGTTTCAATAGACTTTGCTTAATATAATGTTTCCAAAATAAACATAATAAACATCACAAATAATTATAGAAACATGTATTATTATTGTCTAAAAACAATTTTACATCAGTGTAACTATTTTATAGCAGACATATTGGCGGTTTCAGGACATCATATACAGAAAATGTACAAAAGAGGGTTAATTATCAGATCTTATATATCTAATATAGAAGAGGGGTATACATATTGTAAGACAAGAGAATAGGTTACCCTCTTCATATACAGTGCATTATCATTATATTTCCTATATTATTATACACAGTATTTCCTATATCCACCACATATACATTTGTATACTTCCTACAGAGAGATAGCCATCAACAAGATAGTTTTGTATTTAATTTATGATTTTTCATTTCTTGTTCATTATTTATTTTGTCCATATATAAGATTGAACAATCCCCATATCCCATAAAGTATAAAAAGAGGGAGTGGGGGATTTCTACAAAAAAAAAAAGAAGGGGCAGAATTTATCAGATCCTATTCCAGAAAGGGTATGATATCAAATTTATTATTTAACCCCTTAACGCATATGGACGTATATATACGTCCTGAAAAGCATGGTCCTTAGAGGACGTATATATACGCCCTGCAGCTTGCCTCATGCCTGCAGCTACTCTCAGAGGCTGCTTCGGATCCGAAGCAGCCTCTGAGAGGGCTTTCAGCCCCCCCCGCGCGCATACGATCACCGCGAATGTGATCGTATGCGCGTTAACACACACATAGGCAGTAAAAGCTGATCACTGCCTATGTGTGTCAAGTGTTGCAATGATGCCTCAATAGAGGCATTATGCAACACCTTCTGTGCCCCCCTGGTGATCGCGGGTGTGTGCTGTATAGGAGGAGCATGCTCCTCCGATACAGCGTGCCCAGAGGAGAGCGACGGAAGAGAAAAAAAAAATCTCTTCCGTCGCTCTGAAACCGCTACTTGACTGCCCCTACAGGCAGTTAAGTATATTACAGTTAAAAATAGAAAAATTAAATAAATAAATTAAATAAATGGAAAAAGTTAACCCTAGATCTACTGTACCTAGATCTAGGGTTAGGGTCATAAATAGGGTCATATTTAGGGTTACAGGGGGGTTCGGATGATTACATGGGTTAGATTAAGGGGTGGGGGTAGTTTTAGGGTTAGGGTAAATTTAGAGTTGGGGTAAATTTAGGGTTGGGGTTAAAAAGTCACTGTAGAAGAAAATTATTAGAAAACAAAAAAAAAACACTAATATTGTTTATTGCCTTATTACTTGAAATAAAACATAGACAAACAAGGAAACATTGGTATTACTAAACTCAGGACAAATATTATAAATATATAGACAGGTTTTTTTTAACCATTTGTAAAAAGTGGTTTTTATGGCATATTTTCATCATATTTCATATTTTTTTAATAGTAAATGATATCATATGATGAAAATAATAGTATCAAATGAAAGCCCTATCTGTCCTTTAAAAAATGATATATAATTTGTGTGGGTGGACTGAACACAAAGAAAGAAATTCACAGTTCAGTAAACGTATGACAAAAATAATAATACTTTAAACATTACATGCTGAATATTCCTGTGGATTCTGTAAGTGCCTTTTCACATGCAACTTTTATTTGTCTGATTGTACTGCCCTATGTTATGTTTCATCTCACTGTTGTAGATTAAAGGATTCGTTTGCAGAATTGCAGTTGTTTATAAGATTTAAATACCACAGATGTTTGTGAGTGTGCTATATTTCTAACATCAATCACCACTTTGCTTTTTAAAGCTTTATTGCACTATATATTTATTTTTATTTTTCTGGATATGACATTCTGTGCCCTAATTTTCCCATATCACTACTCTATTGACCATATCTTCAGTAATTCATCCATCAATAGATAAACTGAAAAGTCTTTAATTTGTACCTTTGTGAAGCTTATGTTTTTGGGAAATCCATAGATCCTAGAATTAAAAATAATCCCCTGTGCCTCAAAGGGCTACTTACAGGCAGCTGGATATAAAATTGCAAATTAAAATACAAATAGTTGATAGGAGAGATCCTTTTGGCTTGATGTCCACTATAGTATCTCTACTGTACAAATGGAAAGCATATGTAACGCAAAACCAGAAAGTGGTAGAAGGGGGGCGAGAAACTGGAAGTGACACAAGAGTATGTTGCATTTTTTGTGCCTATCCCTATTGTGTACCCCATTGTGGTTATTCTTAAAACTACACCACATGGGGCTCTGACCTGTGGTGAACTCACAATATCGTCAGATCCTCAGCTCAGGCCTGCATGAGCCATACATTAATGTATATACATTGCACATGGACAATCATGGTGAGTTTGCTTGATGGGGGAAACTCACAAGGTGTCCCTGCATAATGTATAACTAAACTGGTGAGATGAAATGTTCATCTCACCTCAACTTACACCTGTGTCAACCAAAAACGTTTCCCTAGACTACAAAACTTCAAGTAAACTATATTTTTTAAAATGCATTGGGTGATAGTGAACCAAAAAAATTGTTATGGGTACTTGGCTTACCTAGATAACATACATTTCATTGACACCATAGACTTAAATACAGCAACCTTCAGTTCCGAAGAGGAGGAAAACGTATTATAACCTACACATTTTAGATCTTCTAATATTGAAACTATATTTTAAATTGTTGTATCAGTTCAATTTTATCATCACCACCAGAATTACCTAAATTCTCATTTGATAGATTTAAAAATATATAGTATAGATAATGCATATTTCTATATCTTCCTTGTAAATAACAGTATATTTTATTTCACATTAGCCAATTTACTAATTTTTGCACTCAAAATATTTTGAAATTATTAATAAAGGATGTATTTTAGTCAGTGAACAAAATTCTCAAAAATATTTTCTTCAAGGAACAAACCAAGGTGTGCTTCCAACTACTATGCAACACCTCAATAACAGCAGAGCTACCAGTAGCAGAAACTTAACAGTAGTGAGAGAACATTTCCGAGAAAATAAAGACACAACACCAGTGAAAAATGGTGACAGGACCTGAGAACAGACCACAGAAATATCCCAGAACAAGAAAACAAAACATCACAAAAAGCAGACATTCAACAGTTGGTCAAGAACATGAAGAGCTGGACATCAGCTGATTCACACCTACAGGCTAAAGAAATAACATCTATACATGAAAACCTGGCAGCACAGAAGAACCACCTGCTAGTAGTAGGGTCCTACCCAGAATGGCTACAGAAGGAAGGATAGTGCTGATTGTGAAATACCCTCACAAGCGTACAGCACTGTCTGGATACAGATTTAAGAGGCATACCACCATCAGCCATCCCCTCTAAATTGATGACATTGAACCGTATGCTAAGAGAGAATGAGACATTGATGGACTGATCCCCCTGACACAAATTTACTGTGAAGAATTTAGGGTGTCATTCAGACTAGGAAAGTGTGGCCAGATGGTATTAAAAGTCGGGAAGACACTGAGACTGATGAAATGGAACTGACAGCAGGGCACATAGCATACATCAGCTACAAGTACCTTGGTATCCCAGTACTGAAATATACTTAATTCAATTAAATAATTTGATTAATGTAGGACCTCATATCTTTATAGGATTAACATATTTTATTTGCATAAAAGGAGCTAGAAAGTCTATTTATCATTTCCACCACCCCTGTCAGACAGGATGTCAGGAGAGACCCAATTCTCATATATCACTGTGTTAAGAGGCCCAAACATATAACTTAATTATATTCTGTGGATTATTGTATTCTAGAAGCCTGATGCATATGGTAACAATTCAGCTATCAGGCTGATGAATGAACTATTATAGTACAAAAAGTCCAGTAATGTTTGAACTGACATTGCAATCTAGGTCTTCTGTGAAATATGAGGGCTTCATTTTTTTTTTTTTTTGTATTACAGAACTATTCCCCTTTTGTTTAATCATATCACACCAAGTATAATAATTTATTATAACACATTGCTTTAATTCTATAAGAAACCCAGTGATTACCAATCTACCCTTTTAACTATTCTAACATATTTTTTGATCAAGTAATTTTATATATATACACGCCTCCTACTTTTTTGAACCTCCATTTTTATACATATCATACCTGGCGGGAGTGTTTAACTTAATAGAGGTAAAAAAAAAAATAAAAAAAAAAAAAAAAACACTGCAAATTCTAATTCTCTACCAATATAAAAATCATAAACAGAGCATCTCAGTGTATTTTAGAAAGGATTTCATCTTGGAAGATTGCTTTACTACATTGGTCCAGGAACAAATAACAACTTTAAAGTTATTTTGTTTTTTGGTTATTTTATGAAAGATAATCTGATCTGTTACTAAAACTCTGATAGGACAAACAAAACACTCTTCTTGGAATCAACAGCATTTAACATTTAATGGTGGAGAATGTGGGCACAGTTTAAGTCAGTATTATTTCTGATTGACGAAAGATTCAGCTACAAGCCACAGAAGATAAACGAAGAACAATTCAAGCTGTTCCCTACAACAAGTGTTGGTTTCCTGAACAGGAGGTAACTAACATATGTTGACTGAAAGTTGCATTACATTCTAAGAACTCTTTGTTTAAACCAAAGAGAAGCTATGCGGAGGCAAATGTGAGGTAGGAAGAAAATTGTTTGAACATGGTTATTATTGTTCCAGTACTGGAGGATAAATGAAGATAGATGAACTTGAGACGATTCCAAAGCCTTAATGTTTCAAGTCTATTTTGAAGAAATGCATGCCGGCTTCAAATAAGAGAAGATTTGCTTGGCAGAGGACCCTCAAGATAACTACATATCTGGAGAAGTTTTGAACCAGAAGAAGGTGTGCTCTACTGGAAGTCACAATACTGTAAACTAGGTATGCATGTTGTTTTGCAAAAATGCAGTTTCCCTATCCTGAACAAAAATAAATAAATATGCAATGCCATGGGGCTGGCATAATAATGATTTAACGTGCATTGAGGATGTTTCCTTAAAATAGTCCCTGCAGAGAGCCCTTAATAGTGTGCGAAGATCTCTACTAAGAAGAGGCAGAGACAATTAGCTCCCTATATACCACAGACTGCCAGGGAGAGGATCATCTGCTGAACAGAAAAACAATGAGCCCACCGCAAAGGTAGGACCCTGCTCATATTAGCGTTTTATAACTTTTTTTAAAAAACTCCCTTTGCCTGTTGGTCTGCCAGCATCATGGTGAAAATGTAACCATATGAGCCTCATGGGAACTGTAGTAACAGCTAACATCTCTCTATATATCTGCTGACATGGATGTAATATGCCAGACTGAGTCATGGGAACTGTAGTTAATAGCAGATGGCATGACAGGTGTTATCTGCTAACTACAACTCCCATGATCCCCATTCACCCAAATATCTAAATGATGGCTGAGCATCATAGGGACGTAATATGGGACAAAGTTGTCATAGTGGAAAGTAGAGTTGTATGGCACTGGTGGCATCAGAGCAATTTTTGGACCAGGGCCTTGTGGTTTTTAGATATGCCTCTGGGACCCACATCCCATAAATAATACTCTTCCAGCATTATGGTGGACACTTACCTGGCTGAGATTTGGTGCCCTGATGGCTCCCTGGGAGCTATTGCATCACTGCCTAGGGTTATTATGGGGTTAACCTGTACTGGGAATGCAGGAAATACAAAATAAAAAATCTGTATCTTGCCTTAGCAGAATTGAAAGCCAATTCCCATCTCAATTCCTGGTAATTACTTCTTTAAGAAGCTTAGGTAAAATATAATATGAATAAGCTCAAGGAAATTATCCAAAATACATCCATGTGAAAGTGTCTGTTAAGATGAAAGTTCCCAGTGGTGTAAGAGAGGAATAAAATAAAGCCAATAGTCTTCATGTAATAGAAGGAAAACGGTATCAGAATTTTTCCATAAACTTGGTTTTCAGATGATCAATGAATCAATATTGTGCGGACGATAAAGACAATTGAAAAAAAAAAAAAAAGAATTCCCAAACAACTATAATAATAGCCAATGAGAAAGCTCAGCTGGTAAATGCCCTGACTGCAGAGCATTTTCAAAATCAAGGTCAAATCCCAGCAAAGGTACATAAATGAGGACCATCAAGTGCGTAATAATATCTATTATTCAGCTGCCAATTGGCTTTATTCTAAAAAAGTAAGCTAAAATGCAATTTAAGTCCCACCTTGAGAAAGACGCTATATATAAATACTTTTTTTATTATATATAAATACATAGTTATTATAAATAGCATCGCTGTTGACAATGAAGCACTTAAGCATGTCGTCCCGTGACTGGGACTTTAAAAAGCACACACTGATAAAGAAAAAAAAAAAACTACAGCTACTTTTATACAAACTAAAATACAATTTGTACCAATAACAAAAAAGGGCAGTTTGTCTTCCCGAAAAGTCTGTTTGATTAAAAATATGGAATGAAATTCTAAAATCCCTGTGAGTGCCATCTTATTATCATTGGGAAAGTTACATATTGAGACGGACCAGCACCGGGGCACTTGACTACTCAAATATAAGTGAAGTGCTAATACTAGATTAGGTAGATATAGATTTATATCTATCTATGTCACCGGCAAGGTTGCCAGTTCCGGCTGAAGTCCAGATGCAAGGGCCGGAGCAGGTGTGATACCCTGTGCAGGGTGAACACTCTCCCCCAAGGGTGGAGCCCCAGGCTTTGAGAAGCCACAATTAGGGTTTTGAGGTCTTCTTTTGGGCATCTTGACAAACAGGAACAAACTGGCAAATCAGAAAATGTAGTCGGGGTCACAAGCCAACAGGTCAGTTTTGGAGAAGGATGGAGAAGCCAAGGTACTAGCCGAGTCAGGAGTGGAGATGGACGGAGTAGTCAGGGTACAGGCCAAGTAGATATTGGTAGATCAAAAAACAATAACACCAGCAAAAGACAGGCAGGCAAAATGTTCCAGCAAAGAGTGCTGGGAGGAGGGGGTTTAAATAAGGCAGTAACGATGGACAAGGAACACCTGAGCATAATTAAGTTTGGGCAGGAGGTACAGACAGACACATAGCAAGGGTGAAAAACCAAGTCCTCTGGTGGTGCACAGAATAGTCACAGGCACCAGAAACACAGAGGTCCCAGGGTTCAATCCCAGCAAAGATTACAATATATATTTATTGTAACAAATAAATCCAAAAGGAATGCCCTCACCTAAACTAGCATATATTATAAGGGGGTGCTACTGAGACTAAATAGTTATACATAATCCAAAGAGATCAGCTACACTCACCTCAAAGTAAGTAGGAGAAAAACTCTTAAAGCTACATGTTTCATGAAAGATACTTAAAACACCTATATTCATATAAACATGAGGAAACAGTTTCCTGCATGATAAAGGATTCCCCAAAACTCATTGCACTATTATATATATTATCCTCTTAAAATTTTCATGGAAGTTTTATTTGTCTGCATATAGGCATATATGTATGTATTTTTTATTTATATCTTTTATGTATGTTTTTAAAACTCTATCCAGTATTGTTCTAACTCTGAAAATACTGTTCAAGTTATATATAAGCTTTACTTGTCATATATATATATATTCTGATTAAACTGATTATTGATTGATTATTAATTTTATATATCACAAATTATTTTTATATCTTTTTATATTTATATTTTTATCTATCATTTATAGACTTATACTGAGTGCTGTCCACTTTTACTTTTTACTAGTTGCAATTTATACTTTTTATAAATTGAAACTGAGCTCCAGAATCACTAATCCTCAAAAAATTAATAAACGATTGTATATATATATAAGCATATATAAATATATATTTATTTGTTTATTTGATAAAATAAAAAAACGCTTAGTAAAAGAAAATGTTTAAGATTCAGGAAAAGTTAAAGTAAATTTTAACTGTAGCAAACTCTGTGCTCCAGCACATACTGTCTAATATTTATTTATTTTGGGAACTTCTTTCCAGCATTGTTATCTGGGCATCAAACCTGATAGCCTTGTCCTTATAATACCTGCTCTCACTACTAATATCAAACAGAAAGATGTCAATATCAAGTAACACAGACAAGTTCACATGGTTTGTGGATATTTAAATACATTTTTATTTTTTACTTTTGTTTTAAACGTTCATAATTGCATAATAAAGTTTGATTGCAATTTTAATAAAATAGTTAATCCTTCATCTGACACAACAGGTATTAAAATCCGATCCAACATTCAAAGCACCATGTTCAAGATAAAGATTTTTTATCTGTTTTTTACTTAGAATCATTTCTGTTTAAAACATCAACACTTTTTCAATTAAACATGTTTTTTTTTTTTAGAATTTGGTATTAACTTTCTACCTCTTTAACTGCAGTTATACGTACAACTTTATCATGATCAATAATGCCACTGTTTGT
Source organism: Pelodytes ibericus (assembly GCA_036172795.1). NCBI lineage: Eukaryota > Metazoa > Chordata > Amphibia > Anura > Pelodytidae > Pelodytes > Pelodytes ibericus. The sequence goes on along the minus strand of CM069863.1, from coordinate 178,952,091 downwards.
TTTTCTATCTATAGTTTCATAACGTTTGATTTTGAACCTTGCATCCTTCAGGGATGATCTGAGAAACTCTTCATCGTAAGTTAAAGCATTGAATCTCTCCGGCCCAATCATATAAAAGGTCACATTAAAAACACCAAACAGAATCAGACGTCCGCCCGGCTTCAACAACGAAGAGATCTTTCTCAGATTGCTGCAGTAAGCGGCATGATCTTTGCTGACACAATCCAGTATCCATGCGCCTATGATGCAGTCGGCTTTTGGTAACGTTATTGGATCTGTCGGGTTGTATTTGTCAAAATCACATTTTAAAACATGTTTAATTTTACTTCTTAAGGCTTCTTCTTTTTCCTGCCACACACCACTGGGGTGAAAAAATACAGAACATGAAAAAAAAGAAACAAAAATAAAAAAAAAATCCTAATGACATTATTATAAACTTTTACTTCACTACTAGAAGCGAACGTTAAAACCATTACCCCACCTCTCTATAGTAAACCCAGTTGGGGTCATTCACTTAAAGGTGAATTAAGATTAGTAGCAGGTGCATTGAAGTGAATAGCAGGTGAGTTGAGGTGAGAACATTCCATGTCACCAATTCAGCATTACATTGCGCAGGAACAAACCTGGTTAGTTCCCCTGCTAGGTCCCCTAGCTGAATTTGTTAGAGATTAAATGTTCTTCTCAGCTCAATTCACCTTCTATTCACTTTAACTCACCCGCTACTCACTTCAACTCACTTACTACTCACCTTAACTCACCTTTTAGTGAATAGCCCCAAATGTGTATCTTTGCAGATATATGATCAGGGTCTGTCGGGTCTGATCCTTATTTGCTGTGTCACCAGCATTGAGAGACAGATTAGATGGCCGAATGGTTCTTATCTGCCGACACATGTTTCTATGTTTTATGCCATGTGTGAGGACTACACCAGGATACTGATCAACCTTTAAGATGATCTCAGAATTAGATTCTAGAATCTGGCATTACATACAACCTACACAGATTGGAATCTTGTTATATTTGTGTTATTATACTGGTCTGCAATGTGTCATTGTAGAAAGCTCCTGTCCTGATATGAAATGACAGTATTTTGTTAAAGGGCTAGAACTAATGGTAGTTTCCCTGTATTGATTACATTACAAAACGTAAACCTGTCCCAGCACTGACAGAGAGAGACTCTTGGCACCCATTTGGGAAATCCAGAGAGTTGGAGCTCAGTTTAAGCCTATTTATATATGTGCTGGGTTTACACCAGAATAGGAACACTGTACATTTAACTTCTGCTCCTGTTAAAGAAGCAAACGTTTTTTTTTAATCTTAATTCCCATGTAAAGTTTTTGTTTTTCAATAGTGTTTATTTTTCAATAATTAAAGGCACTGATCAATCTTTTCCATTGTTTTTCCTTCTAATAAACTGTATTGACAAAACATATGTACAACAAATAAATGACTTGTATTCCAATAAAAAATAACAGAAATTTACAAATAAACTTCTAGTTTTTTAATTTGTTTTCATTTAAAAGAGAAATACCCCCTTTTTTTTTTTTTATAACCATTGCTTCCTGAAAGGATAAAGGGGTTAAAGGGTTAGAGGGTTAAAAAGTAAACACAAGGACAGTAGATTCTGTAGAAACCTGGCAGCTACAGGTCAGAGTATAAACTGGCATGTACTACTAATATTTATTATTTATTATTGTGCTACTAATATTTATTATTTATTATTGTGCTACTAATATTATTATTTTATCCTCCTACTAGGCCACTGAATCTAACACTTGGGCTTCAGTATCAGTAGCATCTTTTAAGAGGTAATTTCACTGATTGCAATTATTTTTAGATAAGTACATTCACGTAACACAAAGAAAATATATATATTTTAATCTCCCCTCATAGTTTCTAATGTCTTAAAACAGTAAATAACCTTTAATGAGTGTTACTGTTGCTATAGTAACAGTCCTGCCTATATCCCCACACACCTCATTTATTTGTTACATCACAATACACAAAGCTGGCTGAAGTAACGCCCCTCTACATTCCGAGCACTTGTAACTGCTTAGTTTAATGATTGGCTAATGACAAGACTTTCTTACAGCTGAGCATGAAAACATGCTGCAGAGAAAGTGAGAAAAGCCATCTGTGAAGTCCGTCTTACTGATGTCACTGGATTTAGAGGTCCCTGTGAAATGATTTTCAATATAAAGCAGGAGAAGTGTCATTATATTAAGTTAAAAAGGTGCATTTCTCAGATCTGAAATAAATCACAGATAACAGAAAAATATCTAGTGGTACATCATCTTTTACATGTACAATAAGGCATAGCTGTGGTACTTATAACCTGTTCCATTCACAGTATTGTTGTGCAAAAGTGAAAGTTATGCAGAAATGACTTCTGGTTCTATTCTGATGCATAGAATCAATACAAATGATAGAGACTAAAAGATTTAGAATCCCTAAAGTAACTTGCTGAGATCGTGCCAGTCAATAAATTGTATGGACAGAATATAACAGCCTGGACTCCATCTCCATACAAGATGACAGACTACATTAGAAGATTGTGTCTTGGTGCTTGAAATATACACAAAGGTAGATATAAATCATGATATCAAAGGCAATGTTGGATCTCCATACAGATATTGATATAGGTAAAAATAAACAATTTTAATAAATATCTTTGATGCATATTAAACCCGAATTACAAATGGCTTTAGCATTTCTGTAAAGACCACTGATGAAAATTAGAGAATATTGACATCTATTAGGTGGCTCAAGGTCATCGGAGATGCACAGACATGAAAAGTGGAAATTGTGAGCTGAGTCGCTGGTTTTTAAAGGAATTATACAGCACTTTTTAACTTTGGCTTTATATGCATCAAAGAGATTAAACATGTTTAATTTTGGTTATAAAAGATCTATAATCCATGGATTGTATTACCATTTCCCATGCAGTTCCATCAAGATCTCTGAAACATGAGTCCAATCGGTGGCGTCCTCATGTTTATTTATCCATCTCTCCAGATCTTTAATGTTATGATCATTAAATTCAAGCATAGTGATTTCTTTGAATTGATCACAAATTGAAAGCAGATGTGAAATTCCAGGGCCAACACTTATATCAATTAACAGGTCCCCTTTAACATGTCCTGCAGGTGAAAACAAACAACATTTTGTCCAGTAAATTATAATAGAGATGAAAATTACTGTGACATTAGTAACTAACATTTTCAATGGTTTTTGGATGAATGCAAATTCAGATGAAAATGGCTCCTTCGTCCAGTAGTCCTATTAACAAACAACAAAAACAAATGAAAGCCGAATGAGCAAATGCTTAATTAACGAAATCAATTAGGTGATTTGTTTATTCGGATTCTGGCAATTGCACAAAGGCGCAAGCATTCTGATCTGTTGAATTCACCTTTTCATTCAATTTGTCTTTAGTTTGGTTTATGTTGATATAATAGCATAACATCAACAACAAATTAGCTGAAATAAGTACAAAATTAAGCCAGAGATAAGCCAAACTGACCAAACTGATCATATCAGAGTCATCAGACAGTCAGTCAACTGATTATGAACTTAAACCAAATTAAACCAATTGCCAAATGGACCAGTTGCATTTTCATTCATTTGTACATTATTTTTATTTATTTTTTTATAAGAGGAGGGATATGGGAGTATACACCATTCAGCCATATTATTATGAACACTGACAGTTGGTGTGATGGGTGCTGCCATTCATGTGGATGTTACTTTGACATGTACGCTATTCTCTAATATTGGCCTCTTTCAGCCAGTGGCTGATCCAGGGGGGGGGGGGGGGGGGCAACGTGGCAATGCCCAAAGGAAAAAAAAAAAAAAACCTATTAAAAAAAAAAACGACACTTTAAAAAACAAACAAAAAAACAACACGCTTGCAGGCAGAGACGGAGGTGAGAAGGGATCGGAAGATCCCCCTCACCTTCTCTGCCTGCCTGCCAGGCTGCACGGGGAGCCGAACAGGCAGCACAGAGAAACCTCGTGCTGCCTGTTCGGCTCCCCATGAAGTCTGACACGGAAGTGACCGGCGCGCTGACGTCATACGAGCGCCGGATCACGTGACCTGTGGGCACAACCGCCTGGGAGACGAACAGGCAGCATGGAGAAGACCATGCTGCCTGCCACTAGCCACCAGGGAAAGGTAAGTGCTGGGGAGTGGGGAGATGGGGGGAATGTACTGGGGAAAGTAGCAGGGGCTTATTAATGATAGGTAACACTGACATATTATTGGGCAAATTAGCTGGGGAATATTAATGGCAACTAACACTGGCATATTACTGGGCAAATTGGCAGGGGATATTAAATGGCAAATAACACTGGCATATTCCTGGGCAAACTGGCAGGGGATATTAAATGGCAAATAACACTGGCATATTATTGGGCAAATTACCAGGGCATATTAAATGGCAAATAACAGTGACATATTACTGGGCAAATTGGCTGGGTCATATTAAATGACAAATAACACTGGCATATTATTGGGCAAATTGGCAGGGGCATATCAAATGGCAATAACACAGGCATATATTGGGCAAATTGGCAGGGGCATATTAAATGGCAAATAACACTGGCATATTATTGGGCAAATTACCAGGGCATATTAAATGGCAAATAACAGTGACATATTACTGGGCAAAGTGGCTGGGTCATATTAAATGACAAATAACACTGGCATATTATTGGGCAAATTGGCAGGGGCATATCAAATGGCAATAACACTGGCATATTATTGGGCAAATTGGCAGGGGCATATCAAATGGCAATAACACAGGCATATATTGGGCAAATTGGCAGGGGCATATTAAATGGCAAATAACATTGGCATATTATTGGGCAAATTGGCAGGGGCATATTAAATGGCAAATAACACTGGCATATTATTGGGAAAATTGGAAGGGGCATATTAAATGGCAAATAACACTGGCATATTACTGGGAAAATTGGCTGGGGATATTGAATGGCAAATAACACTAGCATATTATTGGGAAAATTGGCAGGGGCAAATTAAATGGCAAATAACACTGGAATATTATTGGGCAAATTGGCTGGGGCATATTAAATGGCAACTAACACAGGCATATTATTGAGCAAATTGGCAGGGGCATATTAAATGGCAAATAACACTGGCATATTATTGGGCAAAGAGAGAGCCATACATGGGAAGGGAGAAGAGAGAGACATAAATGGGATGGTAGAGGAGAGACATACAGACATGGGTACGCAGAGGAGAGACTGACAAATATGGGATGGCAGAGGAGAGACAGACAAACATGGGATGGCAGGGGAGAGACAGACAAACATGGCATGGCAGGGGAGAGACAGACAGATATGGGATGGCAGAGGAGAGACAGACAGATATGGGAAGGGGAGAGGAGACAAACAGTCATGGGAAGGGAGAGGAGAGAGACATAAATAGGAATGGAGAAGAGAGAGACATAAATGGGATGGTAGAGGAGAGACATACAGACATGGGTACGCAGAGGAGAGACAGACAAATATGGGATGGCAGAGGAGAGACAGACAAATATGGGATGGCAGAGGAGAGACAGACAAACATGGGATGGCAGGGGAGAGACAGACAGATATGGGAGGGCAGAGGAGAGACAGACAGATATGGGAAGGGGAGAGGAGACAAACAGACATGGGAAGGGAGAGGAGAGAGACATAAATAGGAATGGAGAAGAGAGAGACATAAATGGGATGGTAGAGGAGAGACAGACAGACATGGGATGGGAGAGGAGAGACAGAGAGATGGGAAACGAGAGAAGAGACAGACGGACATGGGAAAGAAGAGGATGCATAGACGGACATGGGAAGGAAGAGGAGAGAAACGGGCATGGAAGGAAGAGAGACAGAGGGACACGGGGAGTGAGAGGAGTGCGACAGACATGGGAAGGGAGAGGAGCATGACAGAAGGACATGAGAGAGAGGAAAAGACAGACGGACATGGGAGAGAGGATAAGACAGACGGACGTGGGAGAGAGGAAAAGACAGACGGGCATGGGAGAAAGGAAAAGACAGTTGGACATGTGCACCTCCCCTGCTTTCATCAGGATAATGCACCCTGCCACAAAGCAGGAGTATTTTGTGGAACACAATAATGAGAATTCACAATATGAAATATGTTTATTTTGTTTTATTCATAATTTATATGGAAGCTCCAAAATGCCAGTAACATTTTTTTAAATTATTTAAAGCATAATGAAAATACAATATATTATTATATTGATCTAATATATTTATCCAGTTTAATTTCTTTCCAGTGTAAAACTAAGAGAGCAGCCATGTAGCCCTACATTCATTTTCAGATGCAATTCGATCAAAATTCAATTTTTTTTTATCAAAATCCCCCAGCCGTATACTTCTTTTGTCCCTACATTAATTTTCAGTTGAAATTCAGCTCTTTCTAAAAATATTGAACTGAGGGGGAAATTTCCCTTTGTCCGAATGGAAATAACAAAACTAAAATAAGGAACGAATTTCCTCTGAAACAAAAGTATAAATGGATGAAATTTGGTTCTGCCAAAAGGACAAAAACTAAACAAAATATTGTCCGGCTCTCAACTCAATTAGTTACTAAAGATTAAAACTGTAACTTAACTATAAAGTAAAGGAATACATTTGTAACTTATTTGCAGCAAACACATTATGGAAAGAAAAATATAGATATAATACTTCTCCCTGGTCTTGAGAAAATGGGTTTAACGTCAATGAATTGATTTTGGTTTTATTTCTGATATATTTTATATACATGTTATATCGCTTTTATTCATCAAATTTCAGTTAAAAGCAGAATAAAGATATATCACATCAATATATCAACACTGTTTTACCCATATTACCATAAACCAGTGAATTAGACCTACCGTTTCTGTAGTGTTTTCCCTTGCCTCCCACCTGGCACAGACCCTACTTGGTCTTCCCTTACTAATTTTGAAAGGGATTGTTTTAATCTATTAAAAACATTTTTGGAAAACAATTTTACATCAACATGTAATAGTGATATAGGTCTAAAGCTGGGACAGTTGTCTAAATATTTCTTGGAGTTAGCCCTAAATTGACTTCTTGTGTTTGGTCTGGTATTTGGTGTTCACTGCCTATCGAATTAATAAAATGAGGTGCTAATATATCTATAAGTATGTTATAGTACATAGTGGTTATCCCGTCTGGACTTGGGTTCTTACCCACTGGAGATGATTGTTACATAAGTTAGCTAATACATCTCTAAGAATTGTCAATTGCTTGAACAGATCAGGAGAAACCACCATCAGTCACCCACTCTAAGAGGATGATATCAAGTTGTAGGCTAAGAGTGAATGAGACATCCACTTGACACAAACTTTCTGTTAAAGCATTGGGATGTCAACTGAACCAGAGAAGGGAGGCTGGATGGTAGTAAAATGAGGGAAGGCACTGGACAATAACGGGGTGAAGAATCAGAAAAACTTCTCAGAGAAGATTTATTTTAAGATTTAACCTTAACATGAAAAGGCATTTAGTTAATAAAATGTGAAACGACAAACCTGAAATAGCTTCCTGATGCATATATTTCATGCTGTCAATCACTGTTTCTTCCCGAAGATCTTTATCTGCATTAGGTGAAAAATATGTATCAGTAAAGTGCTGTGGCTCAAACCCATGAACATGGTAATGTTTACCAAGGCTGGAATCCATCTTGTCAATTAACCTGTCTGTGTTTAGTGCTGCTGTAATAATAGTAGCAACACTGATAATACATCAGGATTCATAACTGCTATATTTATAGTAAAATGCTGATGCTAAATAAACCTAAACAGCGTTGTTCTGTTGTGTAATTTGCTAATAAGCTATATTCATGATCTAATCACATGTGATACCAACAGGATTGCATTTCATAGAACAGGATGCATTCATTATAGGACATATTTCATCTTTACTCCTAGTGATTTTACAGGAAACTGTTACATTGTCATATCAACAAATATTTTTATTAGTTTATAGAAAAATAAAGCTTACTCTTCTATCTCAGAATACTAATATTTTATGCAAACAGTTTGCATTTCATCATATGATGCTCGGTAAAACAGGAGACGGCAAAATCAAGTAAGTGTTTATAATTAAATCGTATCAAATTGCACAATAATGCAGAGACCCTCGCATTCAGCTCTGAATTGGCTGTGCGCATGCTGACGACGGCTGTGTCTCGCATGTGAGACACAGATGATAGTACACCATAACTTGACCCCGAACCCCATTGAAGTCAATAGGGACACGCACTTTTGGCCACTAAAATGCCTCTAAAAAAGTCCTGGAAAGGGCTAGAGGGCTGCAAAATGAAGTAAAATGTGGGTAAGAGTAGGACAAGTGCCCTGCAAGCAAATGTGGATAGGGAAATAACTTAAAATAACATAAAATACATACAAATTACAAATACAGCTGAGCCATAAAATAGCACTAGATGGAATCTTTGATTTTAGCTTTGGAAGAACATAAATCTAAATCTAAAGCATGGCTGCCAGGAGGATCAACAAAATTATACATTTGCGAGAGGGTTGGAGTGCAGGGTATTCTCTTTCAGTTTATACTAAGTGACCCATAGGTTGAGGAGGCGGTGACCGTGGCGGTTTAGGTGGAAGCGGCGCTGGAGGAGGAGGAGGTAACCAACACTGTTTTTTTTTTGTTTTGTTTATTGGACTGCAAAAAATCCAACGCAAGACGTAAATGTACTATTTAGCACAACAATTAGAATTTTTCAAAGTGCGCTGTAAGCACAGTATTGGACTGTTCTATTTGACTCTCAGATATGAAGTGCATCTCAAGACGCAAATGTACTATTTAGCACCCAAAACAATTAGAATTTTTCAAAGTGCGCTGTAAGCACAGTATTGGACTGTTCTATTTGACTCTCAGATATGAAGTACACCGCAAGACGCAAATGTACTATTTAGCACCCAAAACAATTAGAATTTTTGAAAGTGCACAGTAACCACAGTATGTCACTGTTCTATTTGACTCTCAGATATGAAGTGCACCGCAAGGCGCAAATGTACTATTTAACACCCAAAACAATTACAAATTTTCAAAGTGCGCTGTAAGCACAGTATTGGACTGTTCTATTTGACTCTCAGATATGAAGTGCACCGCAAGACACAAATGTGTTTTTTACCACCCAAAACTATTAGATTTTTTCAAAGTGCGCTGTAAGCACAGTATTGGACTGTTCTATTTGACTCTCAGATATGAAGTGCAGGACTCAAATGTAATATTTAACACCAACAAATTACAGTATTTAAAAATGCCTAGATTTTGCCCACTGAGCTAACAGAACATGATTAAAGTCATGTGCCTGGCACTCATGCAGTTGCAAGTGCACTGCACTCTCTGTGGCACTGGGCTCATGGCAGGGTAAAAATATGTAGTATAGCACCCACTAAAATAATCACTGTAATTTGATTAATCGCTGTAGTTTGGATAATCGCTGTAGTTTGCAGATTCAACACCATAATTTTTTTTAATCTGTCACATGCTGCACTGGCCAATCACAACCATGCCATTAGTAGGCATGGCTGTGATGGCTTCTAAGAGCAAATGAGTCAAACGCTTGTTGATTGGCTGCCCTGCAGCCTTTCAAAATGCACCATTAAATCGCCGAACCCCGAACTCCAACCCAAACATACAGTGAAATGTCCGTGTTCGGGTCCGGGGTCCAAAAACCGTAATGTTCGGTACGAACCCGAACAGTGCGGTTCGGGTTCGCTCAACACTTATAACCAGAAATCCCGGTTTAATTCCCGGGACTACTCCCAACCCATCCGGTGCTTTGGATGTAAGCAGCTGGGGCACAAAAGGCCAGAGTGTCTGTTAAACACACCCAACCAAGCACAGTCCTGGAGGAGACCCGCCGGCGGAAACCAGCATAACCCTCAGCCTGCTGCCCACTGCATAGAGGAGGAGGAATATTGGGGCATCCTGCACGAAGCAGACCCCGTTCAAGCAGCCCACCGGGACAACAGACAGCAGCACTGACAAACCGTTAAAGTAAATGGGAAAGAGGTCAGTAATCTGCGAGATACCGGTGCTACTATGACCTTACTTCAAAATAACTTGGTGTCGGAGAACCAGCACACCGGGGACACTGTGGCGGTGAGGGTAGCAGGGGGCACTGTGTTCCGCCTGCCTGTTGCCTGGGTGCATTTGGATTGGGGAGTTGGTGCTAGACATGTGAATGTGGGAGTCATGAGGGATTTGCCAGCTGATGTTCTCCTCGGAAATGATTTGGCCCCCCTTGTGCTTGCCTACGCTCCAATGGGCCCCCTGATGTTAACATTGTGGTTACCCGTGCCCAGACCCGTGCCACCGAGACAGACCCGCCTGCTGCTGAGACCCAGGTAAGACTCTCCCCTGACTTGTACCCTAGAGCAAGCCCCCTTACGCTGGGATACCCCTGAGGCGTTTGGGAGGGAAACCCGGGAGGATCCGACCCTCCAGAAATATAGGGCTAGGGCCGATGCTACTGAAGAGGGGGTAGACGGGGAACGATATGAGTGGGTGGGGGACAGGCTGTATAGGATCCGTAAACCTTCCCAGAAATGGGCTGCCCCTCCGGAGAATCGCAGCTGGTAGTGCCTGCGAAATACCGGCAGTAGATTCTGCGGATTGGGCATGATGTGCCGTTAGCTGGACATCTAGGGTCCCGCCGCACAGCCCATAGGATCACCCAAAATTTATTTTGGCCCAATTTTAACCAGGATGTGCGGATATATTGTAGTACTTGTGACACATGTCAACGGGTAGGTAAGCGGGGGGACCACCCAAAAGCTAGGCTTATTTCTATGCCTATCATTGGGGAGCCCTTTTCCCGCATAGCCATTGACCTTGTGGGTCCCCTGGCCAGGGCTAGTCCATCCGGGAAGAAATACATTCTCACTGTGGTGGACTATGCCACCTGTTACCCAGAGGCAGTAGCGCTGTCTAATATTGAGGCAGAGACAGTTGCTCATGCCCTGGTTAAGATTTGTACTAGGGTAGGGTTCCCTAAGGTGATCCTCTCCAACCAGGGAACCCAGTTTACCGCTGTGCTCACCCAGCAGCTATGGAAGGTGTGCGGCATTAAACCGCTGCTCAGTTCACCTTACCAACCACAGACTAACGGCCATTGTGAGCGCTTTAACGGGATCCTCACACAGATGCTAAGGACCTTTACTGATGCTTGCAGAGACTGGGAGCGATTCCTGCCCCATCTGTTATTTGCTTACAGAGAGGTGCCCCTGGAATCTACTGGGTTCTCTCCCTTTGAGTTACTCTATGGGAGAAGGGTCCGCGGACACCTAGATCTCATTATAGGACACTGGGAGGGAGAGACAGAGCAGGAGGGGACCCCCGTAGTGCCATATGTTCTGGAACTCCGGGACCGCATGGAGAAACTGTCCCTGATGGTAAGAGAGAATCACCAGGCAGCCCAGGGGAGACAGAAAGGATGGTAAGATCGGGGTGCCCGACAGCAGGTCTTCCAGGTTGGGCAGAAGGTCCTAGTGCTCAAACGTGTGAAGACAGATAAGACGCAGGCATCTTCGCAGGGCCCGTATAAAGTATTAGCCCAGGTATGTGATACCACCTATATTATAGCCAGCTGTGCAGATGAAATGATCCAGCTGAAGGAGTACCAGGAGAGACCGGAGGATGTCGCTGCAGTGTGTGCCCTTGCTGCAGACGACCCTGAGAACTTACCCCTTCCTGATTTATTAAGGAGGGACCCCCAGACAGACCTTACTAGTCTTGTACAGCTAGAGAACCGGTTAAGTCCCGCAGAGAAGGTACAGGCAAGACAGCTTCTATGGTAGAAGAGCCCGCTCCCAAGAGCCCGGTTACACTACCCTAGCTGTACATAAGGTAGAGACCCCTGGACAGACCCTCCTGTGACAGCCCCCCTACCGTATCCCTGAAGCAGTCCGAGAAGGAATGCGGAAGGAGATACAGGAGATGACTCAGCTTGGGGTCATCGAACACTCTGATAGCCCTTGAGCCTCGCCTGTAGTCCTGGTGCCTAAGAAAGTCCAGTTCTGTGTGGACTACAGGCGGCTCAACGAGTGGACCACCACTGACTCCTACCCGATGCCCCATGTGGACGAGTTACTAGACCGCATCGCTAGGGGGCGCTATATGACTACCATAGACCATTGTAAGGGCTATTGGCAGATCCCCCTGGCTGAGTATGCTATCCCCAAGTCGGCATTTTTCACCCCTTTTGGCCTGTACCAATTTAGATTCATGCCATTCAGGATGACTCTAAATTCCAGCGTATGGTGGATAGACTCCTCAATGGCTTCTAGGAATTTTCTTGTGACTACCTGGATGACATTGCAGTCTACAGTGAGTCTTGGGAGGAACACCTGGTTCATGTAGGGGTAGTTCTGGACAAGATTTGGGAAGCTGGCCTGACCTTGAAGCCAGACAAGTGCCATCTAGGCATGGCTGAAGTGCAGTATTTGGGTCACAGAGTGGGAAGTGGGAGCCAGAGACCGGAGCCAGCCAAGGTAGAGGCAGTGGCTAACTGGCCCACACCTATCACTAAGACCCAAATACTAGCCTTCTTAGGGACAGCAGGGTACTACCGACGCTTCGTCCCTGACTACAGTACTATCACCAAACCCCTGACTGACCTGACTAAGAAGAATTTACCTAAGTAGGTCCTGTGGTCTCCAGCTTGTAAAGCCGTGTTTCAGGAACTGAAGCAGGCTCTTGTGAATGCCCCTGTACTGGCTGCCCCAGTACCTATCAAGCGTTTACTCGTCCATACAGATGCTTCCATGTATGGACTGGGGGCTGTGCTGAGCTAGGTCAGGGAGGATGGAGTGGAGCACCCTGTCACATATCTCAGCAGAAAATGGCTACCACGGGAAGTGAGTTATGCAGCAGTGGAGAAAGAATGTTTGGCCCTGGTTTGGGCACTGAAAAAACTGAACCCTTATTTATATGGACAGGAATTTTCCCTTGTAACTGACCACAATCCCTTGGTCTGGCTTAACCATGTCTCAGGAGACAATGGTAGGTTGCTACGGTGGAGCATATCCCTGCAACCCTACTACTTCACCATCAGCTACCGAGCCGGTAAGCACAACGGGAATGCTGACGGATTATCTCAGCAAACTGACATTCCTACAGCCTCCTAGTCTGGTCATCCCCAAGTTGACCCGCAAAGGGTCAAGCCGGGTCTGCCGGAGTGTCCCACAAATTGCCTTCGTCTATCTTTCGATTAATTGCCTGTCCGTACCCTCCGTTCTTTTATTTCACAAACTACCGAATAAACTACTGGGTGGAATTGTCTGATTCTGAAAAAGGTATGTTTTAGGGGAATGTGATGCATATTTTGAAAGTTATCAATATTGTTAGATAGTCACATTCTGTGAGCATATTACTTTACATGTAATGTTTAATTCTGTGAGTAGACCACTCTAAAGGTTTATAATGTGACAATCCTGGATAGTTTACTCCAACATCCATTGTTCTGTATTAACTGGATTAACTGATTATGTTATGTTCATTATGTCTCTTACTGTGTGTTTTGCAATTAGGTCTACTCACTGTATGCTAATTCCTATTTGGTTTGCAGTCTGAAAGTCTAATGTTTTCCTAGCCCCAGTTAGTTGGAGAACTATGTTTAGTTCCATTCCCCCCCCCCCCCATTGTATACTCATTTCTGTGATGTCATGTTTATGTCTTTTTATAAGTCTGTGTTGTTACACAAATAAAGTAGATCTCTGTTTAACCCTCAACACGGAGATTGGTCTCATACCTGGGGGTATGGGATTCGGATGATTTACTCGTGCAGCTGTTTGGTTCGTGAAGGATTTCGGATGGTTCCTGTTTGCCTAATTGGAACTGCTGTTAGATGCTTCTTCATTCAGAAAAGGAACATCCTCAGCGCTATTAACCTCTCCTATACAGGGGTGTAACGTAACACCATCTCTCCTATGTTCCTAGTTTGGCTTTATGTACTTACAAAAATTTAAAATATTTGCATCCTTTGTATTATATGTTTAATCTGCACAACTCCATTCTCTATCATAGTGTTAAAGTAACATGCATACTGTACATGTTGTGTACGTTCTATCTGTGACAATACAAATTATAATTTTTTAAAAAAAAGTGTAAAATGCTAATAAGATATCTTCATGACCTAATCACATGCGCTACCAACAGGATCTCCTCTCATAGAACAGGATGTGTTTATTACATTTTTATAGAAAATTATAAAACAGACAAGTAGGTATGTGAGTTGAAGAAAAAAAATGTTTTTCGTTTATAGAAAAATCATTGACAATCTTTTATATTAAATTAATTTTAACGTGACAATATATAACAGCAGTTACAACTAAATAAATCAGAGAACAAGAACACGAATTTAAGACTTTTAAATTCCTGGTGAAATGTTGAGTAGGGTTGGCATCTAGCAGGTATATTATCAGCAGGCCAGTAGAAAATTGGCTTGAGGCCAAAGTTAACAAAGGTGGCAAAAGTTCAATAAGTACTTTTTCGCTGAAGCATTTCTATTTTGATTTGCTGCACTTAACGCAATCTTTCAATGAAGCACACAAGAGTTAAATAAATACATAAGATAGCAGATAGCCTACATGCCTCATCCTTTTGTTTATGATTAGTTCTTCTTCTATAGTATTTAAATATTTTAATTAATGATGCATTGTGCGTGAAATTTAGAACATTTCTCAGATGGTTTAATTTTATTCTTGTGACTCAGAAAACTAATATTTTTATCCAAACAGTTTTTGTTTGAGCATATGATGCTCGGTAAAACAGAAGACAGCATGGTAAGCATTAGTTTCACTGTAGTCATGTGAAAAATAAACATTATATAATAGAACAGTTATAACACATGGTTGGTCGGGCAAACAAAATAACATTAGTTCACTTAATTATTACAGAAAAGTAATAATAGAAAGAGCAAAAAACATGGGAAAATGGAAAACATAAGAAACTAGAAGAAATGAATTCTGATCCATGTTACCTTCCAGCATTATTGTACATGTTAAAGAGACTATAAAAAGAGGGAGTGAAAATGACAAGGCAAAACAAAAATTTGGTGGTTCTGAAGGAGGGCCAAAAAGGGTGCTTCATTGCTCACTTTTGTGGCCATGGGAGAAGCTTGCTCAAGGTCGAGCAAGCAAAGTGCCTGGGGAAGAGGGAGGGGGTTGATCCTCTAATTAGAAATAAATATATTTGAGGTATCTAGTGACTGTGGGATGGATGCCACGTCAGTGAGCTCAAGACAGTATTTGTGCAGCAATTAATCTCTTCTTCAACAGCAGTCTTTGAGGATTATACAATGGGGTTGGATAAGTCCTGAAAAAGAGGTGAGATTAAATGCTCAATGAATGCTCATGGGAGCACCACGGAGTCAGGACTGCATGCGACATGGGGCAGTCTTCCGAATTCTGTTTAGTGGTTGAGGGCTGCGGCAGCAGGGGGAGGTCTATGTCCCAAATAAATACTTCAGTTCTTGACGAATTCTCGATAAAAAGGATCTTGTTACCCGTTGAGACCATCAGCATCTGCATCTAATTGTGTAAAGTATGGGTCTCAAGGAGCACCGCCAGTACATTGTGACTGGCGCAATGTCATAATACTTTTGTATTGCAAATCTGTCAAAATATATTGAGACTTTTTTATGCCCGGTGTTCAAGAAAGCTTTTTTATCACCCATGAAGGTTAAACAGACCTCTCTGGCCTTCGGTATGCCCTAAATCATGACAATAGCATGCCTAAGTTTGGCATCCATTGGGGAGACCTGTCGTTCTGAACCTCGGACCTTTATCAAGACTCAATCGAGGTTCGGACTGAAACGTCGATTATGTTGACGATTCTTACATTGTGATCTCATGAGTATCGACTTAAGAATTTTAAAATTGTTTCACAAAGACCCGTGAGTGCGTGGTGTTTTTTATATCCTTTTGGACTTGTATGTATCTGGAGCTGCACAGCACCCGGGCTAATGATATTCCTGAAAGCTGAGTGCACCTTCTTTGGACATTGTATATATATATATATATTCTGATCAAACTTATTATTGATTGATTATTAATTTAATATATTAAAATTAATTTACATCTGCATTCATTAGCAGTGTTTAGGTGCCATTTATAGACTTATTTAGAGTGCTGTCCAGTTTTACTTATATACTGCAACTGGGCTCCAGAATCACTAATCCAAATATATATATTATTTAATAAAAAAAAAGAAAAGTGTTTAGTAAAAATAATGTTTAAGATTTAGGACTAAAGAACATTTTAACTCTGTGCAGCAATACATACTATGTAATATTTAATAATTTTGGGAACTTCTTTCCAGCATTGTTATCTGGTTATCAAACCTGATAGCCTTGTTCTTAAAATCCCTGCTCTCACTACTAATATAAAACAGAAAGATGTCAATATTAAGTAACACAGACAAGTTCACACGGTTTGTGGATATTTAAATACATTTTTATTTTTTTTAAACGTACATAATAAAGTTTAATTACAATTTTAATAAAATAGTTCAAAGTTTTCCTTCATCTGACACAACAGGTATTAAATCTGATCCAAGATTCAAAGCAACATGTTCAAGACAAAGATTCTTTAACTGTGTTTTTTACTTAAAATCATGTCTGTTTAAAACATCTACACTTAATGAAATTTTTCAATTAAACTTAAGGTTTTTTTTAGCATTTAGTAGTAACTTTCTACCTCTTTAACTGCAGTTATACGTACAACTTTATAATGATCAATAATGCCACAGGTTGTTTTTCTATCTATAGCTTCATAACGTTGGATTTTGAACCTTGCATCCTTCAGGGATGATCTGAGAAACTCTTCATCGTAAGTTAAAATATGGAACTTCTCTGACCCAATCATATAATATGACATATTAATATCTCCAAACAGAATCAGATGTCCGCCCGGCTTCAGCAATGAGGAGATCTTTCTCAGATTGCTGCAGAAAGCGGCATGATCTTTGCTGACACAATCCAGCATCCATGTGGTTACGATGCAGTCGGCTTTTGGTAACGTTATTGGATCCGTTGGGTTTTCTTTGTCAAAATCACATTTTAAAACAAGTTTAATTTTTCTTCTTAAGGCTTCTTCTTTTTCCTGCCACACATCACTGGGGTGAGAAAAATACAGAACATGAAAAAAAGAAACAAACTGAAAAAATAAATCCTAATGACATTATTATAAACAATCCCCTTTGCTTCTGCTTCATCTAATAGAACCATGCATTAGAACGGTGCTGTACTCAACTATTGCATCTCAGGATTACTAGGGTAGTGGCTGCTTTAAGAGTGTGTATCTCCCTGCTGTTTCATTTTAAAGAGGCACCAAAGGTTTATTTTAACTTGTACTTCACTACTAGAAGCAAACGTTAAAACCATTTTCCCACATGTCTATAGTAAACCCAATTTGTGCTATTCATTAAAAGGTGAGTTGATAAGCAGGTGAGTTGAGGTGAGTAGCAGGTGAGTTGAAGTGAATAGCAGGTGAGTTAAAGTGAATAACAGTTGAGTTGAAGTGAATAGCAGGTGAGTTAAAGTGAATAGCAGGTGAGTTGAAGTGAATAGCAGGTGAGTTGTGGTGAGATGAACATTTCATTCTGGCATTACATTCAACCTTCACAAATTGGAATCTTGTTATATTTGTGTTATTACACTGTTCTGCAATGTGTCATTTTGGCAAGCTCCTGTCCTGATTTGAAATGACAGTATTTTGTTTAATAAAAGGATAGAACTAATGGTAGTTTCCATGTATTGATTTCATTCCAAAACGTGAACTTGTACCAGCACTGACAGAGAGAGACTCTTGGCACCCATTTGGGAAATGTAAAGTGTTAGAGCTCAGTTTAAGCCCTATTTATGTATGTGCTGGGTTTACACTAGACTAGGGACACTGTACGTTCAACTTCTGCTCCTGTTAAAGAAGTAAATGTTTAAACAAATCTTTAGTCCCATGTAAAGTTTTGCTTTTTTCCCATAAAGTTTTTGCTTTTCAATAGTAAGTGTTTATTTCTCAATAAGTAAAGACACTGATCAATCTTTTCCATTGTTATACCTTCCAATAAACTGAACTGACAATACATATGTGCAACAAATAAATGGCTTGTATTCCAATAAAAAAAATAACTTAGACGTTTGCAACTAAACGTATAAGTTTTTTCATTTGCTTTCATTTAAAGGAGAAATACACTGATTCTGTAGAAACCTGGCAGCTACTTGTCAGAGGATGAACTGGCATGTACTATCAATATTACATGCTATTGTATCCTCCTACTAGGCCACTGAATAGTACACTTGTATTTCAGTATCAGTAACATATTTTAAGAGATAATTTTACCTATTGCAAAAAAAATTTAGATAAGTATATTTGCGTAAAATAAAGATTTTTTTTTATCTTCCCTCATCTCTTCTAATGTCTTAAAACAGTAAATAACCCTTAATGAGTGTTACTGTTGCTATAGTTACTGTTGCAAATGGAGATCTGTTATCAGATATTACTGTAGGTGAAAGTTTAGGATCTAGTGATCACCAGACAGTGTGGTTTAATATAAGAACAGTGACGCAGTCACACCACACAAAAACAAAAGTTTTAGATTTTAGAAAAACAGACTTTTCTAAAATTAGATTAGATGTGAAGGAGTCATTATCAGACTGGAGCAATTTAAATGGAGTCCAGGAGAAATGGGATTATCTAAAAGTTGCACTACTGAAGGCAACAGAAAATTGCATAAGGCTTGTCAGTAAGAGCAAAAAATTGAAGAAACCACTGTGGTACTCTGCAGAGGTGGCTAAAATAGTAAAAAATAAAAAGCTAGCATTTAGTAATTATAAAAATACTCAGAGTGAGGAAGATAGAAAGATCTATAAGAGTAGGCAGAAAGAGGCAAAGCAAGCTATAAGAGCTTCCAAAGCACACACAGAAGAGACTATAGCCCAGTCAGTGAAAAAGGGGGATAAAACATTTTTTAGATACATACATGAGAAAAGGAAAGTAAAACAAGGATTAGTTAGATTAAAAACAAAAGAAGGATGCTATGTAGAAGAGGATAAAGGCTTAGCAGACTGCTTTAATGAATATTTTTGTTCAGTTTTTACAAATGAAAATGAGGGTAAGGGACCTCATTTAGGGAAAAAGACTAATGAGTCTTTTGATGCATGTAAGTTTACAGAGGAAGAGGTTTTACTTCAGCTGTCTAAAGTAAAGACAAATAAGTCGATGGGACCTGATGGGATACATCCAAAGTTATTAAAAGAACTTAGTGGTGTACTAGCAAAACCGTTAACAGATTTATTTAACCAATCATTGTTAACGGGAGTAGTTCCAGAAGATTGGAAATTAGCTAATGTTGTGCCCATTCACAAGAAAGGTAGTAAGGAGGAGGCGGGCAACTATAGACCAGTAAGTCTTACTTCAGTAGTGGGGAAAATAATGGAAACCTTGTTAAAGAATAGGATTGTTGAACATCTAAAGTCGCTTGGATTTCAAGATCAGAGACAGCATGGGTTTACTTCAGGGAGATCATGCCAAACTAATCTTATTGATTTTTTTGATTGGGTAACTAAAATAATAGATCAGGGTGGTGCAGTAGACATTGCTTACCTAGATTTCAGTAAGGCTTTTGACACTGTCGCACATAGAAGGCTTATCAATAAACTGAAATCTTTGAGTTTGGATTTCAATATTGTTGAATGGATTAGACAATGGCTGAGTGACAGGCAACAGAGGGTTGTAGTCAATGGGGTATATTCGATGCAAGGTCTTGTTACTAGTGGGGTACCTCAGGGATCTGTTCTTGGACCCATTCTCTTTAATATTTTTATTAGCGATATTGCAGAAGGTCTTGTTGGTAAAGTATGTCTTTTTGCTGATGATACAAAGATTTGCAGCAGGGTTGATATTCATGGAGGGATAAGCCAAATGGCAAATGATTTAGCTAAACTAGAAAAATGGTCAGAGCAGTGGCAACTGGCATTTAATGTGGACAAGTGCAAGATTATGCACCTTGGGCGTAAAAACCCAAAAGCAGAATATAGACTATTTGGTACAGTCCTAACCTCAACATCTGAGGAAAGGGATTTAGGAGTAATAATTTCAGAGGACTTGAAGGTAGGTAGGCAATGCAATAGAGCAGCAGGAAATGCTAGCAGAATGCTTGGTTGCATAGGGAGAGGTATTAGCAGTAGGAAGAGGGAAGTGCTCATGCCATTGTACAGAGCACTGGTGAGACCTCACTTGGAGTATTGTACGCAGTACTGGAGACCTTATCTCCAGAAGGATATTGATACTTTGGAGAGAGTTCAGAGAAGGGCTACTAAACTGGTTCATGGGTTGAAGGATAAAACTTACCAGGAAAGGTTAAAGCATCTTAACATGTATAGCTTGGAGGAAAGACGTAACAGGGGGGATATGATAGAAACATTTAAATACATAAAGGGAATCAACACAGTAAAGGAAGAGAGTATATTTAAAAGAAGAAAAACTACCACAACTAGAGGACATAGTCTTAAATTAGAGGGGCAACGATTTAAAAGTAATATCAGGAAGTATTACTTTACTGAGAGGGTAGTGGATGTATGGAATAGCCTGCCAGCAGAAGTGGTAGAGGTAAACACAGTCAAGGATTTTAAGCATGCGTGGGATAGACACAAGGCTATCCTAGCTATAAGACCGGGAACGGGGGACTAATAAAAGTACTCAAAAAAAAAAAATTGGGCAGACTAGATGGACCGAATGGTTCTTATCTGCCGACACATTCTATGTTTCTATGTTTCTATGTTTCTATAGTAACAGTCCTGCCTATAGCCCCACACACCTCATTTATTTGTTGCATCACAACACACAAAGCTGGCTGAAGTAACGCCCCTCTACATTCCGAACACTTGTAACTGCTTAGTTTAATGATTGGCTAATGACAACACTTTCTTACAGCTGAGCATGAAAACATGCTGCAGAGAAAGTGAGAAAAGCCATCTGTGAAGTCCGTCTCACTGATGTCACTGGATTTAGAGGTCCCTGTGAAATGATTTTCAATATAAAACAGGAGAAGTGTCATTATATTAAGTTAAAAAGGGTGCATTTCCCAATTATGAAATATATCACAGGCAAAAGAAAAAAATCTAGTGGTACAGCACCTTTTACATGTACAATAAGGCATAGCTGTGGTAGTTATAACCTGAATCTTTCACAGTATTATTGTGCAAAAGTGAAAGTTATGCAGAAATGACTTCTGGTTCTATTCTAATGCATAGAATCAATACAAATGGTAGAGACTAAAAGATTTAGAATCCCTAAAGTAACTTGCTGAGATCGTGTCAGTCAATACATTGTAAACACAGAATGTCGCAGTCTTGGTTCTTGAAATACAAAAAGGTAGATATAAATCATGATATCAAAAGCAATGTTGGGACTCCATACATATTTGGATATATGTAAAAATAAACATTTTTAATAAATATCTTTGATGCATATTAAACCAGAGTTAAAATTTCTATGAAGACAATTGACTAAAATTAGAGAATATTGACATCTATTAGGTGGCTCAAGGTCATCTTGGGTCATATGAGATGCACAGAAATGAAAAGTGTAAATTGTGAGCTGAGTCGCTGGTTTTTAAAGGAATTATACAGCACTTTTTAACTTTGGCTTTATATGCATCAAAGAGATTAAACATGTTTAATTTTGGTTATAAAAGATCTAGAATCCATGGCTTGTATTACCATTTCCCATGCAGTTCCATCAACATCTCTGAAACATGAGTCCAATCTGTGGCGTCCTCATGTTTATTTATCCATCTCTCCAGATCTTTAATGCTACGATCATTAAATTCAAACAAAGTGATTTCTTTGAATTGGTCACAAATTGAAAAATAGATGTGAGATTCCAGGGCCAATACTTATATCAATTAACAGGTCCCCTTTAACATGTCCTGCAGGTGAAAACAAACAACATTTTGTCAAGTAAATTTCTGAGCTTTGGTATCAGTAAATAATAATAGAGATGAAAATTACTATGACAGATTAGTAACTAAACATTTACAATGGCTCCTTCATCCAGTAGTCCGAATACCAAACACCAAAAACAAAAAACAAAAACAAACGAAAGCCGAACGAGTAAATGCAAAATGAACGAAATTAATTTGATCATTCATTCATTCGGATGCTGGCAATTGCATTCAAATCATCTTTAGTTTAACTTACATTGTTTTAAAAGCATTACATCAACAACAAATTAAGCCAAAATAAGGACAAAATTGAGCAGAATTGAACAAATTGCTACACGTATGATTTCCACAGATCATATCAGAGTCATCAGACAGTCAGTCAACGGAAGCTGAACTTAAGCCAAATTAAAGGAATTCCCAAATGGATAAATTGCATTTTTATTCATTTATACATTATAATTATTTTTTTTATAAGAGGAGGGATACTGTTCATCCATATTATTATGAACACTGACAAGTGGGAAGACAGGGTGATGGGTCCTGCCATTCATGTCAATGTTACTTTGACACCTACCACCTACCTAAGTATTGTTGAGGACCATGTACACCCTTTAATGGAAACAGTATTCTCTAATAGCATTGGCCTCTTTCAGCAGGATAATGCACCCTGCCACAAATGGTTCAGGAATGGTTTGTGGAACACAAAAATGAGTTCAAGTCCAAATTCCCCAGATCTCAATCCAGCTGAGCATCTGTGGGAAGTGCTCGACAAATAAGTCCAATCCATGGAGACCCCACCTCGCAACTTACAGGACTTAAAGGATCTGCTGCTAACGTCTTGGTGCAAAAAAACAGAGCGAAAGGTAAGGTTAAAACACTGTGAAAATAAATAAATAAACGTTTATTGTATGTGAAAAATGCAGCTTCTTCCAAATACTCCTCAAGGTACTTATATATAGAGATAGATAGGGAAGTGGGGCAGTGCTGGATTACACATGAAACAATAGAAACCCAAAGAAAATCACAGTGTAATAAGTAGAATACATAATACAAAATGGTGTTTTTGATAATGTATAGTATCACACTCACAAAACCAGGTGAGTGTCAGGCATCAATAAAACAGTGGTCCAGGGTATCTGGAGAAGGTGTCCCTGTGCAGAAAGCACATAGGGCAGTACTGTTGGTGATATAAAAATGCCTCCTTTGTTGGAGACACTTACATAGTAGAAAGGCCCACACGTAGAAGGGCCCACAATTTGGTCTAAAACAGCAATAAAAAATGGTCTGAAGAATAGTCCCATGCAGAGTGTAGATAATAGAAGCCTCCCTATGCGTTTTGCTGAGTGCAGTCCCAGCTTCCTCCCTGTACCTCCCTGTAATTCCTCCGTATTGTGATTTTACTTCCAACTTCCGGTCACACATGCTTACCGGAAATAACATATGAGTTCCACCGCCGCCTTTATGCGTTCCACCTTGTGTGTATCACATTCAGTAGTTGCTTCTACGGGGACAAGGAAGAACCAGCAGCCTTCTTGATTCCTTAAAGAGAGCATTAAAGTGGTTGTTCTTCCTTGCAGGTGTCTGAAAATATATTATTGTATTCTCTTTTTGATTAGAAATGAGCTTATACATATACATAATGCATAATCATAATATTATATAAAGCATTATCTAAAAACATTATATAGGAAAAAAAAACTATATTAAAAAAACATATAAAAAATGTTATGTAAAAAATGTAGGGGGAGGGGGAAGAATTCTTTTTAAGACAGTTCCACTTGGTCTCTTTTTCACCATAAGGTCATAATAAAGGTTTATACAGTGTATAAGTTCAGTTTTCCTCTTTTTTATGTATCCTAGTTCTATTATAAACATAAGCTGTTTTTTAAATGTATGTTGTCTTTTTTAGATAATTTAAAAGTATTTTTAAATAAGTGTATTTCAATGAATATATAAAACACTGAATAAACAATATAAAGACATTTTCTTTCTGTTTATATTGTTTCATGTGTAATCCAGCGCTGCCCCCACTTCCCGATCTATCGCTAATATCTTGGTGCCAGATAACATGACAAACCTTCAGATGTCTGGTGGATGCCATGCTTCAATGCGTCAGAGATGTTTTGGTGGCAAAAGAGGACCCACACAATACTAGGCAGGTGGTCATAATGTTATGGCTGATTGGTATAAATGTCTGTCTATATTTCTCAATGTTGCATAATGTATTACTAAGAATTGTGATACTGATAGATGTGAAATTTTTAAAAGTCTATAAATTTCACATCCATAATTATACTAATACTTGGTGCTACCTTTGTATGTATGTTATATGTTAAAATATAAAAAATATATAATAAAAAAAAATGTAATCAATGCAGCCTCAGCACTTGACAGTATGTCTTGCTGAATTTAAAGTTTGAAAGCCCATCTTAATTTCCTCTTTCATAAATAAAGCCCTCTTTTTGAGTAGGTCTTTCACTTCAACAGGATGTAACAATACTGGCAGAAAAGCAGCAGGTATCTAAAAAATGGTGGCTCTTTTACAAAATACTGTCTTCTTCAAAAGTAAAAAAAAACAAAAACTTAATAGAGTTTACTGTACCTTTAAAGCCAACTATTTCCATTGTAAAACTAAGAGAGCAGCCATGTAGCTCTACAGACATTTTCGGATGGAATTCGGTCAAGATTCAACACTTTTTATCCTAATCTCCCAACCGTATATTTCTTTTGTCGCTACATTAATTTTTGGTTGAAATGCAGCTCTTTTTTAAATGATCAAATTATGAAATGATTGAACTGAGGTCAAATTGCCTTTGGTCCGAATGGAAACAATAAAACGAAAATAAGAAATGAATTTCCTCTGGAACGAATGCATAAATGGATGAAATTTGGTTTGGCCAAAAGGACGAAAACGAAAAAAAATTTGGCCGGCTCTCAACGCTTCTAGTAACTAATGATTTAAAGTGAAACTTAACTATAAAGTAAAGGAATACATTTTTAACTTATTTGCAGCATACACATTGTGGAAAGAAAAATATAGACATAATATATCATAAAATATCAATAAAACTCCCACACCTTAGGAAAATTGGTTTAACGCCAATGAAATGATTTTGTTTTAATTTCTGATATAAGAAGATCTGAAATATAAATTTTCTCTCTTTTATTCATCAAATGTCAGTTAAAAAACAGCATTTACATAAATGACATAATTATGTCAACTGTGTTTTTACCCATATTACCATAAACAAAATCCAAAAACCTATAAACCCATCCCACTATTTCATATCAGAATTTCAATCTGTTCATTTATAAAACAATACCTAAACAGATACAATAAATCCCAAATTTTGTTCTCATGTAACTTACCTATGAATTATAATCCTATTTATATTATCTATTACTAACAGTTTTGGAAAACAATTTACATCAATATGTAATAGTGAGATAGGTCTAAAGCTGGCACAGTTGTGTAAATCCTTGCACTTTTTTGGAATTAACACTAAGTGGGCTTCTTGTGCGTGGTCTGGTAGTTGGTGTTCACTGCCTACCACATTGAAAGCTTTAATAAAATGCGGTGCTAATGTATCCACAAATATTTTATAGTACATTAGCTCATCTGGACTTGGGCTCTCATCCACTGGAGATGATTGTTACATAAGTTAGCTAGTACAGCTCTAAGTATTGTCAACTCCCTGAACAGATCAGGTGAAACCACCATCAGCCACGCACTCTAAGAGGATGATATCAAGTTGTAGGCTAAGAGTGAATGAGACATCCACTTGCTGATCCACTTGACACAAGTTTTCAGTTAAAACATTGGGAATTCAATCGAACCATGATGGTAGTAAAATGAGGGAAGGCACTTAACACTAATGGGGTGGAGAATCTAGGATAACATTTGTTTTAAAGATTTAACCTTAACAAGAATAGGAAGTAAGTTAATAAAATATGAAACTACAAACCTGAAATAGCTTCCGTGTGCATATATTTCATGGTGTCAATCACTGCTTCTTCTCCAAGATCTGTCTCTGCATTAGGTGAAAAATATGTATCAGTAAAATGCTGTGGATCAAACCCATGAACATGGTAATGTTTACCAAGGCTGGAATCCATCTTGTCAATTAACCTGTCTGTGTTTAGTGCTTCTGTAATAACAGTAGCAACATTAATAATAAATCAGGATTTATGACTGCTGTATTTATAGTAAAATGCTGATGCTAAATAAACATGTTGTGTAATTTGCTAATAAGCTATATTCATGATCTAATCACATGTGTTACTAACAGGATCTCCTCTCAAAGAACAGGATGCATTCATTATAGGACATGGGTTGCCACCTGACTGATATTTTACTGTCAGGTAGAAAAGTTGAGGCCTCGCTATGCCTGCCTGGATTAAAAATAAATAACATTCTCCAGGAGACTTGGACCTGGCGATATGGTTCCTCACCTTTTGGCTCAGGAAAATGGGCCATCCATAAAAAATAAATAAATAAAAATAATCCATCTTTCTCTAAAAAATCCACACCAGAAAAAACCAAGGTTTTTGGCAACCAATATGGTGGTATATCACCCTTGAATACAATTTGGATTTGGCCATTTCAATTCTCCAGATCTGGCCAATTTAAAATAGAAAGTTAAAAATATAATAAAAAAATGTTACAAAAAGCCCCCCCCCCACCAGGGACAGTGGACTTCTGCTTGCCCCATAAATAAAAATATAACCCCAGCCACAAATACAATTAGGGGGTGCCATGGCTTGTAGCCCTGTCCTCACAAAAATTAATGGGGCTGGGAACCAGCAAACCAGTTACCAGCCCCAAAAAATATTTATGTGCATTATAAACAGCACTGGGAATCATCAAATGTTTTTTTGTTTTTTTTTTGGTTGGCCACTTTTCCTGGGCCAAAGAGAAGGATCAAGGACATCATTGACTTCAAGAACAGCTCATTATTGTAATCACAGTACACTCTTTTAGTGGACCGTGGTTTTTTTTCAGGTTACTCACCTCACACACACACACGTAACTGAGCAAGGTTTAACCATGTACCCTTGTGCAGGTTAATCCAGTCTGTATCCAGGCATTTCTTTATCCTTCTTGCTTTGCTTTCTTGTTTATTATTTATGCTTAGTCCTGTCCTTGCCTTGTAGTCCTGTCCTTGCCTTGTAGTCCTGTCCTTATGTTTCATTCCAGGTTTTCTGATTCTCTCTGCCCTGTCAGTTTACTATTTAAACCACACCCATTTTGTTCAGTCCTTTGCAGTATTCTACAGATATTTTCTCTGTATTTAAGTTTAATGGAATTTATGAATCTTAGATTTATGCTTTGCTAACATTATGTATTAGTTAGGGACTTGCCTAATGTGGGGTATCTTGACGTGGTTGGCAAGCTAACACCTAAATTGGCCAATTTGTCGAACTAAACCCCCACCTTTACCATCCTTCATGTTAGGCTAACATGCACCAGCAACAGGTCCTGTCAACAATCTGTTTAATTTTACTCTTGTGACTCAGAAAACTAATATTTTATACAAACAGTTTGCATGTGAGCATATGATGCTCAGTAAAACAGAAGACGGTATAACGGACCGTCACACCCAGCAAGTCTTTCCTGGACCCTTGCTCTTTGTACCCAAATAGACAGGACATCTAGCAGTTAGGTACAACAAGATTGAACTCCTTTATTTGACAAACAACACAGACTTATAAAAGACATACACATGACATCACAGACATTAGTATACAATGGGGGGGATGGAACTAAACATAGTCCTCCAACTAACTGGGGCTAGGAAAACATTAAACATTCAGTCTGCAACCCAAATTACCATACAGTGAGTAGACACACAGTAAGAAACATAATGTACACAACATAATCAGTTTACCAGTTAATCCAGTTAAAACAGAACAATGGATGTTGGAGTAAACTATTGGAGTCACTGTCACATTATAAACCTTCAGAGTGGTCTACTCACAGAATTAAACATTACACATAACCAATATACTAACAGAATATAACTAACTAACAATATTAACGTATAGTGCTATGGCACATCCCTTACCCAGGTAGTCCATTCATTTGTGACTTGGTTCGGTATATTCAATCTACCGAACACCCAGGCAGAAAGGCACGAACAAGCCTTTCTGCAGGGGAAAATGCAAGCTTTTACAATGGGGCCATAGTCCAGAGGCAGCAGGCGAGCAACCAGGCTTCTCCAGAACATAGTGGCGAGGTTGGTTCCGCCACATCTCTCCCCTTTTCCAAACAGACTAACAGGGTATCTGACCTCCTGCCGGTCAGTGCCCTGGTTAGTCCAGCAGCCCACCCACAAAACAGAAACAGCAGTACAGCCCACCCACAATAAATGGTTACTACACCCGAGTAAGGGAGAAACTTGTCCATGTCCAGGTGCCTCACCACGGCTGTATGGGGGACTGGTAGGTTGCCTAGGTGGGTTGCTGAGTGGGCAGAGACCAGCGGTACTGGTGCCAGCACTACCACAGAAGTAGCCTGGTTGGAGCCTGGTTGCTTGAGGGGGAGACCGACTGTCTCCCCTTTGGATACACAGCTCTGCTGCTGGAGGGGGAGACCAATTGTCTCCCCTTTGGACAAACCACCATGCTGCTGTGGGGGGAGACTGACTTTCTCCCCTTTGGCTAAACAGCCTGGTTGCTGGGGGACAGGACCGACTGTCCCTTCCCCCAGAGAGCACGGTCCCATCTGCATGGTTGTGGGGCTTACTGTCTCCCCCTGGTACGTTAAGCTGTCGCTGGGGAGATGGGGTAAAAAGCTCCTCTCCCATACATACTACCATCCGCTGGGGAGGGAGACTGACTGTCTCCGCTCCCAATACAGTGTCCTGCTGCTGGGGAAAGGAGACTGGGCTCTCTATTCCCTGCTGGACACTCTGCCGCTGGGGAAAGGAGGCTGGGCTCTCTTTTCCCTGCTGTATCTGCTGCTGGGGAGGGAGGACAAGGCTCTCCTCTCCCAATAAAACACTCTGCCGCTGGGGAGGGAGGACAAGGCACTTCTCTCCCAATAAAACACTCTGCCGCTGGGGAATGGAGACTGGGCTCTCTGTTCCCTGCAAATCACACTGCCGCTGGGGGATGGAGACGATGCTCTCCTCTCCCTGTGGGGCCAGTGGAGAGACCTCGGTCCCATCTCCACTTGACCGGCTGGAGGTCCTCCCAGTACATCTCTATGATATCCTCCCAGCTGAAGGGCTCTGGACCTGGGTCTGCCACGATGCTCTCCCGCTGGGTATCCTCAATGGAGTGGAACAGGTGTTTGTAATCCTGCTCCAGTTCCCATTCCAGGGATACCAGGTGCGTCAAGTCTGGTCTCACTTCGTGGGGGTCATCCCAGACTTGCATACCCTCCCTCCAGTCAAAAATTTCTTGTAACCGGGTCTCGTCAGTGCTCCCAAAGTCAGGTTCTGTGAAAGCCTCCCACAGCAAGCCAGGGCCATTAAACTCTTCTCCCTCCGGGTTTTCTTGCTCCACTGTCCAGGGTGTATACCGAACTGTATACCACCAGAGTGCCTGGTAGGCATCCTCTAGCCATAGCTCCTGCCATACCCGGTGCTCGAGCTCCTTTACCCAATGCTCCAGGGGCTGCTCTCCCAGGAAGGGCATCCGCAGTGCCAGTCGCATCTGCTGCAGCTGCTCCTCGCTGGGGAGTCCCTCACCCCGCTGATATTGTACATTATCCAGTGCCTGGTACCAGATGCCTTTCCTTATTGCATCCCGGCCATCCAGGTCTTCCTTCTCATATGGAACTGCTGTTTGGGTCCAGCCTGGTTCCATCCTGCTGCTGTCAGGGTCGCTGTACTGAGACATGCGCTGCCCTCAAATTATAAATCCAGTAAATGGTGTTGCATTGTAGCTGTCCTTCTGGGCTGTGAGAACAATCCCGTCGCTTGCCACCAATTGTAACGGAACGTCACACCCAGCAAGTCTTTCCTGCTCTTTGTACCCAAATAGGCAGGACATCTAGCAGTTAGGTACAACAAGATTGAACTCCTTTATTTGACTTAAATCAATGGGGTTCTGGTTCGGAGTCAAGTTCGGGGTCAAGTTCGAGCACGGACCCGGACTTTTTTCTGAAGTTCGGTCGAACCTCTCGAACCCGAACATCCAGGTGTCAGCTCAACTCTAGTAGCTACAACACAAAAGCACAACAAAATAAAATTGACAATAAAATACAAATAGTTGATAGGAGAGATCCTTTTGACTTGATGTCCACTAGAGTAACTCTACTGTACAAATGGAAAACATAAGTAACGCAAAACCAGGAAGTGGTAGTAGGGGGTCGAGAAACCGATACAACAGTATGTTGCATTTTTTTGTGCCTATTCCTATTGTGTACCCCATTGTGGTTATTCTTAAAACTACACCACAATTTCATCAGATCCTCAGCTCAGGCCTTTATGAGCCATAAAGTAACGTATATACATTGTGTAGGGACAATCATGGTGAGTTTGCTTGATGGGGGAAACCCATCATATTACCTCAACTCACCTCATCTTACACCTGTGTCAACCAAAAAACTTTTTCCTAGACTTCAAAACTTCCAGTAAACTGTATTATATGATAAAATGTGTTGGGTGATAGTGAACCAAATACATTGCTATGGATCCTTTGCTCACCTAGATAACATACATTTCATTGACACCATTGACACCATAGACTTAAATACAGAAAACATCAGTTCCGAAGAGGAGGAAGACATATTACAACCTACACATTTTAGATCTTCTAATTTTAAAACTATATTTTAAAATTTTTCTCAGTTCAATTTCATCATCACCACCAGAATCGCCTAATTGCTCGTCTGATAGATTTAAAAATATATATAATAGATAATGCATATTTCTATATCTTCCTTGTAAATAACAGTATATTTTATTTCACATTAGCCAATTTATTATTTTTTGCACTCAAAAATTTGGAAAAATCTGCCGTGGACTGCATTTCACCTGTCATGGGAACTGTAGGTAATAGCAGATGGCATGACAGGTGTTATCTGCTAACTACAACTTCTGTGATCCCCATTCACCCAAATATATAAATGATGGCTGAGCATCATAGGAAAGTAATATGGGGCAAAGTTGTCATAGTGGAAAGTAGAGTTGTATGGCACTGGTGGTATCATGCGGTGAGGATTTCGGGCTCCAGAACAATTTTTGTACCAGGGCCATGTGGTTTCTAGTTATGCCTCTGGGACCCCACATCCCACAAATAATGCTCTTCCAGCATCATGGTGCACACTTATCTGGCTGAGTATAATAGGAACTGTAGTTCACAGCAATTTTTGCCTATTTATCTTCTGTGGACAGTATTTCCCATGATGCTCAGCCACCATCATGGGAGCACTATATCTTACTGAGCATCATGGGAAATATAATTCACCGCTAACATCTGTATATTTATCTGATGATTTGGAGGGGCCCCAGGGCTATTTTTCGTACCAGGGCCGTGTGGTTTTGAGCAAGGGAGGGAGCTGTATGCTCTGTGGAAGAGAGCTCCTGAGATATGAGGCAGAGGGAGTTTTAATAGGGTTGAAACCCAGCTTGTATTTTACTAGCATGGCCAGCAGTTTTTTTTTTTTTAAGAAAAAGTATTATGTTTCAACTTAAACAATTGTTTTATATATAAATGAACAAGAAAATAATTTCTTAGTGATCACTGGGAGGAAGAAGAAAATTTAAGAATAAAAATCAAGCACATTCTGAAATGTGATCTTGCCAAAAAAAACACACAGTAGTGCATCCGAAAGCAGATTGCCTACTCAGCTGCATTAAGCTCAAGATTCTTATTGCAGAAATCTCCTCTTTACTCAAACTGGGAAGATGACTCATATTAACTGGGCAGTATTAATGTTTTGTACAACAAACTCAGGGAACACAAGTTCCACTACTTATGCTAAAATGAAGAATTTTTTTAAAAAGGCTCAGTTTAAGGAAGGATATATTATTGACAGCTATGAGGAAATGGAACTGAAAGTAATCACTGTTCTTATTGATTTTGATAAAGTAGTGTATATTATTATTAGCCAGAATAGAGGATGAAAGGGAGAGCAGCCAAAACCTGTAGGTTGTTCATTTGGCCCATATAAGCTGCTTACTTTTTGCCTTCTTTGCCCAATTTAATAGTCCCTTGCCTTATAATATATCTAGGATAGCTCTATGCCTATCCCATGCATGACTAAACTCCTTCACTATCACTACTGCATGGACGACTATTCCATGCATTGACTACCCTCTAGGTAAAGTAACACTTTCTGATATTACTTTTAAAATGATGCCACTCAAATTTAACTTATTGTGGTAATCTTTCTTCTTTCAAATACTATCCTGTAATACTTACCTCGAGGATCTGTCCGCAAAGATCCGCTGCTGCGGTTTCAGATAATGTGCACATGCGCTTACGCCGTGCAGCGCACACTCCTCCACACTACACGCTGCCTATGGCTTAGCTATTGCCATACGGAAGTCCCTTCCATACAGCGCAGCCATCTTAAGTTTTTAAAGCCACTTCCTATTTTGCCTCCAAGTCTCGTTTTCATCTTAGTTTTTAAAAGCTACTTCCTTGTTTGATTCCAAGCTTCGTTTTCATCCCAGAGGCGGAGACATGCTTTGGAGGGATATTTAAAGGCTCATTCTGCATTGAACCATTGCCTATGATAGTGCCTTGTGCCTATTTGTGGTATTGTGATTCGATATTCGTTATCTCTGGTATTCTGACTCCTGCTTGTTTTAACCATTCTGACTTCTATATTCCTGACCTCGGCTCGTTCCTGTTTATCCTGCTTCCCGTGTTTTGACCTTGTTCCTTATTTGTTCATGATTGATTCCCTGGATTCTGACCTCGTCCTGTTCATTGTTTATCCTGCCTTGTCCTACCCCTCTGACCTGCTGTTATCCCGACCTGCTTCTTCAGTTGTTTGTATTATTAGGGTTACTGAGGTTCTGGAGGTAGTTCTGGGTGCCGCACAAGTCTCTGGCCTTCTCCATCTGCGGCCCAACCACAGGGTTGGTCGGAGTTAAATCCATCTCGACTACCTCTTAAGTCCTCAGTTTCCTTTGACATCAGGTTCTGCATCGCTGATCCTCCTCAGAGTTGTTACAGTATCACAGGCCTTCTGGTATTTACTTGGCTTGTACCCTGACTACTCTGTGCTTCTCCACTCCTGACTTGGCTCATACCTTGGCTTCTCTGTCCTTCTCCAGTTCTGACCTTTTGTATTGTGACGTTTTCTGATTTGCCCATTTATTCCTGTTTATCAAGGTGCCCAAAAGAAGGCCTCAAACCCCTGATAGTGGCCATTCAAACCCTGGGGCTCCACCCTTGGTGGAGAGTGGTCACCCTGCACAGGTTATAACACCTGCTCATGCCGGTGACATATCCTTTGTTTTAATTCCCTTTATGTATTTAAATCTTTCTGTCATATAAATTGTCTCAACGTTCTTCCTATTTCACCCTGCAAACCATAAACCAGTTTTGTATCTCTTCTCTGAACTCTCTCCAAAATATCAAGCGCCTTCTGGAAATGAGGTCTCCAGTACAGAGACTGTAACACACAATAGATAAAGAAAATATAATTCATAGAACAGCGGTGTCCAAGTTTTTTTTTTTCAGTGGGCCACTTCTCCAGAAATGTGTGTGTGCGTGGGCCACATTTAAATATGATTGTGTGAGTGCGATATGTATTGCTGTGGAGTCTGTGACACACTCACACAATGCACATTAATATGAATTTTATATATATGTGTGTGTCAATATGCTCACATTTATTTATAAAATAAATTCACATTAATGTGCACTGTGTGAGTGTATCACAGACTCCACAGCAATAAAACTCACTCTCACACGGCACACTAATACACTTATTCACAGCCACACTTACACCTGTTCACAGCCACACTTACACCTGTTCACAACCACACTTACACCTGTTCACAGCCACACTTACATCTGTTCACAGCCACGCTTACACCTGTTCACAGCCACACTTACACCTGTTCACAGCCACACTTACAACTGTTCACAGCCATACTTACACCTGTTCACGGCCACACTTACATCTGTTCACAGCCACGCTTAGACCTGTTCACAGCCACACTTACACCTGTTCACAGCCACACTTACATCTGTTCACAGCCACACTTAAACCTGTTCACAGCCACACTTAAACCTGTTCACAGCCACACTTACACCTGTTCACAGCCACTCTTACACCTGTTCACAGCCACACTTACACCTGTTCACAGCCACACATACACCTGTTCACAGCCACACATACACGAATAGACACACAGTCACCCTTACACACACACCTATTCATACTCAGACACCCATTCATAGTCAGACACCCTGACACCCAGACACACACACAGACACCCACACACAGACACCCATTCACACTCAGAAACCCTTACACACACAGACAGACACTTACATTTATTCAGCCTGTGTGCTAAATAAATATTTCCACTAACTACTTTGAGTGCTGGATCCTAAGTATTTTGATTTCTAGACACCCTTACAGACACATGGGTGGGATCAGTCTGATATGCTAATGGAGTGGTTCCTTTGCAATGGTGTAAGCAGGCAAAAAATGGAGCTGCTCTCCCGAGTAGGTATTATCCTACAGGACAGACTATTGTAGTACTGTTTGTTCTCGGGCATTGTAGCACCCACCCCCCTCTTTGTCGCCATGAGTAACAGGGTATGCCTACGGCCGTGGGTCCCTAGCCTGCTTGCACCTAGAGGATCATCAGCCATACCACACTGACGAGGCCAATGTAGGCCGAATAGTACGTCTGTGGTTTGTTGTGTTCCTCGTGTAGAGGGTACTAGTCATGCATTTCGGATCTGGACTGCCCTTATGGGTGGGATCAGTCTGATATGATAATGGAGTGGTTCCTTTGCAATTAGTGTAAGCATGCAAAAAATGGAGTTGCTCTCCCGAGTAGGTATTATCCTACAGGACAGACTATTGTAGTACTGCTTGTTCTCGGGCATTGTAGCACCCACCCACCTCTTTGTCGCCATGAGTAACAGGGTATGCCTACGGCCATGGGTCCCTGGCCTGCTTGCACCTAGAGGATCATCAGCCATACCACACTGACGAGGCCAATGTAGGCCGAAACGTACATCTGTGGTTTGCTGTGTTCCTCGTGTAGAAGGTACTAGCCATGCATTTCGGATCTGGACTGCCCTTATGGGTGGGATAAGTCTGATATGCTAATGGAGTGGTTCCTTTGCAATGGTGTAAGCAGGCAAAAAATGGAGTTGCTCTCCCGAGTAGGTATTATCCTACAGGACAGACTATTGTAGTACTGTTTGTTCTTGGGCATTGTAGCACCCACCCCCCTCTTTGTCACCCTTACAGACACAGACAGACAACCATACAGACACAGACACCCTTACACACACACTCAGACAGACACCCATACAGACACCCTTACATACACACTCAGACAGACCCCATACAGACACAGACACACAGACACCCTCACACACACATAGACACTTTTCTTTTTGCATGTGCCTTTTGTCCCCCTCCCTGCTCAGTCACCTTTTATGTGCAGGGAGGGGTATGGTTCAGGCACCAGGGACTCAATACACAGACACCCATACACACACAGACACCCATAAACACACAGACACCCATATATACACTGACACCCTCACACACCCATACATACACAGACACCCTCACACACCCAGACACTCTAACACACCCATACACCCTCACACATTTCTTCACTCACCTTTTAAATGCAGGGAGGGGGTGGTTCAGGCACCATCTTCTGAGCTCCAGAATGCAGATGGAGCTCCAACGAGAGTCAGAGCATGAGGGGGCGGAGCAAGCGCCCCTCACGCTGCTCGCAAGGCACCAGGCACTCTTCAGCTTCTGCGCGAGGGGGCTGAGCATGCACCCCTCACGCTACCAAAATATGGAGGCGTGCCACGGAGGTGCGGTTACCGCTTCAATCTCAGGCGGGCCGCACCTCCATCTTAGCCGGGCCGCATTTGGCCCGTGGGCCGCATTTTGGATGCCCCTGACATAGAAGATATACTTCAAGTTATCGAACAGTCTCAGATGCATAGATACATCTCCTGAAAATACAACCGCACATGCCTGTTTTTGTCAACAATCTATTTAATTTTACTCTTGTGACACAATTTTTTTGTAAAAAGTTTGGATCTAGAAACATAGAATGTGTCAGCACATAAGAGTCATTCGGCCCATCTAGTCTGCCCAATTTTCGAAATACTTTATTAGTCCCCGGCCCTATCTTATATGAAGGATAGCGTTGTGCCTATCCCATGCATGCTTAAACTCCTTCACTGTGCTTAACTCTACTACTTACCTTGCTCCAGTGTTCAATAAACACAGAAAATTACAAAAGGTTTGTTGAGTGGGAACTAACACCAACTATTATTTCTATTTTAAATAATAGATAATTATGAAATAATTATATGAGTATTGTAAAAAAATATATAAAATAAAATTGATATGAATACTAATAGTACATTTGCAAGCAGCCTTCTCTTTGGTGGAGGTATACTAGAATGAACTACTAAATGCACATGATAAAAATTGGAGAGGAGCATAAAAAATATATAGAATATACAAGCATATGCATAAATATAAATAGGCAAATTAACTATTTAATATTAAACATGATAAATAAGAAAATAAATGTCATATCACCAGTATATAAAAATATAACTGCAAAAAAATATATATACGTATATAAAAAGGGTCTATTTAACAGAGAGAGACTTGCAGGGAATTTAGAGGGGAAACAATACATTGGTCTAAAGATTGAAATTCCTGGCAATTACTTCTTTATTGAGTAGACGCTCAAGTGAAATATAATATGAATAAGCTCAAGGAAATCATCCAAAATATATCCATGTGAAAGTCTCTGTTAAGATTAAAATGCCCAGTGGTGTAGGAAAGGAATACAATAAAGCCAGTAGTCTTCATGTAATAGAAGGAAAACTGCATCAGAATGTTTCCATAAACTTGGTTTACAGATGATCAGTAATCAATATGGTGAAGAGGATAAAGCCAATTTAAAAAAAAAATCCCAAAAAACTATAATAATTGCCCGGATGAGACAGCTAAGTTGGTAAATGACCTGACTACAGAGCATTTTCAAACCTCAAGGTCAAATCCAAGCAAAGTCAACTCAGCCTTTCTGAGCTGCCATATATGAGTGCTTGACAAAGGGCAGATTGTCTGCCCGAAATGTCGCTACGCTGTTTGATTAAAAATATGAAATGAAAATCGAAAAGCCCCATGAGTGCCATCTAATTATCATTGGGAAAGTTATATATTGAGACGGACCAGCACCGGGTCACTTGACTACTCAAAAACTAGCGAAGTGGATATATATATATCTACAAATAGATCCAAAAGGAATGCACTCACCTAAATTAGCATATATTATAAAGGGGTGCTGCTATGACCAAATAGTTATACAAAATCCAAAGAGATCAGCGCACTCACCTCAAAGCAGGTAGGAATTAAACAAATTGCTACAGACATATTGAGGAAACACTTTCCTGCTTGATAAAGGATTCCCCGAAACTCTTTGCACTATTATATAGTTTTATTTGTCTGCATAAAGGTATATATATGTGTTTTTTTTATTTATGTCTTTTATGTATGCTTTTAAGACTTGATTCAGTACCTCTATGTTATTTTTTTGCTACACATTAATACAAGGACATCCAAGGACTTATATGCGTTGTCTTTTCAAAATACTATTCAATTTAGAAATGTGCTTTACTTGTCATATATATATATATATATATATATATATATATATATATATATATATATATATATATATATACAGGTAGTGCAGAATTATTAGGCAAATTAGTATTTTGACCACATCATCCTCTTTATGCATGTTGTCTTACTCCAAGCTGTATAGGCTCGAAAGCCTACTACCAATTAAGCATATTAGGTGATGTGCATCTCTGTAATGAGAAGGGTGTGGTCTAATGACATCAACACCCTATATCAGGTGTGCATAATTATTAGGCAACTTCCTTTCCTTTGGCAAAATGGGTCAAAAGAAGGACTTGACGGGCTCAGAAAAGTCAAAAATAGTGAGATATCTTTCAGAGGGATGCAGCACTCTTAAAATTGCAAAGCTTCTGAAGCGTGATCATCTAACAATCAAGCGTTTCATTCAAAATAGTCAACAGGGTCGCAAGAAGCGTGTGGAAAAACAAAGGCGCAAAATAACTGCCCATGAACTGAGAAAAGTCAAGCGTGCAGCTGCCACGATGCCACTTGCCACCAGTTTGGCCGTATTTCAGAGCTGCAACATCACTGGAGTGCCCAAAAGCACAAGGTGTGCAATACTCAGAGACATGGCCAAGGTAAGAAAGGCTGAAAGACGACCACCACTGAACAAGACACACAAGCTGAAACGTCAAGACTGGGCCAAGAAATATCTCAAGACTGATTTTTCTAAGGTTTTATGGACTGATGAAATGAGAGTGAGTCTTGATGGGCCGGATGGATGGGCCCGTGGCTGGATTGGTGAAGGGCAGAGAGCTCCAGTCCGACTCATTGAGAACCTGTGGTCCATCATCAAATGTGAGATTTACAAGGAGGGAAAACAGTACACCTCTCTGAACAGTGTCTGGGAGGCTGTGGTTACTGCTGCACGCAATGTTGATGGTGAACAGATCAAAACACTGACAGAATCCATGGATGGCAGGCTTTTGAGTGTCCTTGCAAAGAAAGGTGGCTATATTGGTCACTGATTTGTTTTTGTTTTGTTTTTGAATGTCAGAAATGTATATTTGTGAATGTTGAGATGTTATATTGGTTTCACTGGTAAAAATAAATAATTGAAATGGGTATATATTTGTTTTTTGTTAAGTTGCCTAATAATTATGCACAGTAATAGTCACCTGCACACACAGATATCCCCCTAAAATAGCTAAAACTAAAAACAAACTAACAACTACTTCCAAAAATATTCAGCTTTGATATTAATGAGTTATTTGGGTTCATTGAGAACATGGTTGTTGTTCAATAATAAAATTAATCCTCAAAAATACAACTTGCCTAATAATTCTGCACTCCCTGTATATATATATATATTTGTGGTCATGGCATAAGCCGTAGTATAATTGACATATGACAAACATAGAATGGAAATGTCAGTTGTGGTGTGCCTGAACTGACGAGGAAGTAGGCCTGAAAAGAGGGCCTACCTTATAGGATGTTTATAAAGGTGGTGTGGTGGGTGGGACAATTCGCCAGACCCAACAGGTAATGAGGGAAGGGTTGATGCCCCTTTAAGAAGGGGAACCAAGCCCCTCCCACAACTTCAGGCCATGCCTTCCATTTGTGGTCATGGCATAAGCCGTAGTATAATTGACATATGACAAACATAGAATGGAAATGTCAGTTGTGGTGTGCCTGAACTGACGAGGAAGTAGGCCTGAAAAAGAGGGCAAAAAGATATAATCGTTTATTGTTCTGAAAACTCGACATTACATATTACATATTCATGGTTCTGAAAGCCAGGCGTACTTCTTGTACAGGCTGAGGAATGTAGCGGGTATATGCTGTGGATTTCCATCGGCCTAATATTTTAATAATGTGAGCCGGTATATTCTTTTTTGAAGCTGTAGTTGCGGCTCCTATGCGGAAGGAGTGTCCAGAATAGCTGGCTGGGTTCACACCTAGCCGGATCAACAACATCCTAACATACGTCATGAATTTGCTCGTAGTGAGTATATTACCGTGCAAGGACAGGAGTGGCTGTGTTGGAGCCATATTACAGAAAGCCAGAAGAGTGTCAAAAACTGCCACTGGACACCAGATATTACTAGTGGGGTAATAAGGTATAATTACTGTCTGACCTTTGGCGCTAGTTTTGGTGTGGTGTAGGGATAGCTGATAGTGGTCGTGCACCCTTACGAGATCGGATCTAGTAACGAAGGTGAGTGAGTTAACGCTAGTGGTGGTGAATTCTCTAGGCCGCAGAAAACCGTAGAAAGCTAGATAGATGGCTGTTTTAATAACACGATTGGTATGGCCTTCGAATGGTGAGGTGTCTAGTAGATTAGAAAGTGCTTGGAATAATAGATCGTGGATGGGTAGTCTAGTAGGTGCGGGTGTAGGAGTGGAGTCTTTGATACCTTTAAGTATAGCTTTAACTTGGTAGGAGGATAGAAAGCATTGTTTGTTAGGCCAAGAAGTGAGTATGTGGTGTTGAATACCAGTGATATACAATTTAATGGTGTTGTATGATAATGTAAGATGAAGGTGGCAAAAGGATATGAAAGCAATGATGGTCTCCATGGAAAACTGGTCAACAATATCAAAGTCCAACAAGAATTTATTAAATACATCAAACGCTCTACCATATGCCTTCTTAGTATTAGCAGAAAGACCGAGCTATGAGAGTTGCCGCAAATGACATAGCAGCTTTTTTAGTCCCAGACCATCTCCTGCCATTGTGGTACGGGAGTTGGTATTAGGGCAGCTGTTGGCAGGGCTTCCCGGAATTCCTGAAACCGAGACCGTGACAAGTGATCAGCTGCAATATTGAGAAAACCAGGCACATGAACACAAGACAAAAGAAAACTGTGTTTGGCGGCCAGCCATGAGAGAGTCCTCATGAACCGCATGATGGCCAGGGAAGAGGAACTTCCCTTATTCACAATGTGGCATGTAGCCATGTTGTCAGAGAAGCAACGAACCGTATTCCCAGACCAGCCTGCTCCCCACTTAACTGCTGCCGCCACGATAGGATACAGCTCAAAAAGTATATAGCTCAAAAAGTGCTGAAGTTTCCTTAAACCTGGGGATCTCTGTAATCTCTCCCGGCCATTTACCATACATCCATCTGTTGCCCCAAATAGCGGCAAATCCAGAAGTGGCTGCTGCATCTGTCCAGAG
This sequence comes from Pelodytes ibericus, assembly GCA_036172795.1. NCBI lineage: Eukaryota > Metazoa > Chordata > Amphibia > Anura > Pelodytidae > Pelodytes > Pelodytes ibericus. Next base: position 178,911,131 of record CM069863.1, on the reverse strand, counting down.
TGATACTGAATGTTCCGACCAAACCGGGATAAAGATGCTTTTCCTGTTCCAGCTTAGCAAAAACTCCTTCCACATACGAAGGTCAGCAGTGGCATGTATGTCTAGTGTGATGCGGGATGCGTCGGTTTGAAACATAGAAAAAAGGTGAAGCAACCTGGAAATGAATGCTCTCCCCTGGGGAATAATTTTCATAGCGAAATTTAATGAACCCAACAGGGATTGCAATTCCATCCTATTACATGAGCCACCTCCCAAGTAAAGATCGATGGCTGTCAGAATGCGTTCAATCTTGTCCCTGGGGAGGCTAGCCTGCATGTTCACGGAGTCTAGTACTACTCCTAAGAAATTAATTATAGTATCGGGACCTTCAGTCTTAGTCGGTGATACCGGAACTCCTAATCGAGTAAACAGTCGTGTGATTGACTGGAGGCTAGTAGGAGGTGCTGAGTTACTCTCTACAGTCAGGAAATCGTCCAGGTAATGGATAACTGTGGGGCACTTACAGAGGTTAAGCAGCATCCAACACAGTGTCTCCGCAAAAATATCAAAAATCTTGGGGCTGCTTTTTGAACCAAACGTGAGACGAGTGAAAAAGTAATACGAGCCTCGCCACTTGACCCCATGCAAATGCCACAGGGATGGATGAATGGGGAGTAACAATTCGCCAGACCCAGCAGGTAATGAGGGAAGGGTTGATGTCCCTTTAAGAAGGGGAACCAAGCCCCTCCCACAACTTCAGGCCATGCCTTCCATATATATATATATATATATATAAATAAATAAATAAATAATTTGCAAAATAATGTTTAAGATTTAGGACTAAAGTCAATTTTAACTGTAGCAAACTCTGTGCAGCAGCATATACTATGTAATATTTATTTATTTTGGGAACTTCTTTCCAGCATTGCTTTCTGGGCATCAAACCTGATAGCCTTGTTCTTAAAATCCCTGCTCTCACTACTAATATCAAACAGAAAGATGTCAATAGCAAGTAACACAGACATGTTCACATGGTTTGTGGATATTTAAATACATTTTTTTTTTTTTTAAATGTACATAATAAAGTTTGATTGCAATTTTAATAAAATAGTTCAAAGTTTTCCTTCATCTGACACAACAGGTATTAAAATCTGATCCAAGATTCAAAGCAACATGTTTAAGATAAAGATTATTTAACTGTGTTTTTACTTAAAATCATTTCTGTTTAAAACATCTACACTTGATGCAATTTTTCAATTAAATATAAGTTGTTGTTTTTTAGCATTTAGTATTAACTTTCTATCTCTTTAACTGCAGTTATACGTACAATTTTATCATAATCAACAATGCCACTGTTTGTTTTTCTATCTGTAGCTTCATAACGTTGGATTTTGAACCTTGCATCCTCCAGGGATGATCTGAGAAACTCTTCATCGTAAGTTAAAATATGGAACTTCTCTGACCCAATCATATAATATGTCACATTAATATCTCCAAACAGAATCAGATGTCCGCCCGGCTTCAGCAACGAGGAGATCTTTCTCAGATTGCTGCAGAAAGCGGCATGATCTTTGCTGACACAATCCAGCATCCATGTGGTTACGATGCAGTCGGCTTTTGGTAACGTTATTGGATCCGTAAGGTTTTCTTTGTCAAAATCACATTTTAAAACATGTTTCATTTTTCTTCTTAAGGCTTCTTCTTTTTCCTGCCACACATCACTGGGGTGAAAAAATACAGAACATGATAGAAAAAAAGAAGAAAAAAAAAAAGAAACAAAATTAAAAAAGAAATCCTAATGACATTATTATAAACAATCCTCTTTGCTTCTGCTTCATCTAATAGAAGCATGCACTAGAACTATGCTGTACTCAACTATTGCATCTCTGGAATACTAGGGTAGTGGCTGCTTTAATAGTGTATCTTTCTGCTATTTCATTTTAAAAAGGAACCAAAGGTTTCTTTTAGCTTTTAGTTCACTACTAGAAGCAAACGTTAAAACCATTTTCCCACATGTCTACAGTAGAACCAGTTGAGGCCATTCACTAAAAGGTGAGCAGAGGTGAGTAGCAGGTGCATTGAAGTGAATAGCAGGTGAGTAGAGGTGAGTAGCAGGAGAGTTTAAGTGAATAGCAGGTGAGTTGAGGTGAGATGAACATTTCATCTCACCAATTCAGCATTACATTGCACAGGAACAAACCTGGTTAGTTCCCCTGCTAGGTCCCCTAGCTGAATTGGTGAGATGAAATGTTCTTCTCACCTCAACTCACCTTCTATTCACTTTAACTCACGCGCTACTCACTTCAACTCACTTGCTACTCACCTTAACTCACCTTTTAGTGAATAGCCCCAAATGTGTATATTTGCAGATATATGATCAGGGTCTGTCAGGCAGGGGCGTTGCTAGGTCAACAAATGATCAGGGGCTTGAGCCCAGATGAGCACAGTCGCACACAATCTCACCCCGTCTCTCTCTCTCTCACGCACCCTGTCTCTCTCACTCTCTTTCTAACACACACCACCTCTCTCTCTCACACTCTCTCCCTCTCTCACACACTCTCCGTCTCTCTCTCTCTCTCACACACTCTCCGTCTCTCTCTCTCTCTCACACACTCTCCGTCTCTCTCTCTCTCTCACACACTCTCCGTCTCTCACACACTCTCCGTCTCTCTCTCTCTCACACTCTCCGTCTCTCTCTCTCTCTCACACACTCTCCGTCTCTCTCTCTCACACTCTCTCCGTCTCTCTCTCTCACACTCTCCGTCTCTCTCTCTCACACTCTCCGTCTCTCTCTCTCACACTCTCCGTCTCTCTCTCTCACACACTCTCCGTCTCTCTCTCTCTCTCTCACACACTCTCCGTCTCTCTCTCTCACACAGCATCTCTCTCTCTCTCACACACTCTCCGTCTCTCTATCTCACACAGCATCTCTCTCTCTCTCACACTCTCCGTCTCTCTATCTCACACAGCATCTCTCTCTCTCTCACACTCTCCGTCTCTCTCTCTCTCACACTCTCTATCTCACACAGCATCTCTCTCTCTCACACACTCTCCGTCTCTCTATCTCAAACAGCATCTCTCTCTCTCACTCACTCTCCGTCTCTCTCTCTCACACAGCATCTCTCTCTCTCTCTCACACAGCATCTCTCTCTCTCTCACACTCTCCGTCTCTCTCTCTCACACTCTCAGTCTCTCTCTCGCTCACACTCTCCGTCTCTCTCTCGCTCACACTCTCCGTCTCTCTCTCTCTCGCTCACTCTCCCTCTCCCTCTCTCGCTCACTCTCCCTCTCCCTCTCTCTCTCTCCCACACTCTCCGTCTCTCTCTCTCTCTCTCTCACACTCTCCGTCTTTCTCTCTCTCTCTCACACTCTCCGTCTCTCTCTTTCTCTCTCTCACACTCTCCGTCTCTCTCTCTCTCACTCTCCGTCTCTCTCTCTCACACTCTCCGTCTCTCTCTCTCACACTCTCCGTCTCTCTCTCTCTCTCTCACACTCTCCGTCTCTCTCTCTCTCTCACACTCTCCGTCTCTCTCTCTCTCTCACACTCTCCGTCTCTCTCTCTCTCACACTCTCCGTCTCTCTCTCTCTCTCTCACACACTCTCCGTCTCTCTCTCTCACACACTCTCCGTCTCTCTCTCTCTCACACACTCTCCGTCTCTCTCTCACACACTTTCCGTCTCTCTCTCTCTCACACTCTCCCTCTCTCTCCCACTTTCCCTCTCTCTCTCTCTCACACTCTCCCTCCCACTCTCCGTCTCTCTCTCCCACAGCGTCTATATCTCCCACAGCGTCTATATCTTTCTCACACACACTTACACATACACAACCTGACACACACACCCTCATACACTTATGCAAACACCCTGACACACACACACCCTCATACACTTATGCAAATACCCTGACACACACACACCCTCATACACTTATGCAAACACCTTATGCAAACACCCTGACACACACACCCTCATACAAACACCCTGACACACACACCCTCATACACTTATGCAAACACCCTGACACACACACTTATACACATTGCTTCACCCACACAGTCACACTTACACACAGACACTAACACACATTTTTTAATATTTAAATTAAAAAAAAAACCTTATAGCGTTGGTCCCCCTCCCTGCTAAATACCTTTGTTTGCAGGGAGGAGGACGGGGCACTTACTTTCTTCTGCCGGATGTCCCATCCGGCGCGCAGCCAGACTCACAGTGCGACGGGGCGGAGCTTGCTCCCGTCGCGCTGTCAGTATGGCCAGGAGGTGCGGTCACCGCAGGCACTTGCCTGTGGGCCGCACCTCCAGGAGGAGGGGCCAGCAGCAGCACCTCTCCTCCTCACCCCCCCCCCCCCCCGCACGAGCATAAACCTCCGATTCTGGGACTATGTCCCAGACGGGGGAAAGCTCTGCGGGGGAGATTTTTTATTTTTATTTTTAAACAGTCATAGCCCTGGAGTCTCGGGGCTAAAGTATGCTTTAGCCCCAGAGTCTCCATTCGGGGCTATGCACTGGAGATTCGGGGCTATAGCCCCAGTAGCCCCCCCCTAGCGACGCCTCTGCTGTCAGGTCTGATCGGAATTTGTTGTGTCACCAGCAGTGAGAGACAGATTAGATAGATGGTTCTTATCTGCCGACACATGTTTCTATGTTCTATGCTATGTGTGAGGGCTACACCAGGATACTGATCAACCATTAAGATGATCTCAGAATGGGATTATGGAAGCTGTATTAGAAAAGAGAGCAAAAGACTGAATGTTTTACCACATAGAAAAAATATAGTTAAAAGCAGGTGCAAATAGCTTTAATGAAAAATACGTTTTAAAAGCAGCACAGCAAAAGAGTAGGTGGTTTGCCAGCTATACCCACCTGCTAAAACAGCAAAACAAAAAATGTATAACAACATACAGGGAGTGCAGAATTATTAGGCAAGTTGTATTTTTGAGGATTACATTTATTATTGAACAACAACCATGTTCTAAATGAACCCAAAAAACTCATTAATATCAAAGCTGAATATTTTTGGAAGTAGTTTTTAGTTTGTTTTTAGTTTTAGCTATTTTAGGGGGATATCTGTGTGTGCAGGTGACTATTACTGTGCATAATTATTAGGCAACTTAACAAAAAACAAATATATACCCATTTCAATTATTTATTTTTACCAGTGAAACCAATATAACATCTCAACATTCACAAATATACATTTCTGACATTCAAAAACAAATCAGTGACCAATATAGCCACCTTTCTTTGCAAGGACACTCAAAAGCCTGTCATCCATGGATTCTGTCAGTGTTTTGATCTGTTCACCATCAACATTGCGTGCAGCAGCAACCACAGCCTCCCAGACACTGTTCAGAGAGGTGTACTGTTTTCCCTCCTTGTAAATATCACATTTGATGATGGACCACAGGTTCTCAATGGGGTTCAGATCAGGTAAACAAGGAGGCCATGTCATTAGATTTTCTTCTTTTATACCCTTTCTTGCCAGCCACGCTGTGGAGTACTTGGACGCGTGTGATGGAGCATTGTCCTGCATGAAAATCATGTTTTTCTTGAAGGATGCAGACTTCTTCCTGTACCACTGCTTGAAGAAGGTGTCTTCCAGGAACTGGCAGTAGGACTGGGAGTTGATCTTGACTCCATCCTCAACCCGAAAAGGCCCCACAAGCTCATCTTTGATGATACCAGCCCAAACCAGTACTCCACCTCCACCTTGCTGGCGTCTGAGTCGGACTGGAGCTCTCTGCCCTTTACCAATCCATCCACGGGCCCATCCATCTGGCCCATCAAGACTCACTCTCATTTCATCAGTCCATAAAACCTTAGAAAAATCAGTCTTGAGATATTTCTTGGCCCAGTCTTGACGTTTCAGCTTGTGTGTCTTGTTCAGTGGTGGTCGTCTTTCATTCTTTCTTACCTTGGCCATGTCTCTGAGTATTGCACACCTTGTGCTTTTGGGCACTCCAGTGATGTTGCAGCTCTGAAATATGGCCAAACTGGTGGCAAGTGGCATCGTGGCAGCTGCACGCTTGACTTTTCTCAGTTCATGGGCAGTTATTTTGCGCCTTGGTTTTTCCACACGCTTCTTGCGACCCTGTTGACTATTTTGAATGAAACGCTTGATTGTTCGATGATCACGCTTCAGAAGCTTTGCAATTTTAAGAGTGCTGCATCCCTCTGCAAGATATCTCACTATTTTTGACTTTTCTGAGCCTGTCAAGTCCTTCTTTTGACCCATTTTGCTAAAGGAAAGGAAGTTGCCTAATAATTATGCACACCTGATATAGGGTGTTGATGTCATTAGACCACACCCCTTCTCATTACAGAGATGCACATCACCTAATATGCTTAATTGGTAGTAGGCTTTCGAGCCTATACAGCTTGGAGTAAGACAACATGCATAAAGAGGATGATGTGGTCAAAATACTCATTTGCCTAATAATTCTGCACTCCCTGTATACCCATAAAAAACACATACAAAAAACACACAGAATGTGTACCGAAAATATGTATACTGGTACTTATAGGTATTGGTACACAGGACATAAACACATAAATGGTTAAAAAAGCCAAAAGGTCAGCAACCTTCTGCCTGCCAGTGGTTATAAATGATGATGGATTTAAATATCCTTTGCAGATCTCGTCTAATAGATTGTCCACAAGTTAAATATCCACTATGCACAGATTTGAGCTAACGGGATCTAATCACTCAAAAATCAGACCTATATTCTAAGATCCTATATATTATCTAAAACCTTATCCACACATTAAGTCTTCACTGTGGCCAGATTTGAGCCAAAGTGATACACTCATTTAAAAATCATATGGCTATATGTTGTTGTATATTTTTTGTTTTGACGTTTTAGCAGGTGGGTATAGCTGGCAAACCACCTAGCCTTTTGCTGTGCTGCTTTTAAAACTTATTTTTCATTAAAGCTATATGCACCAGTTTTAACTATATTTTCTCTATGTGGTAAACCATTCAGTCTTTTTCTCTCTTTGCAAATACATTATTAGTCGTATTACCCCCGTTCCCCTTTTCCCTACAATGTAGCCACCTTTGTCTGTTTAGATTCTAGAATGGCATTACATTAAACCTACACAGATTGGAATCTTGTTGTATGTGTGTTATTACACTGGTCTCCAATGTGTCATTGTAGCAAGCTCCTTTCCTGATATGAAATGACAGGATTTTGATTAATAAAGGGCTAAAACTAATGGTAGTTTCCCTGTATTGATAACATTCCAAAACGTGAACTTGTACCAGCACTGACAGAGAGAGACTCTTGGCACCCATTTGGGAAATGCAAAGAGGTGGAGCTCAGTTTAAGCCCTATTTATGTATGTGCTGGGTTTACACCAGACTAGGGACACTGTATTGTTGTGGATACAATGTCTCTTTTACTATTATATATTTGTATTTATGTCTTATTTGGCACGCTTCCCTAAAAGGTCATCATTTCTTACAGATGCTTACGTATAAGCATTGCATTCCTTTGTCTGTTTAATCTTTTACACATGTGTTCAAATAAGCTACTTCCTATGGAAACTCCTCCCATCCAAGCTACCCCTTCCCCCCTGCTAAGGAGCAAGTCTCATGTAACACGTTCTTATAAAGACCAGCTTCCGGTACTAACTCCTCCCACTTTCTCTTGTACAAGTTATCACATGCCACGTGAATCACTGTTAAAGCAACAGTAACTGTTCCCCCTGGAGCCCCTCTTTGTTCAGTAAACTACTCACTCCCCCCTCCCATCGTGTAACCAAGATGGAGCTGGAATGTGGGTGGGAGAACTCTATAAAGATGACATCACATTCTGTAGGGTGGGCTTAAAAGAAGACCCTCCAACTTTTAGCCAATTGTTGAACGTATATTGTATCTTTAAACTATGACTGTACTGTGACGTATTCCTGCTTTAAAAGGAATCCCCCACTCTGGAAAATAAAGGTTTGCCTCAGGTTTTTCACTGATCAGAAACTTTGTCTCCGGTGTGAATTACTTCTAGGGGAGAGCGCATTAGTTGATCAATTTTAAGGCGTTTATAGACAATAAAGCAAAGTTTGCTTTGATCCAAATCAGTATGTTTAACTTCTGCTCCTGTTAAATAAGCAAATGTTTATAAAAAATCTGCAGTCCTATGTAAAGTTTTTGCTTTTCAATAGTAAGTGTTTATTTCTCAATAAGTAAAGACACTGATCAATCTTTTCCATTATTATACCATCCAATAAACTGTATTGACAAAACATATGTGCAACAAATGAATGGCTTGTATTCCGAAAAAAATAACTTAGACATTTGCAACTAAACTTATAGTTTTTTATTTGTTTTCATTTAAAGGAGTAATACATTTTTTTTAACCATTGCTTCCTTAGAGGACACAAGGGTTAAAAAGTAAACCCAAGGACAATAGATTCTGTAGAAACCTGGCAGCTACAGGTCAGAGGATAACCTGGCATGTACTATCAATATTACATGCTATTTTATCCTCATACTAGGCCAACTGAATCTTACACTTGTGCTTCAGTATCAGTAGCATCTTTTAAGAGATAATTTCACTGATTGCATTTTTTTTAGATAAGTCCATTCACGTAACATAAACAAAAAAAATATTTTTATCTTCCCTTATCTCTTCTAATGTTTTAAAACAGTAAATAACTCTTAATGAGTGTTACTGTTGCTATAGTAACAGTCCTGCCTATAGCCCCACACATCTCATTTATTTGTTACATCACAACACACAAAGCTGGCTGAAGTAACGCCCCTCTACATTCCGAACACTTGTAACTGCTTAGTTTAATGATTGGCTAATGACAAGACTTTCTCACAGCTGAGCATGAAAACATGCTGCAGAGAAAGTGAGAAAAGCCATCTGTGAAGTCCGTCTTACTGATGTCACTGGATTTAGAGGTCCCTGTGAAATGATTTTCAATATAAAACAGGAGAAGTGTCATTATATTAGGTTAAAAAAGTACATTTCCCAGAAATGAAATATATCACAGATAACAGAAAAAAAGCTAGTGGTACAGCATCTTTTACATGTACAATAAGGCATAGCTGTGGTACTTATAACCTGTTCCATTCACAGTATTATTGTGCAAAAGTGACAGTTATACATAAATTACTTCTGGTTCTATTCTGATGCATAGAATCAATACAAATGATAGAGACTAAAAGATTTAGAATCCCTAAAGTAACTTGCTGAGATCGTGCCAGTCAATAAATTCTATGGACAGAATATAACAGCCTGGACTCCATCTCCATACATGATGACAGACTACATTAGAAGATTGTGTCTTGGTGCCTGAAATATTCACAGGTAGATATAAATCATGATATCAAAAGCAATGTTGGAACTCCATACATAGATATATGTAAAAATAAATATTATTAATAAATATTTTTGATGCATATTAACCCAGAATTGAAATGACTTTAACATTTCTATAAAGACCATTGACTACAATTAGAGAATATTGACATCTATTAGGTGGCTCAAGGTCATCTTGGGTCATATGAGATGCACAGACATGAAAAGTGCAAATTGTGAGCTGAGTCGCTGGTCTCTCAAGGAATTGTGCAGCACTTTTTAACTTTGGCTTTATATGCATCAAAGAGATTAAACATGTTTAATTTTGGTTATAACAAATCTAGAATCCATGGATTGTATTACCATTTCCCATGCAGTTCCATCAAGATCTCTGAAACATGAGTCCAATCGGTGGCGTCTTCATGTTTATTTATCCATCTCTCCAGATCTTTAATGTTACGATCATTAACTTCTAGTACAGTGATTTCTTTGAATTGGTCACAAATTGAAAATAACTGTGCGATTCCAGAGCCAACACTTATATCAATTAACAGGTCCCCTTTAACACGTCCTGCAGGTGAAAACAAACAACATTTTGTCAAGTACATTTCTTGGCTTTGGTAAAAGTAAATAATAATAGAGATGAAAATTACTATGACAGAATAGTAACTAAATTTTGCAATGGTTTTTAGGTGAATGCATATTCAGAATAAAATGGCTCCTTCATCCAGTAGTCCAAATAACAAACACCAAAAAACAAACGAAAGCCCAATGAGCAAATGCAGAATTAACTAAATTAATTTGATCATTCGTTCATTCGGATGCTGGCAATTGCATTCAATTCATCTTTAGTTTAACTTACGTTTTTGTAATAGCATTACTTCAAAAACAAATTAAGGATGAAACCTTTAGCCGAATTGACTAAATTGCTAAATGGATGATTTATCAGTCATCAACTGAAGCTGAACTTAAACCAAATTAAACGGATTGCAAAATGCACGAATCACATTTTCCTTTATTATTATTATTTTTTTATAAGAGGTGGAACATGGCAGTATACACCATTCAGCCATATTATTATGAACAATGACAGGTGGTGAGGTGGGTGATGAGTCCTGCCATTCATGTCGATGTTACTTTGACACGTACCACCTATCTAAGTATTGTTGCAGACCATGTACACCCTTTCATGGAAACAGTATTATAACAGACAAATAAGTTGAATCCATGGAGGTCCCACCTCGCAACTTCCATGATTTAAAGGATCTGCTGCTAATGTCTTGGCGCAAAAAAAAAACAGAAAGAAAGGTGAAATGAAAACAAAGTGAAGCAGCTGCTTCCAAGTACTCCTCAAGGGTAATACGGGTGTGTGGCACTTTAAGAATTATTTTTAACACAGTTATACTAGGTCTCTTTTTCACCATAAGGTAACCATAAAGGTGTTATTTTTTTTTTTTTACGATGTATACGTTCAGTGTTCCTCTTTTTTATGAATCCTAGTTCTATTATACACATAAGCTGTTTATTAAATGTATGTTGTCTTTTTTAGATAATTTAAAAGTATTTTTAAATAAGTGTATACCAATGAATAAATAAATATTGTCAAATCCCCCCTCCTTCCCCCTCCCCCCATTTTTAACATAACATTTTTTATATAATTTTTTTATATATAATGTTTTTTCTTATACAATGTTTTTTATATAATGCTTCATATAATATTACGATTATAAAATATGTATACGTATATGCAAATTTTTCATCAAAAATTCGGGGAGAATATTTTTTCAGACACCTGCAAGGAAGAAAAAGCCCTTTAATGCTCCCTATAAGGAATCAAGAAAGCTGCTGGTTCTTCCTTGTCCCCATAGAAGCGACTACTGAATGCGATACACACAAGGTGGAACGCATAAAGACAGCGGTGGAGCGCACACGTCACTTCCGGTACGCACACGTGACCGGAAGTAGGAAGTAAAATCGCAAAACAGAGGAATTACAGGGGTATTTAATGCAGAGGACTACAGAATCCAGGACAAAGCCGTTTCTCACGAGGAGGCCGGGTGTAAGGTTGGTGCGGAGCTGGAACCACTGTGCAGAAGTAGGTATACGTAACAAACCCAGGCAAGTGAACAGAATTCTTCTGCCTGAAGGAATTCCACCCTACGGTTGAGCCTCAGGTTTCTTTCCTCCAGGACTTTGGCACTCTGACACTTAATAGGATAATGAAACGTAACCAGAATAAAACTGACACGGGCGCAAAGACCAAAAACGAAGGTACAGGAGGGCTAGGCAAGAGAATGGTCAACAAGCAGGGATCAGTGCTGGCAGCAAACGATCGGAGTCAGGTGGCAGGCAAAGAGTCAAGACAGGCGGCAAACAGGCAGAGTCAAAAACAGGCAAAATCAGCAACAGGAGTCAAAGGTAGTCTGTGAACGCTAGAAAAGGCTTGGAGCACTATTGACTAAGTGAGGTTTAAATAGACCTCCTACCAAACAATCAACCAATGAGAATCACAGGAAAAAGTAATGTTTAAACCCAGCCCTTTAACCCCTTAACGCATATGGACGTATATATACGTCCTGAAAAGCATGGTCCTTAAGGATATACGTCCTCCTTTTTCATGTAGTGTTGCGCTCCTTAGCGCAACACTACATGCCTGCAGCTGCTCTCAGAGGCTGCTTCGGATCCGAAGCAGCCTCTGAAAGGGCTTTCAGCCCCCCCCCCTCACCCCCCCCGCGCGCATACTATCACTACGGATGTGATCGTATGCGTGCTAACACACATAGGCAGTGAAAGATCATCACTGCCTATGTGTGTAAAGTGTTGCAATGATGCCTCGATTGAGGCATCATGCAACACATTCTGTCCCCCCCTGGACACCGCGATCACCCGGTGATCGCGGGTGTGTGCTGTATCGGAGGAGCATGCTCCTCCAATAGAGCGTGCCCAGAGGAGAGCGACGGAAGAGAAAAAAAAAAAAACTCTCTTCCGTCGCTCTGAAACCGCTACTTGACTGCCCCTAGAGGCAGTTAAGTATAGTACAGTTAAAAATAGAAAAATAATTAAATAAATAAAATAAATAAATAAATGGAAAAAAGTTAACCCTAGAAACATAGAAACATAGAAACATAGAATGTGTCGGCAGATAAGAACCATTCGGTCCATCTAGTCTGCCCAATAAATCTATCTACTGTACCTAGATCTAGGGTTAGGGTCATAAATATGGTCATAATTAGTGTTACAGGGGGGTTCTGATGATTACACCGGTTAGATTAAGGGGTGGGGGTAGTTTTAGGGTTAGGGTAAATTTAGAGTTGGGGTAAATTTAGGGTTGGGGTTAAAAAGTCAATGTAGAAGAAAATGATTAGAAAACAAAAAATACACTAAAATTGTTTATTGCCCTATTACTTGAAATAAAACATAGACAAACAAGGAAACATTGGTATTACTAAACTCAGGACAAATATTATAAATAAGTAGACGGGTTCTTTTTAACCATTTGTAATTGTGTAAAAAAAAAAATTAGGTCCAAGTTAGAAAAAGTGTTTTTTATGGCATATTTTCATCATATTTTATATTTTTTTAATAGTAAATGATATCATATGAAGAAAATAATAGTATCAAATGAAAGCCCTATCTGTCCTTTAAAAAATGATATATAATTTGTGTGGGTGTACTGAACACAAAGAAAGAAATTCACAGTTCAGTAAACGTATGACAAAAATAATGGAATTCTGGTCTTCAAGGCACATCAAATGCAACATAGCAGTCGGTCACTAAGGGGTTAAGGATGAGTAAGGGCAGGAAGCCAAACGTAGAACTGCACATGTGCAGAACAGTAACCTAGGATTACTCATGAAATACCTGTTATTGGAGACCAGATTGCAGTGAGACAGATCTCTGGGGAGTTCTGAGCAGGTAAGGAGGTTGGTGAGGAGGGGGTGATTGGCAGTGTGACAGTGCTGTCGTGACACCGGGACTGCACTCGGGTAGAGCGGCTTCTATTATCTATACTCTACATGGGACTATTCTTCAGACCATTTTATATTGCTGTTTTAGCCCAAATTGTGGGCCCTTCTACTTTGTAAGTTGCTTCAATAAAGGAGGCTTTTTTATATCACCATCTGTACTGCCCTATGTTTTTTTTTTTTATTCTTTCTTCGCAGAGACATCTTCTCCAGATACCCTGTACCATTGTTTTATTGATGCCTGACACTCACCTGGCTTTGTGAGTGTGATACTAAACATGATCCAAAAATACCATTTGTATTTTACTTATTACACTATGATATTTCTTTGTGTTTATGTTTCATGTGTAGTGTTGAGCGAACCCGAACCGCACTGTGCGGGTTCATACCAAACTTTACGGTTTTTGGGCCCCGGACCCAAACACGGACATTTCATTGTATGTCCGTGTTGGAGTTCGGGGTTCGGCGATTACATTGTTTGTAATGCTACAGGCTTTCTATAAACCGAAATAGAGTCCCCATTCATAAGAAAATAAGGCAATAGGAGACCTACACAATATTAGGCAGGTGGTCACAATGTTATGGCTGATTGGTAGAAATGTCTGTATTTCTCAATGCCAGTATCATTTTGTTTTAATTATTTAAAGCACAATGAAAATATAATATATTATATTTATCTTATCTATTTATCCAGATTAGTTTATTCTCAGTGTAAAACTAAGAGAGCAGCCATGTAGCCATCCATTCATTTTCAGATGGAATTCTTTCAGAATTCGACACTTTTTATCCAAATCCCCCAAATACATATTTCTTTTGTCCTTACATTAACTTTCGGTTGAAATTCAGCTCTTTTTAAAATGATGAAATGATTTAACTGAGGTGAAATTTCCCTTTGTCTGAATGGAAATAACAAAATGAAAATAAATAACAAATTTTCTTTGGAACGAAAGCATTAATGGATGAAATTTGGTTCTGCCAAAAGGATGAAAACTAAACACAATTTTGTCCGGCTCTCAACTCTGTTAGTAACTAATAATTTAAAATAAACGTAACTATAAAGGAAAGGAATACATTTTTAACTTATTTGCAGCACACACGTTGTGGAAAGAAAAATATACTGTAGACATAATACTTCTCTCTGACCTTGAGAAAATGGGTTTAACTTCAATGAAATTACTTTGTTTAATTTTGTTAATTTCTGGTATAAGAAGATCTGAAATATATATTATATCTCTTTTATTCATCAAATTTCAGTTCAAAACCAGCATATACATTTATCACATATTATATTAACTGTGTTTTACCCATATTACCATAAACAAAATCCAAAAACCTATAAACCCATCCACTATTTCTTATCAGAATTTTAATCTGTTAATTTATCAAACAATACCCAAACAGTTACAATAAATCCAAAATTTCTTCTCACGTATTCCATTACCTATGAATTATTATCCTATTTATATTTTCTATTACTGACAGTTTTGGAAAACAATTTACATCAATATGTAATAGTGAGATAGGTCTAAAGCTGGCACAGTTGTCTAAATCTTTGCACTTTTTTGGGAATTAACACTAAATGGGCTTATTGTGCGTTGTCTGGTAGTTGGTGTTCACTGCCTACCACATTGAAAGCTTTAATAAAATGCGGTGCTAATGTATCCACAAATATGTTATAGTACATTAGCTCGTCTGGAATTGGGCTCTTATCCACTGGAGATGATTGTTACATACATTAGCTAATACAGCTCTAAGAATTGTCAACTCCTTGAATAGATCAGGTGAAACCACCATCAGCCACGCACTCTAAGAGGATGATATCAAGTTGTAGGCTAAGAGTGAATGAGACATCCACTTGCTGATCCACTTGACACAAGTTTTCAGTTCAAACATTGGGATGTCAATCGAACCAGAGAACTGATGGTGGTAAAATGAGGGAAGGCACTTAACACTAATGGGGTTAAGTCAGAATAACTTCCAGGAGATGATTTTTTTTAAAGATTTAACCTTAACAAGAATAGGAAGTTAGTTAATAAAATGTGAAACGACAAACCTGAAATAGCTTCCGTGTGCATATATTTCATGCTGTCAATCACTGCTTCTTCTCGAAGATCTTTATCTGCATTAGGTGAAAAATATGTATCAGTAAATTGCTGTGGATCAAACCCATGAACATGGTAATGTTTACCAAGGCTGGAATCCATCTTGTCAATTAACCCATCTGTGTTTTGTGCTGCTGTAATAACAGAAGCGACATTGATAAGAAATCAGGATTTATGACTGCTATATTTATAGTAAAATTCTGACGATAAATAAACCTAAATAACATTGTTTTGTTGTGTTATTTGCTAAAAAGCAATATTCATGATCTAATCACATGTGGTACCAACAGGATTTCCTCTTATAAAACAGGATGTATTCCTTATAGGACATGGGTTGCCACCTGACTGATATTTTACTGTAAGGTCGAAAATTTGTACAATGTAACCTTTCAATGCTTTAGTGAACACAAACAGTGCTCCCTACAGCACTGAAAGGGTTAACCTGTATGCTAAAAAAAAGTTGGGGGAGCAACACAGGCTCTACTGATGTCCCCCACTTCTACCCTAAATAAAAATAATGGGACCTGTTGGTCCCAATAAATAAAAAGTGGCTGCCCTACTGACCATTGGCCGGCACCATGCATGTGGCTCCAGAATTAATACAATTACTGGGCACCCCAAGGCTTTGGGCTTGTGCTATGTCCCAAGCCTCAAATTGAATACAATTAAAGCCCCCTATGTCTTGGGCCCTCTCTATGCCCAGGCCCTTTAATAAAATAACTAAAAGCACCCAATCCCTGGGTCTTGAAGCCATGCTATGCCTTCCTGGATTAAAAATAAATAACACGCTCCACGAGACTTGGACCCGGCGATATGGTTCCTCATCTTTTGGCTCAGGAAAATGGGCCATCCATAAAAACAAATAAATAAAAATAATCCATATTTTTCTAAAAAAAATCCACACCAGCAAAAACCCAGGTTTTTCGCTACCAATATGCGCGATCACCCTTGAATACAATTCAGATTTGGGGAGGGTAACCGCATTCTGGCAATTTCAATTCTCCAGATCTGTTTTGGCCAATTTAAAATAAAAAGTTAAAAATATAATAAATTTTTTTTTCAAAAAGCCACCCACCAGGGACAATGGACTTCTGCTTGCCCCATAAATAAAAATATAACCCCAGCCACAAATACAATTAGGGGGTGCCAGGGCTTGTAACCCTGTCCTCCCAAAAATTAATGGGGCTGGGAACCAGCAAAACAGTTCCCAGCCCCAAAAATAATTATGTGTATTATAAACAGTGCTGGGAATCACCAAATGGTTCCCAGCCACTCCCAGTTACAAATATAATTTTTTTTTATTTTTTGGTTGTCCACTTTTCCTGGGCCAAAGATAAGGATCAAGGACATCATGGACTTTTGGTGGACCATGGTTTTTTTTTCAGGTTACTCACCTCTTACACACACAAGTACCTGAGCAAGGCAAGTAATCGGGAGTAGGTAAGGGAAATTTATTTATTTTATTTATTGTTATTAGGATCTGGGGGCCACTATTTTTGATTTGTCTCAGATACACTGATATATTGATCCTTCTCCTTCTGTGGCATTTAAATATGTTAGATAATGACATATGGTGTCCGAAATATAAAACATTTCTCACACTCCTGATTTTGTCAACAATCTGTTTAATTTTACTCTTGTGACTCAGAAAACTAATATTTTATACAAACAGTTTTCATTTAATCATATGATGCTCGGTAAAACAGAAGACGGTAAAATCAAGTAAATATTTATAAGGTAATTGTATCAAATTGTACAATAGTTTAAAAAAATGCAGCATTTGAACTAACCAATTTAAAAAAAATATATATATATTTTTTTAAAATAAATAAACTTAACAGTTACATAGTTACATCGTACTTTAGGTTGAAAACCAATTTGGATCAAACAAAGTTAAAAAAGACAATAGAACACTTGTTAAACAAGCACCATTAGCAGCCAAAGTAGTAATAGCAAGGTCATGGAAAACAGTAGGACAAGTAAGTCTTGAGGCGATGTATGATCAACTGGATTATCAGTTCAATAAGGTCTAGCTTCCTCAGGATAAACAGCAATCAATTGGTTTCACCAGACTATAAGGTCTAGCTTCCTCAGGATAAACAGCAATCAATTGGTTTCACCAGACTATAAGGTCTAGCTTCCTCAGGATAAACAGCAATCAACGCATTTCACCAGATTATAAGGTCTAGCTTCCTCAGGATAAACAGCAATCAACGCGTTTCACCAGACTATAAGGTCTAGCTTCCTCAGGATAAACAGCAATCAACGCATTTCACCAGATTATAAGGTCTAGCTTCCTCAGGATAAACAGCAATCAACGCGTTTCACCAGACTATAAGGTCTAGCTTCCTCAGGATGAATGGCAATCATTCAACATGTGGGTAATTGAAATGTTATTTTAATATTGTGTGGCAGTCTTATGCCCTCTCTTTGTTCACAAATAGGCAGCTACTCTTTCGGGTCCTCCCCCAGAGGCCTTGGAGTTTGAGGGTTCTGTTCAATATCTTAGCTGTTCCTAGCACTGGGCTCTTGTGGACAGAGTGTTTAATGTTGGTCCTGGAATCTGTTGGAGACACTCTTCCAGGTTAGGTGTCACAGTATTGAATGCTCCTATCACTATTGGGACCTCTTTGGCTTTCAATTTCCAGATGCTTTTTAGTTTCTTTTTTCAGGCCCAGGTACTTCTCCAGCTTCTCATACTCCTTCTTCCTGATGTTGCAGTCACTTGTCACCGCTATATCTTTCACCATTGCTGTCTTCTGGTCCTTGTCTACCACCACGATGTCAGCTACTTGGTTGGGCCATACAATGTATGCTTTTCTTGCGAACATCTTACACTGTGCCACTATGTATTGAACTCTGACCTCCATGTTCCTAGCCCTCTTCTTTACCAGTTCACCAGCCTGTCTTTTACATTTTAGCCTATATTCTAGTAACAATGAATATACAAAGCCTTGTTATTATCATCAACTCTCCTCACCTGTGTCAAGTCATGTGCTCACTCTCAGCCTATAAAAGCCTCTTCCTGTGAAGCTACCTTTGCCAGATTATTGTGGTTCCCGCCTGCAGTATATCAAGCTTTCTATTGATCGTTACCGATTTGGACTGTCTCACTACTCTGCTTTCGTCTACCCACTGACCTTGGCTTGCCTGACTACGCTTATACTCTTTGTTCCAGCCTCACAGCTCTGCTAAAAGACCAGATTGTCACTCAAAGCTCAGGGGCTCAACCACCTGGGTAACGAGTGGCTATTTCTGGCAGAAGACCTTGCTGATCTGGCTGCTGGACTCCAAACCTGCTAACATCAGTATCATTACACAATGGTACATCCCATGCAGGGTCTTAACTTGCCATGGCACCTTCTCTATTTGATCCCATGTGATTGTGGGATACCAAGGTACTTGTAGCTGGTCTGTATGTCTGCTATGTCCCCTGCTGGCAGTTCCACTTTATCAGTATTAATTGTCTTCTCTCTTTTTACTACCATCTGGTCAAACTTCTCCAGTCCGAATGACATCCCAATGTCATCACTGTCAATCGGTGTCAGGTGGATCAGTGAAGAAATGTCTCATTCACTCTTAGCATATTTTCCCGAGCCTCTCTGACTTCTTGAGGAAGGTCCTTAGTGTCCTGTTGACTTTGTATAGCGCTACATTTACAGATCCATGTGTGTGTGTGGCACATAGGCTTTCCTATTGTCAATCCAGGCAAAGCTCTGTTTGGTTTGTCTGTACCTGGCTCTATCTATTAGAAATTGGTGTTTGGAGCCTCTGGTGTTGTTCCTGATGCCATTCTGAGCTGTGGTAATGTACTGGCCCAAATGGTCCTGTAAATTAGCAGCTATGATGCCTGATAGGACTGTCCATGTTATAGGGAGGCAGGTTTTTGGCTGGTAGTTGGATGGTGCTTTTTGTTGTCTTTCAAGTACTATCGTTCCTCATGTTAGCCAGTCTGGGAGGGAGCCTACTACTAGGAGGTGGTTCATCTGTGTTTCCATGCATTCATGTATAGTCATTATTTTCATTAACCAGTATCTGGGGATCATGTCCAGGCCAGCTGTTGTATAGCTCTTCATATTTTTGACTCACTATTTATCAGTCTTTGTTTAGCAGCTTCTATGGTTTCAGATTAAGACAGGCCTTCTGTATTTTCACCAGTCGACTATCTTCTCTCCGAGTTGCCTTGATCTTAGCCTCATTTGTTTGAGTTATCGTGGTAGTAGGGATTGTCATGAGGGCTCTATTGGCATTTTCTATAATACTATCTGATGGTACTTCTCTACTAAGCCTTAGTAATCAGTCTTGGCAGGTGACGGTAGCTAGTTAATCCATGATATTACTCCTCATATCAGCTGCTGTGCCCTGTAATAGCTGGGGTGGCTCATCAAGGTGTTCTTTTGAGTCTTCTTCTTGTTTCAGGGAGTGAATGAGTAGCTGGTCCATCTCAAGTTTTGAGAGCAGCTTTCTTTTCACAATGCCAAAGCATTGGATGACTAGCTATTTCTCAGTTAGTGTGGATGTATGTTCTTTAGGTTCAAGTTACTCTCATATTTTTTTTTATTGAAGTAGGCACACATAGTGTTAGGGGCCTTGCCCAAGAAGATTTTATTTTTTAATTTTTTATTATATATATCCATGACAGTTGGACAGTCCAACACATAGTGGCGGAGTGTAAGATGCAGGACCACCATTCACTAAATGGCACAACCAAGCAGCTGACATTGCATTCAGGAACATCTGCACAATAGTCCAGATAGGCAATTTTACAGAATTGTTCCTTCTGCATATCTACCCTGCTCAGTCCTCACCATCTCTAGTGTGTTCCTGTTTAGCTACTTACCTCAGGCCTCAACCCTTACCTCAGACCTCACCCCTTGTTTAACTCTCCCTACCTTTGCTTTATCTACAGTCCCTGCTATAGCTCTTTGTTCATACTGCAGTTCCTACTCAAACCCTTTTCCTATCCTGCAGTTCTTTGCTAAAGTTCCCTTTTGTCTCCCCTTCACTCTTTAACCCCTTAGTGACCGAGTGCTATGCTGCATTTGATGTGCCTTGAAGACCAGAATTCCATTATTTTTGTCAAATGTTTACTGAACTGTGGATTTCTTTCTTTGTGTTCAGTACACCCACACAAATTATATATCATTTTTTAAAGGACGGATAGGGCTTTCCTTTGATACTATTATTTTCATCATATGATATAATTTACTATTAAAAAATATATAAAATATGATGAAAATATGCCATAAACACTTTTTCTAACTTTGACCTGATTTTTTTGAAAAATTCTAATACTTTTGGGTGGTAAATAACACATTTGTGTCTTGCGGTGTACTTCATATCTGAGAGTCAAATAGAACCGTCAAATACTGTGCTTACAGTATGCGACAGAACCTTCAGCGTTATTTGGTAGGCCCGAATGCCGCTCTTAGAATAAGTAACTGGCGCACTCAGCCTCAGCAGCATTGACGGAAGTAGGTCCGGCCCACATTGTAGTTTCATTTTTTGATTGAGGAGATGCGATGCTATTTCACTATCTGATATAGGAGCAAATTCAAATTCAGCAATGTGTTTGGCCAGGGGTGATATCGGTGGTGACTCATCTTTATAATATTGATTGTGATGTTTTGCTATAAGAGCTGTGGCGCATCCTACAAAATAGTTATTGAATTTGTTTGCTATTGCCACTTCCATCCTTCACATTGTCTCCCACCCAGTCCCTTGCTGAAAGCTCAGAGTTGACACCTGCAGCCCATGGCCATCTGTCTTTCACCTCACCCCCTTGCAAATCAGCCAAGCAGTCTGAGCCACAAGTCATGCAGCAGTCTCTTATGCTTTTTGATGACTCTGCTGGCGGGGTCATCAAACCTAGCCTTGCCCCAGAACTGATGCACAACCACTTATGTGTCAGGATGTGGACATGCGAGGACCACCGCAGCACGTCTCTGATGATGACAAAACACAGGTGCCAACTGCTGTGGCTTTCGGCAGTGTGCAGACCGGCAAAGAGGGCAGGGTTGATGAGTGGGTGGAAGATGATGTGGAGGATGATAAGGTCCTAGACCCCACATGGAATCAAGGTCATGCGAGTGACGTGTCCAGTTGGTCGCAAAGAGGCACCAGCGCAGCATAAGAGGGAGCAGGGTGCAAAACCGTAGCGGCCGTACCCTAGAGAGTACGCCTGCTACTGTCCACTGCACCCAGGGGCTGAGCACACCAAAGCTCCAAGGAGTTCCCTGGCGTGGCAGTTCTTTAGACAATGTGCTGACGACAAGACACGAGTGGTTTGCAAGCTGTGCAATCAGAACCTGAGGCGAGGCATAAACGTGCTAAACCTGAGCACAACCTGCATGACCAGGCATCTACATGCAAAGCACGAGCTGCAGTGGAGTAAGCATCTCTAAACCCAAGAAAGGTCTCAGGCTCCTCCTGCTTCCTCTTCTGCTGCTGTCTTGGCCTCTTCCTTCAGCTCTGGAGTCACGGTGGCACCTGACACCGAGCAAATAGAGGAAGTGGCAGCAATGCCACAATGTCCGCCACCTTCCCCAAGCATCTCCACACTGTCCCATGGAAGAGTTCAGCTGTCCATCTCCCAAACACTGGAGAGAAGTAAGGCCCTACCCACCCGCGAACACTGACCCTGAATGCCAGCATTTCCAAATTCCTGGCCTTTGAAATGCTGTCATTCCGTCTGTTGGAGACAGACAGTTTTAAAAACCTGATGGCAGTGGCTGTCCCACAGTACGTGGTTCCCAGCCACCACTACTTTTCCAGGCGAGCCATCCCTTCCCTGCACAAGCCTGTGGACAAAATCAGGTATGCACTGCCCAACGCCATCTGTGGCAAGGTCCACATAACCACAGATACATGGACCAGTAAGCACGGGCAGGGACACTATATCTCCCTAACTGGGCAAATGTAGTGTTGGCTGGGCCTGAGGCAGATAGCAGTTTGGCGCATGTAGTTCCACCACCGAGGATTGCAGGGCATTTCTCTTTGCCTCCTGTTGCCTCCTCCTCCTACTCAGCTTCTTACTTCTTCTCTACCACCTCCTCATCCGGTCAGCGTAACACCTTCACCACCAACTTCAGCACAGCCGGGGGGAAACGACAGCAGGCTCTTTTAAAACTCATATGTTTGGGGGAAAAACCCCACAGTGCGCAGGAGCTGTGGACGGGCATGGAACAACAGATCAATGAGTGGTTGTTGCCACTGAGCCTTTCTCAGCCTTACTATCACGCTGTTCTCAGCCTTACTATCCCGCTTGTATGTCTCCTTGAAAAAACTCTTAGGGCGACGATGGAAGAGGATGTGGCACAGGAGGAAGAGGAGGAGGAAGAAAAGGGGTCATTTCCATGGTTATCAGGCCAGTCATTCACAAGTGGCTTGGAGGGTAGGTTCCTGCACCAGCATAGGCCAGGTACACAACTGTCAAGCCAGGGCACAGTTTTGGAGGAGGATGAGGATGATGATGATGAGGAGGAGGAGGAACCGTGTTCACAGCAAGGTGGCACCCAACGCAGCTCGTGGGCATCACTGGAGCGTGGCTGGGGGGATACGGAGGACACAGATGATACACCTCCCACAGAGAACAGCTTGTCCTTGCCTCTGGGCAGCTTAGCACACGTGAGCGACTACATGCTGCAGTGCCTGCGCAATGACTGCCGAGTTGCCCACATTCTAACTTGTGCTGATTACTGGGTGGCCACCCTGCTGGATCCCCGTTACAAGGACAACGTGCCGTCCTTAATTCAATCACTGGAGCGTGATCGTAAGATGCGTGACTACCAGCGCACGCTGGTAGACGAGCTGCTGAGGGCATTCCAAAATGACACCGGGGGCTCAATGGAAGCACAAGGGGAAGGCAGAGGAAGAGGTCGCCAACGTTGCTGGGGCACCGCCAGCACCTCAGAAGGCAGGGTTAGCATGGCCAAAATGTGGAAAAGCTTAGTCAGCACGCCACAACAAGCAGCACCATCATCTGATTTGCAACATCTTAGCAGGAGGCAGCATTTCAGGAACATGGTGGAACAGTACGTGTGCACAGGCCTACACGTACTGACTGATGGGTCTGCCCCATTCAACTTCTGGGTCTCCAAATTGGGCACATGGCCTGAGCTTGCCCTTTATGCCTTGGAGGTGCTGGCCTGCCCTGCAGCCAGTGTATTGTCTGAATGTGTGTTTAGCACGGCAGGGGGCCTTATCACAGACAAGCGCAGCCACCTGTCCACCACACAAATGTGAGCCAACGTGGACAAGCTCTCATTTATTAAGCTGAACCAGGCATGGATCCCACCAGACTTTTTTGTACCTTGTGCAGAATAGACATTTATACCGGTCTCACCCAGTCATTGTTATACTCAAGTGCACTTATTCTTTGTTTTCTGTTGTTACATGTCCCAATATTTTGGGGGCTACCCCAATTTAAAAAAAAACAAAAACAAATAAAAAACAGTGTTGGCTACCTCCTCCTCCTCCAGCGCTGATTCCACCTACACCGCCACGGTCACCGCCTCCTCAACCTATGAGTCACTTAGTATAAACTGAAAGAGAATACCCTGCACTCCAACCCTCTCGCAAATGTATAATTCTGTTGATCCTCCTGGAAGCCATGCTTTAGATTTAGATTTATGTTCTTCCAAAGCTAAAATCAAAGATTCCATCTAGTGCTATTTTATGGCTCAGCTGAGCTTGTAATTTTTATGTATTTTATGTTATTTTAAGTTATTTCCCTATCCACAGTTGCTTGCAGGGCACTTGTCCTACTCTTACCCACATTTTACTTCATTTTGCAGCCGTCTAGCCCTTTCCAGGACTTTTTTAGAGGCATTTTAGTGGCCAAAAGTTTGTGTCCCCATTCACTTCAATGGGGTTCGGGTTCGGGGTCAAGTTCGAGCACAGACCCCGACATTTTTTCGAAGTTCGGCCGATCCTGCCGACGAACATCTAGGTGTCCGCTCAACTCTAGTTACAGGTTAATTATACCCACTATGGGATTATGTTTAATGTAAACATTTTTTTAGCTGTCTGAGCGTATGTACAGTGATCAGTGACAGCCAATCAGTGGAAAAGGCAGTATAGTGATGGCTCAGATGAGCATCACTATTCATCTGGTCAGATCAATAATGGTAAATATTGAAAATATAAACAAATGCAAAATGAATGAAATACATTCGTCCATTCATTTATTTGGATGCCGACAGCCACTCTGATGTGTTGAATTCGAAATGCATCTCAATTATCATCTCAAGCTTAAGCTATTGTATGTAATGCTCATAGCATTACATAAGCCAAAATAGAGTGGAAACAAAGTCAAAATGGAGTTGAAATTTAATCTATTAGGCAATAGTCTCAATTAGCCAATAGACTCAATTTCGACTACATTTCGGCTACATTTTGACTCAATTTCGAGTTTGTTGTTGTGTTGTAATGCTATTAGCATTACATACAACAGTCTAAGAGCCAAATTGAATGAATTTAATGAATGGACGAATTCCACAGCTCCACTACTAGTATAATGTTGGGGATTTGCTTTCAGTCTGAATAAAAAAATCTATATACTGATGTCTGTCTCCATTTGTCAATTCTGTACAATGTATTACTAAGAATTTTGATAATTATGTATACAAAATTTACAAACTTTTTTTAACATGCAATATATATTAAAAAAGTAAATTTCACCACCATAATTATCAAAATACTGAGTAATAAAATCTATGTTATGTGCAAAATGCTCATATACACTGACTTTGCCTCCAATTCACTCACTGTACTTACTTCACATACTGATTGTGAAGTACAGAGAATGACAGGCAAGCGATAGGAAAAAAAACAAAGAAACCCATTTCCTGTTTAAAAAGGTTAACCCCTCCATTGCTGATCACAGTTTTCTTTTTCTGTGATCAGTTCCCGTCCTATTTTATGACCCTCATTTAGTTTTTTCTCATAATTTGTTTTTTGCAATTTTACAGGTTTTTTATAACTATGTTAATTATATTATTTTAATATATTTATTTAATTACAGTTAACCCTTGCAGGCCTGTGCTGTGATTCTGATTGTTCTGACCAGTACATTTTCTTAACATTTTTTGGGAGGTCCGGGAAACCTATATTTTCAATTTTATTAGCTAGTTAATTGGGCTAAGTGGGTCAGTGTTGTACTATTTGTGTACAATATTATTGGAAAAATAGTGTAAATAGTTTTTTTTTAAACTTCTCCCCTTTTATATGTATTTCTGAATACTAAATTGTAGATCATTTATATGTACATGGTATCCATCCAAAGAAAATTCTAACATGGGGCGCGTTAAATGAGAGAGAGGAAAACTACGTTTAAACAACCACATATCAAAATGGAAAAATCGCCTCTGGTCATTAACCCAGGAAAATCTGTGGTACTTTAAGGGTTAATGCATGCCTTGGGAGTATCCTCACTTTTTTTTTTTTAATGAGGAAGAGAGACAGATAAATGTAGTAAAAATAGGTTATAATAAAATAAAATAATTAAAATAAAACAATAAAAAAATTGAGACCCAAGGGCTTTTATAAATGCCATTCCCTGCATTTAGCCCCTTCCCTGCCATGTTTAAGCAGTGATCTTGCACATCAGCAGTTTTTTAGCTGTTTGTTAATATTTGTAAGGGTTATTTTTTTTGTACTGTAAATTATTATAATACTGCAAAGGCTCTTCTAAGAGCTATTAACCTCTTCTTTGCCGTAGATCACTGATGAGTGATATTTTTTAGGGTTTTTTATGCTGTCTGAGCGCATTTATAGTAATCAGTAACAGAGAATTAATGGCAATGGTGGTTTGGTGATTGCTCAGATGAGCAATGTATTTATTATTTGGGGAGTTATGGGACAATAAACAAAAATAATGTTTTTTGTTTTTTTCGTATATTGAACTTTTGACCCCAACCCGAACCCTAAATTTAACCCTAGAACTAAATTTAACCCTAACTCTAACACTTATGCTATCCCTTAATATACTTTAATTTTATTTAATTTAAACCCTATCCCTTATGCTACAAAATATTTAATTTTAACCCAATAGGCTAATCTAACATAATACTAGTTTTAAGCTAATTAAATCTTTTTTTTTTTTAACATTGAACTTATGCTTGGTTGCCTCTAGGGGCAGTCAAGCAGCATATTCAGAGCTTCGGAAGTGAATTTACTTTCACTTCCGAAGCTCAGACCACCAGAGGGCATAGCCATATTGACGGAGCATGCTGCTCCGTCAATATGGCTCCCACGATCACTCTGTGGGGCTATCGTGGGTGCCCCAGATTGGAAATGTCAGTGCTGCCTATTGCCTCGACATCGAGGCAATAGACCAGCACTGTTAAAGTGGTATTTGCGATCGTTGATCACAAAAAAACACTTGATTACCCGCAGGCCATACCAGGCACGTCCATTGTCGGGAACAGAGATCCCGGCACGACGTGCCTGACACATCCATTGTCGCGAAGGGGTTAAACTGTATTCTTTTCTGTTATCAAATTGGCTACATTCTCAGTTTTATACATAAGATGTTTTAGACTCTAGAAGCCAAAGTATGTAGTCAAGGTTATGTTGCCATTTGGTAGTGGCCTTGTCTGTCTGTTATTCACAGTTAAGAGTAACTAAAGTTTATTTCAATATGACTGATATTAACCCTGAGTGTATAATTGACCTGTAATTACCTGTAATTAACATAATTGTATTTCCTGTTAAAAATTGACTGGAAGTGTTAGTCTAAAAATTATATATATACTTAATTATAAGTACTAGTCATTATGAGAGGGGAGGAGACTATGTTGATGCAACTGCATTAAAACAAGGATGAGAGATTAACCTCTAAACAATCAGGAGGGTATGTGATTTTATTTTACTTATTGCAAGCATATACATTGAACTTTATTTAGTCTGCTTTTATTATGGATTATTACTCTGTTTTTATATTGTTTATACTCATTTATATTCAATAAATATTTTAAAAGACAAAAGGTTATTGCTTTCAAATCTCTATTTTATTGCATTCTCAAGTAGTTATAAATACAAATAGAGAAACCTGCTGATCTATATAATATTATTGCTACAAGATATCTGTATGGTTAGCCCTACTAAATTCAAAGCAGTCAAGAAATTACAGATGGATATAAGGTACTAATCGGTTACAATATACCTGAATCTTAAAATGCATTACTGAACTACAATATATGTGATAAAAAGATGACTTTCCAACACTTTGACAAAGGCTAGGGGTAGAATTACTACTTGAAAAGTGATAAAATACCACCATTTCAGATACCATAGGGTGTCTAGTTTTCATGTATGTTAGGGAATATGGGGTAAAATACATTGGCCGGCTTAAAAAATGTACCAAATCGAACATGGGACAAGGCTGACTACATGTCAAAATTCCAAGTTGGAAATTCTAAAAGCTCACCTCCCTGTACTCAAGAGATGTTGCTGAACATATATTGAGGTATTGTTTGGCAGAACCCCTTTACATTTTCAGAATGTTTATACCTGAATTACATAGGTGTGAAAAAATCATCACATCTTTTTTATCTCTGCAAATTTTGGCACAGTTTGGTGGTAAAATGGTTATATGAAAAGTGTCAACATACCCAAAGTTAAATAAGCTGAGTTATCTAGTTTTGAAAAATATGTACATGTGGGGGGTGATTCAGGGATTCATGACAGATATCAATGTTACAATGTCAGTATCGCTAATTTCAAATAGCATTGCACTACTTGTACTTTTTGCCAAAAAAATGAAAAAAACATAAAACACAGGCTATTACTAAACGCAGGACAAATATTAGAAAATATTTAGCAGCTTTTTTAATTAGCTTTTGTAAATGAGTATACGATTTTATAAATAAACGTCAGAAAAACTTTTTTTTTTTAATTTTCACCAGATTTTATTTTATGTATAACTTTATATGCTATAATCAAGA
The DNA here is from genome assembly GCA_036172795.1 of Pelodytes ibericus. Classification (NCBI taxonomy): domain Eukaryota; kingdom Metazoa; phylum Chordata; class Amphibia; order Anura; family Pelodytidae; genus Pelodytes; species Pelodytes ibericus. Next base: position 178,882,819 of record CM069863.1, on the reverse strand, counting down.
TAATGGTACCAACAGAAATCCCTTTTTAGGCCGATAAAAACAATATATAATTTGTGTGCATACAGTAAAGGAGAAAAATTGTTTTAAGCTAAACACAAACACAGCAGAATTGTTAAAACAGCTCATGTCACTGAGTGTTAGACAAGGCCAAAAATTCATGTCGCTAAGGGGTTAAATTGATGTGTTTGTTTTTGATTGTTGATTTTTTTCATTTTAACTGCTGTCATATATAGTGATGTTAACATTAATTTACTATAAAAGATTGTAAATGATTTTTCTATTAACTAACAAAAAAATTGTCAACTCATATACCTATATAACAGTTTAAATTTATTCTCTAAAGACGTCCTGTGTAATTAACACATCCTGTTCTATGAGTGTAGATCCTGTTGGAAGTGCATGTGATCGGGTCATGAGGAAATCTTATTAGCATATTACATATTTGTTTATAAGGTTTATTTATCATTAGAATTTACAATAAATAGAGCAATAATTTATCAGAATGTATTATGAATGTTGCTACTATTATAACAGCAACACAAAACACAGATACGTTAATTATCAAGATGGATTCCGGCCTTCATAAACTTTATCATGTTCATGGAATTGATACAAAGAACTTGACTGATACATTTTATAATCCCTATGCAGATAAAAATCTTCAGGAAGAAGTAGTGATTGATACAATGAAATATATGCTTAAGGAAGCTACTTCAGGTTTGTTGTTTCACATTTTATTAACTAAATACCTTTTTTAATTAAGGTCAAAAAATTACATATTATATCAATATATATTATAAAATTGCATTGTATGATTCATTCTAGGAGTGGTTTGTTTTTGTGACTTAACCTTTTTCCCAGGAACATTTCATTGTTCTCCATGGTTATTGTTGGAGTTTTTGAATGTAATACATATGTGTGTGTATGTATGTATATATATATAATTTTTTTCTCATCTATATGAGTGGTATTTGTCTTTTTCAATCTCTACCAGAGGCCTGGGTGTTTGAGGGTTCTGCACAGTATCTTAGCAATTCCTAGCACTGTGCTATACTGCTCTGATGTCATTCTTGTATCTGTTGGAGCCATTCTTTTATCTTAGTTGTTACAGTTGTGAGTGCTCTTATCACTACGGATACCACTTTGGCCTTCACTTTCCACATCCTCACTAGGATAATGTCACTTGGAACCACTACATCTATCACCATCACTTTCCTCCAGTCCTTGTCTACTTCCATTCTGTCAGGTTGATTGGCCAGAACCTGTCTTTCTGTCTGGATCTTGAATTTCCATGGAATCTGGGCCCCGTTATACTCCATGACCTTCTGTAAAATTGCCCATCTGGTTTATCTAATATATTGTGCAGATGTTCCTGAACCAAATGTTAGCTACTTGATCAGTGCCTAAGTGCAGTCTTTGAGTCCAGATATAAGCAGCCACTGGTAGGATGTAAGCCAGCCAATGTCAGCCACCTCAGCTATCTAAGGATGGTACATCCCATACAGTGTATTGGCATGACACATCTCATTTTTGATCTTCCTTCCATGCCTGTTGCTGCTTCAGGTATTCTCTCAGCAGGCCATCCTTAGGTGCCATCTTACTGATGTATTCCCAGATGCTCTGGGTTTCACCCAGGTTCATTGTTCTAACACTCACCAGACACCACCTGCCCTCTTTCCTGAAGGTTTAAAATCTCTAGGTTTTGGACTCGGATTGTAAAACCCCGTACACTGTGAGGAACTTCATGGGTCTTCACATCGGCAAGTTTTGAGAGTAGCTTCTCCCTCACTATGATGACGCATTGGATAACTAGCTTTTTTTCAGTCAGTGTAGAAGAAGGTCTTCTGTCCACCCATAGTTCCATCAAACGTTTCATATATACCCTCTTATTAGGCATGCGGTTGTAGTAGCATTCTATCAATTTGAGGTTCCTTTGTCTTGTTCATGTATAAATTGTTCCAATAGCCCACATATAAATAATTCTTGAACAATTGGAATGGAAACCAATGATGTCTTCCTACCTATTGTTTAAAATAATTTCACTGTGCTTTAATGCATTTTCCCTAAGGTCAGGGAGCAGTATTATATCTACTTTTATCTTTCCACCATGTGTATATTGCAAAAATGTTGAACATATATTTTGTAATTTTATAGTTCATTTTCAATTTAAATCATTGGTTACTAATCTGTTGAAGTAATTTTGATCTCTATTATTGATCTATACCAAAACACAGATATGTAGTCCCAAAATAACACAAGGTGTTTTAGTTGAAAAAGTATTGTTTGTTTTCACCTGCAGGGCAATTTAAAGGGGACCTGTTACTTGATATAAGTGTTGGCCCTGGGATTTCCCATCTACTATCAATTTATGAGCAATTCAAAGAAATCATTATTCTAGAAGTTAATGATCATTGCATTAAAGATCTGGAGAGAAGAGAAATAAACATGCGGATGCTACAGATTGGACTCATGTCTCAAAGACCTTGATGGAACTGCAAGGAAAATGGTAATAATAGCCATGGATTATAGATTGTTTATAAAAAAAATAAATATATTTGCTAAATATAAAAGCAGACTTAAGAGTGCTATAAAATTCCCTTAAGGACCATCTCTTAAAAATGACTAAGTATGTATTTTTGCTGATGATACAAAAATGTGCAGCAGCGTTGATATTCATGGAGGGATAAGTCAAATGGCAAATGATTTAGCTAAACTAGAAAAATGGTCCGAGCTGTGGCAACTGGAGAAGTGCAAGAGCATGCACTTTGGGCGTAAAAACCCAAAAGCAGAATATAGACTATTTGGTACAGTCCTAACCTCAACATCTGAGGAAAGGGATTTAGGAGTAATAATTTCAGAGGACTTGAAGGTAGGTAGGCAATGCAATAGAGCAGCAGGAAATGCTAGCAGAATGCTTGGTTGCATAGGGAGAGGTATTAGCAGTAGGAAGAGGGAAGTGCTCATGCCATTGTACAGAGCACTGGTGAGACCTCACTTGGATTATTGTACGCAGTACTGGAGACCGTATCTCCAGAAGGATATTGATACTTTGGAGAGAGTTCAGAGAAGGGCTACTAAACTGGTTCATGGGTTGAAGGATATAACTTGGAGGAAATATGTAACAGGGGGGATATGATAGAAAAATGTAAATACATAAAGGGAATCAACACAGTAAAGGAAGAGAGAATATTTAAAAGAAGAAAAACTACCAAAACTAGAGGACATAGTCTTAAATTAGAGGGGCAACGATTTAAAAGTAATATCAGGAAGTATTACTTTACTGAGAGGGTAGTGGATGTATGGAATAGCCTTCCAGCAGAAGTGGTAGATGTAAACACAGTCAAGGATTTTAAGCATGCATGGGATAGACACAAGGCTATCCTAGCTATAAGACCAGGAACTGGGGACTAATAAAAAGTATTTAGAAAAATTGGGCAGACTAGATGGACCGAATGGTTCTTATCTGTCGACACATTCTATGTTTCTCTGTTTCTATCTCAGATGTTCCAGGTGCTTGGAATGTAGTGGTCTATTATTTCAGCTAGCTTTGAAATCTGTGAGGTAAAACTTGTGGTGTTTGAGTAGCTAGATTGGACTGCTGCTATATCAGAAGCAATAATCTTTATGTGTTATATAGAATTTTAAAAGAGTGGAGGGAAACTAAAAATATCTATTTGTTGCTTTTTTTTTTACATTTGTTTTACATTACTGTACTTATCTAAATTACTTTATTTAGAATTGGTGTCATTACCACTTTAACATGATTTTATTATAACCCAAGCTTTCCACTAAAAATGATTCTGATTTGTGTTTGATTGAATAAAATATACCCTTTATTAGTATTTTCAAAAATAGCCTATAATGATTTGGGGCACATAAGGGACATTTCTGGAACCAAATTTCACTTCTTACTGCCCCGGCACCCAAAGGGTGTTTTTTTTTTTGTTTTTCTTTACAGATGAATCACCCCCAAACCTGGAGAAGGGATATTGTATTTTATATTACTTTTCAATCAATGGGATCTGGGGTCATCTGTAGCCCTAGACCTCCTGATGGGGCTAATTTTACTAATAGGGGCCTGTGGCCATCAGCAGCCTTAGACCCCAGCGGGGGAGCCAGTGACTTTTATTTAATAGGGCCCTAAGGGTCACTAGCAGCCAAGACCCCAGCAGGGTGAAATATAATTTGTATTAATATAGGTTTGTTGCCAGCTGCAGTCCCAGGCCCCAGTGTGTGTGTGTATGTGTGTGTGTGTGTGTGGGGGGGGGGGGGGGGGGGGCAAATAATGTATTTTGGGTTCCGGAAAAAATTTGCCTCCTTTTACTTTTAATGTGGAAGAGTTGAGCCTGGATTTTTTTCTAAGTAAAACTTGGGTGGCGAATTTGACTTAGTATCAAAATGAAAGTCAGCCTCCAAAGTTGAATTTTAGTGAACAGACAAAAATGAGTGTGGTGAAAGGGCAGTAGAAGGGCACATAGGAGGTCTATTCATGAAAAGGTGAGTTGAGGTGAGATGAGGTGAGTTGAGGTGAGATGAACATTTCAACTCACCAAGTTAACTATACATTAACTGTTCAGGGGACAAACATGGTGAGCTTCCACTGCTAAGAAAACTCATCTGGTATTTCAGAAGATACACATTTAAACATGTGACAAAAAGGCTTTTATAAGTGAAAAATTAAAAGAAAAACTTTAGTGCTGCTTAAAATAAAAAAGCAGGAAGATACACACTCTTGAAGCAGCCACTACCTTAGCAATCCTGACATGCAATAGTTGAGTACAGGAAAGTTCTAATGTATGGTTCTATTAGATGAAAGCAGAGGGGATTATTTATGAAAGTCAATACTGGGGCAATGTTCTAAAAGTGATTTTATAAATAGCCCCAAAATGTCTTTGACCCACATTTCAGTTTTTTTTTCTTCTTCTTCACCCCAGTGATGGATGGCAGGAAAAAGAAGAAGCCTTAAGAAGAAAAATTGAAAATGTTCTAAAATGTGATTTTGACAAAGAAAACCCGACGGATCCAATAACGTTACCAAAAGCCGACTGCATCATAAGCACATGGTTACTGGGGTGTGTCAGCAAAGATCATGCCGCTTACTACAGCAATCTGAGAAAGATCTCCTCGTTGCTGAAGCCGGGCGGACGTCTGATTCTGTTTGCTGCTTTAAATATGACCTTTTACATGATTGGGGCGGAGAGGTTCAGTGCTTTAACTTATGATGAAGCATTTCTCAGAACATCCCTGAAAGATGCAAGGTTGAAAATTGAACGTTATGAAGTTCAAGATAGAAAAACAGTCAGTGACGTTATTGATCATGAGACAGTTGTACGTCTAACTGTAGTTAAAGAGGTATAAAGTTAAAACCAAATGCTTTACATAGTTAATCAGATTGATAAAATACATGTTGCATGTATAAAATTCTTTAAAGTAACAATATAAATGAAGTATCTTTATCTTGAACGGGGGCCGACATGGTGCTTATAATCTTGGTCAAATTTGCATTCCCCCTTTGTCTGCCCTTCATCCCTTTCATTAAATATTAATCAAACTTTATCACGTAGAATTCAAAATGTAACAGCAATAAAAACAAATCTAAATATCCACAAACTGTGTGAACTTGTATGTGTTACTTGCTATTGACACAGAATCTCTCTGTTCAATATTAGCAGAGAGAACAGTGAATTTAAGAACAAGGCTATCAGGTCTGATGCTCAGAGAACTGCTGGAAAAAAAGTTCCCAAAACAAATAAATAGTAGTCAGTATAAACTGCTGCAGAGAGTTTGCTACAGTGAAAGTTTACTTTATTCCTCTAGCTTGGAATCAAGGAAAAAAATGTGCACAACAGTAACTCTCTTTGTAAACTTTGTAACCACTTATAGTTGCAGACGCTGCAGTGTACTCTACTTTAATAAAAGCTTCACTAACTATTAGACATGTGCATTCGTTTTCGGACAAATGCATTTTCGTCCGAAAATAGAATTTTCGTCCATTTGTCCGAAAAAACGAATAACGAAAATGCTAAACTAACGAAAGACGAATGAACGAATGGTTAATAAAAAAACAAATCATTCGTCCATTCGTGCTATTGGCATTCTATAAACCGAAATAGAGTCGGTTTATAGAATACCAATAGCATTACATATACATTCCATAAACCGACATAATGAACGACTTCCGGTTTATGGAATGCATGTAATACTATTGGCTTTCTATAAACCGAACTAGAGTTCCCATTCATAAGAATTTCTTATGAATGGGGACTCTAGTTCGGTTTATAGAAATCCAATAGTATTACATGTATTCTATAAGCCGAAAGTCTATAAACCGAAGGTCGTTCGGTTTATAGTATTTCGGTTTATAGAATACATGTAATTCTTTAGAAAGCCGAATGGACAAAAACGAAACGAAAAATTTAGTTTTGCACATGTCTACTAACTATAAAACCAAAGCAATATTGTAGCTATTCACATTCATATGCAGTCTCCAATATGTTGGAAAGACATATCATGGAGGTGAAAAAACATGATTACTTTTCAGGGAATTGATCACATGAAGTAGAATAAAAGAGGAAGTGAATACACTTCTACTCAGAAAAACATGTCTTTGGATCACAAACTTAAGACACAGCAACCAGAAGGTTTAAATGAGGGTTTTACATTTGTGTCTTATGTATTAGTCAGTATATGCTTTTGCAGTGTACTCTGTGAACTCTTGAAGCGTTTGTAATATCAGCCATTACAGAGTATTCTGCAACACTGTATCTGAATGTGGGGAGCGACTAGGCCATCCAATATAAAAAGTATATTTTATTCATTCAAGTCCTGTATAATAAGAGAGCTCCTAAATGGACAGGGAGATCAGCAGACAAATGTGCATCAATATTAAACTAAGAAAAAAGGTTCAAGGAAGGGAATTTTTTACATATGCAGTCACACAACCTAACATCTCATAAGTTATGTCTGAAAGATCCCACCTACTACAGCAGCGGATATGGAGGATTGCATTTGTAACAATGTCATTTGAGTGTTTTTCAGTGTATACACTCTCATCTAATGCATAAAATAAGTACTGATTTGACCTAGAGCTTACACAAAAGTATCCACCAACAGGCATGGGTGTAATCACAAATTAACAGAGCAGCATAGCACCATATACATATTAATCACATATGGTTGTGGGATAAACGATCGAAGCGGAACAATTTATTAAAGTCACACTAGCTTATTAGCTATGTATATGATCTCTAATCAGCGAGGACCTTGTAGGTTGTAGAGGAGGTAAAGGCTTGGACAGAATCTTGAGACAGGCGATTACGCCAGTGTGTCCTGGTGCCCACAAGGAGCCTCTGGTGGTTCAGTGGGCAGCAAGCACAAATCTTGGATCTGGATTTTACGTGATCTGATATTTTTTATCCCACTATCTAAAATACAGAGAGAAGAGGAAGCCCCAGCGTGACCTCTCTAAGTGCAGCTGTTAGTGGCTTAAGGATATTTATGATTAACATGGTGCTGAGATGTTAAAAAATAGGGATTTCTAGGCTTTTCTGACTTCCAATGTACTCTTATTACACTGAGCCCATTAGATATCTTTATCTGCAAATGTATGCAGGTAGCCAACTTTATCCCACTTGGGGTATCCTCCAAGGTTTATGGACTCAAGGCCCAGTGGCTTCTATCAAACAATATAATTGTTGGGAAAGCATGCAACTCATTCTTCAAGATGGCCGAGTTTGTGTTTGATTTCACTTACCTTAGATCTTATTACGTTTAGCAGATCCATTATGATTTGTAATCATTTAAGAATCTCTTTCCAGTTATCTGGCTTCTGCAAGTTATCGGTTGATGCAGCACTGGATAAGTCAAAACTAGTCGAGCTGGCAGGACTAGATGCCATCTTGGCAGAAGACCCGGAGCAAATCAGTTCTTATGAGATCCCCAAAAAGCCCTTAGCCAGGGAGGTTTTTGGTCCTGTCGTTCCAGGCGTCACAGAAGCTCTGTTTAAGAAACCTATTGCATTGTACCAGTTGTTGCAAGCTACAAATTGATGTTTTCTGTCCAGACCATACCCACATTTTCCACATGTTTTTTTTTTTTTTTTTTTTAACTTATAGATTTTTATTGAGTTTTATAAAAGAGAGATTAGGGTACAAAAAGAAAGAGGGGGGTGGGAATAAATACAAGCGATTGTTATTCACCCTATTAACATATTCATATCTATCATTTATTTAACAAATCTGAGACACTTTTTTGAAAAGTAAGAAGTCAAACATTGTAATATTGCCTTGTCATAGGTATGATTATGTTATTGATGTCACTGTCTGGATTTATGATATCGCATACCATTAGGGTAAATAGGAGGTTTCAATATGCTATTGTATTCCCATTAGAGGGGGAAAAGAAGCAGAAAAAGAGAAAAGGGGGGAAGTAAGATATCCTCCATTTAGAGAATGACAGAGAGTTTTCATTACCGTAGGGTGACAGAAAAATAAATCATTGACTCTGGGACGCCTAGGATTCTGACCATATATTCACCAGTTTCTCATACGTAGCATTTTTTCCTATAGTTGAATAATGGGCTTGTTCCATTGATAGATTATAAGTAACCAAGTTTGAAATGTCACCAATTGATGGTATGTTGGTCGTTTTCCAACACCTAGCTAAGAGGGTTTTGGTAGCAATCAGCACATAAAAGGATAATTGTTTATGTAATTTAGTAATCCCCTCCGGAAACATATTTAGAATAACAAGCTCAGAGAGAGAAGGTAAGTTATACCCTATCTTTTTTGATAGGAGTTTAAAAACCTTCTCCCACAAATTGGTAAGTTTTGGGCAGTTCCACCAAATGTGTATCATTGAACCTTCACCACCGCAGCCCCTCCAGCATTTATTTGATACTTGGGGGTATATTCGGGATAATCTTGTAGGTACTAGATACCAGCGATAAAACAACTTTTTGCTTAGTTCTATATGATTGACACAGTGTGGAGATTGATAGGGGATGTCCCATGAGGTTCTCCAATCCAGATCCAGTAAAACTTGTGCTTAAATCTTTTTCCCATGCTTCCATGCATGGAAGTTTATTTGGGATATTGTAGGAGTTTAAAATCTGGTAACAGACAGATAAAGATTTTTTGCTTTTATTTGCCTGGACACAGAGGTTAACTAGAGAAGGAGATGGTGTTGAGTGGTCCACTAAGGGACTTTTTTCTGTATACAGAAAGTGTCTTAATTGTAAATATTTATAAAATTCATCTTTGCCCAAGCCAAATTGTTTTTGTAGGTCTGAAAAATGAAGTAGTATGCCTTTAGAAACCAGGGATTTAAGTGATTTAATCCCCTGGCCTATCCAATTATGAAAATGTGAGTTTGGGATGGATAATTCCAAAGAACCTAGCGGGGTAGCAGCCGAAGGTTTGGTAAGTTCTGGGTATTTTTTGGAGTAATGTTTCCAGATGTTAATTGAAACTTTTGTGCAAAAACAAAGGGATGATAGTAATGCGGAGGGAACTGTTTTTGTCCACAAGTAATCACAGATCCTATAAGGTGCCACTTGCAAATCTTCCAAGTCTACCCATGCTATATCACCTTTAGGTGAGTGTAAAAGAGTTGTTTGGGCCATTATTGCAGCTCTATAATAGTTTTGTAGGTTGGGAATTCCCAGGCCACCTTGTTTTTTGTTTAAATAAAGCCATTTATTTGCTATGCGAGATTTTTGTTTACCATGTATATAGTTTAATATGAATTTTTGCATTTCAATGAAATAGCTAGAAGGAATGTCTATCGGGAGGGATCTGAGTATGTATAGAATTTTCGGGAGAATAGACATTTTGATTGCTGAGATCCTACCCAGCCATGAGAGGTAAACTGGGCCCCATGAATTTACTTCTGATTTAACTTTTTTCCAATTTTCTGTAATGTTATATTTGATAAAATTTTCTGGGGAGGCTGTCAAAGAGATACCTAGATATGTGATTGATTCGCTTTTCCATTCAAAATTGTAAAAGTCTTTGAGGGATTGAATCAAGGAATTAGAGCATTGTAGTGGTAAGGCTTGGGTTTTAGATTGGTTGATTTTGTGATATGAGACTAGACTGTATGTTTGTAGAGTAGATATTAAATGTGGAAGTGAAACAGAAGGGTTCGAGAGGGAAATTAAGATATCATCTGCAAAAAGGCCTAGTTTAACTGTTGAGTATGTAGAGAATTTGTATCCTTCTATATTTGTGTTTTGTTGTATAGAGATGGCTAGGGGTTCAAGTGCTAATATGTATAATAAAGGAGATAGGGGACACCCCTGTCGTGAGCCGTTAGTTATAGGAAATGAATTTGATAGAAAGCCTGCATATTGGATTTTTGCGGAGGGTTGAGAGTAGAGTGCCATAATGGCATTGATATATTCCTGTGGTAGGTTGTATTTGTATAGCGTGGCTTTCAGAAATTCCCAATGCAGCCTATCAAATGCTTTTTCGGCATCGAGGGCAAGCAGGAGACAGGGAGAGTTGGTTTTAGCTGAGTGGTTAATTAAATTTATAATTTTTCTAGTATTATCTGTCCCCTGCCTACCCCCGACGAAGCCCACCTGGTCATAATGAAGCAGTTTTGAGATTATTGGCTGTAATCTCATTGCTAGAATTTTCGCATAAATCTTTATGTCGGTGTTTAGTAAAGAGATAGGACGAAAATTCTGACATATATTCGGGGATTTACCTGGTTTTGGGATGGTAGAGATATGTGCTAGGAGCATTTCTTGAGGAAAGGATCCTTTTGTTATGCAGGAATTAAAAAGAGATCTTAAGTGAGGCACGAGGGTGTCTTTATACACTTTATAGTAAAGGGAAGAGAAACCATCTGGGCCCGGAGCTTTATTTAGGGGTAGGCTTTCAATGGCTAGTTTTATTTCTGATTCAAGGATGGGTGTTTTCAAATTATTGTTTTGTTAATTTGATATATGTGGAAGATTAAGTTTATTTAAATAACTGTTTATTTCTGCTTCAGTAGGTTGGTGAATGTTTGTATCTAGTTTAAGATTATATAAAGAGCTATAGAATTGTGCAAATTCGTTTGGGATCTCTGCTGGGTTTAGGATTTTTTTGCCAGAGGAAGAGATAAGATGGGGAATTGTATAAGTGGCTTCTTTCTTTTTTAGGCGTCTGGCTAAGAAACGTCCTGCTTTGTTATTTTGATCGTAGTATGTTTGTTTTAACCTTTTAAGCATTAGTTGAGTACGGTGTAATTGTAGGATATCTAATTCTGATCTTAATGCCCGTTTTTTTTTTGTTTGTTTTTTGGAAATATGTTGTTTGTTTGAGTTTTCTAACTCAGCCAGTTTCTTTGATATCTCATCTGCTTTTTTATTTCTTTGTTTTTTGATATATGATGCTTGTGAGATGAGATGACCCCGTAGGACAGATTTATGAGCTTTCCATAACATTTCACTTGAGATGTCATCTGGCTCATTGATTACAAAGTAATCATTCAACTTATCCAGAATGAATTTTTGGTTATCTTTATGAGAGATTATATAGTCGTTTGTTTTCCAAGTTCCTCTTCCTCTGTTTGGAAAAGTTTCTGAAATTTCCAAAATAATTGGTGCATGATCAGACCATTTTAGGTTGCCAATTTCACATGTTTGTACTTGTTGTAAAGTTAATTTATCAACCAATATGTAATCTAGTCTAGAGTACATTAAATGTACGTTAGAGAAAAAGGAATAGTTTCTGGATGTCGGGTTAGTAACTCTCCAAGCATCATATATACCATATTCCCTGGAAGTTTGAGAGAAACCTAGGCTTTGACGTATCATATTTTTTTTATGTGAACCTGTTGGTTTACTCGAACTGTCCATGTCTATATTAGCTAATAGATTAAAGTCTCCCATTATTATTAATGATCCCTTAAAATGGGGTTCCAGTTTGTTCATAGTATGTTTGAAGAATTGGTTAGAGTTGGTTTTGGGGGCATATAGATTTATTAGTGTATACTGAATATTATTAATTAATAAAGTCAGAAGAATATACCTCCCGTTGGTATCTTTTTTAGTCATTTGTATGTTTATTGTTAGTGATTTATGCAAAAATATTGCGATTCCTGCTTTTTTTGTGGCTGCTGTGGAATGGATTGCCTTAGGGAAGTCTTTAAATACAAACGGTGGTATTTTATGAGATGCAAAATGTGTTTCTTGAATGGCCATAATATTTGCTTTATATTCCTTTGCCTCTTCCAAAAGTAGGCGTCTTTTGTGAGGTGTGTTTAGGCCTTTAACATTCATGGATATTATTTTTAAAACCATAATTAAATTATTTGTTTTGGCAGATCATGACAACTTGTTATATTATTCTCAAAGCGGGTCCCTGTTTGTCTCACATGCTTTAGGTATTCAAAAGTTTGCTCTCTTTCTGGGGGCTGTATCCCAGTTATCATATGAATATTTATCAGAATACAAATATATTGTATTATATTCTCTAGTTTCCGGGAGATGATCCCATCTCCATATAACATTGCTTTAGGAAAATAGTAAAGAAAGCCAGAGGAAAAATAGTAGATAAGGATAGAATTGAAAGGAATAGAATCGTAGGAAGAATCCTCTTTACGAGGATAACAAAATAAACATGTCAATATACATACATTAAATCTTAGGGATAATGATTTAGACATACGTCTCATAACCATATGAGAGACGGGGGTGCGGAGCAGCCTAAAGCTTTCCACCAGAACTCGGGGGTATAACATTGATAAACTTATCTTATGTCACGCGTTCTGTATATGTGTTATAAGAGTTGTTGCCGTGTAGATTGTAAAGCGCTAACAATTCCTATTACACATATTGCCTTGTTTTTTGTATTTTACTTATACATTGTGTGAATATTTTTTTTATTTTTTTTAAAGTTTTCAAAGTTTCATCATAACTTAATGCACTTATCAGGATATTTTATACTTATCTATCCGATAAATGTATGAACATCTTCATTTCTGTACGAAAGGGAATGAAGATAACTTTAACAAATAATGTTCTATGCTGTTTTCCAAACCGGGGGAAGAGAAGTCCAACATGGGTAACAGTTCAATCTTCTTATATAGTTCCTTGACGGACGAAGGAGCTTATCCCAAAAGGATTAGGCAACGGGGATCCATGTGCTCGCTTGCCTCTGTTTTTCTTAGCTTTGATCCAAAGATTTTGAGTTGGAGGGGGAAAGATCATCTTGTCAGGAATTCCATCCCATGCGATGTTCCATTGATCCAGAAGCTTTTCTCCCTCTTCTGGTGTGGTGATTATCTTTGTTATGCCATCTTTTGATAGAATAAGTTTGGCTGGAAAGCCCCACTTGTACCTCATTTCGACCTTCCTCAATGCGAGAGTTATGTGCCTGAGTTCCCGCCTTTTCTGTAATGTCAGCGGTGATAGATCCGTAAATACTTGTAAGTTTTCATAATCGGAGGGGAGCGTCTTTTTCGATCTGCTGGCCCGCATTATTTCTTCTTTGATATGGAAGAAGTGGGCTCTGAGTAAAACGTCCCTCGGTTTATCACTGGGTATGGTTTTCGGTTTTGGCACTCTATGTATTCGGTCGATCAGTAGGTCTGCATTTGTAGCATCTGGGAGCAGATATTTATAAAAATATGTGACCCAATCCGCTAGTTCCGTGGGGGAAATGTTTTCGCTTATGCCCCGAATACGTATGTTGTTGCGTCTTGACCTATCTTCTAGGTCCATAGTTTTGTCTCTGATAGACGATATTTCTTTAGTTAGCTCTTCATGCTGTTCAGCTAGCTTATTGTGTGAGTCGATAAGTTCGTCCATCTTGTTCTCTACACGGTCTGTACGTTCGCCTATTTCACTTATTTCTCGTTTAAATTCTGCTGTAAGCGATTTTATGTCGCTTTTAATTTGGTTTCTCAATTGTGCCAGCATATCTTTGATCGATTCTTTTTGTGTGCAGGCCATTGATATAGAAGAAGCCGCATCGTCAATATCTGACAGCTCTTCCTCGTCTCCAGAGTTGCGAGCGCCATCTTTAAACGCTGAGGTAAGAATCTTTTTCTCTTTTTTTTTTGCTTTGGGTTTAAGATATTGATCCAAATCTTTTTGTGGCTTTTTTGTATGCTGTATAGGCATGGTGTCCATCAAAAAAGACAGCATATATTCTTTAATCGCGTGTATAGCTGTAGAGGAGAACAGATCACCTCAATTTAACTTAGTTTTTTTTTTTTTGTTTTTTTTTTGCACTCAGATCCTAAGGCACTTCGATGTCAATCGAGGCATTTATATATTCTTTTTTAGTCAGAGATCATCCTTGTGCCAATTGTTCATTGTAATTTTTTCCTTATTTTGTCTTTCTTTGTTATCACTATTATTTCTCTCTCTCTCTCCTCCTCTCCATCTCCCTCCCTCCCCTATATGATTATTTTTAAAATTTTATAAAGGAGTAGTGATTCTTAAGAGATTTTAGTAATATAAGTGCCAGATGATATTATAGATCGGAGACAAACAGATTCAAACCACAGACAGGGAGGAAACAAGAGGAACCGGGAAGACAAAACAGAAAGGAGACAGGAAAAAGAAAGAAAAAAAGAAGAGAGAAAGACGGATAAAGAACAAGGACAGAAGAGCGCGTCTTGGTGGGGGACACTGCCAGGCAGAACTCAGCGACATCGAATTAAATACTATGATCCTATGATCTGAAATATATACGATGTCTAATATCTTGGTCTTAGTATATGGTGATTTTGTGAATTTGTACAGGGCCCATTAATTTTTTTTTTTTTTTTTAATTTGTGTTTTGATCTCTGTTTCTAGAATTGTTCTAAGCTCTTTAAACATACTTCCCATAGATCTTTTTTCTTGTTGGGTGTGTTTCCGATCCATTCCACTCCCTTTTCTAGTGACAATTGGGATTTAATCTGGTTTACTAGTTGTTCTTTTGGAATGTAAGCTGTTTGTTTCCAGGTTCTTGCTATTAGGATTTTGACCGCAATCATTATGTGGATTATTAATGTTTTCTGTTGGCTGTTCATTTTAGGCCATTTCAAGTGTAACAGTCCAACCTCTGGTTTTTTTTCCAATTTGAGTCCTGTACTCCTTTGTATTATATCAAAGGCGTTTTCCCATGCCTTCTTAATTTTATTACACCCCCACCACATATGAGTATAGGTACCTATTGCTGAGCTGCAAACCCAACATTTGTCCTCTTTCCCTATATTCATCATAGCCCTTCTTCTAGGGGTCATATACCATCGATTCGTTAGTTTGTAGAAAGTTTCTACCAGGGTGAGGTTATGGATGTTCTTATTTACTAGTATTAGTGCTTTATTCCATTCTTCTTCGTCTATTGTTATATTGAGATCTTTTTCCCATTTTATTATTGGTTTTGCTCTTTCTCTTTCCTTAAATGTTGTTATTAATTTTTTACACTTAGCTAACGGATTATCAATTTTGGAATGAGAAAATACTACTTCTATTGCATTAATTTTTTCCTCCTTTTCTACATATAGGTGTTGGTTTAGAAAACTTTTTATTCTTAAATAATTAAAAATTTGGTTTTCAGGGAGTGTGTATTGCTCTACTAAATCTGGGAAGGGTTTAATATTTAGCCCATCAAATATGTTCCTGATTTTTTCTAATCGCAATTCTCCCCATTTTATTAATGTAATGTCTGGTAGACTGTGTTCGATGTTTTCCAGGGGTGCACTTTCCGGAATTTTATTCTTTAAACCTAGCTTTTTTAGTATTTTATACCAACCTCAATTTAACTTTGAATCACAGAAAACACAATGAAAGTTGCAGGACACTAGAACCGGTAGACGCAGCCACTCTAAATAATTCAGCCACCAGAAGTCAGCAGGCAGACAAACTAGTTAAAGCAGCAATGGCCTCCAAATAAGCTGAAGCCTTTTTAGCTAATTCAGAGGCTATCGCTGCTTTAACTAATACGACGGCTGTCGCTGCTGTAACTAATACGACGGCTGTCGCTGCTGTGACTAATACGACGGCTGTCGCTGCTGTAACTTATTCGATGGTGAGAGAGAGAGAGAGAGAGAGAGAGAGAGAGAGATAGAGATACTACAGAGGAGACAAATGTAGACTGCAGAGTGGATAGAGAGAGATAAGAGAAACTGTAGATTGGGATAGAAAGACTACAGAGGGGAGAGAGACTAAAGAATTGAGAGGGGATAGAGACTGTAGAAATGAGAGGGGAGAGAGACTACAGGAGTGGAAATGAGAGGGGGAGAAAGACTACACACATAAGGGGGGAGTGAAGAGAGAGACAGCCATGGGGGGAGAGGAAAAGACAGACAGACATGGGCAGTGCCAGCATACTCTGGATCCACCCCTGTGGGGCAAGTCCTGTGGTGCAATCTCAGGAGTGGGCTGGGTGCTGAGGCAAGTCCTGTTAGTGCAATATCAGTGCTGGGGGTAAGTCCTGTCAGTGCAATCTGCATGCTGGCTCATTGCCATGACATACCAAGTTTATATATGTATTGCTTCATTGGCATGATATACCAAGTTTCGATATTTATTGCTTCAGTGGTATGATATACCAAGTTTATATATTTGTACATGTATTAGAGATCTCTTGACACAACATAATAGGGGTGGTGGTGGTGGGGGGGGGAGTTAAATAAAATCATGGATAGGCACATGGATCACTAAGGACAAACCACCTTTAGCCCGCACACCCACTAACTGCACTCGTATTCTAATTTTTACTTGCACACCATCAGAAGTGAACACATGGAGATTGTTAAACCCAAATACCCCAGATTATTAATTTTACCCACATAATTCCTATACTAAGATAGAAAACCTGCTATCATGGCCTATACAATTTACCCAGAATTGTAATAGGAGATTAGATGAATTCCGCCTCACAGACCCAGCAGTCAGGTAAAAAATAGACAGGGAACTAGTGTTATTTTTTATTCTTCCAAGAAGTGTGTGTTTTGTCCATAAGAGTTTCAGTAACAGATCAGTTTAACTTGCATAAAATAACCATCCAAAAATAACTTCAAAGTCTTTATTTGCTTGTGAACCAGTGTAGTAAAAGGAATCTTCCTAGATGAAATCCATTCTAAAATATACTTTTATTTTTTTTTAATCTGTGTGAAGTAAGAGAAGACAGCGCTAAAATAAACTCCAAAAAACAAATTATATATTATAAAAGTATAAATTTATTACAGAAAAAATATAATAAACAGACAGTACATATATAAAAGAAGAAGAGAATTATAATATTAACATATAAAAAGTCCTTGTCAATGAAAGGTATATAATATGACCAATCACAGTGTGGCAAACCTAGCCACTTATTGCAGAACATTTAAAGGTTGTCTGAAATAGCTGTGTTAACCTGGTCTAAAAATGTATTCATGTTAATGTCAAAGTTATATATTGTTATGTTAAAACCAGGTTCTGCTGTATTGAGGGATAATCCACTTAACAGGATTATCTAGTGTGAGTGCCCCTCCCGTACAGCAGTGCATGGTGGGAGAAATGTCCTGTATTTGCACTTCCCAGGTAATCTACTATTGTATAGCCCCTGTAAGGGGATTAAGTAAACCCCTTGCATGGGGAATTGCATAAATGCTGGAGCTGTGAATAAAGTAATCAGTTGACTCCCAGAACTGTGTTTCGTCCGGTTACTGGGGGATTTGGGATATTGCCTTACTTTCCAGCGCTTTATTTGGATTACCTTATTTTACCAGCGGAGATATGGGGATTTAATATTGCAGCTCCGCTACATTTGGTGGCAGCGGCGGGATCCAACCTTACAGCCGAAAAGCGGTGTTCGGGTAATTGAAACTACCGAACAGGAAAGTGAATGGCAATTTGAATGCAACAAAGAACCGAACACAGAGGTGAATGGAGACAGACTACACTGCATTGAAACAGCAGACGTTAAAGGAACTACTGGAAGCCAGGGGTAAGATAGCCAGCAATAAGCCAAAAGCTGTGCTGATTGCTGAATTGATGGAGGGAGACAGAGCTTGCAGCGTTACACCCCCACCAGCCATGGAGGAAACCCCCTTCCAAAAGGAAATGAGGACCAGGATGGAATTTTTACCCCAGCCAGTACCCCTGGAAATACTGACAGTACTGATGGCGGATGTGCAGGAGTATGTGATGGCACACGGACCGCAGGACGCTCCTCCCAGAGCAGAGTCTATTACTGCTTCAGTCGTCAACAAGGTAAAGCCTAAGATCCCATACCATGCGTTTAAAATGTTCTGTGAAGAGAAAGACGAGATTGATGGGTATCTACAAGACTTTGAGAGGCTATGTGACTTGCATGATTTGGAGCAGGCAGTGTGGGTACCTTTACTGGCGGGCAAACTGTCAGGTCGGGCAGCAGAAGCCTATCGGGCTGTACCCAGGGAGGACAGCAAAGATTATGCCCGGGTGAAACAGGCTTTACTGGAAAGATACGCCATTACCCCAGAGGCATACCGGCGCAAGTTTCGAGGGTTGCGCAAACCAGAGAAAGATTCCCACGCAGAGTATGCCCACAAACTGGACCAAGCTTCCCAGGGGTGGATACAAGCCAGTCAAGCAACCACCATGGAGGAGTTACGGCAATTGCTGCTGTTAGAACAGTTTTTCAATGGCCTGTCCCCAGAGGCACAGGAATGGGTGAGAGATAGAAAACCCCTCACCCTAACAGAAGCTGCACGACTAGCCGACCAGCACTATGACGCCAGGAGGCATCACGGTAACCTCAACCGAGGGTACCCTCGACCCACCGCTCAACCTCACACAGCTACCCCTACTGCACCTACAGCGACCTCATTCCGGCCAACCCCGGGGGGGCACACTCCACCATCCAGATATAATGGCAGAGCGAATATCCAGTGCCATACGTGCAAACAATGGGGCCACATGGCGAGAGAGTGTACCCAGAACCGGAGCCGCCAAGCATGGAGCCAGGCACGGCAGAACCCAGCACCACGAGCAGCCGCCCACCACTACCAAGCGGAGCCAGCAACACAGGAGATACTGTTTAATCAGACCGAAGAGCCCCTGGGGATACTACACGATGTGATGTCGGTACAAGCCACAGACAACAGGCAACACCATCGCCAGCTAGTAACCCTGGAAGGGAAAGAGGTCCAAGGGCTCCGGGATTCGGGAGCCACTCTGACTCTGGTAGCCCCTCATTTGGTTCCAGGCTCCGCACACACCGGCGGATCTGTAGCAGTGCGAGTAGCAGGGGGAGCGGTATACAGATTACCCACCGCCAAAGTACATTTGAATTGGGGTGTTGGGGAGGGCATGGTAGAGGTGGGCCTGATGCAGAAACTGCCAGCGGATGTCGTATTGGGGAACGACTTGGGTCGAATGACTTCCTCCTTTATTCCTCAAGCTTCACTTCAAGAGGCCTCCACAGGTGTTCAGCTGGGGGAGCGGCTAAGTCCTCAGGAGCGTGCCCAGGTACAGGAGTTAATCGCGGCTAAGGGAGCCACTTTCTCCAATTTACCAGGGTACACCCCGCTAGCTACTCACCGAGTTGAGACCCCCGGACAGCTACCTATGCGGCAGACCCCATACCGTATCCCGGAAGCGGTCAGGGAACATATGAGGAAGGAAATTGAGGAAATGTTGCAGCTAGGGGTTATTGAACATTCCGATAGCCCCTGGGCATCGCCGGTAGTGCTGGTACCCAAGAAGGACGGAACAACACGCTTTTGTGTAGACTACCGGAGGCTAAATGACAAAACAGTGTCTGATGCCTACCCGATGCCCCGGATAGACGAGCTGCTAGACAAAATGGCACGAGGCCAGTACCTTACTACAATAGATTTATGCAAAGGGTACTGGCAAATTCCACTAGCCCAGGATGCCATCCCTAAGTCGGCGTTTGTCACCCCGTTTGGCTTGTATCAGTTTCGAGTCATGCCATTCGGGATGAAAAACGCTCCGGCTACCTTTCAACGGATGGTGGATCGGCTACTGGATGGGTTCCAGGAATATGCATGTGCATACCTGGATGATATCGCCATCTATAGCCAGACTTGGTCAGACCACCTGCGACATATTGGAGCAGTCATTGACCGTATCGGAGAGGCAGGGTTGACGCTAAAGCCCAGCAAGTGTCACATAGGGATGGCAGAGGTGCAGTACCTGGGGCACCGGGTAGGGAGTGGACAGCAAAAGCCCGAACCAGCAAAAATTGAGGCAGTAGCTAAGTGGCCTACCCCCCTGACAAAAACCCAAGTGTTAGCCTTCCTGGGTACTGCAGGGTACTACCGAAAATTCGTACCCAATTATAGTGCCCTGGCCAAACCACTGACTGACTTGACCCGCAAAAACCTTCCGCGACAGGTCATCTGGGCCAGAGTGTGATCAGGCGTTCCAACAACTCAAGACTGCGTTAACCAATGCACCGGTACTTGCTGCTCCTAATCCAACTAAACGATTTCTTGTCCACACAGACGCTTCAATGTTTGGATTGGGAGCAGTGCTGAGCCAAGTTGGAGCAGATGGCGGAGAACATCCCGTAGCTTACTTAAGCCGAAAGTTATTACCCCGTGAAGTGAGCTACGCCGCCATTGAGAAAGAATGCCTGGCCGTGGTGTGGGCCCTCAAAAAGTTGCAGCCTTATTTATATGGACAACCTTTTTCCCTACTCACAGATCACAACCCGTTGGTGTGGCTGAACCGTGTGGCAGGGGACAATGCCAGGCTGCTGCGCTGGAGTTTGGCGCTGCAGCCTTTTGACTTTACTATTCATTACCGCCCAGGAAAGCAAAACGGTAACGCCGACGGGTTATCTAGACAGACTGACCTTGAGAAGTGATCTGTGAGTACTCCTCCGGACATCCCCAAGCCGATCCGTTTGGATCAGACTGTGTATGCCGGCTTGGTTCTGGGGGAGCATTGTGGCAAACCTAGCCACTTATTGCAGAACATTTAAAGGTTGTCTGAAATAGCTGTGTTAACCTGGTCTAAAAATGTATTCATGTTAATGTCAAAGTTATATATTGTTATGTTAAAACCAGGTTCTGCTGTATTGAGGGATAATCCACTTAACAGGATTATCTAGTGTGAGTGCCCCTCCCGTACAGCAGTGCATGGTGGGAGAAATGTCCTGTATTTGCACTTCCCAGGTAATCTACTATTGTATAGCCCCTGTAAGGGGATTAAGTAAACCCCTTGCATGGGGAATTGCATAAATGCTGGAGCTGTGAATAAAGTAATCAGTTGACTCCCAGAACTGTGTTTCGTCCGGTTACTGGGGGATTTGGGATATTGCCTTACTTTCCAGCGCTTTATTTGGATTACCTTATTTTACCAGCGGAGATATGGGGATTTAATATTGCAGCTCCGCTACACACAGGGACATAAAACACAATGGTTTAAATAAAAGCAAAAAATTCAAGAATATATACAAAAAAAGTACAGGGAAGAAAAAGCATCCAAAATATGTTCTTACCCACTGCTTGTAGTTCACCTGGCCAGGTATTGAACAAATTGCACAAAAAAACAAAACACCCCACAGGACGCATTTCGTTAAAAAACGAAAAGAGATATTTTAAACAAAGCATGCTTTATGTGTTTTAAGGGAAAATACAAACCAGAATATACTTAAGTAGGACCATATGTTTGAGCTTCCTACATTCTGTGTAGGTAACACACAGTGATACATGAAACCAAGGCCTCTCACATTTTGTGTCTACAATTAAATATTCTTAATTCCCTCCTGTGATGCTTATTTTTTATTGAAAAAATATATCACAATTTCTCAATCTAAGGTCTAATTGCATTTCACTTTTGTTGTTCACTTGAAACCAAGTAATTGAATTTGGTACACATGTATGATGAACTGTAGTATCACTCATGTATGTGTGATAAAAATCTGTCAAAACTATACCTATTACTTAAACAAATTATAAGAAAAATAATATACATTTTAAACAATAGTAGACACTATTCATTTGAATCATTTTAAATCAGTCCATGAAAATAAAGTCCTCTTTGGTCGATGATGTAATGCCTTGGACTCCAGGGGTTGGTCAGAACCTCCACATACACCCTTTTATACTGGAACACTCCTCCTCCTTGGTAAAAGAGTTTCAAAGCTGTAAAGGGTGTGGCCTTTTCACAGAAGTGTTTGAGAAGAGTTTGTGTTGCTATGGCAATCCCATTGCAACAGTTCAACACAGAGGGTCTAGGACACTTCTTCGCCGCATTTTCATCGCTGACAGTTCAGCGCGGCAGTTAGAGCGCTGAACTGTCAGCAATGAAGTATAACGCGGCCGTTTCACTGCGGCTGCAGCTACGTAAGAGCTGACAGTTCAGCGCTGAACTGTCAGCTCTTACAAATGTAAAAGTAAAATGAAAATAACCCCCCCTAATAAATGATTCCCCCCTCAATAGTAACACTAAACACTAAACCCCAATACTAACACTTAAATTAACCCCAATACTAAAATTAACCCCCTAAACCGTAATACTAACCCCCGACCCCTAATACTAACCCCAATACTAACCCCCGACCCCTAATACTAAAGTTAACCCCCTAAACCCCAATACTAACCCTAATACTAACCCTAATACTTACCCCTAATACTAAAGTTAACCCCCTAAACCCCAATACTAACCCTAATACCAACCCTAATACTAACCCCCGACCCCTAATACTAAAGTTAACCCCCTAAACCCTAATACTAACCCTAATACTAACCCTAATACTAACCCCGACCCCTAATACTAAAATTAACCCCCTAAACCCTAATACTAACCCTAATACTAACCCACGACCCCTACTAGTAAAATTAACCCCTAACACTAAACACTAAACCTAATTCTAACCCCCTAAACCCTAATTCTAAACCAACTAAAATCGGTAAAATACTTACGTTTAGTGATGAAATGTCCCGCGATGAAATCTCCAGCGACGATCTGTCATGTGCTGTAGAGTCGGCGGTGAAGCGGCTGCGCGGAAGCAGCCGCGATGAAGTGTCCCATCCCCCAACACAGACCACCTGGAAACACTATTCCCAATTACTGCAACTCAGCTGCTTCCTATAATAACCTTACCTCTGCTCTCCCTCATTGCTTAGTTAATGTTAAGCTGCCAGTTAGCATTCCTGAGCCTGCTGGTGTAACCTGATGATTGCCTTCCAGTATTTTGGACCTTTTGCCTGTTTTCTTTCATATTTGAATCTCTGCTGCCAAACCCCCGACCTCTGCATAGCCTCCTGACCACGTTACTGATCTTTGCCCATCTGTACCAAGCTATTTTATTACAGGGTACCCTGACATCTGCATACCCTTCTGACCACGATCCTGATTTTTCCCGTCTGTACCACACTATTGGATTACAAGTTGTCCTCATGCACATAATCACCATTTCCTTTGTTGTGGGGCTATAACTGCATATGAACCACAAATACAGATGCTGAAAAGTTTGATGGAGATTAAAACCAGTACCAATGCTTTATTATGGCATGCCAGGTCCTGCTTTCTCTGAAACCTAAGACATATACCACAGACTATGTTTGGATCCATACAGTGATATTCTTTTTAACTGAAGAAACACAAGTGTGGGCACATCATCTTATACGTACTAACAGCCCTATTCTGGCCCTATTCTTGGACATGATAAATAGTCCCAGATCCGCAAAGACAAAAATGAGCCTGGTGCAATTAGTCCAAGACGCCTCCCAAGTCTCTAAATCCAAGAATAATAAATACAGACTCCAGCACTCAGTGTGAAGTGGAAAACTTTATTCACACACTTGGCGACGTTTCAATCCTGTGACGGATTTTCTTCAAGGCTTGAAGAAAATCCATCACAGGATTGAAACGTCGCCAAGTGTGTGAATAAAGTTTTCCACTTCACACTGAGTGCTGGAGTCTGCATTTATTATTCTTCTATTCTTGGACATGGCACTCCTTTATTAGGGCCATGGAAACGACGTATGATGACCCACAAAAAACAACCTCTGCTCAATTATCCCTGCATCATCTCAAACAGGGAAAATGGCCAGTAGAGGAGTATGTTATGGAATTAAGACACCTGGCTATAGAAACAAGTTATAATGAACCCGCACTCCTTGAACAGTTCCGTTGGGGCCTCTGTATTAATACAACAACCTACAAATGCCTACTCTACCCCCGAATATCATTCATTCATGAATGTGTTTGAGAAGAAAAGTGGCGATACCCTACCTCCTCACCGTGTTTTTCACAGCCCAGTTGACCTCAGGGTGCTGTTATACCTTTCAGCCAGATCTACCCTTTGTCCGAACCTGAATTACAAGTCCTCAACGATTTCATAGATGACAACCTTAAAAAAAGTGTTCATCCAGCCATCCACATTGTCTGTGGGAGCTACAATATTTTTTGTTGAGAAAAAGGATGGTGGTCTTTGTCCAGCTGCTCAGAGTAGTCACCCAAGACTCCAGGTCTAGACAGACCAATCTGAGCACAGTCTGGATTGACTACAGGACAGTCTATGACTCAATGCCACACAAACGTATCTATGAATTCCTAGCAATTTGGACATTCCTGAATAACTCAGTGGGGCTCTGGAAGCCAACTTAAAATGGTTAGCACAAGTGAAAAGTGGAATGATCATCAGCCACCTCCTCTACATGGATGACCTCTATATAGATGACATCAATTTATAATAATTAATAATTTCTGCATTGTGTTGTTTATCATAGAATCCATGACACAAATACTAGATATTACCCTACATGCTGTACGGAAATCTATATACTGAAGAGCCAGCCTGCCTTTAAAGGTAATAGGTACTGCCATATAGATATATATTAAATAAATTAGAGATGTACAATACTATGAAACTTAAAGCTGACAAAACACATTGGCAACCGCACCAAAGTGGTAGCCTCTCGAAAGAGAGAAGAAATAGCTCAAATATCCTGAAATTCTATTGGAATAAACCTAACCTTTGATAGTAAATAGGCCCAGCTTCAATTCATATTTTCCAATATTCCCTCAGATTTTCCAATGAATACCCAGACTTGGCAATAGATTTCAAAACTTGAAAATTTTCACCTAGGCTTGCCAATATGCCTCCAGACCTGACAATTTGCCCTCAAACTTGCCAGTGTGTCCCTAGATTTACCAATAAGCACTCAGACTTAACCAGTACATCCAGGATCCTGGACACATTGGCAAGTCTTGGGATATACACTGGCAAGTCTTGGGACATATTGGAAACTCTGAGGATATATTAGTAAGTCTGGTGCCTAGTAGCATGTCTGTTGGCATAATACAAGTTTTTAGATTTAAAAGATGTTACAAAATGTTGTTTTTTGATCACCATTTTTTTTTTTTTTCATAAAAACATATATAAGATGTAGTCCAAAAAAATTGTGTCTAAACAAAAGCCATTTTTACTTTTAAACAAAAAATTACATAACTGATGTTGGTTTAGAGTGATCAGAAAATTAAAACTAAATTAATAATGCAAAAATGTTTTTAGAAATAGCTTTCTCCTGAAGGGTACAACATGGTCAAAAACTGTTCAGTCTCTGTCACTTATGGGTTCTATTCTCTAAAAGGTATGCTGAAGTGAGTAGCAGGTGAACTGAGGTGAGATGAATATTTCATGCATTGTGCAGTAACAAACCTAATGAGTTCATTTAGTGGGGGGAACTAACCAGGTTTGTTCCTTTTTATTATATAGATAAACTGTTATCTTTGAATTTGGATTTCAATATTGTTGAACAGGCAACAGAGGGTTGTAGTCAATGGGGTATATTCGATGCAAGGTCTTGTTACTAGTGGGGTACCTCAGGGATCTGTTCTTGGACCCATTCTCTTTAAAATTTTTAATAGCGATATTGCAGAAGGTCTTGTTGGTAAAGTATGTCTTTTTGCTGATGATACAAAGATTTGCAGCAGGGTTGATATTCATGGAGGGATAAGCCAAATGGCAAATGATTTAGCTAAACTAGAAAAATGGTCAGAGCAGTGGCAACTGACATTTAATGTGGACAAGTGCAAGATTATGCACCTTGGGCGTAAAAACCCAAAAGCAGAATATAGACTATTTGGTACAGTCCTAACCTCAACATCTGAGGAAAGGGATTTAGGAGTAATCATTTCAGAGGACTTGAAGGTAGGTAGGCAATGCAATAGAGCAGCAGGAAATGCTAGCAGAATGCTTGGTTGCATAGGGAGAGGTATTAGCAGTAGGAAGAGGGAAGTGCTCATGCCATTGTACAGAGCACTGGTGAGACCTCACTTGGAGTATTGTACGCAGTACTGGAGACCGTATCTCCAGAAGGATATTGATACTTTGGAGAAAGTTCAGAGAAGGGCTGCTGAACTGGTTCATGGGTTGAAGGATAAAACTTACCAGGAAAGGTTAAAGCATCTTAACATGTATAGCTTGGAGAAAAGCTCCATATATGATAGAAACATTTAAATACATAAAGGGAATCAACACAGTAAAGGAAGAGAGTATATTTAAAAGAAGAAAAACTACCACAACTAGAGGACATAGTCTTAAATTAGAGGGGCAATGATTTAAAAGTAATATCAGGAAGTATTACTTTACTGAGAGGGTAGTGGATGTATGGAATAGCCTGCCAGCAGAAGTGGTAGAGGTAAACACAGTCAAGGATTTTAAGCATGCGTGGGATAGACACAAGGCTATCCTAGCTATAAGACCGGGAATGGGGGACTAATAAAAGTACTCAAAAAGAATTGGGTAGACTAGATGGACCGAATGGTTCTTATCTGCCGACACATTCTATGTTTCTATGTTTCTATGTTTCTATCTTTCCTCAACTCACCTGCTACTCACTTCAGCTCACCTTTTAGTGAATAGCCCTATTAGACTTTATTTTGCTGTAATTGCATAGAATAAAAATCATAAATAACTTTTGTTAATCATAAGAAAAGGTATAGCTTAAGAGAAAAATGTGCCTGAGGTGTCAGTTTGATACGTAAATAAATTATGTTAAAGGGAAAATGTGTACTTTGCAGATCAAACCACAAGGTGATGTCACACACAAGAGAAACCACAGGCCCCTTCTGATAAACGATGCATTTGCTTGTAATTCTGTTAAGGCAATATTCAGATACATTTTTAATTCTTGCATTCCCAGTACAGGTAAACTCCATTATTTTTCCAGTTCTCCCGGATCTCCCTTCTGCATTTAATCGGACGTTTAGCAAATCTCATGGTTCACATTGTGATCACGCTTGTATTGAGCTGTGATCTCATGGACCTCAAGTCCTGCACTATACCCAGAGATTATGTGTCTAAAAAAACCTATAGGTAACAGAGCCCAGTGATACAAATCTCTCTAAAGATACACTTGAGGCAAAACACCAGCATAGCCAACTTATTTACAGAATTGTTCAGGTTACTTATTAAAAAATCAGTTAGTTCAAACAATTTTGCTGCTTTATTTTTTACTATTGCACAATTTCATACAGTGTAAATATAAATATGTAGTGGATTTTGCTGATTCTGTTTAACAAACATCATTTGAGCAAATGCAAACTGTTTGTATAAAATATTAGTTTTCTGTGTCACAAGAATAAAATTAAACAATGTGTTGCCAACATTACAGGTGTGAGAAATGTTCTAAATTTCACACCCAGTGCATCATTAATTAACAGATTTAAATATCAGTGTATCTGAAAAATGAGACGTTGATTCATGAAGTCTATCTGTATGTTATGCATTTCTGTATATCTTGCTTGTTTAATTGCAGGTCTTCTCTGATGATTCCTTGCAAAATCAAGGATCACTCTCTGCGCAAACAGACCGAGCCCCCGCTACAATCATACCCAGATCAGACGAGCAGGGCAAGCCCCTGGCTATGCACTTACTGACACTTTTAGAGTGTTTCAGTCTCCAGCCACACTGTATCTCATCTGTGAGGGTTTACTTGGGAGATGGAGGACATGTTTTTTAATCCTTGCTCCCTTCAGAATGAATTGTTTACAATAGATGGTCAATGATGTATATTTAAACTGACAAAAATAACTTTTGTCACATACCTATATGACAATGTAACAATTTCCTGTAAAATCACTAGGAGTAAAGATGAAAGATGTCCTATAATGAATGCTTCCTGTTCTATGAGAGGAGATCCTGTTGGTTCTGCATGTGATCAGGTCATGAAGATATCTTATTAGCATATTATACAACAAAACATTGTGTTTAAGGTTTATTTATCATTAGAATTTTACTATAAATATAGCAGTAATAAATCCTGATTTATTATTAATGCTGCTACTGTTATTAAAGTAGCACTAAACCCAAACAGGTTAATTAACAAGATGGATTCCAGCCTTCACCCATTTTAAATTCATTTAGGTGTACTGTAAAGTAATTCAGTTAGAGTGCAAACTTCAAAGTGCAAATTACTACACCAACACTACACAAACAAATTACTACACCAACACTACACAAACAAATTACTACACCAACCAATTACTACACATTTCATGAAGAAAATGACTGTGCAAAATAAGGAATCCACAATCACTTCTAAACTCTGCAGTTCTACAAACACCTTACACATTTGGGAACCATGGGCCCAAACAATCCAACCCACTTATTGAAGTACTGCCATATAACAACTCAACCCCTTAACTATCTATCAGTTCATAATGTATCCACTCACACCTGCCATATACCCAGTGGTGTATCTTGATTTTGTGCTGCCCTAGGCAGACAAAATCCGGGCACCCCCCTACCCAAGCTGTACACCCACGTTACACACCTAAGACATGCCCCATCATTCAGACTCACATCAAGCTCATACTCCCATCACACACACACTCCCATCACACTCAGTCACACACTCCGACTCCCATCACACTCCGTCACACACACTGTCTCCCATCACACACACTCTGACTCCCATCACACTCAGTCACACACACTGTCTCCCATCACACACACACTCTGACTCCCATCACACTCAGTCACACACACTGTCTCCCATCACACACACTCTTACTCCCATCACACTCAGTCACACACTCCTACTCCCATCACACTCAGTCACCCACACTGTCTCCCATCACACACACACTCTGACTCCCATCACACTCAGTCACACACACTGTCACTCATCACACACACACTGTCTCCCATCACACTCAGCCACACACACTGTCTCCCATCACACACACTCTGACTCCCATCACACTCAGCCACACACACTGTCTCCCACCACACACACTCTGACTCCCATCACACTCAGCCACACACACTGTCTCCCATCACACACACTCTGACTCCCATCACACTCAGCCACACACACTGTCTCCCATCACACACACTCTGACTCCCATCAGCACTTACCTTTCCCTGGCAGGCAGGCAGCATGGTCCCTCCATGCTGCCTGTTCGGCTTCCCGGCGATTGTGCCGACAGGCCACGTGACCGGGCGCGCGTATGACGTCAGCGTGCCCGTCACGTGACTGTCGGCACTTCCGTGTCGGCACACTGCACGGGGAGCCGAACAGGCAGCACGGAGGTTTCTCTGTGCTGCCTGTTCGGCTCCCCGTGCAGCCCGGCAGGCAGAGCGATGGTGAGGGGGGATCTTCCGATCCCTTCTCACCTCCGTCACTGCCTGCAAGCGCGGTCTATTTTTTTTTTTTAAAGGGCCGCGTTTTTTTTTTTTTTACATTTTTTTTTTTTTTTACATTTTTTTTTTTTTCACATTTTTTTTCTTTTCAGTGCTGGGGGGCGCTGCCACCCCCCAAAATTTGCCGCCCTAGGCATCCGCCTAGGATGCCTCGCGGTGAATACAGCACTGCATATACCACACTTTACATACTCCTGAACATGTCTACCCAAAAAAACGAAGTTGTGTTTAATTGAAGGACTGTGTAGGCATATTAGAAAGAAATGCTTTAATGAAAGAATACAAATAAAGTACCATATTTAGCCATCTTTGCTCCATATAGTTCTAACAGGAGGCAGACATTTTGTTTAGTATCTTTAGCTGGATGGGTCCGATCTTTCTTCATCTGAACCAAGGTGAGTAAAGATCAGACCAAAGATTCTAAACAACATGTCTGCCCCCTGAGAGAACAATATGGAGTAAAGATTCTAAAACACATGTCTGCCTCCTGAGAGAACAATATGGAGTAAAGATGGCTCAATAAGGAACTTTATTTTCTTTCATTAAAGATGTTCTTTATAAATCATTTACACTTGATACAATCTCTCAATGAAACATAAGTACTTTTTTTTTGCTACAGTTGACCTTTAAATATAAATATATACTTGATTTTGCAGTCCTTTTTTTTGCTGCCTCAAGTCATCATATGCAGACTATTGATACAAATTATTATACAAATATGTGAGTCACAAAAGTAAATTTAAACAGATTGTTAACAAAAACAGGAGTGTGAGAAATGTTCTAAATTCCACACACAATGCATTATTAATTAAAAGATTTAGACCCCATAGAAGAAGTATCAGTGTATCTGAGACTAATCAGAAATATGAAGATGATTCTTGAAAACTTTCCACTATATTATATAGGGACTATGTCACCTAAACATTGTGTTTACTGTACATGTAGAGAATACAAAATGACTGAATATGATCTATTCATTGTGTTAAGAAAACAAGTTGTGTCTACAGTCAAAGAAAAATGTGTTTTGCAAATGCATGTGGACTCTCCTGCTTATGACATCACCTGTGGCCTGATATGCCAATTACACACTACCCTTTGAAAACCAGGCCACAGGTGATGTCACACGCAGGAGATGCCACATACACATTTTCCTCCTGATGTAGGCATTCGCTTGTAGTTTTTCTAACACAGTGTATAGACCATTTTTAATCATTTTCTTTTTTTTCTCTACATTGGTGAAAACAATGTGTTGCCATTTAAAAAAATAAATGCTTCAATAAAAAAATACAGCTTACTGAGCATTTATTGCTTGTTTAGCAAAATAAAGGTTTAGATTCTTAGATGTCCGCCTCTAGTAGAGCTATAAGAGTAAAGAGGCACCAGTACGCAATATAAAATGCCTCTATTTCAGTGCCTACACTTTATGCAACATTTCAAATAACTATAACTTATTTCTTTGAGAGCAGATGTCCTTTAACTAGGGTTGCCACCTATCTATTGCCCAAAAAATACTGACTAGCCCCTGGCTAATGTATTGCTGTTCTTCTTGACATTTTTCTACTGGCCTGATGGAAAAATACTGGCCACCCTACTCAGAAATTCAAATCTTAAGTTTATATTCTTGCAAACAGATTTATTTATTTCTGACTGCTGTCATATATACTGATTTGTAAATTAATCTAAAAGGATTATTAATGGTGATATATAAATGAATAAAAATAACTTTACAACTCACATACCTATATGACAATGTAACAATTTTGTGTAAAATCACTAGGAGTAAAACTTAAATATGTTCTATAATGAATGCATCCTGTTCTATGAGAAGAGATCCTGTTGGTACCACATGTGATCTGGTCATGAAGATACCTTATTAGCATATTACACAACAAAACATTGTCATTAAGGTTTATTTATCATTAGAGTTTTACTATAAAGATAGCAGTCACAAATTATGATTTATTATTAACGTTGGTACTAGTATTACAACAGCACCAGACATTAATTATCAAGATGGATTCCAGCCTTCATAAATTTTACCATGTTCATGGGTTTGATCCAAAGCACTTTACTAATACATATTTTTCTCCTAATGTAGATGAAGGACTTCATGAAGAAGCAGTGATTGATAGCATGAAATATATGCATGAGGAAGCCATTTCAGGTTTGTTGTTTTTACATTTTAGTAACTAAATACCTTACCTTAAAAAATATACCATAATAAGTTTTGGAGTTTTGGAGGTCTTTCATGATAAGCTTCCTTGTGTTAACCAGGTTTGGTGGGAGCATGTAGTTCATCTGCGCTGCCAGGGGTTTTTGTATTGCTGTTAGTTTATTTAGCCAGTAAGTGTGAATCATGGCCAGCTCTTTATGTTCTCGAAACCGCTGCTGGATTTTTGCAACTGTGATGGTGACTGGTTCCTGTTCTGGGAGATTTCTGTGGTCTGTTCTCAGGTCCTGCAGCCACTTTGCACTGGTGTTATGTGTCTTTTATTTCTCTTGTATGTTCTTCCAGAACTGTTCTGTTGCTGGTGGTTCTATTGTTACTGTGTTGTTGCATTGTAGTTGGAGTATCCCATGTATGTTTTTTGGAGAACAGGGCATTTTTTGGGGCCCCTGCTTCTCTCTTCTTAGTCTGGTAACAAGTGCTGTGAGCCTTTGTTTAACAGCCTCTTGAGCTTCAGATAGGGTCAATCTCTCATTTTCTTTTTCAGTAGTTGAGTCTTATCCTTAATTTCCATACCCTTCTGTTGAGAATTTCACCAACTTATTAAACCTCTCTTATTGACTTGATCTTAGTTGCCTCCAACCTCAGTTTCTAGGGAAGGGGTGTGGAGGTTATGTATTGCTGTTCATCTTGAACATGTAGCCAAGCATTTCCAAGATTACGGCAGCAGTAGCATATAACAGTTCATTGGTTTGAGTTATGGTGGTAGTAGGGATTCTTGTGAGGGTTCTGTTGGCATCTTCTAGCATTATGTTTGATGGTGCTTCCCTACCTAGCCTTGGCAATAGGATTTGGCAGTTGACTATAGCTAGTTTATACATAATTGTGTTCCTCATATCAGCTGTTATGTTCTGTACTGGTAGGGGTGGCTGTGCAGTTACAGCTTATGGTGTTGAATGCACATCCAATTGTTCTTCAGGGTCATCTTGCATCTGGGATGTCATTTTTAGTCAGTCTATCTCAAGTTATGACAGCAGCTTCCTCTTCACGTTGGTTTGGTAACCAGCTGTTTCACATTTAATGTTGATGTAGGTCTTCTGTCCATCCATAGTAACCTTAAACATTTCATATATCCCCTCTCATTAGGTCTGCTGTTGTAGAAACATTCCATCTTGTCTTGTTCATGTATGGATTGTTTCAATAGCCCACTTATAAATGATACTGAGACAACAGTCTAAAAGTGGGAGAATTGCCATGGAGACCAATGAAGTGTTACTGTCTATGGATCCATATTTATAACTATTCCCCAGAATTGTTGCTAGTGCATAATAATCTAGGTGTGCTTAGTAAAAAAAAGGATTTCATATTTTCAAAGATCTTCTGCCAGTAGCAGTTAAAACAAAATAATTTCATTGTGCTTAAACCCATTTTTCTAAAGTCAGGGAGCAGTATTATATCTACATTTTTCTTTCCACAATGTATATTTTTCCAATACGTAAAAAATATATTTCTCTTTTTTAGAGACAAATTACAATTTAAATCATTGGTTACTAATGTGTAGTAGTCATTTTCACCTCATGATTAATTATCAATACCAAAGCTTCGATATGTAGTCCAAAAATAAAACAAAGTATTTAGTTGATAAAGTGTTGTTTGTTTTCACCTGCAGGAAACTTTAAAGGGGATCGGTTAATTGATGTAAGTTTAGGCCCTGTTATTTCGCATCTACTTCCATTTTGTGAGCAATTCAAAGAAATCACTATACTAGAATGTGATGATCGGTGTATTAAAGATCTGGAGAAATGGAAAAATAATCATCTGGACTCCTCAGATTGGGCTCATGTCTCAAAGGCCATGATGGATCTGCACGGAGAATGGTAAGAATAGCCATGGATTATAGATCTTTAATACAAAAGTAAATATGGATTAATCCTTTGATGGATATAAAAGCAGAGTTAAAAAGTGATGCACAATTCCTTTAAGGACCAGTAACTTACCTCAAAATAGAGACTTTTTGATGTTTATGCCCCTCAAATGATCTTGAGTCATCTGAGACTCATACATATGAAAACTATCTACTTTGAGCTAAGTCACTGTTCTTTAAAAAAAATTGTAAAGACATAATTAACTCTGTTTTTTTATGCATCAAGATGTTTGCTTGTATATTTGAAGCACCACGACAATCTTCTTGTGTAGTCTATCATCTTGTGTGGGGAAGGAGCCCAGGTTGCTGCTTTCTATCCCTTCAATTTTTGATTGGCATGATCTAAACAAGTTACTTTATGAATTCATTTTTTTGTTGTTGTTGTAAATTCTTTATTTTTCAAGATTATTTTTCTATATAAAAATATGAAATATAATAAAATATAATACAATATAAATAACATAAAATAATGTAATACATAGCCAAAACATAACAAGTTAATATAAGTTAAAGGACAATATAAAACAAAAAAAAATGTATATTAAGGATACAATAAAGAGTTGTTATCAAGAGTATGGGTTTATAATATTTATATTTTGGGGTTGTAATTCCAGTTTTTGGCTAAATGAATCTTCCTTCAGAGTCATTGAGTATGTGTTTTTTATTTGGAAGGGACAATTTTTATTAATGAGAATGGCTACTCCGTTTCCTTTTTGGAGGGACCTATTGGAGGGTCTTTAGAGAGATGGGGTTTCTGTACCACATTACCTCTTCTAAGCAGTAGATGTCTCTTAATTGGTTAATGTAAGCCCTTTCCATTTATTGACATAGATTATATATATATATATATATATATATATATATATATATATATATATATATATATATATGTTATTGGGACATTACAATCAATTACTCTGATTACATTTTGAAAAAAGACCCCCAAATTTGGGGCCATGCTAAACCCCAAACCCTGATAAAAAAAAAAAAATCCCCCCACTTAGAGGCTTGGGGCATTCTATTCCCCCAAGCTCTAATGAAGTAAAAAAAGCTTTCCCCATCCAGAGGCTTGTGTCATGCTATGCCCCCAAGACCCCAGTGAAATTTTAAAATGCCCTTGCTTCACCCCTGGTGCTTGGGGCATGCTGTGCTCCAAACCCTGATGAAAGAACAAAAATAAACCCATTACCCCACTGATTTTATGTTTGGAGCTGGCCAAATGCAACTGGAACCATAAATATACTAAATAAAATGAAATATTGTACACCCCCCCCCCCCCTCTACCTGGCACAGGTTAGGGGAAGATTCTTAATTAACATCCAATCCAATACATGTAAAAAACACCCACTTTGAGTCCCATGAGGGGTGCCAGAGAAAATTAATGCACATACCCCTGGCAAATGAAGGGTGCCATGTGAAATAAAATATTAGCTTTATTAGGTTCCAGCAGCAAAAAATTTTTTTTTTTTAAGTGAAGATGACAATCTTGCTGGCCCACAGACACTTGGGAATACTTTTTTTTATTCAGTGGGGTCATCAGACCATTGTTCAATTTTTTTGGAGGAGAGGTTGGGAACTTTTGGGCAGTGCTGGACTGGGGAAAAAAAACAGCCCTGGAAAAAAAAATTGTATACCAGCCCCATAGCATAACGTTATTATACATTTTTTTTTTTCATAAAATGGAAAACATGCATTTTAAAAAGCACATATAAAGAATTTATAATAAATGTAACTCAGCCTTGGACAATATATACCTACAGTACGTAGAAAAGGTTGTATCGAACACAATGTCCTAATATCTAACCTATGCACGGGACAATACACAGACCCAATTATGTATATAAAGTTATATGAATTGCCCTCTGCAGAAGATTATATCAAGGCAGTGTATAAGACATAACCTTGTGTTCCTACTGGGTGGATATTTTGACATACCTCTGCACCCAAATTGCACTCATAGGACTTGCCTCAGCATCCAGAACTTACACCAGCACTCAGATTGCCCTCACAGTCTCTTTCTATTTTCTGTAGTGTTTCTTTCTCTTTTCTGTAGTGTCTCTCTCTCTTTATATAGTGTTTCTCCCCCTCTCATTTCTGTAGTGTTTCTCTCACCTCTCATTTCTTTTCAGTCACTCTCCCCCTGTGGTGTGTCTTTCTCTCCCACTGTAGTGTCTCTCTCTCTCTCTCCCCCTGTAGTGTCTCTCACTCCCCCTGTAGTCTCTCTCTCCCCCTATAGTGTCTCTCTCTCACACTCAGCTGTAGTGTCTCTCTCTCTCTCCCCTGTAGTGTCTCTCTCACCCTTTAGCATATCTCTCTACTTATTTAGTGACTCTCTCACCTCTTTAGAGTGTATCTCTCTTTCCTCTTTAGTCTCTCTCATCTTTAGTGTTTCTATTTTGCTCCCCCTTTAGTGTTTCTCTCTCTCTCTCCTTAGTGACTCTCTCTCTCCCCTTTAGTCACTCTCTTCCCCCCTTTTAGTGACTCTCTCTGTTCCACTTTAGGGACTCTCTCTCTCGAAATTTAGTGTAATGTTGCTGACTGCCTCTAGAGGCAGTATAGCAACAGAGCTAAAGAAGGGATCACTGATTTCCGAAGCTCTTGCCCAGACAGCATCATATTTAAACTGTATGCTGCCTTTAATTATGATGTCTATGGTCTATGGAGCGATCATAGTGCTG
Source organism: Pelodytes ibericus (assembly GCA_036172795.1). Lineage (NCBI taxonomy): Eukaryota > Metazoa > Chordata > Amphibia > Anura > Pelodytidae > Pelodytes > Pelodytes ibericus. Next base: position 178,846,462 of record CM069863.1, on the reverse strand, counting down.
CAGGGGGGGGGGGGGGGATTTTTAGATGTTGCTGAAAGCCTTGACTTTGAGGCATTGCAGCAACACATTGAGTAGTGAAAGTGACCGCTGATTGCTTTACCCACTCATTTTAATACAGGACATAGATGTGTGTCCTAATGTCATGAAGGGCTCTTAAAAACAGTTATCCCAGGGTTTACCACACTAACAGCCAGAGTCTAAACGTTAAGGATAATTTAGACTCTAGGAGAAGAGACTGTGGTGTAACAATATAAATTATTGATCAGTACCATGAACAAATGAAAAATTACCATTTATGTAAAGAAGTAAAGACTTTAAGTGGGACTAAAGACTTTTTAAGATTGTTTTACTCAAAAGAGAGAATTGCAGGGAATAGAGATGGGAATTTCAAGGGACACTACCGCTTATAGCTTATATAAGATGTAACTAGATTACCTGTGCATTTAAAACAAACACATATATAAAACATATGCACTGTTTTTCTCTCTATGTTTGAATTCATTGCATATAAAAGTACAAATAAAATTAGATTGCCTGTCTCCAGCATCCATTTTGAGAATTTTACCTATAATGCGTAACGTTAATAACGTTCTCCGAAATCTTCTAGTAAGTCTCACTTTACAACTGAGGTCAGAGCAGTGGTGTATCTTGATTTTGTGCTGCCCTAGGCAGACAAAATCCGGGCACCCCCCTACCCAAGCTGCACACCCACGTTACACACATAAGACATGCCCCATCATTCAGACTCACATCAAGCTCACACTCCCATCACACTCAGTCACACACTCCTACTCCCAACACACTCAGTCACACACTCCTACTCCCATCACGCACACTCTGACTCCCATCACACTCAGTCACACACACTGTCTCCCATCACACACACTCTGACTCCCATCACACTCAGTCACACACACTGTCTCCTATCACACACACTCTGACTCCCATCACACTCAGTCACACACACTGTCTCCCATCACACACACTCTGACTCCCATCACACTCACTCTGACTCCCATCACACTCAGTCACACACAGTCTCCCATCACACACACTCTGACTCCCATCACACTCAGTCACACACAGTCTCCCATCACACACACTCTGACTCCCATCACACTCAGTCACACACTGTCTCCCATCACACACACTCTGATTCCCATCACACTCAGTCACACACACACACACACACACACACACACACACTGTCTCCCATCACACACACTCTGACTCCCATCACACTCAGTCACACACTCTGACTCCCATCACACTCAGTCACACACACTGTCTCCCATCACACACACTCTGACTCCCATCACACTCAGTCACTCACACACACACACACACACACACACAGTCTCCCATCAGCACTTACCTTTCCCTGGCAGGCAGGCAGCATGGTCCCTCCATGCTGCCTGTTCGGCTTCCCGGCGATTGTGCCGACAGGTCACGTGACCGGGCGCGCGTATGACATCAGCGCGCCCGTCACGTGACTGTCGGCAGCCGCCCCCCAAAATTTGCCGCCATAGGCATCCGCCTAGGATGCCTCGCGGTAAATACAGCACTGGGTCAGAGCCTGCATAAGATACACCCTGCTCTTTTACTGGTACCTGTGTGTCACTAGTGGGCAGGGCAAGTTGCCTGTGTACAACTTTTTTTTGCCTGGCTTCTAACACAAAGAGCCCCCTTGTGATGTAAAAGTTAAATTACCCTCCAATTAATTGCAAGCCTGTGATCAAAATTCTAACTTATAGACTGCATTCTGTGTCCCAAGCCCCTAAGTTTCAAACTAGTTCTGTAAATTCACTGGGGGGTGGCACCCAAATATACTATAAAATGGCAGTGCCCTGTCACACTTAATATTTCATTACATAAACTCACAGAACAAAAAAAAAAAAAAGACATTTCTGAAATCAAAAATGTAAAATAAAAAAATAAATAAACCTTTTCATTTTTTAGTGGGAGTGTCCCTTTAAGGTCAAATTAGCTGAGTTGGAACAATTCTCCCATTGGATACGTTTTCCAACTTGCTACATTGATCAAACGTTGGAAATTCCTGTCTTAATTGCCTGCAATTCTCTCTTTATTGAGCAAAAGTTAAGCTCACAGTGGCCCTTCTATGGTTTAAACCTAGCACATATCTTAACAGATATCCATGGGCTCACACTGAACCTTAGCAGATACAAACTCGTATTTTGGAATGTAATCAATAAAGGGAATCAACAGGATCAACAAAGCAAAGTTAGTGCTACCCCCCTCCAACCCCCATTAAACAAAATACTGAAATTTTAATTTCAGGACAGGAGCTTGCTACAATGACACAATGTAAATGAATTTCTGTCTTGCTACAATGCTCTATAAACATTGATTTGTAGAGGTCCATTCAGCATAAAAATGAATTACTATTATACATAACAAATGGCAATTGGACTTTTTCGATTTAACTTATCTGCACTTCTGTATGTGGGCACGTTCAACTATAAGCCCTAATGTGTCAGTGTAGCAGGCAAAGTTCCTAACCTGATATTGAATGACAGCCATTTGTTTAAAGGGCTATATCAGGACAGGTCTCTCCAGAGTGGGTCTTTTAGTGCTTTGTTTCAATAGCAGTGAGTGACTGTCAGTGACCTGGAAAGCCTGTATAAATCAAACATATATAAATGCTCCATGGTCCATGGTAACGTTTTATTTCCCCCCCCCCCCCCCCCCCAGTAATGTGTGGCAGGAAAAAGAAGAAGCCTTAAGAAGAAAAGTTAAACTTGTATTAAAATGTGATTTTGACAAAGAAAACCTTACGGATCCAATAACGTTACCAAAAGCCGACTGCATCATAAGCACATGGTTACTGGGGTGCATCAGCAAAGATCACGCCGCTTACTGCAGCAATCTTAAAAAGATCTCCTCGATGCTGAAGCCAGGTGGACGTCTGATTCTGTTTGGAGATATTAATATGTCATATTATGTGGTTGGGCAGGAGAAGTTCCATTATTTAACTTACGATGAAGAGTTTCTCAGAGCATCCCTGAATGCCGAAAGGTTTAAAATTGAACGTTATGAAACTCATGATAGAAAAACAACCAGTGACATCACTGATAATGATAAAGTTGTTCGTCTAACTGCAGTTAAAGAGGTAGAAATTTAATACCAAATGATGCACATAGTTACATAGGTGGGGAGCGACTAGGCTATAAAAGTATATATAAATTTGTGATTCATTTTCGTCCATTGGACACACAAAAAATTGTTTCGTCCATTGATGCATTCAGTTCAGATGAAATTAATTTGTTATTTTCATTTTGTACGAATGGGGAAAAAAAAAATCACCTATATTCAATAGTATAAGAATTAGGGAGAAAGAACCGAATTACATCTGAAAACAAATTACAATTTTGCCTAAGCTTAATAGTAGGGGACACAATTTGAATGGAATGTGACTCTTTCATCCTAGTTCCCCAACCATTTACTAGTAGTCGTGTGTTTAGTATGTAATTGTATTGAACATAGGTGAAATTTCCATTGTTATGAATGGAATTCTGAAATGAATGCAGCAATGGACATACTGGACAAAAATGGCCTCACTTCAATAGTATAAGGTTGGAGAATTCACTTGAAAGAGTCAAATTTCATCCCCTACCTTATGCTATTGAGCTGTCGAAATTCAGCATCCATCCGAATTCCCCAACCTTATACTATGTATTGAATGAACATAGGTGAAATTTCCATTCATATAAATGGAATAAGGAAATGAATGCAGCAATGGAGGAAATTGCAATAGTAAGTGGATGGGGAATTCCGATATAGAAGTTTATGGACATCATTTTGTTGAAACCATACACATAGAAACATAGAAAGTCAAATTTTAGTGGTGTAGATGTAAATGTAAAAGTGTGATTAAAATAATATTAATAAAAGTGTATAAATTATATTTGATATGTTGCATATTAAATAAAATTTTAAAAAAAACCATGCGGGTGATATAATATTCACAGTTGACAGTTTCACACATTATTTGTTGGCTTTAAAGGGCCAGTAACCTTTATTAAGGCTGCTTTGGACTTAAGTTTGAAATTCCTGTCTCAATTCCCTACAATTTTACCTTGTTGACTATACCCTTTAGTGACCCCTTAAGACATATGATTCATGCATGCTTTGACAGTATCCCTGGGTGGTAGATTGACAGCGCCACCATGCATGCGTGGTTGCGCTGTCACACAACCAGGCAGCACTGTGCATGCGCAGTATTCCTTTTTCGGTGTCCCAGACACCAGAGAACAGATAAGAACATGGTGTTGCAGTTTTAATTTGTGTTGTTCTGACAAATTATACCGCTTTTCTGAAAATCAGGAAAGAGGTAGAGCTCAGCGGTACTCCGAAGACATGCATTAACCCTTAAATGACCAGGGACTAGCCCATCAGAATGATGTTACAGGTGTGAGCTTATTGGACAACTAAATCAACTTACTTCCATGTCCCTCCTCTTATGAAACAAATGCACAGATGAATGAAAATTGAATTTGTCCATTCGTTAATTTTGGCATACGTTATAGCTTGTGATGCTATTGTATGGTATAAAGAATAATCCAAAATAAATATAACACAGTGACTGTCTTAGCTGTGGAATTCATCCATATGTCCATTCATTCAATTCATTCAGTTTGGCTTTTAGGTTGTTGTATATAATGCTAACAGCATTAAAATACAACTAAAGTCAAAATGTAGTAAAAATTTAGTCTATTAGGTCTATTTACTAAAATTTGCATTTTTAGACATTTTGAGACCAAGTCAAATTTGGCATCCGTGTTTGACTTTCAAAAATAGTTTCTCAAAAATAGTTTCTTTCTTTTTTGCCTCCCATTATGTTCAATGGGAAAAAGTCAAACTTGGATTCCAAATTTGACTTGGTATCAAAATGAAGGTCGACAACCAAATTTGAATTATAGTCAACAGACCCAATAGACTCAATTTTGACAAAATTTCAGCTTTAGTTACATGTACAATAAAATTTTAATTGTAGCTGAAACAGTACCAAAATTAAGCCGAATTCGTGAATGGACAAATTCCACAGATCAGATCAGAGTCATTATTCATTTAGGATTCGTTTTATTCCACATAGCATAATGTTAAGAAGAATAAAAACAAATCCAAAATGAATACCGAATGTCTGATAACTCTGTTCTTTGGAATTCAACATTTAGGTCAATTTGCCTTAATTTGACCCATTTTCATCTCGATTTAAAGTCAAGTTGTATATCTACTAATATAATACATTTTGACTCTATTTTGGCTTATGTAATGCTATTAGCAATAGCTACAATAACTCAATGAAATTGAGATTAATTTTGAATTTGACAAATCAGAGTGGCTTTTGGCATCCGAATAAACAAATGGACGAATGAATTTCATTCATTTACATTCGTTCATTCAACTTTCATTAGTTCTTCTCTTTCGTTATTCAGATGAATGGATGAAAATGCTATTTTCGTCCAAAAATGCATTCGTCTGAAAATGAATGCACTTGTCTAGTATGTAACATACATTTTGTTTCACCACTTATTTATTCAAGTCCTGTATATTAAGAGAGCTCCTAAATGAACAGGGAGATCAACAGACAGAACGAAACCATGCTTCCCCTTTAAAATTGGATTTTATCCTCTGCCTGAGGGATCTCCAATCTTCCAAGGTACACAGTAGAAAAGAAGGCAGGAGGAAAGGGTTTGGTTGTAGTGGTGGAAATCCGCATATACAAAAAAACATAAATGGAGAGGAAAATAGTATAATACTGCTTCATATTATATGGTATGAAAATGTATAAAGTGGATCAACTCACAAATGAGTTGTATTTATGATAAAATGCATAAAATACAGCACTTTAAAAAAGGTAGTGTGGCTGTGGTGATCTCACTTCCCTGGACATTGCAGTGAGAGTGGAACAATTGCTGTTCATCAGAGCTCCGCAAAGATGTTGTAGGGTGCTTCTGGCTTGGCTCCCTCAACCACACAAACAGCATTGATATTTAATAGTGTGGCGTTTTTGCCTGATGTTCTGGCATAAAGGGGGGGGGGGGGGTGATTGCCAACAGCTCCATCCAAAATAGAAAAGTTAAGAAGTATTGCCCTAGATGTTTCATCCAATAGGACTTCATCAGGGGAACAATTATGTCAATCACGAAGAACTAGCTTGTTGTTTGTTGAGGTTGTTTACCACACAAGTGTAGTAACTCAAGACAAAGGTACGCATCAGGTGTTGCGCTGAATACCTCTCAGTGGTATTCTGGCTATTCCTGCAGGTGCCTTTGCATCTCCGGAGACTTCTCCTAGTTGCCATAATGGTAATAATGATAAGTACGCACTACACATTATACTTATGAATCACTTAAATTAAGGACTGTTTTGCAAATTAAATAACAGCAACAACATATTTCTGTAAATATATAAATGCAGTTTATTAATTTAAATGTAATAATATCATGATTTAACCAAAATCATATAAAAACAAAATACAGTATCAAAATAGATAGGAAGAAATCATATTTAAATGTATGATTTCAATAACAGATGTGGAGGCAGTATTGGTGACACATCATGGATGCATACAATACAATTGACTATGGAGTTACAATTTTACAAGATGGCAATGTGCATCTGATGGGACCTTCTACAGGATATTTATTACATTTTCCATATGAATACAATACCATACAATTAGTTCTCAGGATACCATAGATCTCTGCTTAAATATACGTTTGATAGAGACGAGAATTAAGATAATACATAAACCTTTAAAGAGTGCTATATCATATGCAGTACACTCACACTTTATCTTTTTCTCATAATAATAATAATGGCATACAATATTTATGAAAGGATCAATTAAATATTGTGTATATTATTTATTAGATATACAGGCAGATTAGCTATACCACTGTACTATTACTATACTATTTATCAAATTATTTTCTGCAGTTGGAACATAGATACCATACCAAGCACTCTGAATATAGATTCGTTAAATATATCCACCCATATAGATAGACAAATTACTGTCCACAATAAATGAGATTATAATTGAATAAAATAGCACATTGAACATTACCTTGGGAAGTTGAGATCCATTGTTTAGGGCAACCTTCAGGGGTTGAAATGTGTGTGCAAGTTAGCTTAACGATGTGCAGCAATAAAATTAAGATGTAATCTTGGAAAGGAATGCATGTGTGCAAGTGGTCCTTTATTCTTAAATATAACATGTGCTATGGCATAAGTCTTTGTTTCTCTTTGAGCTTTCATTATACTGAGCACTCAAAAGAGAAGCTCAGCTCAGTCTACAAATCATGATGTTGTCTGTGTCTAAACCTGAAGCCTGAATCCATTCGAATTCCCTTTTAGCATATTATAAACAAATATAAACAAATATATTTGTATATGGATTTCCTTTTTACATCATCATGTGGAGCTATTGGCTAAAATTTGGTTTTAATTAATGTCCACACCAGAGATGATTAACAACAATTTGTGACAGTTCTGCAGTCATGAGCTAAAATCTTCATTGCTCATTTGTCACTGATTTCTGTGAAACTTCAAAGAATTTTTGGAACCAGTTCCTTAACTTGATGGCAGCAAACATGAACATACATTATAATTAGACAGTAATGGACTCTTCATTCTATGTGAAAAGCAAATGTTAGTGATCTCATTGAGTGATATTCTGTAAGTATAAAAAGAATACTTATAAGTATATTAAAAAAAACTGGTTATTATCACCAACGATAAAGTTAAATGAATCAGACGTATAGCTTGGAGGAAAGACGTAACAGGGGGGATATGATAGAAACATTTAAATACAGAAAGGGAATCAACACAGTAAAGGAAGAGAGTATATTTAAAAGAAGAAAAACTACCACAACTAGAGGACATAGTCTAAGATTAGAGGGGCAACTATTTAAAAGTAATATCAGGAAGTATTAGTTTACTGAGATGGTAGTGGATGTATGGAATAGCCTTCCAGCAGAAGGGGTAGAGGTAAACACAGTCAAGGATTTTAAGCATGCGTGGGATAGACACAAGGCTATCCTAGCTATAAGACTGCGAACGGGGGACTAATAAAAGTACTCAAAAAAAAATTGGGCAGACTAGATGGACCGAATGGTTCTTATCTGCCAACACATTCTATGTTTCTATGTTTCTAGACATAATTTTACATAGATATGTTTCATATTAATGTACCATAATTACCATAAGTTTTACACTAATCAAATGTGTGGGTATTCTTTCAACTAAATTGGAGCTGAGTGTAAAGAGAGCTGGAAACTTCAGGATATCAGCAGTTTGACACAGACCTCTGTGTGAAATACTACTTATATCAGGACAGTCTGTGAGTGCATCTCCTCAGGGGGAGCATAAACACCTGCTTCATTTTATCACTTCACTATACTCACTTAAAGGTGTTTACAATCAATATTTATACTACAGTATACCTTATAGCTCACTTTATGTACTCTTTTGTTTGGTTTATTGTATTTGTGTGTAATATAGGGATGCACTGCTTTGAGTGCTGATAAGGTTGTGACCTGAGTGCTGGTACCACTGTTTTTTACACCATAATTAATACATAACTTGATTATTCACCTTAATAATGTATGAATGTGTAATATATCAAATTACTTATCAATGAGGTATAAACCAAAACTAAGCGTGTCTATTAAAAAATGGTTGATTTTATAATCAATACAAGTCTGATTCTCTGTCTGTGAATATGGGAAAGAACCCCCTTCTTCTCTTTATATGCATGCGGCTTTGAGAGAGTATCTGCTTATAGCCAGGTTAAAGATCACCAAAACTTAGGAGCTGTCTGGGCAAACAAATTGCTGCCCCCAAAATGCAAACAAGTTTGCTAACACCCACACACACCACAATTATGTTATGCGACTGTCTAAGAACAGCAAATTACTAAAGCACACAGCATTTTGGAAGAGGTATCTCCTAACAATCAAATACACAGACTGACAATTGACGTTTTCAACACCTGTATACTAGTAAAGATGATAATTTTAATAAACAATAATAAATCAAACATGTTCTGAACTAACAAATCAATAATTACTTTAGCTAGACACTTTTAACTGCAGTGTAGAAATAAATAAATACAGTTTCAACAATCAGAGTCGAAAAACAATCCATCAGTTCTTGGGCACGCTTACGGAAAATATCAAGCAGAAAAAGATGCAGGCACAGAGAACTGCTTCGTGGAAAAACATGGTTGCATTCACTTGCCTTTAAAAATGCTCTTCAGATCAGTTCTCAGAAATGGAGAGAGCTGCTGGGCCTATGGCACATGGTCACCTTGCTTAGAGTAGACTAAAAGGCTGTCACTGCTGTGTAGTTCTAGGCACTCTACATAGTAAGGAATTAATTATTTCTCTCTACTCTCCCTTGCTTTCTATGAGTCCACTAATGGGTTGAAATAGTCCTGCTACTATGCATGGGAGACCATGCCTTCTCCTGTCAGGTGCTGGGGTAACTTTTTATTTGCTACCAGTTTGGAAAAAATCTCCATTTCAACGGGAAGTTTATTTAGTGAGTTTTTTGCTTGAAGCAACACAAAGAATAGATGTACAAATGTTCCACATTTATCCATGTCTAAAGCATACCACATCTTGGTACTATACCATTATACTACACTGCTATTAGTTGCGGGATAGGTAACATAGTTTGCAAAATGTTATTAAATATACAACTTGTACCATTCAGGAAGAAAAAATGAAATATATATTAATACTGTAATTACCATTTTATGTATTTCCCACACTTCCCAACCACTCAAACAGTCCAACATCTGGCGTTTCAGGAAGTTTGATTTATTGCTGCAGTCAGTCTGGATTAACAGACATCTCCTTGATGGGAATTTAGGAAGTGTACATTTGGTCAATATTTAATGTGTTGGATATCTATGGAATTAGCAGGGCTATATGGTCATTATCTACTGGAAAGAGAATAAACAGGTTAAGAATAATCATTTAACAATAAGGTTTTATTATTACCATGACAATCTGGTCCAACCCTTTACTTATTAGGTTTGTTTTGCTGTCTGTAAATGTCAAACTAAAACATTGTGACCTTGCATGGCTTCAAATATGTCCCAAATGTCCACATGTCAAAACTTTGTTAGAAAACCAAAATGCGCACCTCTCAAATGTGGCCCTTTAACCCCAAAACAAGCTGACAAACTTATGCATGGGTGGTATCCCTGTACTCAGGAGATGTTGATGAACACATATTGGGGTATTATTTTGCAGTGAAACATACCAAAATCTATGAATTCATGTCTGAAGTACAATGTTTGTGGGGGAAAAAAATTACTACACCAAATTTGATAAGGTCTGGTGGTAGACTTAGTGCATGGAAAGTATTACAATACCACCATTTGAAATAGCTAAGGGTGCCTACCTTTAAAAAATATATGGGTTGATAGGGTAAAATACACTGGCTGGCTTCAAATTTGTCCCAAATGGGACATGGGTGCAAGCTGTCTGCATGCAAACATTTCAAGTTGGAAAACCAAAACTGCCCCTCCCAAATGTGGCCTTTTAGCTCCAAAACAACCCAACAAACCTTTGCATGGGTGGTATCCCTGTACTCAGGATAAATAGTAGAATCTATTTCGCAGTTTTTTTTGTTCGTTTTTTCGATAGAGGAGAAGATGTTTCAAATAAAAGTCAGGAAATTTGTGGGGGTTTTTTTAACCATATTTTACTTATTTTCTTATATAATATAGGATATGATCAAAATGATGACATCCAAATAAAGCCCTTCTTGCCCCGATAAAAACAATATATAATTTGTGTGGGTACAACAAATGTAAAAGAAGAAAATTACAGCTAAACACAAACAGCACAGAAATGTTAAAATAGCCATTGTCTAGAATGGACAAAAATGTTTCAAAGGTTCTGTCCTTAAGGGGGTAAAAATTATAAGGTAATTGTTAATACAACATCTTTTAATGGCAAGTGTTTGTTATTAAGTGAGACTGCTGCTTCAGTAAGATATTGTCTCATGTGATACTTTCCCTCTATAGCTTTTATGCTTTCTAATGATTATGTCTTATTCTTCTTGTGCTGTTGAGAAAATAGAGATGGAGTGGGCTGTTCTTTTTTTGCCTGCAGTCCATTTCAACGTCCATGTTGGACAGCGTGGGCTATGCACGTTAACTATCATTGATTGGTGGGTAACCTTCACTTGTAGTTTTAAAGATCCATTATATTGTGGTCTTACAGGGGTAGACTTTTCCGTTATTTCAATAAACTAATTTTAAAGAGATTCTGTCCCCATATTTCTGCACTGATGTTTTCTTATTTGTTTTATATCAAATAGTCAGCTAGGAATTAAACACATGGTAACATTCGGTTTCTAATATAGTTAGTTTAAGTGTCATCACTTGTAACTGAACTAAGTTATTATTTGGGTGACCAGTTTAGATGTATTTATAGAATAATACCCTAATATTGGGGCTAATGCTTTTAGTTTGTGATTAGTATGGATTATGCCTTTTTACATGCATATGTAAGTAATAAACATGAAAAATCCACACCAAAAAATCTGCAATAAACCATATCCATACCTATCAATTTATGACGGAAAAAAGTAATTTAGTGAACATTTGTGTGGGGTGGGATGGATACAAAGAAGTGAGGGATTATATCAAATGTAATATAAAAGGTACTAGGATGTGCAACCAGAAGGGGGACAGGTACGTTGGACAAAAAGGCTGACAGAAATAGAGGGGAGGGAAACTGGTATGGAAATGCCAGAAAATTACATAGTTCAAAATTGACATTCAACCCTCCCGTTAGTTATTTTTGAGAATGAATTGTACTCAATCTATTGAGTTCTTTTGGCAGTCTCTGTTCAGATTACGTTACTGAATTTATCCCTGATATAATCAGTCTACTGGAGGATTGGTAGTATTTTTGTATATTTTAGGTAGTGTGTAAATAGCAGGTTATTTTGAAAACAATGGTTTTTTTCTCAATTCTCTTAGGGAATTGATTTTTCTGTGATTCAAGATGTTTATTTTTTCTTCTTTTCAATAATTGGTCAAGATCTTTGAAGACCATACTTTCGAAGGTAGCTATCGGCCCTGATTTTTGTGTTTGTGGCATAAATTTAGATGGATTTTTTAAGGTAGTATGTGTGAAAGGATTTACCTTACTTTCAGGAGTGGGTCTTGGGGCTTCCTTTTCGTCCAGATTTAATTAGAACTGTTTAAGGGAGAGATTTCCCTTAAATGAGTTGAAACAATGGTATCTATGATATGGTCAGTTTGTGAGTGGACAAATTGAAAATGCCTTTAGTTGGTTGGTCTGTATCAGCTGGGGGGGGGGGGGGGGGGTTCTTTATTCCTCCTCATCTTTCTATGATTCACTGAGGGATCTTTTTTTCATCTTTTTGGTTGTAATGAGCCAATTGTCTAACCCTTTCTATGTGTATATTGGGAATCCTCCCCCCCCCCCCCCCAATAAAAAAAAGCCAGTTGGGATGAGGTATTTTTTCACGTTGCCTCTTCTGAGAGTATACTAAATTGCTTACTGGTAGATGGTTGTGTCCCGATTGATGTTCCAGCATTCTCTTCACCACAATATTTTAGTTGTTTTAACAAGTCAATACTGGGGCAAAATTCTAAAAGTGATTTCTATAAATAACCCCAACATGTCTTTGACCCAAACTAAAACATAACACATTTTATATTCACTGTAAATGTAATTACGAACTTTAATTTAAATGTTTCTTTTTTTTTTTCCTTCATTTTCTATATTTTTTCATCCCAGTGATGGGTGGCAGGAAATAGAAGAAGCCATAAAAGGACTGTCTAGGACCCAAGATACATCTTCCAAATATAAATGCATAATACTGTGCTTTCAAAGTACTTTAAAATGCATGTTTTACATTTTGGATTGCTTAAAATATAAAATACTTACAACTAGATGAAATTGGGAAATTACAGTGTGCAATAAGCCAATAAGCCAGCACAAGTAATACATAAGACATACTTTACAAACAAGACTTTCTGAAATGTCACTAATAAATTATTAAAGAGAATGGGTCTAGGTACAGATCCCTGAGGTATCCTACTAGTAACCTGTAGACCTTGCATCAAATATACGCCATTGACTACAACCTTCTGTTGCCTGTCACTCAGCCATTGTCTAATCCAGGGGTGTCCAAGTTTGTTTTGCAGTGGGCCACTTCACCGTAAATCTATTTGTCCGTGGGCCGCATATTCATGTTTCATTGAAAGTAAATGTATGCATGCATGAATGTATGTATGTATCTATGTATGTATACACACACATACATATATACATATTTACATATATACATACAATCACCGTAACCGACACACTGTGTCACACTTCTACACACACACCTTCACACACTGTGTCACACTTCCACACACACACACATTCACACACTGTATCACACTTCCACACACACACACACACACACACACACAAACATTCACACACTGTGTCACACTTCCACACACACACCTTCACACACTGTGTCACACTTCCACACACACACACACACACACATTCACACACTGTATCACACTTCCACACACACACACAAACATTCACACACTGTGTCACACTTCCACACACACACACACACATTCACACACTGTGTCACACTTCCACACACACAAACATTCATACACTGTTTCACACACACACACACAAACATTCATACACTGTTTCACACACACACACACAAACATTCATACACTGTTTCACACACACACACACAAACATTCATACACTGTTTCACACACACACACACACACACATTCACACACTGTGTCACACTTCCACACACACACACACACACACACACAAACATTCACACACTGTGTCACACTTCCACACACACACACACATTCACACACTGTGTCACACTTCCACACACACAAACATTCATACACTGTTTCACACACACACACACAAACATTCATACACTGTTTCACACACACTTCCACACGCACATAGACATTGCTTCTTCTTTCTTTATTTTTTAAGAACCCCCCCCCCCCCCCCAGCATGTTTGTTCCCCCTCCCTGCTCATTTACCTTTATCTGCAGAGAGGGGGATTGTTCCGTCTATGGAGGTCCTAGTCTTCATCTGAGCATCGGGATGTCACTGACACCCGGTGCTCCATCGGGGTCAGAGCGCAAGGGGGCGGAGCTTTCTCCCATACACGAAGGGAGAAAGCTCAGCCCCCTCGTGATCTGCCCCTGTGGAAGCACCGGGTGTCAGTGACATCCCGGTGCACACTTTGTTTCAGAGGCTCAGAGGTGCGGCTACCGCTGCCACTCTCAAGCGGGCCGCACCTCTCTGGCTGGCGGGCCGCATTTGGCCCGCGGGCCGCACGTTGGACGCCCGTGGTATAATCCATTCAACAATATTGAAATCCAAACCCAAAGATTTCATTTTATAGATAAGTCTTATTTTAGTCACCCATTCAAAAAAATAACCAAATTCGAACATAACCCAAACTGACTCTATGTTTGACTCACTAACTTGTATTACGTTAGATTTTAAGCTATCCCTCACATATAGGGCCACCCCTCCCCCTTTCTTGCCTTCTCTGTCTTTTCTATATAAAGAGTACCCTGGTATTGAAATGTCCCAGTCATGTTTTTCATCATACCATGTCTCAGTAACAGCCACTAAATCTACATTCTCAGTTGCCAATGTTGCCACAAGTTCTTATTCCCTAAACAGCGAGAATCTGTAGATATGACTCTAAGCTTATCATTTTTCAGCACACTTACTACAGGCACCTTCTGTCCCTGTTTTGGGGGGCAATTGGATTGATGTTTATAGACATTTTGCCCCCTTTTTTTAGTTTAAAAACTTCACTTAGATAAACCAATTGCTAGTCTGCCTGAAATGTTCATCTAACCTCAACTGACCTGCTACTCACCTCAACTCACCTGCTACTCACCTTAACTCACCTGCTACTCACTTCAACTAACCTGATACTCAGCTCTTAGTGCATAGACTCATTAGACATTTTTTTTTGGCTGTGAATGTAAAGAATAAAAATGATAAATACCTTTTGTTAGCAGGATCGGAAGCAAATGTATAGGTTAAGAGAAAAATGTGTCTGACGTGTCACTTGTAGCTTGATATGAAAATTAAGTACATTTAAGGGAAAATGTGTAATTTGGACATCAAACCACAAGGTGATGTCACACATAGGTGTTACCACAGGCCCCCTCATTTTTCTCACAAACTATGCATTCATTTTTAATTCTGTTAAGGAAACATTCTGATTTTTTTTTTTTACTACCTGCATTCCAGTACGGATAAACCCCATTATTGTTCCAGTTACAGTACAGTTCTTTGATTGCTCCTAGGGAGCCTTCAGGGCACCGGATCTCCCTTCTGCATTTAATTGAACGTTTAGCAAATCTCATGGTTCACATTGTGATAATGCTTGTAATGAGTTGTGAGCTCATGGACCTCAAGTTCTGCACTATACCCAGAGCTTATGTGTCTAAAAAAACCTATAGGTAACAGAGCCCAGTGATACAAACCTCTCTAAAGCTACACTTGAGGCAAAACACCAACATAGCCAACTTATTTACAGAACTGTTCAGGTTAATTTTGCTTAATTTGATACAATGTAAATATAAATAAATAGTTGATTTTGCCGTCTTATGTTTAACAAACATAATTTGCGCAAATGCAAACTGTTTGTATAAAATATTAGTTTTATGTGTCGCAAGAGTAAAATTAAACAATTTGTTGCCAAAATTACAGATGTGAGAAATGTTGTAAATTTCACGGTTTATGCCATCCTGCAGGCTTTTATTGTAAAATGGACCCAATACTCTTTGAGCGTCAGCTCCATTTTCTGTATCAGAGTGGGGACCCCGCTGCAAGTCTCTGCTGTTTATTGTAGGACGTTCAATGCCGTCCTACTAGAATCTTGGCGCTAAAAAGTTGGACGACATGGAACGTCCTACAGGGGGGAAGGGGTTAAGGTTTATTGATCGCTAGAATTTTACTATAAATATAGCAACAATAAATCATGATTTATTATTAATGTTTCTAACCTTCGTAAACTTTCCCAACTTTCCTTTCACCTTATTGAGACATATTGTCTGATATATACTGAAAGCTATTTCAGGTTTGTTGTTTTTACATTTTATTAATTAAAGGACTTTTCTTATTAAGGTATAAAATATATATATATATGTCCAAAAGTGGAGCACTCAGCCCAAACACAAAATAATAAGACAAAAATACCTGGGTGCTGTGTTGCTATAATATAACAGAGTAAGTGCGTGTTTTTTTTTTGCCTTCCCACGGGGGGCATATGTTTTTGGACTTGTTATATATATATATATATATATATATATATATAATCACTTTATTTTTGCAAAATAGTGATAAATCCTAAAATTATAATCTCCAGGAAATAATTTGCTAATCCATACTGTGTTCCAATCAGGCACCAATTTTTTTTTTTCTTAGGGGACAATTATTGTACTTTGTAACAGATAATTTAATGATGTTCTATGGACCTTCACAGACCTTACCAAGGATAAATGAATATTACTGCATTAATCTTGATTACGATTCATTCTAGGAGAGGATTTTTTTTATTTTATTTAACATTATATATATTTTTTATGGGTGGTATGTGTCTTCCTCAATAATCTCAGTTCTTCCTAGCACTGCACTCTTCTGGACAGAGTGCTCTGATGTTGCTTCAGGGATCTGTTGGAGCAACTCCCCAAGCTCAGGAGTCACAGCCCTGAGTGCTCCTATCAAAGTTGGGATCTACTTTGTTCTTTACTTTCCACATCCTCTCTAGTTCCTTTTTTTAGGCTCTGGTACAGCTCCAATTTATCATACTACTTTTTCCTGATGTTGTTGTAATGTTGCACCACCAAATCTATCACCATTGCTGTCTTCTTCACGTTGATTGGCCAGAACCTGTCTATCTGTCTGGATCTTGATGTCCCATAGGATCTCAACCCTGTTATTCTCCATGACCATCTTGGCATCTCCATTCTGGACTAAGCTGTACAGATATCCCTGTACACAATGCCAGCCACTTGGTTGGGCTGTACATTGTATGCTGTTCCTGTGAGCATCTTACTCCCTGCCACTATGTGTTGGACTGTCACAGAGGCCTCTCTATATAGTGTGAATCTTGGATCCTGTCTGGTACAGTAGATCCCTGCTTTTGTTGATCCAGTGCTTATTGTATATTCTTGTGGTGCTATGATCAATGCCTCAGTTCTGTCTCTGAGTCCAGCCCTTTCCAGCCACTGGTAGGATTTACCATTATCAGCCACCTCAGCTACACATCGGTGGTAGATCCCATGCAGGGTCTTGGCTTAGCATGGCACTTTTTCTTTTTTTTTTATATATATATAGTATATATCTTCATTTGGATTTATTAGGTTACAAACTGATCTTCTAAATATTACATTATGTCAGTGTGTAATTTATCAAATTGTTTCACAGTTTATAGAATTCATCAGAATTATTTATAAAGTTTTTGTTATCAGATAAACAATTTAATATTAATAACAGGATAAAAAAAAAAAACCTCAAACAAATAAAAAAGAGGTTTGTAATTACTTAGCTTAGCTTAATCAATAATTAGATGGATTTTTAAATATGATCTCCCCAACATGTCTGTTACTGATTCAGGCATTCTCTCAGCAGCTCATCTTTGTGTGCCATCTTAGTGATGTATTCTCAGATGTTCTAGGTTTCATCCAGGATGGTTGCTCTGATACTCCCCAGACCTTGCCTGCCCTATGACTGGTCTATTGATTTCATCTATGTATAGGGGTTGGCTGATGGTGGTTCTACTCTTTAACCCCTTGCCGACAAAGGACGTGCCAGGCACGTCCTGGGAGAATCTCCCTTAATGACAAAGGACGTGCCTGGCACGTCCTGCAGTGAATGAAGCGGTTTTCGCGATCAGCGATCGCGAAAACCGCTTCAACAGTGCTGGTCTATTGCCTCGACATCGAGGCAATAGCCAGCACCGATATTTCTATTTTGGGACCCCCACGATCACCCCACGGAGCGATCGTGGGGAGCCATATTGACGGAGCATGCTGCTCCGTCAATATGGCTAAGTCCTCTGCCGGTCTGAGCTTCGGAAGTGAAAGTAACTTCACTTCCATCGCTCTGAATATGCTACTTGACTACCCCTAGTGGTAGTTTAGTAGCATTGCAATGGAAAATAATTAAAATACATATTTAATTAAATAAAAACAGGTTATTTAGCTATATTAGCCTATAGGGTTAAAATTAAATATTTTTTAGCATAAGGGATAGGGTTAAAATTAAATTAAAGTTAAAAAATATTAAGGGATATAATAAGGATTAGAGTTGCGGTTAAATTTTGTGTTAGGGTTAAATTTTGGGTTCGGGTTGGGGTCAAAAGATCAATATAGGAAAAAAACAAAAAACACTATTTTTGGTTTTTGCCCCATAACTCGCAAAAAAATACCGAAAAATATGGAAACATGCATATTTTTGAACTCGGGACAACATTTAGAAACTATTTAGACGGGGTCTTTTTTAATGATTTTATTTGTGTAAATTATATTTTAGGTCAAAGTTAGAAAAAGTGGGTTTTTTTTAATTTTTCATCATATTTTATGATTTTTTTTGTGGGTACTGTATGTGAGAAAGAAAAAAATTACAGCTAAACACAAACACCCTAGAAAAGTCAAAACAGCCATTGTCACCAAGGGAAAGTCAAGGTGAAAATGTCTTGTCACTAAGGGGTTAAGATGTATCCATATCTAGACAGAGCTGTACTCCTGTGGGGACCTCCAATAATCAGCACTGTTCTTTCTTGTGTTAGCCAGTCGGGGTGGGAGCCTACTACTAGCAGGTGGTTCATCTATGATGCCAGGTGTTCATGTACCACTGTTAATTTATTTAGCCAGTAGGTGTGTATTATGTCTGGGCCAAGTGTTGTTCAGCTCTTCATGTTCTTGTCCTGCTGTTGGATGTCTGTTACTGTGATTGTTATTGGTACATCCATCTGTGAAACACATTGCACTGGAATTATGTTTCTTTTCTTTCTCCCATATGTTCAGATGAGGTTAGGCCCTTGTATTTTTCCAGTATCTGAGTCTTATCCTTAATCTCCTCACTGTCTAGTATTTTCAACAGTGCACACTTTATTATCTAACTGAATTAAATTAAGTGTGAACTGGATTACTGTATTGCCTAATGCATTTCAGTTAAATAATAAAGCACTCTAATGTAATTATGTTGGATTGCAAGCTTTATTGTTTATCTGAATTACATTAGAATGCAAGCTTTATTGACTAACTGAATTTTATTAGTGAGTAAGCGTGTGAGCTTTATTGTCTAATGTAACTGAAAATAAAGCTTGTACTGTAACTGAATTACTTTAGCGTGCAAGTTTTATTTGTTGACCGATTTCTGGAACATTTTGGCACATATTCATCTGCTGTTTGAGGTGAAAGTTGGTTTGGGTGATTCAAGGGTGAGTTCCCTGACCTCATGCTAAAGATCAAATATAATTATTTTCTCTCTGAACATGGAGAGCACCTTGGTATGAACAATATAAATATATATAAATATAGATTAATTGGGACAGGACAACATTTATGTCAGGCAACATCACATAAAGCCGTCTCCTGCCCCATAATGGTACTAGTCATTGGATGTTTGCAGGTATGTTCCAATTGAATTTGTAATGACCTGGTCTTTGTGGAAGCTTTCTTAAGCTCCAATATTGACCATGAATTCAGGCTCCTCATAAAGTACTGAAGTGCAGCTACATGAGTAGCTCGAATTTAAAGTCTACTCAGATCACTGAATTGATCTGATTAAGTCTGAGACTAGGATCTCCGATTTTCAATGAAATTGGGTCCACAAATGAAATGAATGGATGAATGAATGACTGATTTTCATTCATTCTACATTTCTATTTTTCATTTTTTCATTCAGCCAAATTCAGACAAATGTTTTTGTCAAATCGCATTTGTTTGAAAACAAATTCACAAGTCTAGCTCCTAAGCAGATATTGAATGGCAGTCATGTATTTAACCCCTTAGTGACATGACCTTTTGAATTTGTCTTTCCATTGGTGAAAAGGGCTGTTTTGACATTTCTGGGGTGTTTGTGTTTAGCTGTAATTTTCTTCTTTCTTACATACTGTACCCACACAAATTATATATTGTTTTTATCTCCATAAGTAGGGCTTTCATTATATATCATGTTCATTCTAGCTAACGTTGACCTAAAAAATAATTGACACAAATACAATCGATAAAAAAGACCCCATCTAAATACTTTTTAAATTTTGTCATGAGTTTATATAAATGATTGTTTCCATGTTTTTCTGCTGCTTTTTGTGAGTTATAGGGCAATAACCAAAAATAGTGTTTTTTGTTTTATCACCATTTTCACCTTTTGATCCAAACCCGAACCCTAAATGTAACCCTAACTCGAACCCTTACGGTATCCATTAATTCATTCTAATTTTAATTTAATTGTAATCCTAACCATTATTCTAACCCTAACCCTAGATTTTAGCTAATTAAGTCTTTTATTTATTTTTTTCCATTGCAATGTTGCTGACTGCCTCTAGGTGCAATCTAGCAACAGCATCAGAGCAACGTAAGCGACATTTTTTTTACTTCCGATGCTCTACCCACAAGAGGGCAGTTGCCACATTGGAGGAGCATGCTGTTCTCCATTATGGTGCTCACGAATCGCTCCGTGGATTGTGAAAAAGAAAACCTGACAGATCCAATAAAGTTACCAAAAGCCGACTGTATTATAAGTGGATGGATACTGGATTGTATCAGCAAAGATTATGCCACTTACTGCAGCAATCTTAGAAAGATCTCTCCGATACTGAAGTCGGTGGACGTCTGATTCTGTTTGGAGATATTAATGTGACATTTTTTATGATTGGGACGGAGAAGTTTCATTTTTTAACTTACGATGAAGAATTTCTCAGAGAATCTTTGAAGGCGAAAGGCTAAAAATTGAACGTTATGAAGTTAAAGATAGAAACACAACCAGTGGTGTTGCTGATCATGATCAAATTGTACGTCTAACTGCAGTTAAAGAAGTAGTGGTTTAAATAAAAATGAAAGCCATCTTCACCCTAAAAAAAACAAAAAGACACTTTTCCACTTGTTCAGTGGAAGCTAAAATTTGTGAATAGTTTAACTAATGCTATGGTTGTAGATGCATAGTTATTTGCAAACTCTAGTTAATCTGATGATCTTTGCCTTTTTTTGTTTTAAATTAACATCAAATATTTCAATTTGTACCACCGGGGGGGGGGGGGGGGGAGGGGCGATGGGGGAGTGGATGAAACATGCTGCTTGGAATCTTTGGCCAGATTTTCTTTCCCCTATAGTTATTTGAAGGAATCCCTTCAACTCTTTTATAAAAAATTCAAACTTTATTATATACATTTTAAAAAAATAACAGCAATAAAAATGAATCTAAAAAACCACAATCTGTGTGAACTTGTATGTGCTACTGGCTAATAACACAGACACTCTCTGTTCAATATTAGCAGTGAGAACAGGGATTTTAACAACAAGGCTATCAGGTGTGAAATACATAATAGCCAGACGGCATTTTAGTCCTTAGATATTTTAGACTATTTTTTAGAACTCTGGAAGTATTTTTGTCATAGTGACACATTGGGCCTCACATAGAAAGCATAGTGGGTCCGATGACGTCACATGACAATGTAACCCCCCCCCCCCCCCCAAATTTAAAAAAAAAAAAATTAAGACCAACATGAATTATTTAAATGGTTCTTCATAATAATAGGAGAGAGACATGGGAAGAAAGAGGAGAGAGACCTACATGGGAAGGAAGAGGAGAGAAAAAGATGGACATGGTAAGAGAGAGGAGAGAGAGACATGGGAAGGAAGAGGAGTGCGACAGACATGGAAAGGAAGAAGAGAGAGAGACATGGAAAGGAAGAGGAGAGAGAGACAGATGTGGAAAGGAAGAGGAGAGAGACAGACATGGGAAGGAAGAGAATTGAGACATACTTGGGAAGGAAGAGGAGAGAAAAAGACAGACATGGTAACAGAGAGGAGAGAGAGGCAGACATGGAAAAGAAGATGAGAGATACAGATATGGAAAGGAAGATAAGAGAGACAGACATGGTAAGGAAGAGGAGAGAGACAGATATGGTAAGGAAGAGGAGAGAGACAGATATGGTAAGGAAGAGGAGAGAGACAGATATGGTAAGGAAGAGGAGAGAGACAGACATGGAAAGGAAGAGGGGAGAGACAGATATGCTAAGGAAGAGGAGAGAGACAGATATGAGAAGGAAATGAATAGAGACATACATGGCAAGGAAGAGGAGAGAAAAAGATGGACATGGGAAGAAAGAGGAGAGAGAACACTGGGAAGGAAGAGAGACCTGGGACATGGGGGGAGTAGAAAAGACAGACGGACACAGGGAGAGGAAAATATAGACGGACAAGTGCCCCTCCCGAGATCAGACTCTGGATCCACCCCTGATAAAAGTGCTGGAAAGAAGTTCCCAAAATAAACAAATATTAGTCAGTAAATACTGCTGCAGAGAGTTTGCTACCGTTAAAGTTTACTTTATTCCTCTAGCTTGGAATCAAGGCAACAATGTGCTTAACTCCTTGTAACCTTTTTTAACCACTTATAGTTTGCAACACTGTACTTGAATGTGGGGAATGACTAGGCTATAAAGTATATTGTATTCACCCACTTATTTATTTATGTCCTGTATAATAAGAGAGCTCCTAAATGGACAGGGAGATCAGCAGATAAATATGCACCGATACTAAAGGTTAAAATACTAAAGATTTTACATATGCAGTCACACAGTTTTACATCATAGTATGTATGCACTCCCTCCTAACACATAGTATAAGAGGAAGAGGGAGATATAGATATAGTGGGTCAGAAAAAAAAATCTGTAAGGGGCTCCAAAATTTCCCCAAATATAAAAAAAGAGGGACCTCTTCTAGCTCCTAGGCAGCCATCATGGAATTGGATATCTCTTCTATATTTAAATGGAGGTTTACCAAGATCCTCATGAGTCACTTTTGCAATCCTGCTTGTGATTTGATCTACTATACCAGGACTTTTGTATATAAACAACCTTTAGGTAACAGGGCCCAATTTATATAAATCTCTCTAAAGCTATAGTTGAGACAAAACACAGAATAGCCATCTTATTTACAGAACTGTTTAGTTTAATTATTTAAAAGAATGGTTGTTTCCTTCTAATGGAACTATTGTGGTTCCCCCAAAAAAACATTATCCAAGATTAAAACTCCTGTTCCCAGTACAAAGTGGTCCTTCGAAATGGAGACCCAAATACGCACTTCCCAGTCGAGACATTTACACATACATACAATTAAAAAACATAATACATTTTCTTATTCTCAGAGCCTCACCAACCCACACCTACAAGTATATCTATAAATCTCTTCACACACTAAAGGAGCCATCTTGCTACGATGCACTTCTGACCCAAGAACCCAAAGGAAATCTACCGGACAAATCCCACAATGGGATGCAGCAATGTAAAATATGATTGGTGTCTTCATATGCAGCAGCCATTTTGAGTCAGAAAGGTCTTATTTAGATGCTATATGGTACCCACCAAAGTAGCTTTGATCCTCCCTTCTTGCAGTGGAAAATGCTGGAGATGCTCGACTGTTCAAAGAGTCACATATGGTGGTTTGTACATGGGCTTTCAGGAAACAAATATTTAAAGTTATTAAAACATTCCTAGATACCCCCATCCTGCCCTCCTTGTCCATAGCATTATTGGATATGCTTCCCAAAGGCCTTACAGGAGGATACTAATTATGCACATATTAGCATCTGCTAAAAGACTAATACATCGAAAGTGGAAATTACTACACTCACCTGCACTTATACAATTGCATGCCGAAATTGACTTTGTGCAAAATATGAAATCCATGATCACCTCTAAACTCCGCAGTTCTAAAAACACCATACAAATGTGGGAACCATGGGCCCAAACAATCCAACCCATTTATTAAAGAACTCCTACATAACACCTCAACCCCTTAACTATCTATCCGTTCCTAATGTATCCACTCACACCTGCCATATACCACACTTTACATACTCCTGAACATGTCTACCAAAAAATACAGCCAGCTTGCCCACACCTAATCAAGCATACCATTCATGCAATCTACAAGAAAGCCATGTGATTGCTGGTCCCTGATGCAATTGCTCCTCCGCTTTTGAGCCCTTTATTTTGAACTGAAAATGAATATCCCACCTCATCACCTGCAGAACAAATACTGCTCAAAGAAACCTCATCACAACCTGTCTAAGTCTAAATACATTATTATTATGTCCTCATTTAAAGATATGCACTGGAAAACATTGTTGATTCTTCTCTTATTGCTATTGATTCCCTGTTTTTAAGCCATCATTCACCCCAACTATCCCTAACCCTGATTCATCCCTCAATTCCCAAGCCTGCACAGAGGTACCCCCTACCTGACCCCCTCAATCCCTACCCCTGACCCCCCCCCCCCCCCCCCCGCTTACAACTTTTAAGCTTTGGGCCCACTTTTATGGGGAAAAGGATTGCTCACTAACAATAGCACTGCTGAACATAAAGAACCTGCATTTATCATGAAAGAGTACAGCCTACTTGTTTTGCTAATTATTAGGAAAGCTACTCCAACCACTTACTTCTATCATATATATCATATTACTGGACATTAAACCAGAGCAACCTTACCCTTTAAACTACTTGTTCAAAGCATCTCCCCATGATGTACAACTTTGTTCTCCCTGTTTGTACTTTTTTCTTTGAAACTCTTGTGATTCTGTAACTTAAAATAAATAT
Source organism: Pelodytes ibericus (assembly GCA_036172795.1). Taxonomy (NCBI): domain Eukaryota; kingdom Metazoa; phylum Chordata; class Amphibia; order Anura; family Pelodytidae; genus Pelodytes; species Pelodytes ibericus. The sequence goes on along the minus strand of CM069863.1, from coordinate 178,821,529 downwards.
CTTTAAACTAATTAAAAAATGGTTAATTCAAACTATTTTGCTGCATTCTTTTTAACTATTGTACCAAATAATTCCATTTTAAAGGACAACTATAGCAAACATTATGTTGTGTTTAATTAAAGGATTGAATCAAGTGTAGGAATTTTATATAGAAATGCTTTAATGAAAGTATAAAAAAAAAGTACATTATTGAGCCATATTTACCCCACATAGCTCCACCGGGAGGCAAACATTCTGTTTAGGATCTTTGGTCAGTGGGTCAGATCTTTGTTCATCAAAGTGATTGAAGATCAGACCAAAGATTCAAAACAAGATGTCTGCCCCCTGAGAGAACGATAGAAAGTAAAGAAGGCTCAATAAGGAACTTTATTTATTTTCTTTCATTAAAGATTTTCATTAAAAATCATTTACACTTGATACAATCTTTCAATTAAACATAAGTAGATTTTTGCTACAATTGTCCTTTAAATAAAAAGTTGATTTTACAGTCTTATGTTTTATCACATGATCAAATGCAAATTATGTTATACAAATATGTGAGTCACAAGAGTAAACTTAAACAGATTGTTGACAAAAACAGGAGTGTGAGAAATGTTCTAAATTTGACACACAATGCATTAGTAATTAACAGATGTATATCCCATAGATAGAAGTATCAGTGTATCTGAGACTAATTATAAACATGCAGATGATTCATGAAGTCTATCTGCTATGTTATATAATTTTTTTATGTGTTGTTTGTTTACAGAGACTGTATCTCCTGCTTAGGACATAACCTGTGGCCTGATATGCAAATTACACACTAACCTTTGAAAACCAGTTCATTTGCATATCAGGCCACAAGTGATGTCACAAACAGGAGACTCCCCAGACACATTTAAAATGCATTTTCCTGCGGATTTATCTCTAACACAATGTAGAGATTATTTTCAATCATTTTTTTTTTATTCTCTACATTTACGTTAAAAACAATGTTTAGGTGATACAGTCCCTTTAAGTGCTGGACATTTTAAAAAGACATTCTTCAATGAAAAAACACAACCACAAGACCTCTTTTGCTTGGTTAGCACTATCAAGGGGCAGATTTTTTTTTTAGATTCTTGGGAAAGATGGGACAGATCTTCCTTCATATCACTCAAGATGTCCGCCTCTAGTAGATCTATACGAGCAAAGAGGCATCAGTACGCAATATAAGAGGCATCTATTTCAATGCCAACACTTTACGCCCACTTTATCAAGTAACTATAACTTATCATTTTGATGGCCGTGTCCTTCAACAAGGGTTTTCACCTATCTATTCCCCAAAAATACTGACTATCCTATAGCAGCCATTGACTTATGTATTACTGTGCGTCTTGACATTAATCCCAAGTCATTTTTCTACCGGCATGTTGGAAAAATACAGGCCACCCTACTCAGGAATTCAAGTTTTAAGTTCATATTCTTCAAGACAGATATATGTAGTTCTAACTGCTGTCATTTGTCCTGATTCTAGAAACAAATAAAACATTTTTTATTACTCACATAGCTATATGACCAATCCCGCTTTATCCAAGAGGCCCACTGGTTAAAAGGGCCCCTGCTGGCTCAACGTGCTCCCCCCCTCCCCCGCCCCCACTGCCCACATGACTGGCTCACAGTGAGATAGTGACGCGGGCAGCAGCTGGAAGTCCGCATCCGGCTTACTGTTAGAGCTGCTGGATATGAAGGCATGTCATATCCAGCATCTGTTTGTCCCTCCTCCATGCAAATTAACAGTGGCATATTAATGAGCATGCTGGCTATGGCATATTAATGGGCAAATTGACTGTGGAATATTCATGGACAAATAACAGTGGAATATTATTGGGCATACTGGCTGTGGCATATTAGTGGGCATACTAGCTGTGGCCTATTAATAAGCAAATTTACTGTGGCATATCAATGTGCTAATGGGCTTTGGCATATTAATGTAAAAATGAGCAGTGCCAAATGAATGGGCATACTGACTGTGGCATATTAATGGTCAAATTGACTGTGGCATATTACTGGTCAAATTGGCTGTGGCATATTAATAGTCAAATTGGCTGTGGAATAGTAATGGGTCATAGTTATTAGATATGCTGGCAGGTTAGCTATACTAGTGAAAAAAGCAAAGTGATAGGTGCAAATAAACAAAGTGGTAGATTGGTATAAACGTGATACTTGCGATAACACACGAGAAACGCAGCCCTCTGAAGCACTCTCCAGAATGCTCGTAAACAATATATAACAAAAAATCAGAATGGCGCGAGATAGTGGGTACCTTGAATTAAAACAAAAACATACACTAATAGTGCAATATTGTGGAACACTGATAATAAACCATATATGTGGTGATAAATACACTCACAAACCAGGATGTAAAATGCTCGTTGGAGAACAACGTGATGTCTTCAAATATTTTAATAGATTCTGAAAAATACCAATAGCACCAGAAAAAAACATGTGCAGGACCAATTAGATGGTAGGGTTAATTGCCCCTGTTAAGAACAAACTCACAGGATCAAATGCAAAACAAAACAAAAAAGTCCAAGGTTTGTGTCAAACCATAACCTGGATATAGCAGCAGGGTCAGGGAGAAGATTGCAGCTGCCAGTGTCTCTGTTAAATTTGATATGAAAATAGTTGCATATATTATTAACATTTTTACATTTACTTATAGTTTTTTACATTACGACTATAGCAAGATTGGGTAAAGGGGGGCCCACTGCTAAAGACTTTGCCCGGTGCAAATTAAATATGTTCTATAATGAATGCATCCTGTTCTATGACAGGAGATCCTGTTGGTACATGTGATCAAGTCATGAAGATATTTATTGGCATATTACACAACAACACTTTGTTATTAAGATGTATTTATCATTAGAGTTTTACTATAAATACAGCAGTCATAAATCCTGAATTATTATTAATGTTGCTACTGTTATTACAGCAGCACAAAACCCAGATAGGTTAATTGACAAGATGGATTCCAGCCTTCGTAAACTTTACCATGTTCATGGGTTTGATCCAAAGCACTTTACTGATACATATTTTTCTCCTAATTCAGATAAAGATCTTCAAGAAGAAGCAGTGACTGACAGCATTAAATATATGCATGAGGAATCCATTTCAGGTTTGTTGTTTTTACATTTTAGTAACTAAATACCTTGTCTTATTAAAGTCTAAAAAGTATATATATATATATAAAATGTCAGTTGTCATGCAATTGTGAGATACCAAGGTCTTGTAGCTTGTTTGTATGTTTGCTACTATGTCCCCTGCTGGTGTAGTCCCACCTTATCAGTTGTGGGGGTCTTTCATGATCAGCAGCGTCCTTCCTTGTGTTACTAGCAGATGGTTCATCTGCGCTGCCAGGTGTTTTTGTATTGCTGTTACTTTATTTAGCCAGTAAGTGTGAATCATGTCCAATGTTCCATGTTCTCGAAGCCACTGCTGGAATTTTGGTACTGTGACTGTGACTGGTTCCTGTTCTGGGGTCTGTGGTCTGTTCTCATGTCCTGCAGCCACTTTGCATGGTGTTATGTGTATTTTCCTTCTCTTGTATATTCTTCCAGTACTGTTCAGTTTCTGTTGCTGGTACTTCTATTATTAATGTGTTGTTGCATTTTAGTTGGGTGTACAGTTGGGATGGTTCTTTGGAGAAAGGGCATTTTTTTTGGCCTCTGTTTCTCTTATCTCAGTCTGGTAGCCAATGCTGTGATTCCTTTGTTTAACAGTCTGTTGAGCTTCAGATAGAGTCAAGCTCTTGTATTTTCTTATCCTTAAAGGGAAACTAAACGTTGTTTAACCCTTTCTTCCTTAAAGGAAGCAAGGGTTAAACAATAAATTTGCCGATAGAATGAAGTAAACCAGACGTGTATCTTAATAGATAAACGCGGTTCACTTTCTGCTGTGTCTCGCATGACAAACATCAGCATGCACATAGCCAATCAGAGCGGGGGCTCGCCGCACTCTGATGGGTGATTGCTAGGGTCTCTCGCTGCTAGCACAGCGAGAGACCCTCGTTTTTGCATAGGATCAGCAAGGGGACCTGGTTTGCATCCTCGATGCTGATCTCATGAAAAAACAAGGGTCTCTCTCTGTGCTAGCAGAGAGAGCCAGTCGCCGACCAAATGTCTGCTTGCTTCCTATGTAAGCATGGCAGCTGTCGGTCAGAGGATAAACTGGCGTGTACTATCAAAAGTACACACCAGTTCATCCTCATACTAGGGGCAACTAACTTTTTACTTGTGCTTTTATATTAGAAGCACAAGTGAAAAAAAAAGTTTAGTGTCCCTTTAATATCCATACCCTTCTGTGGAGATTTCCAACAGCTTACTAAGCTCTCTTATTGACTGATTTTTAGTTGCCTCCAACCTCAATCTCCAGGGAAGGGCTATGGGGTTTTGTATTGCTGTTCATCTTGACCATTAAGCCAAGCATTGCCAGGATTACGGCAGCTGTAGCATATACCATTTCAATGATTTAAGTTATGGTGGTAGTAGGGATTCTTATGAGGGTTCTATTGGTGTTTTCTAGAATTCTATCTGATGGTGCTTCTCTACTGAGCCTTGGTAATTAGTTCTGACAAACGACTGTAGCTAGTTTATCCATGATCTTATTCCTCATATTATCTGTTATGTTCTGTACTGGCAGGGGTGGCTGTGCAGCTACAGATTCTGGCATTGGCTGCACATCCAATTGTTCTTTGGGGTCTTCTTGCATCTGGGGTGTAATTTACAGTTGGTCTACCTCAAGTTATGAGAGCAGTTTCCTCTTCACTTTGGTTTGGTAACCAGCTGTTTCACATTTAATGTAGATGTCGGTGTTCTGTCCATCCATCCATAGTAACCTTAAACATTTCATATATACCTGCTCATTAATTCTGCTGTTGAAGTAACATTCCATCAATTCCATGTACAATCTCATTCAGTTATGGATTGTTTCAATAGCCCACTTATAAACAATTCTGAGACAACAGTCTAAAAGTGGGACAATTGTGATGGAGACCGATGAACTGTCTATGGATCCATATTTATAACTATTCCCCAGCATTGTTGCTAGTGCATAATAATCTAGGTGTGCTTAGTAAAAAAAAAGTATTTAATATTTTCAAAGATTTTTTGATAGCAGCAATTAAAACTAAATAATTTTGTGCTTAAACCCATTTTTCTCAGGGACCAGTCGTATTTCTATATTTTTCTTTCCACAATGTATATTTTTCAAATATGTTAAAAATAGATTTATTTATTTTATAGTTAAATTCCAATTGAACTAATTGGTTACTAATCTGTTGTAGTAATTTCTTTTTTTATTTATTATCAATATCAAAGCTCAGATATTTAGTCCAAGAATTATTTAGCGGATAAAGTGTTGTTTGTTTTCACCTGCAGGAAACTTTAAAGGGGACCTGTTAATTGATGCAAGTTTTGGCCCTGTTATTTCACATCTACTTCCAATTTGTGAGCAATTCAAAGAAATCACTGTAATAGAATGTGATGATCGGTGTATTAAAGATCTGGATAAATGGAGAAATAATCATGTGGACGTCACAGATTGGGCTCATGTCTCAAAGACCATGATGGATCTGCACGGAGAATGGTAAGATTAGCCATGGGTTAAAGATCTTTATTTATAAAAAGTAAACATTTATAAATACATACTTTTGATGGATGTAAAACCAAAGTTAAAAAGTGATGCACAATTCCTTTAAAGACCAGTAACTTAGCTCAAAATAGAGATTTTTGATGTCTAAGATCAGAGGATCTTGTGAGACTCATACATGTGAACATTCTCTTCTTTGAGCTGAGTCGCTGTTCTTTAAAGAAATAAGTATATATATATATATATATATATATATATATATATATGTGTGTGTGAATGGATTTCCAACATTGCCTTTAATATTGTGACTTATACATACCATTTTGCTTATAGGGATCCCACACTTTGTTTTTTGTCTCAGTGAGTTATCAGGATATGCCCAGACGTGGGTCCCTAGCTCACTGCACCTAGAGGGATACCAGTCGTACCACACTGACGAGGCCTTTGAAGGCCGAAACGTACGTCTGTGGTTGCTGTATTCTTTGTGCAGAGGAGACCTGCCAGGCTATATGGATCTGGACTGCCCTCATAGGTTGGACAAGTCTAATCTGCTAATGTTTCCTCTGTAATGGTGCAAGCGAGCAAAAAACGGTGATTCCTCTCCTGAGTAGGTTACAGCCTATAGGGCTGGCTATTCTGGTCGGTGACATCATCGTCTTTGCATGGGATCAGCAGGGGGACTTTAACTAGGTCCTCGCTTTCGGCAGTCAAAGAGGGACAAGCCCCCGCTCTGATTGGCTATGAGCATTCTGACAACCAGGAACTGCTGTGTCTTTCATGTGAGACACAGCAGATAGTAAACCCACGTGTTTCTATTAAGATACACGTCGGGTTTACTTAAAAGACCCGGGACATGTTTTTTTTAACCCTTAAACAAGGTTTAATGTTCCTTTAAGGATTTAATAAAGAGTTGTTATCAAGCCGAGAGTATAGAAGAATAAATATTTAGTTTATATCAGGCCAAAACGACCATATTTTATAATATGATTTAAAACTTTCCTGTGCCATGGCTATAAAACAATCCATTTCTTTTACATCCTTAACAATTATTCTTAATAGTTTCTAATGCTGGAGTTTCAAGTTTATTCCATGATGTTGTTATGCATCATCTAGTTACTAGAGCTATTCTTGTTGTGAATTTGTTTTCAGATTTGTTAGATTTAACTGATGGTCCATAAAGAAGATAAGTCCAAGGATCTAATATCATGGGATTGTTCAATAATGTACTAATGAGATTGTCCACATCGTGTAAACCACCCAGTATGAGTTTATAATCTTTATATTTTTTGAGTTGTAATTCCAAGTTTTGGCAAAATGAATCTTCCTTCATTGTCTGGGTATGTGTCTTTTATTTGGAAGGGGCAATTTGTAGTAATGAGAATGGCTACTCCATTTCTTTTTTTGAATTTGAGTTTGAATAGAACTATTGTGCATATTTATTGTTTTTAAATTCTGTTGAAGAGCCTTTAGAGAGATGTGTTTTCTGGACCAAGAGAATATCTGCTGTTGTCTTTTTACTTCTTCTAAGCAGTAGATTTCTCTTAATTTCTGGTTCTTTTAAGCCCTTTGCATTTCTAGACATATATTAAAATGTATTGACATTTCAAATAATTAGGCTATATATAGGTTATTGGGATATTATAATCAACTGATCATATTCATAACTTTCCATTTCCCTGGAGAGATTTATTGTTTTTTTGGTATTTCAATGAAGAACTTTTTGTATTTTTTTTATCAATTGCTTGATATGTTTTTCATCTTCTAGTCATAGATAACTCTTGGCTTGACATTACAGATAACAAACTTAAGAATAATAAAGGCCCTATACAAACAAAGAAAATAATATAATCATGATCATAGAAAGAATGAATATTAAAATATATTTGGAATATCTGTTCTTAACCTTTATTGATTAGAGATTTATAATGGGCTAAATGCCCAGAACAATTATTAGAAAAAAACCAAAGTACAATAAACACTATATTGCACGTGTTATATTCATTGTATATGTCATTAAAAACTTTAAAAAAATTTATTAGTTCTATATTTTTTCACCCCAGTGATGTGTGGCAGGTTAAAGAAGAAGCCTTAAGAAGAAAAATGAAACATGTTTTAAAATGTGATTTTGACAAAGAAAACCCGACGGATCCAATAACATTACCAAAAGCCGACTGCATCATAACCGCATGGATACTTGGGTGCGTCAGCAAAGATCATGCCGTTTTCTGCAGCAATCTGAGAAAGATCTCCTCGATGCTGAAGCCGGGCGGACGTCTGATTCTGTTTGGAGATATTAATATGACATTTTATAAAATTGGGCAGGAGAAGTTCCATTTTTTAACTTACGATGAAGAGTTTCTCAGAGCATCCCTGAAGGATGCAAGGTTTAACATTGAACGTTATGAAACCATAGATAGAAAAACAACCTGTGACATTACTGATCATGATAAAGTTGTACGCCTAACTGCAGTTAAAGAGGTATAAAGTTAAAACCAAATGCTTTATATTAATTACATAAAATAAAAAGACATAAGGGAGGGATGTTTTTACAAATGCAGTCACACAACTTGACATAATATAGCAAGTGAATGGGAACAAACAGTACATTTAAATGCAAAATGGACTTTTAATGTTTACAAAAACATTTGTTAATCATTTTAACATCAGGGATATTCAAGAAAATTAAAGAAAAATTAACCCATCAGTTTACTCCAAGAATGGCTCTGCAAATAGGTACTGTGAAAAAGTGATTAGAAGAAGTGCAAAAAAAAAAAAAAAGGAAAGTAGATATATACAAAATATATACAAAAGTCCAAACAACCTTCTGCAGCATAAATTACTCCAAATTGGAAAAAAAGGCGTTTTGTAGATGTTGGGCTTGTTGGTCATATTAGTAACACAAAAAAACAACATAGTAAAATTGTATACTCTTAGTAACAAATTCCTTATTGTATTTAAAAAAATATATCATGGAGATATACAGTGTCTTGCAAAAGTATTCACCCCCCATTTACATTTTACCTATTTTGTTACATTACAGCCTTAAGTTCAATGTTTTATTAATCTGAATTTTATGTGATGGATCAGAACACAATAGTCTAAGTTGGTGAAGTGGAATGAGAAATATATATACATAAAACTATTTTTTAGAAATAGAAAATTGGTATGTGCGAATGTATTCACCCCTTTGTTATGAAGTCCATAAAAAGCTCTGGTGCATATCCATCATACACCTCTATGTGAACATACCAGTCCAGATCTACCAGGACCTTGAACCAACAACCCTATTTCGCCATCAGCAATTGCATCCACTGACGGATACACATTTCAAATTAAACATACGATATGCCTGAGGGTTCCCCCTTCAATATTACCATCTCCTACGAGGGCAAGACTCCCACCTATTCAGCATTTGATGTAACGGGTGGCTGTGCCAAGATGGGCAGGAGTCGCAGTGCAGGGGTAGTGGGCAATTCAAGGCCCTGTGCAGGGTGAGCACTCTCCACCTGTTTTTTAGTTTTCCCCCGAGTCATAGCCAGGCAAGGAGTAAGCGGGGTCTAGAATACAGAATAGTCACGCTGAGGTCAAAACACGCTGAGGTCAAAGGACTGGAGAGAGCAGGATGGTCAAGAACAAGCTGAATTCAATGGACTGGAGAGAGCAGGATAGTCAGGAACAATATTAACAGGAATTCAATGTACAAGCCAGCAGACAAAATGTACTAGCTCTGATTGCTGGGAGGATGGGGTTTATATAGCCCCTGAACAGTAAATGAATGACAGAGGACAAAATGCAGAGATAATCACTACTGATACATGAGATAACAAAACCAGCAGTGGCGCCTGGAACAGCAGTATGCAGTAGCAAACACAGGAGTCAGGGTTCAAATCCAGGCAGATTGTTACATGATGAGCTACAGGTGTTCCTGGACACTGTTGCCACCAGTTCCCTGGATCCCTAGGTCGCCGACCTCCCTGAAGCTGGCTCAAGCCCCAGCTATAGATTTTTTTGTAAATGTTTATGTATAGTCTCTATCCACCCCTGACTCCATCCTCCTAACCCTCCTTTTCCCCATCTCTTGCTAAATCCCAATTGCCCCGAACTTCCACTCTTGATATATTGTGGGTGTGAACTTGAGGCTACTGTAGCCCTCACAGACAGGTCGCAGCATCTTCCACTGTACAGACAGTGCAATGCTGGTGACACTCAATATACTTCCCATTAATGTCCACAGCCTAAATTGCCCCCATATATTAGATCCCTCATCAGGAAACCTTAAAGGGACAATCTAGTATAGTTCCTTTTATAAAGTACAGTTCATTTTATATAGTCAGTCAAAATCTGTTGCGTTCCTGGCTCACTGAGAGTAAGGGAGTGTCTGGGAGATGTCAGTGATAGGGAGCAAGCTCAGTAGTAATTTATATTCACATGAATGGGAATGAATATGATTGGTTGACTAGGAAAATGCTTAAATCAGATATTGCTTTTATACAGGAGACACATTTTTCCTCCAACATACCTCCCACACTGAGAGATCACACTTTCAGCACATGTCTCATGGCCTACAACATACAAAAAATACTGTGAGTAGCCATCTTTATATATAGAAATCATGCCTCAATACATCTTAATATTTTTTCTCAGATCCTAACAGAAGGTACCGTATTTATCGGCGTATAACACGCGCCGGCGTATAACACGCACCTCATTTTAAGAAGGAAATTTTAGGAAAAAAAACTTACATTTCAAATAAAGAACTTTGAAGCCCAATATGCCATTTTAATATGCCAGGATATTGCCCCCAATATGCCATTTTAATATGCTAGGATATTGCCCCCAATATGCCATTTAATATGCAGGATATTGCTCCCAATATGCCATTTTAATATGCCAGGATATTGCCCCCAATATGCCATTTAATATGCAGGATATTGCTCCCAATATGCCATTTTAATATGCCAGGATATTGCCCCCAATATGCCATTTAATATGCAGGATATTGCCCCCAATATGCCATTTTAATATGCAGTATATTGCCCCCAATATGCCATTTAATATGCAGTATATTGCCCCCAATATGCCATTTTAATATGCCAGATATTGCACCCAATATGCCATTTTAATATGCCAGGATATTGCCCCCAATATGCCATTTAATATGCAGGATATTGCCCCCAATATGCCATTTAATATGCAGGATATTGCCCCCAATATGCCATTTTAATATGCCAGATATTGCCCCCAATATGCCATTTTAATATGCCAGATATTGCCCCCAATATGCCATTTAATATGCCATGATATTGCCCCGAATATGCCATTTAATATGCCTTGATATTGCCCCCAATATGCAATTTAATATGCCATGATATTGCCCCCAATATGCAAGGATATTGCCCCTTACTATGCTCCTTATGCCACCCTCCTCCCCCAGACCCCAGTACTTACCTCATTCCTGCTCTGTCCCCCGGTGCTCTGAAGCTGCGTGGCTGTGAGGGAAGCGTTGTGAGCTTCCCTCCAGCCGCGCGGTCAATAAAGTTTGTTTAAAAAAAACACACTTTATTGACCTCGCGGCTGGAGGGAAGCTCACAACGCTTCCCTCACAGCCCCGCAGCTTCAGAGCACCGGGGGACAGAGCAGGAATGAGGTAAGTTTAAGATTTATTTATTTTTTCGGAGTATAACACGCACACACCATTTTCCCCCTATTTTCAGGGAGAAAAAGTGCGTGTGATACGCCGATAAATACGGTATATATTTATCTCTGGTCATATAATTTCCCACGCCATTGCCCCATTAAATGTGTATGCCCCAGCCATCCCAACTGCAGTTGACAGATCTTCCTTACCGACCCAAACAAACACATACCCCTTGGGCAAAAACCTACTGAACTTTGTAAGCACCCATAACCTCCTGGACATCTGGAGACTTCAACAACCCTTAACCAGGAGCTATACCTTTTTATCCCACCCCTATTTAAACTTATCTAGAATTGACATGTTCTGTATAACAAGACAGTGCCTCCCCATTGTCACGGACTCAAATATACATTGTATCACATGGTTGGACCATGCAGACATCACAATTCAGGTCACATTACCAGACATTACGAAACCCTGGTCATGGAAACTCAATGACTCACAATAATTTACACTCAACAATAATTCAGAGTCTGACTAAGCCACTCTATGGGTAGAACATAAATCAATAATTATAGGTCATCCACCCGACCTTGAATCCCGCACTAACAAGGAGAAAGCTAAATCCTCGCTCAGATTATAGACCAAGCTCATCACTGTAGAAACTAAATATAATGTCTCCCCATCCAAAATGCTTACAAAACAATTTGAAACAACCAAAAACTAAATACCTCTGTGGGCATGACAAGTTCCCTGAAATTCCCTAAAATAACAAATTCTAATAAATCGTATAAGGTGTATAGGCTACTCACATCAATGTTAAAAACTCAATCAACTAATCCTCAAGACATATGCCAAGAATTCCTCAACTGCTATTCCAAACTGTACAATCACTCACCCGACAAATCCCTGCTTAACTTCTCACATATGCAAGATATCACGACAAACTTGGAAAAATCTAATATACCAAAACTTTCAGACATTGAAATGTTGGATATCAATATTTTGGAGGAGGAGATCGCAGAGGCGATCAAGTCCCTGAAACCCGCCATACCCCGGGCCCTGACAGCTTCATGCCCCCTATACTATAAGATTTTCAAAGATGTACTTATCCCGTTTATGCTGCCACTATTCAATGCTATTATGGACGGTTGTTATTTTACCACAAATATGCATAAGGTGAATATCATTTTGCTACATCCTGGCCAACAGACTGAACAGAGTTCTGAAAAAACATTCATCCATACCAAGTCGGCTTCATCTCACACAGACAGGCCCTGACCAACACAAGATAATGCCTTGACTTCATGTGAATGGTGACACAAACTCAGACCACCTCTCTGTTTTTATCATTGGATGTGGAGAAGGCATTTGACCAGATGAATTGGTAATTTCTCAGGCTAACATTGGAACACATTAATTTCTCCCTAAAGTTTCAAAATTGCCATGCAGCACTATCAAGTCCCTACATCCAACATTTGTATCTCTGGGGCAACTCCATTGTGATTTCAAAACCACAGTGGAACTAGACAGGGGTGCACATTGTCACCCCTTCTGTCTGCACTCTCCGAGGAGCCACTGCTCTAAGCCATCTGCACTAACGACCATATCTCAGGTATACATAAAGCCCACAATCACTACAAGGTGGCTGCATATGCAGATGACATTCTGCTTTCTCTCACAAACCCCCTGACATCATTCCCTCATCTTTTCTGTGAATTGTCAAAATTCCAGGACCTGGCAGGCCTTAAAATTAATATGGAAAAATCAGAAGACTTCCCCATCCATATCCCCCATCATGTTATCAAACTGATTAGTCTCAATTTCGAGCTTTCTGTTTTATCCAAGCCCATTACTTATCTTGGACTTAAGTTAATGAATGAATACGCTAGACTGTACGACCTGAACTACACGCCTCTACAGCACACTATCAAAACAGATTTACTGATATGGCTACCACTTACCATTTCCTGGCTGGGAATACTTACAACCATGTCTGCTGGATCTCTTCCAAGCCCTTCCTATAGCCCTAAGGAACCCCAAGCTTACAATTTTGCTGAAAAAACGTAGATAACTTCATATGACAAAAGAAAAAACAGCATATAAATCACACTACAATGCACAAACGGAAATGGGCTGGCAAATTGGGTTTGCTGTACATTAACAAATATTACACGACAGCTCAGGCAGCTCAAATATCTGCTTGGCATGTCCCAATATAATGTATATATTGAGTTGACCTGGAGAATGGCCTTTTCCGTCCATAAAACATATCTGGCTAACATATAATGTTTCATTTCCCTCTGCCTTTCACCTGACACTTGGTTCTTCTCTTTACTGACACCTGCCAGTCTGTAATACCTTACACAATCCCAGCAATGTGTTTAATCACACACTAACTGCACTAGGAGCAACCAGCACCTTCTATTTCTATCACAAACCACACACTTTGCATCTCCCCTGTATTTCCATATGTCAGTATGTCAGCTGTCAGTGTATATAAGTTTCCTTGTACAGGAGAAATCTTATAGTCTGTATGTGCCAATTCCCAGCCATAAAGATGCTCACTCTCAGTTATCTGCTGTGTGCGCTTCTCATTTATATTCAGGGTAACTATTTATTCTCATTAGATGCTTTATTTAAACAAACTGGATCAACAGCAGCAACAGGGAGATGTGAAAGGGTTAAATAGCACAGTGGGAGTCTTCTCAAAATAATTGTTTTATTATTTGTTTTATGATGATAGATAAATGTGTCATTTAATCATTGTCATTAATCATTAATAATAATCATTATTTCATACCCCCACTGCTCATCGCGCTGCTTAACTTTTTTTTTTTTTTTTTCTGGCAGCCCCATCTGTTGGATTCGGCCCAAAAAAAAAAAAAACATGACAAAAAAAAAAATTCACTGCAACCGGATGTGACAATACGTCACATCCGGTGCCTGTTTTTCCCTCCTCAGGAGGGAAAACTGCACGGAGACTTCCGGCTGGGGACATGGAGCAGCAGCCAGGCGGTACTGGGGAAGTGGAGAGGAGGGTGGATTAACGAGCATAGGAACTTTAAATTATTAATAGACAGCATAATACTGGTGTTCTAATGGCCAAATTTGCTAGGGCATCTGAATGGCACAATATTACTGGTATTTGAATGGCTCAATATTACTGGTATTTGAATGGAACAATTTTACTGATATTTGAATGGCAAAATATTCTTGGTATTTGAATGGCTCAATATTACTGGTATTTGAATGGCTCAATATTACTTGCATCTGAATGGCACAATATTACTGGTAACTGAATGGCACAATATTAATGGCATGTGAATGGCACAATATTGATGGCATGTGAATGGCACAATATTCCTGGTATTTAAATGGCACAATATTCCTGGTATCTGAATGGCACAATATTCTTGGTATTTGAATGGCACAATATTCCTGGTATTTGAATGGCACAATATTTCTGGTATCTGAATGGCAAAATATTATTGGTATTTGAATGGCACAATATTCCTGGTATCTGAATGGTACAATATTACTGGTATTTGAATGGCACAATATTCCAGGTATTTGAAATGTTCAATATTACTGGTATTTGAATGGCAAAATATTACTGGAATCTGAATGGCACAATATTACTGGAATCTGAATGCACAATATTCCTGGTATCTGAATGGAACAATATTACTGGTATTTGAATGGCACAATATTACTGGTATTTGAATGGTTCAGTATTACTGGTATTTGAATGGCACAATATTACTGGCATCTGAATGGCACAAAATTCCTGGTATCTGAATGGCACAATATTACTGGTATTTGAATGGCACAATATTCCTGGTATTTGAAATGTTCAATATTGCTGGTATTTGAATGGCACAATATTACTGGTATCTAAATGGCACAAAATTCCTGGTATCTGAATGGCACAATATTAATGGCATCTGAATGCACAATATTCCTGTTATTTAAATGGCACACTATTCCTGGATTCTGAATGGCACAATATTCCTGTTTTTTGAATGGCACAATATTCCTGGTATTTTAATGGCACAATATTACTGGTATCTGAATGGCACAAAATTCCTGGTATCTGAATGGCACAATATTAATGGCATCTGAATGCACAATATTCCTGGTATTTAAATGGCACACTATTCCTGGTATCTGAATGGCACAATATTCCTGGTTTTTGAATGGCACAATATTACTGGTATTTGAATGGCACAATATTACTGGCATCTGAATGGCACAAAATTCCTGGTAGGTGAATGGCACAATATTAATGGCATCTGAATGCACAATGTTCCTGGTATTTAAATGGCACAATATTCCTGGTATCTGAATGGCACAATATTCCTATTTTTTGAATGGCACAATATTACTAGCATCTTAATGGAACAATAATACTGGAATCTGTTTATTTATTTATTTATTTTTTCTTTCATATCTTTCTTTTTATTATTTTTATATGCGTACATCATACGGAAAAAATATAATAAAGAAAATACTTAAATAGTATAAGCATGTGTTAATACAGACAGACAGATTAACAATCGTAATTTTCTTGCAGGGTAGATAAAAAGAGTTCTGCTGAATTAATAAAAAGTGTCTGTAACGTAGGGTAAGTATAGATTAATGCATATGCAATAAGTTAGTGGATGTACTAAGTTCAATTTCAAGAGATATATCTGTATACATTTAGTACACTCCATCGTGTAATTTAATCACAAACTGTTGACACACACAGTTATACATCCATACTAACATTCATACAACCTTTCATACTAATCTAGGAAGAGGGCCTGGAATCTGAATGGCACAATGATATTGGTATCTTAATGGCACAGTATTTCTTGCATCTTAATGGCACAATATAACTAGCATCTTAATGCACAATATTACTGGTATCTGAATCACACAATATTACTGGCACATGAATGGCACAATATTACTGGCATATTAACGGCACAATAATACTGGCATCTTAATGGCACAATGATATTGGCATCTTATTGGAACAATATTACTGGCATCTGAATGGCACAATAATACTGGCATATTAATGGGAAAATTGGCTGTGGCTTATTAATGACAAAATGATACTGGTATATAATTGGGAAAATTGGCTGTTATAGAGAGAGAGATGTCTGTATGTACTAGACATGTGCATTCGTTTTCGGACGAATGCATTTTCGTCCGAAAATATCATTTTCGCCCATTCGTCCAAAAAAAGAATACCGAAAATTTTAACTAACGAAAGCCGAATGAACAAATGGTTAATAAAAGAAAATCATTCGTTCATTCCTCCATTCGTGCTATTGGCATTCTAAACCGAAATAGAGTCGGCTTATAGAATACCAATAGCATTACATTACATTCCATAAACCGACATGAACGACTTTCGGTTTATGGAATGCATGTAATGCTATTGGCTTTCTATAAACCGAAATAGAGTCCCCATTCATACGAATAGGTCAATTGACCTATTCGTATGAATGGGAACTCTAGTTCGGTGTATACAAAGCCAATATCATTACTCCATAAGCAGAAAGTCTATAAACCGAAGGTCGTTCGTTTTATAGACTTTCGGCTTATGGAGTAATGCTATTGGCTTTGTATAAACCGAACTAGAGTCCCCATTCATAAGAAATTCTTATGAATGGGCACTCTAGTTCGGTTTACAAAGACAATAGTATTCCATGTACTCCATAAGCTGAATGTCTATAAACCGAACGTTCGGTTTATAGACTTTCGGCTTATAGAATAGCAATAGGATTACATGTATTCCATAAACCGAAAGCCTATAAACCGAACGTTCGGTTTATAGACTTTCGTCATTTGCAATGCATGTAATAGTACTATTGGCTTTCAACTACACAGAGACAGAGTCTCCATTCATAAAATTTATGAATGGAGACTCTGTCTCTGTGTAGAGAAAGCCAATAGTACTATTACATGCATTCTAAATGACGAAAGTCTATAAACCGAACGTTCGGTTTATACAGGGAGTGCAGAATTATTAGGCAAGTTGTATTTTTGAGGATTAATTTTATTATTGAACAACAACCATGTTCTCAATGAACCCAAAAAACTCATTAATATCAAAGCTGAATATTTTTGGAAGTAGTTTTTAGTTTGTTTTTAGTTTTAGCTATTTTAGGGGGATATCTGTGTGTGCAGGTGACTATTACTGTGCATAATTATTAGGCAACAAAACAAAAAACAAATATATGACCATTTCAATTATTTATTTTTACCAGTGAAACCAATATAACATCTCAACATTCACAAATATACATTTCTGACATTCAAAAACAAAAACAAATCAGTGACCAATATAGCCACTTTTCTTTGCAAGGACACTCAAAAGCCTGCCATCCATGGATTCTGTCAGTGTTTTGATCTGTTCACCATCAACATTGCGTGCAGCAGCAACCACAGCCTCCCAGACACTGTTCAGAGAGGTGTACTGTTTTCCCTCCTTGTAAATCTCACATTTGATGATGGACCACAGGTTCTCAATGGGGTTCAGATCAGGTGAACAAGGAGGCCATGTCATTAGATTTTCTTCTTTTATACCCTTTCTTGCCAGCCACGCTGTGGAGTACTTGGAAGCGTGTGAGGGAGCATTGTCCTGCATGAAAATCATGTTTTTCTTGAAGGATGCAGACTTCTTCCTGTACCACTGCTTGAAGAAGGTGTCTTCCAGGAACTAGCAGTAGGACTGGGAGTTGAGCTTGACTCCATCCCCAACCCGAAAAGGCCCCATAAGCTCATCTTTGATGATACCAGCCCAAACCAGTACTCCACCTCCACCTTGCTGGCGTCTGAGTCGGACTGGAGCTCTCTGCCCTTTACCAATCCAGCCACGGGCCCATCCATCTGGCCCACCAAGACTCACTCTCATTTCATCAGTCCATAAAACCTTAGAAAAATCAGTCTTGAGATATTTCTTGGCCCAGTCTTGACGTTTCAGCTTGTGTGTCTTGTTCAGTGGTGGTCGTCTTTCAGCCTTTCTTACCTTGGCCATGTCTCTGAGTATTGCACACCTTGTGCTTTTGGGCACTCCAGTGATGTTGCAGCTCTGAAATATGGCCAAACTGGTGGCAAGTGGCATCGTGGCAGCTGCACGCTTGACTTTTCTCAGTTCATGGGCAGTTATTTTGCGCCTTGGTTTTTCCACACGCTTCTTGCGACCCTGTTGACTATTTTGAATGAAACGCTTGATTGTTCGATGATCACGCTTCAGAAGCTTTGCAATTTTAAGAGTGCTGCATCCCTCTGCAAGATATCTCACTATTTTTGACTTTTCTGAGCCTGTCAAGTCTTTCTTATGACCCATTTTGCCAAAGGAAAGGAAGTTGCCTAATAATTATGCACACCTGATATAGGGTGTTGATGTCATTAGACCACACCCCTTCTCATTACAGAGATGCACATCACCTAATATGCTTAATTGGTAGTAGGCTTTCGAGCCTATACAGCTTGGAGTAAGACAACATGCATAAAGAGGATGATGTGGTCAAAATACTCATTTGCCTAATAATTCTGCACTCCCTGTAGGCTTTCGGCTTATGGAATACATTTAATCCTATTGCTATTCTATAAACCGAACGTTCGGTTTATAGAATAGCAATAGGATTACATGTATTACATAAGCTGACAGCCTATAAACCGAACGTTTGGTTTATAGGCTGTCAGCATTTCACTACACGGAGACAGTCTCCATTCATAAATTCATGAATGGAGACTCTGTCTCCGTGTAGTGAAATGCCGACAGCCTATAAACCGAACGTTTATTGCTATTCTATAAACCGAACGTTCGGTTTATAGAATAGCAATAGGATTACATGTATTACATAAGCTGAAAGTCTATAAACCGAACATTCGGTTTATAGACTTTCGGCTTATAGAAAACATGTAGTACTATTGTCTTTCTAATATTACTTGTCTATAGTTTTTTAATCATTATTATAGGATCGTTAGAGTTATTATATAATTTCAAATATAAAATAAGTCTTCTACTGTGATAAAATTGACTATAAAGCATTACAGTTTATAACTTTTATGCTGTGATAATCTACTGTATCTACTGTATTATTTGATTGAATGTTCTTAACTCAATAAAAACTTTGATTTACAAAAAAAAAAAATCCTGTATCTCTAGTGACAGAGCAAGTCAATTACAGCCCACACAATGTATTTTATTCGAGTAGCACAAGAAGTGACTAAATGAAAAAAAAAATACTTTATATCTTAAGTGTCTATATAATCAGTGCTGCTGCAAATGCAGTAAACATGCAGAGTAATCAATGGGGGAGAGGTGGGGGCTTTTGTCAAATATTAATACCTGCATCATATCACATTAGAAAAAAGCCTGTGTACTATACAAGTAGCAATCTTCAACTTGCCCAAAAGTGAGTTCTAGACTGTCCCAAGTGTGTTTTAAAGCTAATGTCTTGTCTTCCATTCTTACACTTTATAATATCATTTAATGAAGCTGGGAGTAGAGGTTACAGGATTGGCAGCACATTTAGCAGGGACTTGCCACTTTTTCATACATTTTATCTCTAAAAGAAGCACAGATGTCCATGGTGCATTATCAATGTGTGCAGAATTTTTGTGCCATGAGGATGGAGGTATGGAAGTCTATATGCAGCCACCAGCAGTCTTTCAAACTTGTTTGAACTGGCTTTCTGTCAGGGGCGGGCTGGGCCGGGGGGCAGGGTGGCAATTGCCCCCCAGGCCGCCCTAATGTTGGTAAAACACGGCCGCAGGGCCAGTGTTTAAAAAAAAAACAAAAAAAAAAAACGCGCTTGCAGACAGAGATGGAGGTGAGAAGGGATCGGAAGATCCCCCTCACCA
The DNA here is from genome assembly GCA_036172795.1 of Pelodytes ibericus. Classification (NCBI taxonomy): domain Eukaryota; kingdom Metazoa; phylum Chordata; class Amphibia; order Anura; family Pelodytidae; genus Pelodytes; species Pelodytes ibericus. Next base: position 178,801,413 of record CM069863.1, on the reverse strand, counting down.
TCGCTCTGCCTGCAAAGCTGCACGGGGAGCCGAACAGGCAGCACAGAGAAACCTCCGTGCTGCCTGTTCGGCTCCCCGTGCAGTGTGCCGACACGGAAGTGCCGACAGTCACGTGATCGGCGCTCTGACGTCAGACGCGCGCCGATCATGTGACCTGTCGGCACAACCGCCGGGAGGCCGAACAGGCAGCATGGAGGGACCATGCTGCCTGCCACCAGGGAAGTCCTCCTGCCACTAGCCACCAGGGAAGTCCTGCCACTAGCCACCAGGGAAAAAGGTAAGAGATGGGAAAGGGAGGGGGGCGGGGGGGGGGGGGGCAAAAACACTGGCATATTATTGGGCAAATTGGCTGGGGAATATTACATGGCAAATAACACTGGAATATTATTGGGCAAATTTACTGGGGCGTATTAAATGGCAGAATAACACTGGCATATTGGACAAATCATCTGGGTAATATTAAATGGCAGAATAAGACTGGCATATTGGGCAAAATGGCTAGAGAATATTAAATGGCAATTAACACTGGCATATTGGGCAAATTAGCAGGGGCATATTAAATGGCAGATAACCTTGGAATATTATTGGGCAAATTGGCTGGGAAATATTAATGGCAAATAATATTGGAAATGTGTATGTAATGGGGTGATGGAGGCATGTAAATGTGGTGATGAGGCATGTCCTGGTGTGCAACGTGGGTTATGGGTCATGTCGTAGGTGTGCAACGTGGGTAGGGGGGGTGCCCAAATTTTGGGATATTGGGTGTCTAAATCCTGGCATATTGAGGGGCATAATCCTGGCATATTGAGGGGAAAATCCTGGCATATTGAGGGGGCATCATCTTGGCATATTGAGGGGAAAATCCTGGCATATTGGGTGTCTAAATCCTGGCATATTGAGGGGCATAGTTCTGGCATATTGAGGGGCATAATCCTGGCATACTGAGGGGCATAATCCTGGCATATTGGGTGTCTAAATCCTGGCATATTGAGGGGCATAATCCTGGCATACTGAGGGGCATAATCCTGGCATTTTGTAAGGGAAAATTCTAGCATATTAAATGGAAAATCCTGGCATATTGTGGGGGAAAATCCTGGCAATATTCGTTATAAAACAAGGAAAAGATGGCCGTGGATGGGGAGGCGATTCGATGGTGCAATGGGCCACTTGACTGGATTTGCCCCCCAGGCCTAAGGCTGCCAGCCCTCCCCTGCTTTCTGTGCACTCATATCTAATGATTGTTATGTTGTTTCAGGCAGTTACTATAACAAATTATTTATTTTTTAATGATTTTAATTCCTGTTGATCTGCAAAGTTAATAGTTGATTTGTACTCTCAAAGGCCAAGCTTCACTATGTTTGCATCATTTGTGAATGCTCTTAATATGTGAGGATTTTGTCTCACTCCTTTTCGGCCTCTAATCAGAGCAAAAATGCCCATGGTTACACTAACAACATTTCATGAAAAATCTTCAAAGGGGGAGAGCAACTGCATCTTAATGTCATTGTATTTTGCTGCTCTCACACATAAGGGCCCGTGCATAGCTGTCATTTTGCTTGGACTAAAAGGCTTAGGCACAGGTGCAGGCCGGTAAAAAATTGGCATTAGGCCCATGTTAAGTCTATGGAGACAGTACCAGGTGGCAACCATAGGTGCATTGGAGATTTTTTCCAACTCAGCTACTTTGGTCTTAAGTTTGAAATTCCCTTCTCATTTCCCTGCAATTCCCGCTTTCATAAATTAAGCCAAATATCTTTGTGTATTCATCATTTGCTGTTCAAAAACGTTGTTATGCAATGTAGTGTCAGGGTGCAGAGGTTTTAGTTTGATACTTTATAGATGCACATTATGATAATAATCAGAGGCTTTACTAGAAACCACCGGGCCCCGGTGCAAAAACTGCCACGTGGCCCCCTGACACCACCAAGCAACTCCACCCCAGAAATGCCACTTACATGCCTCCCCACTGTGCCGCTTTGTGCCTGGCCTTGTCTTATATCTAGGATAGCCTTATACCTATCCCATGCACGCTTAAACTCCTTTACTGTATTAACCTCTACCACTTCCACTGGAAGGCTATTCTATGCATCCACTACCCTCTTAGTAAAGTAATACTTTCCTTAGTCCCTGACCTTATCTTATATCTAGGATAGCCTTATACCTATCCCATGCATGCTTAAACTCCTTCACTGTATTAACCTCTGCCACTTCTACTGGTAAACTATTCCATGCATCCACTACCCTCTCAGTAATATAATACTTTCATTAGTCCCTGGCCTTACCTTATATCTAGGATAGCCTTATAACTATCCCATGCATGCTTAAACTGCTTCACTGTGTTTACCTCTACCACTTCTATTGGAAGGCTATTCCATACACCCATTACCCTCTCAGTAAAGTAATACTTTCCTTAGTCCCTGGCCTTATTTTATATCTAGGATAGCCTTATACCTATCCCACGCATGCTTAAACTCCTTCACTGTATTAACCTCTAACACTTCTACTGGAAGACTATTCCATACATCCACTACCCTCTCAGTTAAGTAATACTCTCATTAGTCCCTTGCCTTCTCTTATATCTAGGATAGCCTTATACCTATCCCATGCATGCTTAAACTCCATCACTGTATTAACCTCTACCACTTCTACTGGAAGACTATTCCATGCATCCTCTACCCTCTCAGTAAAGTAATACTTTCCTTAGTCCCTGGCCTTATCTTATATCTAGGATAGCCCTGATCTATCCCACGCATGCTTAAACTCCTTCACTGTGTTTACCTCTACCACTTCTACTGGAAGGTTATTCCATGGATCCACTACCCTCTCTGTAAAATAATGCTTTCTGACCTCCACTGTATTAACCTCTACCATTTTTTCTGGAAGGCTATTACATGCATCCACAGTGTCACTTCCCCCCATAGTAAATGTTAATTTGCCCCACAGAACATGTAGTATCACTTTGGCAACAGCCAATTTGCCCATTAATATGCCACAGCCAGATATGCAGATTGCCAATTAATATCCCACAGCCATTTTCCCCATTAATATGCCACTATTGGCCTGCCCATTAATATGCCACAGCCAATTTTCCCATTAATATGCCACTATTAACCTGACAGTTATGTTGCCCATTTGTCAGTTATTTGCCCATTTGCCAGTTATTTGCCCGTGTTATTTGCCCATTTGTCAGTTATTTGCCCATTTACAGTTATTTGCCCATTTGCCTGTTATTTGCCTGTGTTATTTGCCCACTTGCCCGTGTTATTTGCCCATTTTCCAGTTATTTTGCCTATTTGCCAGTTATTTTCTTGTGTTATTTGTCCATTTGCCAGTTATTTGCTTGTGTTATTTGCCCATTTGCCAGTTATTTGCCCATTCGCCAGTTATTTACCCATGTTATTTGATCATTTCCTAGCTATTTTGCCCATTTGCCAGATATTTGCCTGTGTTATTTACCCATTTGCAGGTTATTTGCTTGGATTATTTGCCAATTTGCTAGTTATTTTGCCCATTTGCCCGTTATTTGCCTGTGTTATTTACCCATTTGCCAGTTATTTGCCCCAGTTTTTTTCCCGTTTGTCAGTTATTTGCCAGTTATTTGCCCCAGTTTTTTTCCCGTTTGCCAGTTATTTGCCAGTTATTTGCCCCAGTTTTTTCCCCGTTTGCCAGTTATTTGCCAGTTATTTGCCCATTTGCAGGTATTTCCTATTTTCCTGTTATTTTGCCCATTTGCCAGTTATTTTGCCCATTTTCCCATCACTTTGCCCATTTGCCTGTGATATATGCCCATGTTGTATGCCCATTTTCCAGTTATTTGCGTGCAGGAAATACAGCCACTGGATGTGACAGTGTCACTTCAAGTGGCTGTGAAGAAAAGCTGAGTCCGCATCCGATGGACAGTCACACGGGAAGTGGTGTCCCACGGGGTAGCTGCCTTGGGCCCCAAGAATGATTGGGCCCTGGGCATCTGCCCTGTTTGCACACACTTTTTTTTTCTTTTTTTTGTGCTGGGGTCGCAGGGATGCCGGGCCCCTGGAGTGACGGGCCTGGTTGCAGCTGTGACCCCTGCGACAACGGTAGGAACACCACTGATAATAACATATCTGGTTAATACATAATGTCCCTTTTCCAACTGTCTTTCACCTGACACTTGGTTCTTCTCTTTACTGACACCTGCCAGTCTGTAATACCTTACACAATCCCAGCAATGTGTTTAATATCACATCTCACACTCACTGCACTGGGAGCAAACAGCACCTTCTATTTCTATCACAAACCACACACTTTGCATCTCCCCTGTATTTCCATATGTCAGTATGTCAGCTGTCAGTGTATATAAGTTTCCTTGTACAGGAGAAATCTTATAGTCTGTATGTGCCAATTCCCAGCCATAAAGATGCTCACTCTCAGTTATCTGCTTTGTGCGCTTCTCATTTATATTCAGGGTAACTATTTAATCTCATTAGATGCTTTATTTAAACAAACTGGATCAATAGCAGCAACAGGGAGATGTGAAAGCGTTAAATAGCAGAGTGGGAGTCTTCTCAAAATAAATGATTTATTATTTGTTTTATTATGATAGATAAATGTGTCATTTAATCATTGTCAATAATCATTATTATTTCTCTTCCAATCCTCAGGATCCTGTGGACAGATCGTATTGACTCAGACTCCAGGATCTGTCACTGTGTCACCAGGAGACTCTGTCACTATGAGATGTCAATCCAGTACTGGTATAAGCAGCATCCTGAACTGGTACCAACAGAAACCAGGACAACCTCCAAAGCTGATCATTCGTTATGCGAGCACCCTGCACACTGGGACCCCAGACCGGTTCAGTGGCAGTGGATCTGGAACCAGTTTCACTTTAACAATCAGTGGGGTGAAAGCAGAAGATGCTGGAGATTATTACTGTCAGCAGGGTTACAGAGACCCTCTCACACAGTGATACAGAGCCGGACAAAAACCTTCCTCTTTTATCTCTACTAGTATTGTGCACAGTGGCAGCTGCTGATACCTTATTATTTGTCACATGTAATGATCCTGCCAGTGAAGATTTGTAATGCTCAACCTGCATGAACTAACTGAATCAGAATATTTATATATCTAATTCTATAAAACTGAACTGACAAGTGAACTGCATAAATCAGGCCGTAATAGCGGAACTGGAAATTTTCTTCAACTTAACTCGCAGCTAGTAATGTTTGAATAATTGCAGTTCACTTGTCAGTTCACTGTTAGTGTTTCTCAACTACCCGTCACGGGAAGGATTAACTTTACACAACCAACACATATTACATATTAACACATATTACATATTAACACATATTACATAGAAACATAGATATATATTACTGATATAAAATCGTGGTTTATTATAAGCATGATAGAATATAGGACTAGCACAACAGAGTTAGAAATCCCGCTATACGCAGGTGATACTCTCATCGCTATGACACAGCCGACCTCCTCGTTACATTGTTTAATGATGGAATTTGATTAACTCAGCAAAGTAACAAATTATAAGATGAATGAAACTAAATCAGTCAGATCTAAACCTGACCATAAAGGAAAGAGAAACCTTAGGGCGGAAACAAGTTCAGTCCTTAATGCAGGTAAACTTTATGGAGCTACAAATGTAATGATATCATGGTGGGGAAGAATCCATGTAGTTATACATTATTCCTAAATAGAATTATTTGTTTTCAATGATTCCATTAAATTTTTTGGACTCTTGGCTGGAGATGCTACAATCTAGTGTATCTGCCTATATGGAAGGGAAAAACCAAGAATAATAATACGCTGGTTTATTGTCCAGTCATACAGAGGAGCCTATATCTCCAGTCTGTATAGCATTGTATTGAGCTCGATTCCTGTCCTGTATGAATATTAAATCTCACTCTGTGGGTAGGATATAATAACCTATTCACCCAGGGGGAGTAACTGGATGTGACATCAATGGAGCTTTCCTAAATATCCAACACATCCAAGAGATGTGACTTAATAATTATATAGCTACACCCCTTTATAGTGCGTTGGTCTGGTCCAAATAATCCCATTAGGGACTATTTGGGACTATTTGAGCATCGCTATCAGGGCAGCTCACTATAAACAGGACTAATTGCCACAACAATTGTGGTAGTGCATACGTGCATCTACTATCCGGTAGAGATGGTATGACCTTTGTGATCTGAAAAGCTTTACAACTTGAGTGTTTCCTTTGATGCTGGAACTGATGTTACAAGGTGTGAAATGTGACACTGAGTTAGTTGCCAGCAAGTCTATACAGATATATATCGGTATCCAGTCATAGATAGTACGTTCTTTTGATATGCTAAGTGGCCCTTACCAGTTAGAAGTCTTGTCCTGAAAAAGTCATCTCCCAAACATGCATTAATAATAACTCACAGATTATTAATCATACCACATTTTGTGAATATTTAGACAGGGAATAGTACCCCCTACACAATGAGTACAAATATGGCTGGGGCAACTTGAGCCATTTGGAAGTTATTGTGAAGTCTGTGGTATAGAGTAATGGGTAGCAAGTGTGACATATCTATGGACTTCATAAATTACACCAAATTCATAGAGGCAAGAATTATGTATGTGACATGCACTGGGGGGTAATTAGCAACAAGATTCCATATTTTGACTGGGGTAGTTCCACCACACATGGGGGAGGACACTTTTAGGTACACCTTCCCACCTCTGGGCCGGCTTGGAAACCTGAGTTGACCTGACAAGGTATAAACCTAATGATGGAATAATGTCCAGTGTGCTTACTAGGGGCCAAGATCTAATTTTGTGTAAGTAGCCATCATTTCCTTGCCGCAGTCCCTCGGACAGAAAATACTGGTACTTCTCTATCTAAGTGAGTAGTTAGGTTTTCTGTTAATTACTCCTTTTTATTTTTATCTGTTTTGGTGTAAATAATTTATCATCTGTTTTGTATTTTTTGTATGCACCGTGACTTCTTTTGTTCATAATAAATATTCCTTTATTAAGTTCTGCCTTTGTCTGGTATAGAGACTCACGTTACCTGATTAGACCGATCGCATAGATATTCTGGTAAAGCATATTTTGTGGGTTAAGTCATATTTGCGTGGGGGACCAAGGGACCCCCATTTATAAATTGTCTTGGTGGTGGCAGTGTTAGCACATTAGTTATATCAGTATAATTAAGTGTGGGTGGTGTTATAGGGGGTTTTATCATTATTTCTAGTCTAGGGTACATTAAGGACAGTTAATTTTAACCCTTGCACCACCATAACCCAGTCACATGCACTTTTGGAGTAGGGTGCATTCGTGACATTAATCACTGTATACTTCCCAGATTTAAAGCATTGAACCAGGAGTAATCCACTTCTCCAGGACATAGTCTTATTCTGTCCAAAACGGGTAAAGGAACCAGCTGATGTTTGAAACTCTTTGCTGCACCCAAACCTCATCACCCCAGAAGGAGGGGGGACTGTTACCTGTGCTGGCCATAGCATACCATACAATATACCTGTAGCCTATTAAGGGATTAATGTCTTCCTCTCACTGAGCTGGCTATGTTGCTAATTCAGATTTCTCTCCTAACCTACTAATACAGACCCTGCTGGTTTTGTCCACATGAGGGCGATGTATATAGATTGTATGAAGTTGGTAATTAGTCAGTGTGTTGTGAGTGATCTGTCAGAGTGTCAGATCCGTGACTGCAGAAATGTAAGGATAACGGACAGCAGACTCCCTGGCTGGGGTTGGCTGAGTTATAAGCCATGGAAGGAGCATAAGTGACCACCCTAGTGGTATCATGACCTGCTGCCTTCAGAGATTGAAGATACTGATCTTTATATCATATTATCAGTAAGTCTCTGGTAAACTCTGCAGCTATACAAATGGCTCCTGGGTTGATTTCCTTCCAGCTGAATATATGGGTTGAATTAGACTCAAATCAACAAAGAGTTTTAAATTAGGAGAAACATGTGTTTTAAATGTGTCTGTGGAGTCTCCTGCTTATGACATCATCTGTGGCCTGATATGCAAATGAACTGCTTTTAAATAGGAAAAGTGGAATTTGCATACACTGCCACAGGTGATGCTTTTTTTGCATCCTCACTTCCAAAAATCAGTTTTGTCATGGGAGTACAGGTCACCAGTCTTAGGGGAAAACACAACGTGAGGATGTTGTTACATCACCACTTTTGGTGGCCATCATGACTCCAGATATCAATCATTGGAGGGTGATATAAACAGTTAGTTTCCAATTAACCTTTGCCTGTGACAGTGTTCTTGCCTCATTAGCATTCCTGATTCAGTGTATTTATTTGCAAAAAAACAAAGTGATTTGTGTAAATAAACAAAGTGAAAATTGGTATGATTGTAATACTGATAAGGTGCTAAGAACTAATTTATAAGGTTATAAGAACCAATTTACAAGTAATAGAATCCTCAGCTATGTTGAATTATCCTCTAACACCCCTGTAGGGGCAAAGGGATTTGTTAACAATATATGCGCACTGCAGTTTGTTTTTTATGTGTCATGTCTGTGCTTTTCTGTTTTTTTTGCACTATTCACCGTGGGGTGTGGACGAATAACACCCAACGATATTTTACAAGCAGCTTTGATTAAAAGTTACATTTTAAACCAAACCCAGTTTCCAACACATGTAATCGAATTAATTAGGTTTTCATTACCTTCCCCAGGGATAGTGATGGCCCCCTTTTTCTCTCTCTCCACAACTTACTTTGACTTACGATACTACACACAAATGCGGCCCTCTGAAGCACTATCCAGAATGCTCATAAGCAATGTATAGCAAAATAGCAGAATGGCGCGAGATAGTGGGTACCTTGAATTTAAAAAGTAAAAACAAACAATAGTAGTGCAATATTGTAAAACACAATTGTGGTGTTTTACAATATTGCACTATTATTGTTTGTGGGTTTTTTTTTATTTTTTTATTCGGGGTACCCACTATCTCGCGCCATTCTGCCTTTCAGTATATTTATTACTGGTTAATTAATATACCTTTAAATAATCACCACAACCTTGACCCGGGATTTATTGGGTTCTCTTTTTTCACAAAAAGAGTTGGATAGACACAAGGCTATCCTATTTATAAGATAGGGAACTGGGGACTAATAAAAGTATTTAGAAAATTGGCCAGACTAGATGGACCGAATGGTTCTTATCTGCCGACACATTCTGTGTTTCTATGTTCAATTTGAGATAAGTAAAAATCATTTCAATGTTAAGTGCACTCTCACTATTAACCTTCACTGTTTCATTAAAAAGTATCCATAAACCAATAAAAGAAAAGATTAAGATGGGCCATACTACACAGACACTGGACAGAGAAAAATTGGAAATCTAAATTTGAGGTGTTTGGATAACAGTAAAATAAGAACATTTGTGGGAGATTTGTATAATCATATTTTTTCTCTTTTTTTCAATTATACAGTTCTTTATTAAGTGTTTAATTAGCAAACATATATATTTGAAAATAAAATACAAAAGTGAATATTCAACATAGTACAAAATACATAAGTGACGAGTATCAAATATATAAATACAATAGAGACATAAATCACAATTTACAAAAGAAAAAAAGAAAAATCTCACTGGTGGAACAAGACTGGTTTAATTGAAATTGCAAATATAAGTTTCACCAGATCTTATGCTGGGTAACATTTGTAAATTACACCGGGACACCTCCTCCGTTAGTTTCATTTATGCAGGTCATGTGATTTCACTGACGCTGAGCCAAGCACCAGACTTGTACAAGGCTTGCTATCCAAAAAGAGGATATCAGCACACCGCTTGCTTGATAAATATTCATGCGTTTAATAATCAATGACACAGGGTGATAGAAATTCCAAATAGACAACGCGTTTCACCCTCACAGGATTGGCTGTATGGTAGGCCCTTGGATTGTGAAGAATGGGAGCTACTGTAGTGTAATACATTATTTTTGTCAGTAGTTATATTAAAATGATCAATTCAAAAATACCCCACTTTTTTTCATTTAAGAGGACTAAGAGCGTCAGAGACAAATTAGTGAGAGCAGACATTGGTGGTACTAGACAAACAATAGGAATTCTAGCAGAACCAAAAAATTGTACATTTCCTTTAATTCTGTAGTGTGGGTATGTCGCTATAGGCATGTTAGCCATATTCAGCCATTGTGCCCATGTACCATTCACTCCACATCTGCTAGGGAGGTTACTCCTACTAGCCAACATGGTCTCAACCTTTATATTAAGGCTAACTACTGCCACACCCTGCCTTGTATGCATATATAGTATGGACACCAACCAATATCTTATATAGCCACCATGCTGCCTCTGTCCATCTTTTTATATTTTATTCTATCTAGTATCATTTTTCCACTTTTTATTAAGCTCTTGGTCTCTTGAAGGTTGCCAACGCCATACGCCCCCCCCCCCTCCGCCCGCCCCAAATTTTTCCTTTACGGCTATATATAACAAAAAATCCTTGGAGGTAAAACAGCAGTGCCAGGAGAGGACTGTTTTGTCCTCATTCTGCAGATCTACATCCCTTAAGGCTTGGACGCTCACACCATGCTCATTACTTACCATTTGAATATCCTCTGAACTGGATGCAAGACTGATCCACTATTTATCTGGTGAGACCTGTCCATATTGCTCTGCCATAATAACCAGGAGTTCATATATATAATATAAATATATATATATATATATATATATATATTGTATTATGTCAATATACCGTTATATGATGATTACCGTATTTGCTCGATTATAAGACGAGGTTTTTTCAGAGCAAATGCTTATAATCGAGGTCTCTTATAATCTGACCTCAAATTGAGGTCAGATTATAAGACATGGATCCAGGTCCCCAGCAGAGCTGCAGGGGACCTGGATCCCCCTCTCTAGCAGCAGGGGATGTCTGCGCAACGAGCGCAGACTCCCCTGCTTCCGCCCGGCACGACCGCCGGGGCTTCTGTGAAGAAGCCGGGTACTTCCGCTTTCGTCACAGAAGTCCCGGCGAGCGTGCCGGGCGGCAGCAGGGGAGGTCTGCGCTCATCGCGCAGACTTCCTCTGCTGCCCCACTAGCCACCAGGGTAAATCGGGCAGCTGGGGGATGTCTGCACGATACGTGCAGATATCCTCCATGCTGCCCGACACGGCAGACTGTCCATCATAATAGACTGCCATGTCGGGCAGCATGGAGGATGTCTGCAAGTATCGTGCAGACATCCCCCGGCTGCCCCCACTAGCCACCAGGGATCAAGGTAAGGGGAAGGGAGGGAGGGGGCAGAGAGACAGGGGGAGGGAGGGAGGGAGGGAGGGGGACAGAGAGACAGGGGGGGACAGAGAGACAGGGGGAGGGAGGGGGACAGAGAGACAGGGGGGACAGAGAGACAGGGGGGAGGGAGGGGAGCAGAGACAGAGTCAAGGGGAGGGAGGGGGTTAAGAGACAGAGACAAGGGGAGGGAAGGGGTTAAGAGACAGACAAGGGGAGGGAAGGGGTTAAGAGACAGAGACAAGGGGAGTGAGGGGGTTAAGAGACAGACAAGGGGAGGGGGGAGAGAGAGAAAAATGGGGGCAAGGGAAAGAGAAAGGCAGCATTGGCACATAAAAAGAAATAAAAACTAGAAATACATTTTTTGATATCATAATTTTTTATTAAAAAAGCAATTTACATGTGAATATATACAAGTTTAACTTTTTTCCTATAGGGTAGTCTTATATTCAGGCTTTTAGTTTTTTTCCTAAAGGAATATCCAAAGTTTGGGGGGACGTCTTATAATCAGGGTCGTCTTATAATCGAGCAAATACGGTACTCACTATTTACAGCAAGAGTCATAACTTACCTACCAACTGCAATGTGTGCCTTAAAAACACCACCTGGAAGTATAACGTAAGTAATATAGTACACATTGCAGAGAGAGAAGACTGGAACTATGTCTGTTTGTTTCTGTAAATCTTTATTTTTTATATATTTTGTATATTTTTCTGATTTTTTGGGGCATATTCCCCATAGGTGGATTTTTTGGTACTAAAGGCACTTTACAGGAAAGACCCTGTCACACACTGACATTTTACACTTTCTTAGGCCTAAAGGCCATTATTTATTGGCTGAATAAAGTGATTACTTCTTTAATAATTATTGTGTACATATGCTTATGCTCTATTATGGAGAAGGATCATTGTAACACATCACACTGAATATACATAAGGTCATGTTTTTTGGTATTTTAGATTCAGGGCCAGCCCTTTAATGTGGCAGACCGCGGCAGCTGCCCCAGGTGGCACCCTGGCTGGGGCGTCACTTTGCTGCTCCATGCAGCGTTCTATTTCTCTTTTCTTTCCTGTGTCTGGGGGTCGCTTGATAGAAGGAGGTCTCAGACAATCAAGTGGCTGAGTGTTCAGAAGCCTTGTGTGATTGGCTCAGTCCCTCCTTCACACAAGGAGTTCAAAGCAATGGATGACTGCAGCAGGTAAGGTAAAAATTGACAGTGAGTGTGTGTCAGTGTGAGTGAGAGTGTATGTGTCAGTGTAAATGAGAGAGAGTGTGTGTGTGTGGGTGTCAGTGTAAGTGAGTGTGTGTGTATGTCAGTGTCAGTGAGAGAGAGAGAGAGAGAGAGAGTGTGTGTGTGTGTGTGTGTGTGTGTGTGTGTGTGTAAGTGGCAGACTGTCTGTGAATGAGTGAGTGAATAAAGGGGTTAACTCCTCTGACACTGCCTTTATCTGTCTAGCCACCCAGGGGTGTTAACTCCTTTGACATTGCCTACATCTGTCTAGCCACACAAGGGGTTAAATCCTCTGATACTGCCTATATCTGTCTAGCCACCCAATGGGAGTTAACTCTTATGAAACTGCCTTTATCTGTCTAGGCACCTAAGGGGTTAACTCCTCTGACACTGCCTATTTTTAGCTGGATTTTGTTATAGGTCACTGGTCACATTATACTTTAGGGAATTGCACAGGGTATTATCATAATAATAACATTACTTCCGTTTCCCCTTACGGGTGAGCGCTTTGAAACAATTATTTTATTATGAAAATAAGAAGTGCTTTGGTGGGCATATAAAAATAAAATATTTTTTTATAAGAGCTCCCCCATGAGGTGAAAAGGAAAGAAATGGTAAAATAAACATTCTTATAAAAAAAAGGCTGTGCAATTTTCCAAAGAATAATATGTGATCACTGACCTATAACGTGACTTGTTCAAATATTGTTCATTAAAGGGAAATTAAACTTTGTTTAACCCTTGCGTCCATAACGGAAACAAGGGTTAAACAATACATTTCCCGGTAGATTAAAGTAAACCCGACATGTATCTTAATAGATACACGCGGGTTTACTTTCTGCTGTGTCACACATGGGAGACACAGCAGATCCCGGTTGTCGAGCGCTGACAAACTTCAGCACGGGCAAAGCCAATCAGACCGGGGGCTCGTCCTGCACTGACAGCTGAATGCGAGGTTCTCTCGCTGCTAGTACAGTGAGTCAACCTTGTTTTTCCATGGGATTAGCAGGGGGGACATAGTTAAGGTCCTCCTGCTGATATCATACAAAAATTAAAGTCTCTCTCTCTGCGCAATGAAGCATGGCAGCTGTCAGTCAGAGGATAAACTGGTGTTTACAATCAAAAGTACATGCCAGTTTATAGTCATACTTGGGGCAACTCATTTTTCATTTGTGCTTCTATATTGGAAGCAGAAGTGAAACAAAAGTTTCGTTTCCCTTTAAGTTTAAATGCTCAAACATTTAGGGTACACATTTTAATCATGGCCTGCCAATACTCAGGTCAATACAGTATTTTGTATAATTTTCATATAGAAAGGTGCTCTTTCATTAAATTATCACTTCCTGGTGAATTTCATTTTAGTTTGAATTATCATGCTTAGTTTGTTGTTTGTGTGTCATCAGTCGCTGGGAAAAATTATTATAATTTCAGTTTTAACATGCAATGAAGGGTCTGGGTGCAGAGGTTTTAATTTGACACTTGGTTCTTCTCTTTACTGACGCCTGCCAGTCTGTAATACCTTACACAATCCCAGCAATGTGTATAATATCACATCTCACACTCACTGCACTGAGAGCAACCAGCACCTTCTATTTCTATCACAAACCACACACTTTGCATCTCCCCTGTATTTCCATATGTCAGTATGTCAGCTGTCAGTGTATATAAGTTTCCTTGTACAGGAGAAATCTTATAGTCTGTATGTGCCAATTCCCAGCCATAAAGATGCTCACTCTCAGTTATCTGCTGTGTGCGCTTCTCATTTATATTCAGGGTAACTAATTACTCTCATTAGAAGCTTTATTTAAACAAACTGGATCAACAGCAGCAACAGGGAGATGTGAAAGGGTTAAATAGCAGAGTGGGAGTCTTCTCAAAATAAATGATTTATTATTTGTTTTATTATGATAGATAAATGTGTCATTTAATCATTGTCACTAATCTTTATTATTTCTCTTCCAATCCTCAGGATCCTGTGGACAGATCGTATTGTCTCAGACTCCAGGATCTGTCACTGTGTCACCAGGAGACTCTGTCACTATGAGATGTCAATCCAGTACTGGTATAAGCAGCAACCTGAACTGGTACCAACAGAAACCAGGACAACCTCCAAAGCTGATCATTCGTTATGCGAGCAGCCTGCACACTGGGACCCCAGACCGGTTCAGTGGCAGTGGATCTGGAACCAGTTTCACTTTAACAATCAGTGGGGTGAAAGCAGAAGATGCTGGAGATTATTACTGTCAGCAGTATAGCAGCTCCCCTCTCACACAGTGATACAGAGCCGGACAAAAACCTTCCTCTTTTATCTCTACTAGTATTGTGCACAGTGGAAGCTGCTGATACCTTATTATTTGTTACATGATATGGTCCTGTTAGTGCATATGTGTAATATTCAATATGTATGCCCTGGGTTAATCAATTCTCTGAAACTGAACTGACAAGTGAACTGCCTAAATCAGGCATTAACAGATGAACTGGAAATTGTATTCAACTTAACCCATCTAATAATGTCTGGATTTTGCAGTTCACTTGTCATATCACATATTGAATAGCTCCATCTTGTGTTCCAAATACCTGTCATGGAAAGGACTAACTGTATATAAACATCACAAATAATTTGATCTAATTATTTATTTCACAGTTTTCTGAAAGTAAAAACGGGCATAAAAAGCTGGTTTATTCTCCATTTCCAGTCATACACAGCCGCCCATGTCTAACTAGATACCCTCTATCTATCCTCGTTTTGTGTAATACTGAATGTTTCCCATGCATCACAGAGGCAGCTACACAACATTAGCTTCACTTTTATTGGCTGCAACCAGGGCCGGCCGAAGACCTTGTGCTGTCTGAGAACAAGAATTCAATCCTGCCCTCCCCCCAACTAAAATCCCACCCACCGACACCATGCCCACCAATGCCACGCCCAGCATGTGGCTCACATCCATTATATCATGATAATTAACGCCAAAATTATACTTATCAGGAGCAGAACCTTGTCTATGTGCAAAATTATATGGAACTCCATTAAAATGACAATGAATTTTACATGCATCAATTTGTATATCGTGCCAATGAGCAGTAAATTAATAAATGTTGCATATCGTGCTAATGAGCAGTAAATTTATAAATGTTGTATGTCATGCCAATGAGCAGTAAATTAATAAATGCTGTATATCGTGCCAATGAGCAGTAAATTAATAAATGTTGGATATCGTGCCAATGAGCAGTAAATTAAAAAAAGTTGGATATCGTGCCAATGAGCAGTAAATTTAATAAATGTTGTATATCGTGCCAATGAGCAGTAAATGAATAAATGTTGTATATCGTGCCATTGAACAGTAAATTAATAAATGTTGTATATCGTGTCAATGAGCAGTAAATTAATAAATGTTGTATATTGTGCCAATGAGCAGTAAATTAATAAATGTTGTATATCGTGCCAATGAGCAGTAAATTAATAAATGTTGTATATTGTGCCAATGAACAGTAAACGCATACACTTTCTATATCATACCAATGTGGATTATGTAAATAAATAAAGGTTTCACTGGTCTGGGACTGGAAGAACTTCTCACCCTGCTGCTGCTGACATTAAGTCTACAGTACAAACACTAACTTTTGTTAAATTCCTCTACAGCAATATTCATCCAGCCATATTACTATGTTAAACAAGGTGACTATTCCTTTGTCAATATGAATTAAAACTTAACATTTATTGCTAAAAATAAAGTGTCCTACACAGTGTATCAAAATGCTGCAACAATGTAACGTGTCCTCTTATGATCAATAAGGTGCACTGACAACAAGCACAGCACACTATGTAACACTAATGATGGAGAATTTGATCAAAACAACCAGTAGTGGTCACCCTTGTATAAGGAGATCTCCTATTATACTGAATGTCTAATACAGTACATGTACACCTTCATATGGTAGTATACCAACAATGAATGTACAAGGCACTCAGGGCTCTGTATAATAATGATAATAATAATTGTGTCTATAATGGAGCGGCCAGGACAGTCACCAGATATCAACCCTTCTGAGCTGTTATGGGCGCTGCTTGACCACTGCAAATGGAGGATTCTTAGACGAAAGCAAAGTTTGAAGGACACTACAGGGATTTTGCTGGGCCCAGTGCTGTATTTACCGCGAGGCATCCTAGGCGGATGCCTAGGGCGGCAAATTTTGGGGGGCGGCAGCGCCCCCCAGCACTGAAGAAAGAAAAAAAAAAACGGCCCTTTAAAAAAAAAAAAAAGACCGCGCTTGCAGGCAGAGACAGAGGTGAGAAGGGATCGGAAGATCCCCTCTCACCTCTGCTCTGCCTGCAAAACTGCACGGGGAGCCGAACAGGCAGCACAGAGAAACCTCCGTGCTGCCTGTTCGGCTCCCCGTGCAGTGTGCCGACACGGAAGTGCCGACAGTCACGTGACGGGCGCGCTGACGTCATACGCGCGCCCGGTCACGTGACCTGTCGGCACAATCGCCGGGAAGCCGAACAGGCAGCATGGAGGGACCATGCTGCCTGCCTGCCAGGTAAAGGTAAGTGCTGATAAGTGCTGATGGGAGACTGTGTGTGTGTGTGTGTGTGTGTGTGTGTGTGTGTGTGTGTGTGTGTGTGTGTGTGTGTGATGGGAGTCAGAGTGTGATGGGAGACAGTGTGTGTGATTGGAGTCAGCGTGTGTGTGATGAGAGACATGTGTGTGACTGAGTGTGATGGGAGTCAGAGTGTGTGTGATGAGAGACATGTGTGTGACTGAGTGTGATGGGAGTCAGAGTGTGTGTGATGAGAGACATGTGTGTGACTGAGTGTGATGGGAGTAGGAGTGTGTGTGATGGGAGACATGTGTGTGACTGAGTGTGATGGGAGTCAGAGTGTGTGTGATGAGAGACATGTGTGTGACTGAGTGTGATGGGAGTCAGAGTGTGTGTGATGAGAGACATGTGTGTGACTGAGTGTGATGGGAGTCAGAGTGTGTGTGATGAGAGACATGTGTGTGACTGAGTGTGATGGGAGTCAGAGTGTGTGTGATGAGAGACATGTGTGTGACTGAGTGTGATGGGAGTCAGAGTGTGTGTGATGGGAGACAGTGTGTGTGACTGAGTGTGATGGGAGTCAGAGTGTGTGTGATGGGAGACAGTGTGTGTGACTGAGTGTGATGGGAGACATGTGTGTGACTAAGTGTGATGGGAGTCAGAGTGTGTGTGATGGGAGACAGTGTGTGTGACTGAGTGTGATGGGAGTCGGAGTGGGTGTGATGGGAGTAGGCGTGTGTGACTGAGTGTGATGGGAGTAGGAGTGTGTGACTGAGTGTGATGGGAGTGTGTGTGTGATGGGAGTATGAGCTTGATGTGAGTCTGAATGATGGGCCATGTTTTAGGTGTGTAACGTGGGTGTGCAGCTTGGGTAGGGGGGTGCCCGGATTTTGTCTGCCTAGGGCAGCACAAAATCAAGATACACCACTGGCTGGGCCAATGACCAGAGTGATTGTTCCATGTTGATATGTGTTTTTTTAAATGTATTTTTCCTATTTTTCCTCTCGCTTTCTTTGGATACCTTAAACCTAAAAATATATAAATTGTTTTAATTGTTTTTTTTTTTTTTTTACTATTTTCCCAATAATATTGTATAAAACTAGTACAACACTAATTTTGGTCCACTTATCACAACTAACTAGCTAATAAAAAGAAAAATATAGATTCTGAGACCTGGAAAAAAAACCGCACAGAAACACACTCTGACCAGTATAAGGTACTGATCAGAGCAATCAGAACCACAGGATGGGCATGCAGTGGTTATCTAATTAAATTATTATATTACAATAATATAATTAGAAACAAAACTGTAAAATTACAAGAAACAAAATATGAGAAAAAAAAAATGAGGACCATAAAGTAGGAAGGAAATTGATCACAGTAACAAACTGTGATCAGCAAGGGATGGAAGGGGTTAACATGTTTTTTGTTTTTTACATGAAATGTTATTATTATTATTTTTTTTTGGTTCACTTGTATCAGCATGTGAAGCACAGGGAGTGAATTGGAGGCAAAGCCAATATCTGATCACGCTGATCAATTACCGGAAAACCTCTGATTGAGTCCAGGAAGACTGCCTCAGTCATGAGGCAGAGTCCTGGATCCGTTACACACACAGGATTGCAGTGCGCACAGAATGCCCTGCTGTTATACCTGTATGACGAGTTAAGGTGGGCTGATCTGGTGCAAATGTTGGACATTTGTTTGGAGTCTGCTTTATAAGTAGACCCACACGACAATTAATCACTATCTCCATGTGCTCAGTGTTTAGACATAATCCCCAATGTGATCATCATGTGTCTGTATTGTCTCCTGTTCATGACATCAACTGTGACTACTTTTCAATGTAAAATGGGCAATTTGCATATCAAACCACAGGTGATGTCAAATGAATCTATTCACTAAAATCCGAGAATAGCTCGACGAGGTCAACTTTGGAGGTCGATTTTCATTTTTTTAAATTTGGCCCCCGAAAAAATAGCTTTGATCATTTCGCCTCCCATTACTTCGAGTGCCCAACTTGACTTTGTCTCGAAATAAACATCAATCTATTCTCCAATGTTAATGCAGATAAAGTGACAAGCGCTATATATAATGTGCAGACAAACAAATTATGCAGCAAACACTAGTGCATTTTCCTCCAATTAGCACAAAATAGTGAATATCGTGTAATAAAGTGTTGCGCAACACTTTATTACACGATATTCTCCAATGTTAGTGAATAGACCCAAGAGAGCTACTTTATTTCAGTGTCCTCACTATTTCAGTCAGTGACCATGGGTCTCTCTAATCAGTATACGCGACGGTCGCTCTTTGAACATCACAGTATCGTTTTCCATAAGGTCCCAATTGGTTGAGGCAATGTTTCTGTCTGTCTGCCATTCTAACACTTACATGATTAAATAAACAGATTTAGTTTCTGCTCCAACAGACTTCAAATTTCAGGCAGCAAAGGTGCAATCAGTCTGCTGTTTATTATCACTGCTGGGTACAAACCAGCAACAATCTTACTAGATTATTTCATAGATCCACTGACTAAACGTGACTTTCACCTAATATGTCGGAATAAGCAACACAATTACACATGGGTTTAGTTTAGCAGCACAATTATCTATATCCGCTGACCTCAGGCGAGCAATCTATTGCAGGAGTCACTTGCTAACATGTAACGGCAGGGTTTGAATTATTTTAGTCCCGTCATATTGTGGGAATTACTTATAGAAATGAGTTCTGTGACCCAGTCCTGAAGGTGGAGCAATCACCATAGAAACTAGTGGAATGATGGTGCAGTTTGGAACACTTTTAGATCTGTACCCCAGAACTGACTTTTATAAGTAACCCCCATTGTACCCCAATAATTAGCACCGACTAAGGAACTATTGTGTTTCACTTTACACACATGAGATGAGCACATTCAGTGGTCTTGTATTATTTCCAAGGCTTAATCATTAACCCCTTAGTGACATGACTTTTTTGGCTTGTCCGACGCTTGGTGAAATGGGCTGTTTTAACATTTCTGAGGTGTTTGTGTTTTGCTGTAATTTATTTCTGTCTCATTTAGTGTACCCGCACAATCTATATATCGTTTTTATCGTTATAAGAAGGGCTTTCTTTTGATACCATTATTTTGATAATAGCATAAAATTTGATGTAAAAAAATTTTTTTTATGACTTTTATTTGAAAAATCGTATACTCATGTACAAGAGACAACAAAAAAACACTGCTAAAAAGTTTCTAATATATGTCCTGAGTTCAGAAATAGCCCATGTTTTTATGTTTTTGTGCTTTTTTATTCATGTTACAGGGCCAGAACTATAAGTGGTGCAAAGCTATTTTAAAATCCTTTCGTTCCATTTGGGACACTTTTGAAGCCTGTCAAAGTATTTTACCCCATAAAACCATATATTTTGGAAAACTAGACATCCTAGGGTATTTAAAATTGTGGTATTTTAACACTTTCCAAGTGCTAATTCTACCACCAACCTATGTCAAAGGGTTGGGATGTCATTTTTTCCCCACACACATTGTAGTTCAGGCAGGAATTTTCAGATTCTGGTATTTGCCACTGCCAACCAACACCTCAATATGTGTTCAGCAACATCTCCTGAGTACAAGGATACCCCCCATGCATAGGTTTGTTGGTTTGTATTGGGTCTAAAATTCCACATTTAGGGGGTGCGCAATTCCAACCTGGAATTTTGACATGTAGTCAACCTGCGTTCGTGTCCTTTATGGGATATATCTTTGAAGCCAGCCAATGTAATTTACCGCCACCAAACCATATATTTTTTTATCGGTAGACCCCCATCACTACTTGTGGCAAGGGCTCAGCAGCCACCGATACATCGCTAGATGATGTATCAGAAAGCTGAATAGGGTCAAAATCGAACCCTGAGTCCCCGGCCTCAGAATCAGTGCGTAAGCAGTGATCTCGAGCAAAGAAGGGGTTAATAAGAGCCTATCTAGTACTGTAATACATTACAGTACAAAGAAATTAATCCATAAAACAGTGCAGACAGCAAAACATACTGTTGCTGTGCAAGATTACTGCTTACACAGTGATGAATGGCAGGGAAGGGGTTAATACACAGTGAAAGACTTTCATAAAACCTGACAATTTTATAAAATGTTATTTTATATCACTAATACTGATCTGTCTCTTTCCGTCACAAAAATGTAAGTGAGGAGAGGGAGGCAGATCAATATTTGTGAATATTGATCCGACCAATTTTGATCTCACCAGGGCGAATGGTGAGCTTAATTGAGAAATCACCAAACCGCCTTTGCCACTAATTCGCTGTTACTGATCGCTATGCACTCAGGCAGCTTAAAAAAAAAAAAATCAAATATTTTTACTTTACATGTAATCCGCTAGCGGGTATGTGTAAAAAAAAAAATAAAAAAAAAAAATATGCAGACAGATAAAAATTGCTTTGGCGTCAATATCATTGCGTAAGCAGTGATCGACGGCAAATAAGGGGTTAATAACTCTTAGAAGAGCCTTTTTAGTACTGTAATAAATTACAGTACAAAAAAAATTAACCCCTAAAAAATGCACAAACAGCAAAAATAAATGCGCTGATGTGCACGATCACTGCTTATGCAAGATCAGTGGCAGGGAAGGGGTTAAACGAAGGGAATTGCTTTAATAAAAATGTTTTTATTGTTTTATTATTTGTGTGTTGTGTGTTTATTGTTTTTTTTAACTTATACTTACTTTTAGAACTTTGATCTGTCTCTCTCCCTCACTAAAAAAAATGTGAGGAGAGGGAGACAGATCATAACTGGTCAGATCAATATAGGGTTAATATTGATCTGACCAGTCAGTGGGGATGTTCAGCAGAACATCCCCACTGCCTGTCAGTGTGCCTGGCAGTCACTGATTGCCTCTGTGAAGAGGCAATCGTGTGACAGCCAGAGAGCACAGGAAGCAGGTACTTCCTGCCTCCTGTGCTCTTGCCCTTAGTAGGGCAGCGCCATCTTGGTCACTCAGTGACCAAGATCGTGCATTTTTTTTTTGTGTTTCTGATTGCCTTGACTTGCGAGGCAATCAGAAACACTTTCTGAGCATAGGAAGCGAAAGATTCGCTTCCTATGCTCGTTTTTGAAATGCCCGCGTTTTAAAGGCTCTGTGCCTTTAAAAACGACATTTCGATCGCTCTCCGGAGCGATCGAAATGCCGACGGGCATTTTTTTTAGCATTGTACGATGCTTCCACACGGAAGCATCGTTACAATACCATCAGAGCACTGAAAGCGGAAAAACTCCGCTTTCAGTGCTCGTTTTGACACAGGACGGACTAGGTCCGTCCTGTGTCACTAACGCCTCGGCACACAGGACGGACCTAGTCCGTCCTGTGTCGCCAAGGGGTTAAAGGATCAGTGTGTTTATGCTTTAAGTCTGTCTCCTATGGGGCTATTCACTGAGGGTGAGTTAAAGTGAATAGAAGGATAATTGAGGTGAATAGCAGGTGAGTTGAAGTGAATAGCAAGTCAATTACAGTGAATAGCATGTGAGTTGAGGTGAGATGAACATGTCATCTTACCAATTCAGCTATACATTGTGCCGGAACAAATCTGACGAGTTCACTTATCAGGGGAACTAATCAGGTGTGTCCCTGCAAGATGTATAGCTAAATTGAGAAAAAATGTTCATCTCACCTCAACTGACCTGCTATTCACTTTAACTCACCTGGTATTCACCTCACCTGCCCTGCTATTCAATTCAACTCACCTTTTATTGAATATCAGAGATAACTCCTAGAGACTTGCACTTGGGAACATTGTGTGATTATCTCTGTTTCTGTATCAGCCAGCACTGCAGCATCCTCTGTCACACAGTCATATTTGCATTTCTCTGCTGTTTGCATAACTAATCTCTGGGGAACATTCCCCAATCCTTGCCCCTGTTATATACAGAGACAGTAATGGTCCCATAGTCTGTAAGACACAATTCAAGCAGGTGAAGATGGTTTCAAACAGTTATCTCCTGTATGTGTTTCTATTTTACATTCAGGGTAAGAGCTTGTTGTATTTCGAGGATTGTGATACATTAATGAGGTTTCTTCCAAAGATGGAAATTAATTGTTTATTATCTTCTGATCCTTTCAATCCTCAGGATCCTGTGGACAGATTGTAATGACTCAGACTCCAGGATCTGTCACTGTGTCACCAGGAGACTCTGTCACTATGAGATGTCAATCCAGTGGCAGTATAACTGGCAGCTATAACTATCTGAACTGGTACCAACAGAAACCAGGACAAACCCCAACGCTGCTTATCTATTGGGCAACAACAAGACACACTGGGACCGGTTCAGTGGCAGTGGATCTGGAACCAGTTACACTTTAACAATCAGTGGGGTGAAAGCAGAAGATGCTGGAGATTATTACTGTCAGCAGGGTTATGATCTCCCTCTCACACAGTGATACAGAGCCGGACAAAAACCTTCCTCTTTTATTCTAAAGTGTAAATCAACATCTGGTTAGAACATATGACTTTTTTTTATCTACCAAACAAACCATTAGCAAGTTTAACTCCTCCCAAAAAAGTATCATACCAAAGTACTGCTGTCACATGGAAGCCATGAGTTAATGCCAGCCTGACTGCAATCTGTAGTGTTATCAGTTAAGTTGCAGCTGGTATATAGAAAAGAAATAAAAAGACTGATGCCGAGTATTAAATCCAGGTCAAAATAACCAGACACAATCAACAAAACAAAGAGGAAGTGAAGACAATACACAGATACATAGGAACATGATCTATAGAAAAATATAAAATGAAAATGTATTCAGGGTGCAACTCACATACAATGTATGCAAAACAGACCAGCTCTAAAACAACTCCATTATTATGAGGACTCCCAGTCACTGTGCCCTCATATGGGCAGATGGGAAAGGTCTCGGGGATCCCCTTCCAAGTGTTGGATGAATAAAGGCTGACTTCCAGGACACTTCTCCTTGGCGTGTAGGACACGATGAAACACACATGATGGAATAGCGAAATTCAGGAAATGAATAGTTTTTCATTAATGAGAATCCATAGCCCGACGCATCCGTCTCAGCTGCAAAACCTTGAATTGCTATAAAAAATCCCAAGTCCTCCATGTGCGGAAGTGTTAATTGCCGGGGTAATGGCGTCTTCTTGCGAGAAGACCAGCAGTCTCATAATACACGTCATCAATTTCAAAACTACTCAATTCAGACTGTTTTGTCAAGTGTTGAAATAGACAGGTTTTCTACTATTATCATTGTAACAAGTACAACCCATGCTGAGTATGTAGTGATCTGAACTGTCAGATTACTGTGCACCACTGCAGGCAGACTAAGCCTCATACCTATAAACAGACTCCTACTAGGGGTTGCTCCAGCACCGAGTCTAATGAGCGCTAACCTGATCCAATTGTTTTCTGGAATGGATCGGGGTATATTGTGTAGACCCTTTAGTGTGGTAGATCAATGTACAATAGCGGTGTCCTCCTTGATCTACCACACTACAGGTTCTACACAATGTACACCGATACATGGCAGAATGGACTACCATTTCATATGGTCCCTTTCTCGGTTCCTGAGCTCTGGCTAGACATGGTGCAAAAGATCTTCACCGCTTTTGTCTGGAAGGGTAAGAAACCAAGAATTGGTGCTAATCTCCTCTCTAAGGGATATATAGTGTGGTCTAAGCTTTCCTTTGATTAAAAACATATTCCAAGCTAATATGTTGGTGCACATTTACAATATGCAAGTGTCCTCAAATCAAGTGGAACCTTGGTATTTGTTGGAATCAGAGAGTGTGGGCACCAGTTCTCTGGACGGTTTTATTTAGTCAATACACTCTAAAAAGACGCAAGCAAACCTTATGACAAGAAATATGATTTTAGGGCAAATAATTAATTCTTGGCAGCCCATCAGAACCTTTTTAGGTTTAGATGGTAAAGTCCTCCCAACTCTGAGAATTAATTCAATATACCAATTATTAGAGAATATGTCACTTGACCAGTGGTCCCGGGGTGGTGCTAGGCTGCTCGAGGATATAGTTTACAATCATACCCTCCTTTCCTTCCCAGTTATGGTAGACAGATGGCAGATTCCTACAAATGAGCTGTTTAATTTATTTGAGAATTAGGAGCTTCTTACATTCCTCCTTGTATAGTTCTTCGCGAGAGAAGGAAAATAGCTTAAAATGCTTGTTTTGCTTTGAACCCGTCCTTCGGGCTATGAATAAAGCTAAATACATACTCCAGACATTTGTTAACTCCCGCATTGTGCCGATAGCGTCTTGGCAGAAAGATCTCAATCTAACAATTACGTCGGCTGATTGGCTGGCTGCTTTAATAAAAATTAAAAGAAATATCCACTGTCTAAATCTGGTAGAAACTCAATACAAACTGGCCAATAGGTGGTACTTGGTTCCCAATAGATTAGCGAGGATGTACTCTGACCAGTCATCTAGCTGTTGGAGATGCGGACTGAGAGAGGGTTCCTACCTGCATGTTTGGTGGAGTTGCTTAGCAGTTAGAGTTCTTTGGAGGTGGGCTTTTGGTTTATTTTTTTCTCTGTCTGGTGAAAAGCTCCCATCTAGCCCAGACGTAGCTTTACTACACCTTAATTTGAGAAGTATTTCCCCCTCTATTCAGCCGCTGGCAATCCACTGCCTGATGGCAGTTAAGACTCTAATCACGCGTAACTGGAAAGCGAGTCTTCCATTCAGTAAAAATCATCTCATAAATCAATTGAAACATCAGCTGGTTATGGAGAGAGAGCTGGCTTGGTCTGGCGTCCTCTCGCTGCACAGATATACTTTATATGAGGGCTGGCTTGTTTCATTGCAAAACTTGTCTAGTCTTTAGCCTTTGTAGGATAATCCTGAAGGAGGAGGAATCTGAGCTGAGCTTCTTTTAACTGTCCGCAATTATTCTTGGATTCACGGTTTCTACTACCCTGTCCGACCCCACCAACCCGAAATTGTCAACTCTGTTTTGTTTTGGTTTTGTGTTATGTCTATACTGAAAAATATTTAAAAAAAAAAAGAAATCGACAGGTTTTCTACTATTATCATTGTAACAAGTACAACCTATACTGAGTATGTAGTGAACTGAACTGAATTGCTAACCTGATCCAATTGTTTTCTGGAATGGATCGGTGTATATTGTGTAGACCCTTTAGTGTGGTAGATCAATGTACAATAGCGGTGTCCTCCTTGATCAACCACACTAAAGGTTCTACACAATGTACACCGATGCATGGCATAATGGACTACCATTTCACTGCCGCCCACCAGCTGAGGAAGAAGTCGAAATGCGTCCTGTGGGTTGTAGTCATTATATAGTGCAAACAATACCCAATTGTTCCAAGTACCTGGCCAGGTTAACAAACCCAGTAGGTAAGGGATTCTGTATATTTACCTTGTGTATGTTTTTTTATTCTGTATATCTGTGGTCTCTTTTGACCCCTTTTTTTAACATGTTATCTTTGTATTTTAATAAGATGTATGCTTAATATCCATGTGACCACCTACGTATATACGTTTAGTGGTGTTGGTTGTCTACTTTTGCTGTCTATTTATATACCAATATCTTTCTTTGTAATACATTTGTATATTTTATATATATTTGTCTCTGGAGTCTATATTATTATTTTAGATCTTTTTGTGTGTGTATAGCGCTGTCTCATTTTATAAATAATTGTTCCTCTCTTTGCAGTGGAGTCTTCCATTGCATCTTATTATTAAGACTAGCTGCTTGCAATCTATTCAATTGGAGTCACTTGTTACTCAACAAAAACAAGGAAAGGTAGGACGTCGGCACTCTCCAATCCGAGTATAAATAAAGTGTTTATTATCAAAGAAAACCGACCAAACAAAAAAAATATTGATATATTCAGTGAAACATATGCAGGAGTGCAGACAGGGGATAGATTGCCTTACGCGTTTCGTGCCTACTGGCACTTAGTCATAGGCTAGTGCATGAACAAAACTGATCTATATAAGTAGTGTAGCTCAACCAATGAACGCAAAGGTCAAGGTAATTAAGTGATCAAAGACATTCATTATCACAATTTGTAAAAACATTAACTGTGCAGATCAATACATAGTGATGATATTTATAATATAATAATATAGAAGAATAATATAACAAATACAGGCATATATGATGTGACAGTGTAAAACATATATAATGTGATATAAATTCAGTTACAAAAATGTGAACATTAAAATCCAATAAAAATCCTTATTTAATTGTACAATAAATGAACATAGTAAACAAATATTTCTTAGACATGCAGAATCTTCGGGGAACGCATAAAGATATGTGGCCAAAAATAGAAAGGGAGCTTGATATACAAATGACAAAAAAAAAAGAAAAGAAAAAAAAAAAAAAGGAAAGAGGAGGGAAAGGAAAAAAAAAGAAAAGGAGAAGGGGGGGTGAAAAAGGAAAAGATCAATAAAAATAAATAAAACAATAAAGACAAACATAACAAGTTTCAATACTTTCTATTAGAGAACAGTCCAATCTCTGTGAAAAATATAATAAAAGAAATATAGGATTAAGTGAAAGGGACTGATTTGAAGAATCGTCTAGGTTTGCTGAAACAGAGAAACGTGGCAAAATAAGTGCCTAAGTGAAAAATATTTTGGAGGTACATATTAATAATTTATATATATTGGAATATGTCTACCGTGATGGAACATACGGCCGTATATTGGATGTGGACACAAAATAAAGTTCACTTAGAAGGAATAATAGTATAGAAGAGGCTGCCACAGGTAATACTTTGAATATGTATGGATAAAATCCAAAAATAATGGAACAGTGAATTATCATTGCCCTTTAGAAGAAACAAGATATGTCAAATGCAGAGTTCATGCCCATCGGTTGTCTGGTTCCCAGATGGAATATCCAGTAGGCTTCCTGGCTAAACAAACGTCTATGGATATCACCACCCCGTAATCCCATGGAAACTTTATCTATTACTGACACTTTGAAATGTTGTGTATTACTATTGCAGCAAAGGGGAAAATGACGGGCTACAGGGGTATTTGAACGATTGTCTATGACGTTTAGGTGTTCCCTTATACGGCATTTCAGTGCCCTGCTTGTTCTCCCCACATACTGTTTTTTTACAATTGACCCAAATAGGTCAAAATGCCTATGTATGTATGTATGAGTGACAGACTGCCTATATCTGTCTAGCATTGCAGGGGTAAAGTCCACTGACACTGCATATGTCTGTCTACAATTGCAGAGGTTAAGCCCTCTAACACTGCCAGTATCTAAATAGAAATTCAGGGGTCAAGTCCTCCGACACTTCTTATATCTAGATAGCAATTGAGGGGTACACACATATTATATATACATATATTTCACATATTGATATTTCCGCAAATACATAGGGGCATAAATAGAACTGACTGGGCCCTGGGCAAAGGTTTCCACAGGAAAAACGTGAAACCACCACATGCTATACATCCAAACACCAGTAGCGAGCCCTGCGACCATGATAATAGCACCACTTTATGAGAGTGTGTGTTAGTGAGTGTTTTAGTGAATTATAGGTGTGTGTTTGTACGTGTGTGTTAATGAGCATGTATTAGTGTGAGCATATATTATTGCATGTTATGTTAGTATGCACGAATGTTATGTGAGTGTGTATTAGTGTGATTGTGAATTAGTGTTATGCAGGCGTTCTAGTGAGCGTTATGTGCATGTGTATTAGAGAGTATGTATTAGTGCATTTTATGTGAGTGTATACTCACAGATACACACACTCACATTTACACAGTAAATGATACACAGTCACTCACAGACATTCACTCACCACTCACAGACATACACTCACCAATACACAGTCACACACAGACCTTCTCTCTATATGACATAGTCATTTACACAGACACTATTACACACATACACAGACACCCTTACACACACACACAGACACCCTTACACATAGAAACACCCTTAAAAACACACCCAGACACTCATATGCACACACACACAGACACCCCCCTTTACACACATAGACACCCTTATACACACATACAGACATCAGTATACATACCCACAGACACCCTTATACACACCCACAGACACCCTTAAGGACACAGACACTTTTATACACACACTCATATAAACACACACACACACACACACACACACACAGACACCCTTATACACACACACCTACACCCTTATAGACACAGACACTTTTATACACACACTCTTATACACACACACCCATACACACAGATGTATTTTCTTTTTTTATCAGAGCGTGTGTGGGCGGAGCAAGTCCCTCGAGCTGAGCTCAGTCCAGTTACCGCAACCAATCTCACACTGGCCGCACCTCTGTGTTTGGCCGTTTGTTTGGCTCCTCTGGCTTCTCTCCATTTCAACAGAGGAGGATCACAAAGAAGAAACAAGGCGCCCGGCATGAGCAAGTGCATGTTGCTATCAATCATTCTGAAAGTGGCGCTTGCTCTGCGTGCCAGCCAGCACCAGTTTAGGCGTCTTCATATTTCGCAGCTATACAGCTACTGGGCGCAGTGCACCCCGTGCACCAGCCCAGGATCATCCCTGCACCGGGGTATATAAATATACATATGATAGTTTGTAAGATCTTGTAGATCATAATCATAACATCCATATAGAAAGAAATTCAAAACAATCCTTTGCAAATCACTGAAGATCATAATCCTGCGTTTATAAAATGTGTAACGTCTGTTTCAAAATTTTGTTCTGACGCTTTCTAGTATCCAATTTAACAAACCAAAAAGCCATGTGTTTAATTAACAGTCTGACTGTCTGTTCAGTGTTTGTGATTTGTACAATCCCAGCAATGTGTTTAATATCACATCTCTCACTCACTGCACTGGGAGCAAACAGCACCTTCTATTTCTATCACAAACCACACACTTTGCATCTCCCCTGTATTTCCATATGTCAGTATGTCAGCTGTCAGTGTATATAAGTTTCCTTGTACAGGAGAAATCTTATAGTCTGTATGTGCCAATTCCCAGCCATAAAGATGCTCACTCTCAGTTATCTGCTGTGTGCGCTTCTCATTTATATTCAGGGTAACTATTTACTCTCATTAGATGCTTTATTTAAACAAACTGGATCAACAGCAGCAACAGGGAGATGTGAAAGGGTTAAATAGCAGAGTGGGAGTCTTCTCAAAATAAATGATTTATTATTTGTTTTATTATGATAGATAAATGTGTCATTTAATCATTATTAATAATCATTATTATTTCTCTTCCAATCCTCAGGATCCTGTGGACAGATCGTATTGACTCAGACTCCAGGATCTGTCACTGTGTCACCAGGAGACTCTGTCACTATGAGATGTCAATCCAGTACTGGTATAAGCAGCAACCTGAACTGGTACCAACAGAAACCAGGACAACCTCCAAAGCCTCTTATCTATCTTGTAAGTTCCCTGCACACTGGGACCCCAGACCGGTTCAGTGGCAGTGGATCTGGAACCAGTTTCACTTTAACAATCAGTGGGGTGAAAGCAGAAGATGCTGGAGATTATTACTGTCTGCAGACTTACAGCGACCCTCTCACACAGTGATACAGAGCCGGACAAAAACCTTCCTCTTTTATCTCTATTAGTATTGTGCACAGTGGAAGCTGCTGATACCTTATTATTTGTTACATGATATGGTCCTGTGAAGTGCAGTTCCTCCTTCTAGAGAGTGAGATAATGTGACTGCTGATCACTATAATGATATACAATACATTAACTGTCCTTTACAAGCCTGTCGTACAGCAGAGTCTGCACCCAAATAAACCTGTTTCACCCAGTGCAAGCAATTAAGCAATGTACAGTGAAAAAGTAAAACACACAGAAATCTGTATATCACAATCCCATGTAAGGCCAGCTTTACTGTAAGTACCAGCAGCAGAACCAGCAGAAACCAGGACAGTTGTAGCCTCGAATACCATGCTGTGTCTGGCCACATAAATAACACATGCAACTGATGTAGTGGATAGAAAAAGCCACAGAATATTTATCACAATAATTGACTTTGTCACAACACTAAATATTTTAACACATACATTATTATAGCACATTAGATCACATTATAACATAGACCAGGGGTGTCCAGGTGACTTAAAGTGAATAGCATCTCGGCAGTTCAGCTATACATTGTGCAGGAACAAACCTGGTTAGTTCCCCCACTAAGTGATCTCATCAGGTTTGTTCCTGCACAATGTATAGCTGAATTGGTGAGATGGAATGTTCATCTCAACTCAACTCACCTGCAACTCACCTCTACTCACCTGCTACTCACCTCAACTCACCTGCTATTCACTTTAACTCACCTGCTACTCACCTCAACTCACTTTTTTAGTGAATAGCCCCATAAGTTGCAGCCCATCTGACTTAATTCTTATTATCCCTATAAATGTATACTTGAATACAGTTAATTTAAACTTGCTTTTGACTGTTTTACTATTACAGGTAAATAACCACATGCGGATTGCAAGCTATTATTCCCCATCACTGTAAATAAGAAAAAATAATGCAGTCCAGCATGCTCATACATTTCAGATTATACGGCCCACTTCAGAAAAAAAAACTGGGATGCCCCTGACATAGGAATTGTAAATGCATAACCAACATTCCATGTAATGAGCTTGCTACCAGGGATTCCCCCATTGAAACACATCATTAGAGGGAACACCGTATGCCCCTACCACTAACCAGCGTTAAAGGGATCTCATTCCAGCTCTATACCTCTCCCTCGGCATTCAGTAGGCTATCATCATTGAATAATTTGAACCATGGAGCAAGCAACCACCAAGGCTGTGACAAAATAGATCTCTCCAAACCGCTGCTTTCGAACCAGCCTATTGCAGGAGCCACACATGAAAATAGAGAGATAATTAGCAGTAATAGCTCCTTCAACCTATATACGTTAAACCTAATACCTCCTATTAGCATCCAAACTACCAACCAGTGCTCATCCAATGCTGTCAAGGCCTTCCTCATTCTAATGAATCCGTGGGGCTGTAGGACAACCTTCAAAGTTTCTTATCTGTGATGCAAACAGAAGTGGATTGAAAGCAGAAGATGCAGCAGATTATCAGCAGTGAGACTAGTTCCCTCTCAGTGATACAGAGCCGTACAAAAAACCTTCTTCCTTTATTGTATCTGCTGTCATTCAACAAGTAATAGTTACATATCATTTTCTGCGACTAAACGAAAGGCTCTCCCAATCTAAACATTGAAAACGCAAACAAGAAAAAAATATATAATGTCAGGCCACCTTAGATGAACTGTTGTCAATCAATAAATTCTAATATTTGTCAGTTTAACACAGGTTTGGAGACAAAGATTTACCAAGATTTAAGCTTTGTTAAAATGTAACACTAAGTAAATTGTGCCTGGAACCAATACAAATAAGGTTTGCAGGTTTATTACTGCAAATTAATGTGTACCTGTCATGTTAAAATGGTTTCACTTTAAAGAGGATACAAAACATTCCAATATATTGTGATAGCCAAATTACTAGTACATGGGGGGAGGAGTGAATTGTCGAAGAGGCAAAACATGTCTCTGCAGAGTCACAAACAATGGCCCGAGCTAAGCAGGGGATAGGTAATGCAGAAATTGCACCCTCCACTAAAGGAGATCTTAAGAGACTAGTTATCGAACAGCAAGAAATTTGGAAGGCAGACATGACAGCCCTTCGAACAGAAGCAACAACGCTTCAAACTAAAGCAAGAACTCTTGAGACCACAACAGAGAAGTCCCAACTATGCAAACATAGTAACACAGTAATTTAGGTTGAAAAAAGACACAAGTCCATCAAGTTCAACCCTTCTACCCATCATTCCAGCTTTTGATCCAAAAGAAGGCAAAACCCCCTAAGGAAGCTATTTCGAATTCTGCCTCCTAGGGGGGAAAATTCCTTCTTGACTCCAAGGGGAAATCAGATTTCTCCTCGGATCAATAAGCTCTATTATTAAAACTTAATCTATTATTAATAGCCCTGTATGTTCTGCTTTCCTAAACAAAACATCCAGACCATTTTTAAATACATCTATTGTGGTTGATAGCACCACCTCTCTTGGCAGTGAGTTCCATAACTTTATTGTCCTTACCGGAAAGAATCCATTCCTTTGCTGTCAATGAAATCTTTGCTCTTCCAGTCTGAGGGGGTGACCTCTTGTTCTTTGTACCTTTCTGTTAATGAACAGTTCACCGGAGAGCTCTTTATGTTGGCCCTGCACAAATTTATATAATGTTATCATATCCCCTCTGAGATGCCTTTTTTCTAACGTATTTAAATGCAATTTTTAAAGTCTCTCTTCATAACAAAGATCCTCCAATCCCCTTATTAATTTTGTCGCTCTCCTTTGCACTTTTTCTAGTTCCTTAATATCCTTTTTAAGGACTGGTGCCCAGAACTGTACTGCATATTCAAGGTGAGGTCTTACCATTGATTTGTAAAGAGGCAAGATGATATCCTCTGAATCTATACCTCATTTTATAAATGCCAATATCTTATTGGCCCTTGCAGCTGCTGATTGGCATTG
The DNA here is from genome assembly GCA_036172795.1 of Pelodytes ibericus. NCBI lineage: Eukaryota > Metazoa > Chordata > Amphibia > Anura > Pelodytidae > Pelodytes > Pelodytes ibericus. The sequence continues at coordinate 178,767,820 of CM069863.1, read as the reverse complement.
GGCACTGTTGCCAAGTTTGTTATCTGCAATTATTCCTAAATCCTTTACATCAGTAGTTTTTTTTAATAGGGAAATACCATTTAACGTATATGTTGCTTTGTTATTATTTTTCCCATAATGCATAACTTTACATTTGTCTATACTGAACCTCATTTGCCACTTTACTGCCCAGTCCCTCGCTCTGTCCAAATCTTCCTGCAAAGAAAAAACATCAAGATTAATCTTTATTACCTTACCTAATTTAGTGTCATCACCAAACACGGAGACATGGCTCTCAGCACAACGTAGCAGATCATTACTAAACAAATTAAAAAGAAGAGGGCCCAAAACAGACCCCTGAGGTACTCTGCTCAATACCCTTGTCCAATTTGAGGATTTTCCATTTACAACAACCCTCTGTGTTCTATCTTTTAGCCAATTTTTAATCCAAATACATACATTTGCCCCCAATCCTATTTCTCTCAATTTGTAGAGTAACCTTTTGTGTGGAACTGTATCAAATGCTTTCGCAAAATCCAAATAGATCACATCAACTGCCACACCTAGATCTATATTTTTACTGACTTCTTCATAGAATGTTATTAAGTTTGTTTGACAAGACCTGTCTTTCACAAAACCATGTTGGCTTTTACTACCATATTTGCTTGAATATAAGATGACCCTGATTATAAGACGACAACCCCAAATGTTGCATATTTCTTTAGGAAAAAAAACTAAAAGCCTGAATATAAGACTACCCTATTGGAAAAATAGTTAAACTTCTATATATTCTCATGTAAATTGCTTTTTCATATTTAATAAAAAATTATCATATAAAAAAATGCATTTCTTGTTTTTATTTACCTTTTTGTGCCAATGCTGTCCCTCCCTCCCCCCAATGGTGTCTGTCTCCCCAACATTGTCTGTCTCTGTCTCCCTGCCTCCCCCCAACGTTGTCTGTCTCTCTCTCCCCCTCTCCCCAACATTGTCTGTCTGTCGCCCCCATCCCTGCCTCCCCCAATGTTGTCTGACTGTCTCCCGCATCCCTGGTGGCTAGTGGGGGCAGCCGGGGGATGTCTGTACGATATGTGCAGACATCCTCCATGCTGCCCGACACATCCTCCACGGCTGCCCAAATCTCCCTGGTGGCTAGCGGAGGCAGCCGGAGGTTGTCTGCACGACATGGGCAGACATCCTCCGCTGCTGCCCGACTCTTCCGCCAGGACTTCTATGATGAAGCCAGAAGGAACCAGCTTCATCATAGAAGTCCCAACGGACTTGTCGGGCAGCAGTGTAGGATGCGCCAGACATCAACTGGCTGTTAGCAAGAGGGATCCAGGTCACCTGCACCTCTGCGGGGGACCTGGATCTCAGTCTTATAGTCTGACCTTGATTTGAGGTTAGACTATAAGACAACCTTGAATATAAGAAGAGGGGTCTTTTTCAGAACATTTGCTCTGAAAAAACCCTTGTCTTATATTCGAGCAAATACTTAAATTATATTTTTGCTCAAGATGTCTTCTTGAGTGTACACCTTTAGCAATCCTTCAAACAATTTCCCCACTACAGATGTCAAGCTTACTGGCCTATAATTACCTGGCAGAGATTTTTATCGCTTTTTAAATATTGGAATGACATCCACCTTTCGCCAGTCTGTTAGCACTATATCTGAACTGAAAGAATCCCTAAAGATCATAAATAGTGGTCTGGCCAGAATTATGCTTAACTCTCTAAGGACCCTTGGGTGTATACCATCTGGCCCTGGGGCCTTGTCTATCTTAACAGAGTTTAATTGCTTAAGCACTTTTTCCTGCGTCAGCCAATCCCATGTTTGCTGTGACTGTCCCATAACTTTAGGTAGCAGGGGCTCATCCATTTGTTCTTCCTTAGTATAAACAGAAGTAAAAAAAAAAAGCATTTAAAGTGTCTGCTTTCTCTCTGTCCTCACTGACCAAACTTTCCATTTGGGATAACAAGGGCCCAACATTTTCCCTCTTTAGCATTTTTATATAAATTTATATATTTATTCTTAAACAAAGTCTACTGACTCAACAGACCGGCTGGTGGAACAGGTGTATAATCTGAACCAATAGATCAGGGGTGTCCAAGCTTGTTTTGCAGTGGGCCACTTCACCGTAAATCTATTTGTGCGTGGGCCACATTCATGTTACCTAGAAAGTAAATGTATGTATGTATACACATACATACATATACGTGTAGATATATATCACCGTAACATACAGTGTGAGTGTATCACAGATTCCCCAGTAAGACAGCAGCAATAAAAAAACTCACGTTCAATACACACACATTTACATGTGAATACACAAATACGCAGTCCCACTTCCACACACATTCACACACAGTCCCACTTCCACATACACACATTTACACATAGTCCCACTTCCACATACACACACAGTCCCACTTCCACATACACACATTCACACATAGTCCCACTTCCACATACACACACAGTCCCACTTCCACATACACACATTCACACATAGTCCCACTTCCACATACACACACAGTCCCACTTCCACATACATACATTCACACATAGTCCCACTTCCACATACACACACAGTCCCACTTCCACATACACACACAGTCCCACTTCCACATACATACATTCACACATAGTCCCACTTCCACATACACACACAGTCCCACTTCCACACATTCACACACTGTCACACTTCCAAACGCACATAGACATTGCTTTTTTTTTTTTTTTTTAAGAAACCCCCTTCCCGCATGTTGTTAGATGGTTTGTTCCCCCTCCCTGCTCGTTTACCTTTATCTGCAGGGGCGGATTGTTCCATCTGTGGAGGTCCTATTCTTCATCTGATTCGATAAATAGTTTCCAATCCGCACTAGTTTGTGCTCGGTGCCAGGACTCCAAGACGCCACCCAATTCTTCATACAATGAAATAAATATGCAGAGTACTGGACTCTGCATATTTATTTCACTATTCTTCATCTGAGCACCGGGATGTCACTGACACCGGGTGCTCCATCGGGGTCAGAATGCTAGGGGGCAGAGCTTTCTACCCTGCGCGAGGGGAGAAAGCTCAGCCCCTCGTGCTCTGATTCTGTTAAAGCACTGGGTGTCAGTGACATCCCGTGCACACTTTGTTGGAACGGCTGAGAGGTGCGGCTACAGCTGCCACTCTCAAGCGGGCCGTACCTCTCTGGTCCGCGGGCCACATGCTGGACGCCCGTGCAATAGATAATTCTCTATGCAAAACATCTCCTTCATAACATGTGGATACTGGGAGTGCCGGAGGATGTTAGGCCCACAGACCTATGTCTCTATCTGATGGGTCTGCTGAAACGTCTGAAGCCCAATATAGCCTTGAATGACCTAAACTTGAGAAAACAGTTTTGTCTCTCCAAATTCCAATGAGCCCCTCAGGAGGCTCCAAGGGACATCGTAGTATAGTTTAGGTGGCCAGAAGATAAGGCAACTTGTCTTAGGGAATCCGATAGAGTACATTTCAATACAAGGGTGCTACTGTGCAAATCTTCAGTTCCTGACAATTTACTGTCATGAAAATATGTTTCAAGAACTCTTAATCTGCCACCGATTTCCCCACAAAAAGACACCGGCCACTTGAATAAAGACACTCCTCAACCCGGAGCTACACAATATCGCCAGAACCCCTGGAGTCCCAATGCAGCAATCAACACTCAAAGTGGTTGAGGCCTTATCTTTCTTAATGGGTATATTTTGTGCCCAGGTCCTCTACAAGACTAAAAGCTAATACTTTATATTGCAGACACAGTCTACCACCCATATGATAGTAAGGTTTTCTTTTTTTTATACCAGCAGTTTATTCCCTGCCCTCGAGGCAATGACCACACTTATTTTTGTAGATCATCTGCTCATTTGCCATGGCCTCATTTATGTGCAGTGTTCCCTTACTTTGCCAGCATTACTCTCCTGGGATCCTTCTTTCCTGCAAAATATTTTTTGGCAACTTTTCTAACTCTCTTCTCCCTTTTCATAATTCATTTTGCTTCTCTTTTATCTCTTTGGTAATCATGCTGTGTTTTTTACATCTAGATATTATAAACAGACAAAAGTGGGCTTGCTCCAGTCCTGAATCAATTGCGCTCAGGGGTCTCCTGTTAACTCGGGTGCTGCAACGAAATAAGAGCAGGTATGTGCTCCTGTAGTATCCACACCAGCAAAGAAATCACCAGCAGACACCAGTAAAGCAGCTTATGATTAAGCACTGCAAGATGCGAAATGTGAGTATAGCCTCTACCTTTTTTTTTTTTTTTTTTGTGCCTGCATTTTTGATTTAATGGTCTCTGTATTGATAGATATATTGTTCAGGTTTTCTGTAATTTAAAGATGATGTAAAATTCAGTATCAACCACTGTTGATCCTATAGCCCATTGTGACCACAATATGAACGGTCACAATGTGAGGTCAACTAAAGTTTTGAAGCGAGTACGCTGTGACCACTAGAGGTCACTTAGACTCTATTCTTGTTATTTTATCAGTACAGTGTTAGAAATTTAGATAGAAATCTTTTATAAAAGTATGTGTATACCTTGCCATTATATCTTGGTATATCAGTGAAAAACTCAAAAAATGGTCGGGGACATGAATGAGCATGACATGGGATTGGCTCACAGAGATGCTGATTAAACGCTGTGCTGGTTTTTGAGTCTGTACCCAGTGTCCTTCTATGTAGACTGAGTGTCTATCTATCACGGTCACAGAGGTTTGACCTCTAATCCCATGTGCCGATACTCCTTGTCTATGTTTCACATACTCTTCCATGGTTTTTGAGAGTGCTCCCCTTTACACCTTAAATCATGGTCCAGGTTTTGTGACTGATGGTCCTGCAAATTACTGTATTTACTTGAATATAAGACAACCCTGATTATAAGACGATCCTCAAACTTTGGATCTTAATTTGAAAATGCCTAAATATAAGGTGATAGTAAAAAAAACTTTATGTGTAAACTCTTTTTTCATATTTTAAAAAAATATTATGTATTTCTTGAATTTCCCCCCCTCTGTCCCCCTTCATGCCAGTTCTTCTGCTCACCTTTCATTATTGCCCCTTAGCAACATATTACACCTCAGGACTTGCCAATGCATGCACATACATTCCAATGCACCCACAGAATTCCTATATACCCACAGACTTCCCAGTGCACCCCCAGGTGTCTATTGGAGAAGCTGGAGGATGTCTGTGCACTGCTCGGTGCACACAGACATCCTTTGTTGCTGCCCTACACTTCTGTGTCAGAACGCTGGGAGGTCATGTTACCCCAGCATTCAGTCTCAGAATGAGAATGGGGGTCATGTTACCCCAGCAGAAGAGTCGAACTGCACTGTATGGTGTCTGTGTGCAGTGCACAGACATGCTCTGGCTGCCTGCAAGGAGGATCCTGGTCTGATGCAAGTTTTCAGGCAACCTTGATCCCAGTCTTATAGCGAGACATGTATTTGAGGTCTGATTATAAGAAAACCTTGAATATAAGACAAGGGATATTTTTTCAGAGAATTTGCTCTTAAAAATCTCTCATCTTATATTCGAGCAAATCCAATATATGCTAATTATTTGTCCTTTTTGGAACTGTGTTATTTGCATCATGTTGCTGTAAAAAGGCATTTGTAAAAGCGCAACTATGTGGTCTTTTCACTTTACGATGAACTGTGATGAACTGACAACTCTAAACATCAGGTTTTAATAGCCGAGTTAAGAAACTTAACCACTGTGCCTTCCCTTTCAACTCAAAAAATTGTGGCATGTTGTGGGGCTTTGGTAGCCTTTCATACTCTGAAGCAGTATACAATAGCTTGGTCTCCGTCATCCAAATCTGGGCAAATCTCCTTTAGCAGTCCCCCTAGGAAGGCACTGAGTGCCGTGGACCAAACCGCCTCCTGTGCCCCCCGAATTCGTAGATTAGCCTGTCTGGCTTTAGTGTCGAGAAACAGCACTTGCCGTTGTAAGGTATGTGTCAGTAGAGTTAAGTTGCTGATCTGCGATGAGGTGTCCACATGTTCCTTCACGCTGCATTGGTCTCCAAAACAATTTGCCCAATAATATGCCAATATTATTTTTGCATTAAATATGCCACAGCCAATTTGCCCAATTATATGCCAGTACTATTTTGCAATTTAATATGCCACAGCCAATTTGCCCAATAATATGCCAGTATTATTTTGTCATTAATATGCCACAGCCACTTTGCCCAATAATATGCCAGTATTATTTTGCCATTATAATGCCCCAGCTAATTTGCCCATTAATATGCCAGTGTTATTTTGCCATTAATAAAGCCACAGCCAATTTGCCCAATAATATGCCAGTATTATTTTGTCATTAATAAGCCACAGCCAATTTGCCAAATAATATGGCAACATTATTCTGCATTAAATATATGCCAGTACTTTGCCATTCAATAGTCCAGTGTTTTGCCATTTAATATATGCCAGTATGTTGTCATTCAGTATGTCAGTATTTTGCCATTTAATAAATGCTAGTATTTTGCCATTCAGTATGCCAGTATTTTTCCATTTAATAAATGCTAGTATTTTGCCATTCAGTATGCCAGTATTTTGCCATTTAATATATTCCAGTATTTTGTCATTTAATAAATGTCAGTATTTTGCCATTTAATATTCACTACATTTACTGCACATCCATTCAATAGTAACTCTGTTCTGTCAGTAACAGTATATTTTCCAGACACATATAAAAGACATTAGTGGGCGTTCAGGAAGATCTCATTTAATAAATATATAAAAATAATTAAGAAATAAAGCCTGGACAGATATTTCAAACTATTCTGATTCCTTTACATTTTGATCTTCAGTGAGAATTGCAATTATTTCAAACCTGCACTTAAATAATAAAGAATTCCAGTTTGAGTTTGATCTAGAAGAGCAAATTCACTGACAGCCAGCGTTCCCCACGCTCTGTAAGATACAGTGACTGTTATATGTTTCTTCTCTTAGAATGTCACACTCACCATACTGAGCTCTGTTTATATCACAGAGAAGTGATCAGTGAGACAGAAACCACACACTTTGCATCTCCCCTGTATTTCCATATGTCAGCTGTCAGTGTATATAAGTTTCCTTGTACAGAAGAAATCTTATAGTCTGTATGTGCCAATTCCCAGCCATAAAGATGCTCACTCTCAGTTATCTGCTGAGTGCGCTTCTCATTTATATTCAGGGTAACTATTTACTCTCATTAGACAGGATCCTTTGTTGGGGGGTGGAGCAATGACGTAACACGTCGGTTACGCTTGCGGTGTAGGGAACTGAGGAGGCACGGGAGTTGCTGATGGCGCCAACAAGCCCGACGACCTAGGAGGATATCCAGACCAGTAAAAGTGGAAGAAGCTACGTGTTTTACCGCCCTCGGATATTAAAAGTCTCTTGGTAGGGCTGGACCGAGGTGCAGCTGATAATGTGATCCGGTGTCCCGGCGTAAAAGCTAAGTCCCATTTTGCATTACCTTCTGTTTGAGATATATAACGCTTAGTGAAAAGTTAACGGGTACATCCCGCCTGTGGGGGTTTAGGACATATCATACACAAATAGCCTGCTTTTGATCTGTTTATGAATGTCGTGATAACTTGCCGAGGAAGCCTATGAGAAATGTGTGATCAATAATTAATGTAAGGTGAGCCCTAAGGACCTTGGTAACTGAGTGGGAAAGAGTGGAAACTCCTGAGCTTGAATAAAGGAAATCTGAAAAGTGAACAGATATAATCTGTTGGAGCTACAACTTGAAAGCGAAAAGTGGAGTTAAAGAGCTGTAGAACTCAGAGGTGAAGGTGGGTGATTGGAGTACCTCTGTTTCTGCCATAAAAAGAAAAAAGGATATAGCCCAAATTTTTGCCGGTAAATGAGACTTTATAAATGGGGCTACCCGGTCAAAGGAATGGCTAAGAGAGAGAAAAATATAAAAAAAAAATCCCTAATTTTGAATAATTGAAGTTGGATGGGGGTGGGAGGAGATGGGGAAGAGTAGGGGGGGTGGCGGTATTCCTTTCTTTTTTTTTTTTTTCTTCCGATGTTTAGTCCCCTCCCATAGCGATAGAGACGTTTAAATTGATATAATTTATATCACTAAATAAAATTATAAATAAAAACTGACCCTATTAGAAGATTGAGTTGGGAAGTGGGTAAGCACTAAGGACTTAGGCCATAATAGGCCATCACAAGAAGACTGCACATTAACACTAAGATCGGATGGGTGAAAAATATGAAGGAAGATGGTATACAAAGATATCTATAAATAGTAATTATTTCAATATATTTTGGAACCCACCTTATAGGTGATCACATTAAAGAAATAGGCATAGTGGGCAAAAATTTATTTAAAAATATGCATTTTAACACAGGAAATGAAGGGTGATGGGGGAATGGCACTAAAGGGAGGAGGAAGGGTAAGAGAAATAAAAGGATAGAGGATAGAATATAGATTTTTTTATAGCCCAAAATACACTAGACACATAGTCTGAAGGGGACGGGGAGAAGGAAGGTACTGGGGAGATATGGAGTTTAATGTACAGTCTAGAGAAGGGGAGAGGGAGGTCAAAGGATATGATAGGGTTGATAACAGGGATACGGAAGAAAAAAACAGATATAGTAATAAAAGGAGATTAATAAAGAACGCTAAATGTAAAGGGATAGAGCAAGATGAATATACATATGTCCAACGGAAGAATTCAGATATGGTTATTTTATTTTATTTTTTTTTTCTCTCCCCACCCCTGTCTTTCTCCCCGCTCTCCCACGCTCATATATCTGCAGGGATACTTAGCCCGGGGTTTGGTAATAGAAGACGTATAATTTGTTGGAAGCACGTTGGTAAAAAGAAAGATAAAGTTGCCTCCTCCAGTTCCCAGATACCAAACCAGAGGTGTACAGCAATTTCGTGTACCTCGGGTCTGGTCATGTCCCATGCATCTATACTGCCAGGGGGCGGTGCACAGGGTGAGTCCCCGAACTGGGTTCGGGAAATTCACCAAAATTATCGGGCATGGTTATTCACGTCTACTTTGTGTTTATGTTTGTTTGTCTGGTCATTCGGACTCTGGGCTCGGACGGTTATTAAAGGGTGGAATATAAAGCTTATCGGATTTGGGTAGATGTCTAGATTCTGTTCATTAAATGTTCAAGGTATGAACTCTCCGCAAAAGCGAGTTATCATGCGGGAATTCCTCCGTAAACATAAAATCGAAGTCTGTTTCCTTCAAGAAACACACTGGACGCTGAATGATAAAACATCACACAAGAATCCTGACTTCATCCTCTCACTGGAAGCCTCACTGGAATCTAAAAAAAAATGCGGAGTGGCGATATTATTCTCAAACAATCTCTCAGTAGATATGAAATATGTAGAATGCGATGAAGAGGGTAGATATCTTATAGTGGTGTGTGAAATCAACAGGAAGCTAATGACGTTAGTAAATATCTACGCTCCTAATACAACCCCAACTAGACTCATCGCTAAAGTGATGGCACATACGGAAAAAATTTGCTCTGGATGGGAGATTTTAATTGTATATTAGATCCTACATTAGACCGGAAATCCCACTCTGGAGAGAGCAGAGATAGAACAGTAGGTAGCCAAGCTAGAAGAATGCAGGCCCTGTCGGATAGATATGCCCTTCTGGATATCTGGAGAATTTTTAATGCAAATGAGAAAGACTATACCTGCTTTTCTAAGGCACATCTCTCATACTCGAGAATAGATTTGGCATTGGGAAATGTAGGTACGGTTCATCAGACACAAAACATTAAAATCCAGGATTTGACATGGTCCGACCATAATGCGATAATTCTGGATTTGAAAACTAATGATGTAAAATTGTCCTCAGACTGGAGACTTAATAACAATTTACTCAGAAGTAAACAAAACATAGAGTATATCGAAAAGCAAACAGATCTATACTTTCAGGAGAATAGCACGGAAAATATCTCCCAGGGTAATATTTGGTGTGCCTACAAATGCATAATGCGAGGCCATTTAATGAAACTCGCGTCTCAGGCCAAAAAACAGAGGGACCTTGACCTAACGGAGTTATATATTCAAAAATTAAATCTCTCTCGAAGCAATAAAATGAACCCCTCCCAAATTCTATCGGCACAAATAGAGGACCTAAATAGAAGGATAAACCTACAGCTAAACGATAGAGCTAATAGGACTATTGAGAATCTTAAAATCCAGTGGTACTATAAAGGAAATAAAATGCTTACCAACAAATTAAAAGCCAAGAGGAAGGCTAAAACCATATCAAGGATAGTACACAATGGTATCCCAACAAGAACTCCGGAATCTATAGGTAGGGCATTTAATTCATATTACTACTCATTATATAATCTCCCCAACCCCGATAGGAATAAGGAAATCACTGATTACTTCGAAAAAAATATCAACAACTTCCCAAAAATGCCACAGGAAATTAAGGAGAAGATAAATAGACCCATTGAAGGGGGTGAGGTCCTTAATTCAATCAGAAAATTAAAGAATGGCAAGGCGCCAGGTCCGGATGGGTTTGATGCATCATTCTATAAATTATTGGCCGATAAACTGGTCCCACCAATGACTAAGGCGTTCAAAGAGTTTAACCAACAGGGTTCAATCCCAGAGGAGATCCTGAGATGCAATATAGTACCAATACCTAAACCAGGAAAGGACCCTGAGGATGTGACAAATTACAGACCCATATCGCTCTTAAACACCGATTATAAGATATACGCAGATATTCTGGCCAAAAGGATAAAGCTAGGAATTAATGCAATGTTTCATAGGGATCAGGTGGGATTTATTCCGGGTCGCTCCTCCTCAAATCACACACGAAACCTATTAACCATATGTGAAAGGGTGGGTGGGGGGAAGGAGCCTCTGATGGCCCTGTCGTTGGACGCAGAAAAGGCCTTCGACAGGGTCAGCTGGGAATACATGGGCCAAGCACTCAGAGCGTATGGAAGACAAGGGAATATGTTACGAGCAATCATGGCACTGTACTCGTCCCCCTCTGGAAGAATGGTGGGCACAGGTATAAAAGCCGATTGGTTTAAAATACAAAATGGCACTAGGGAGGGCTGCCCCCTGTCACCCCTGCTGTACCTGATTACCCTAGAGCCACTAGCACAGGAAATACGGAAATGTGAAGGAATAAGGGGATACGGAGGGATGCATGAGCAAAAGATAAAATTGTATGCAGATGACATACTACTTACCTTGGAGGACCCCATGAACTCGATGCCGGAACTGATGAATATTATTAAGGAATATAGCCTCCTCTCAAATTACAAACTTAACGAAACAAAATCATTGGCAATGTATATAAATATGGAACAGGGTTAGAAAAAATTTCTCATATTTGGGAATTACCATCTCCAAAAACCCCCGAAGATGGCTGGAGATAAACATCATGCCACTAATAAAACAAATGAATAGAACTTTAGGGCAATGGAAAAAGCTAGAAATATCTTGGGGGGGGAAGGATCAATACCATCAAATCATATATCCTGCCAAAATTTACATACATCTTCAGGATGATCCCCCTGTCAGTCCCTGTTCCATGGTTAAATATTATGCAGTCTGCGTTCCAACATTATATATGGGCAGGGAAACGACCCAGAATCAGTTTATAACAGCTTGCAAAAAAAAAAAAACACTTGGAGGGCTCGGAATCCCTGTCATACAGGAATATTCAAAGGCAGCTTTATTAGCACATGCCTTTAATACTCAGAGAAAGGAAGCCCAAGAGGAGGGCTGGTATAACCTGGAAAATAAAACCATGGCGGAGATAGGAGAATTAGTAACCGCATTTTGGCCTCAGAACAGGGCAAGACAGAGGCAAATAGAAACATGTGATCATCTTCTTAAAATATGGCGGAAGGTCAAGAAAAAACTGGGGATAGAGTACGCTATAATTTCCAATCTTCCCATTGAATGTATAATGAGGAATATGAGTAACATTAACCTAAACCATTGGAAACAAAAAGGAATTGAAAAAATCATAGATCTATATGAGGGCCAACAAATGATGCCATATATGGATCTCATGCTAAAATATAATCTGCCAGATTCTGATTTATTTAACTACCTGAGAGTCAAAGCCTTCCTAGCGCACAGCATTAAATGGGGAAAGAAAGAAAACGGATTAAAGCTTTTTAACAGTATTGTATCTCAAGACGAATACAGAAATATGGTAACAAAATGCCACTCACTGATAAGATCTCTAAATAAACAGATACCGCCTCTGGCAATTGGCAACGGGATTTACAATGTACAATTGATCACACAGAGTGGAACAAATTGCTAGCAGTGGAGTATAAAGTTATCCACTGTTTGAATTTGAATGAAACCTTATTTAAATTAATGAATAGATGGTACATGGTTCCCTTCAATTTAAATAAAATGTATAACGCCTAAAGTATAATATGTTGGAGATGCCACCAAAGTGAGGGAAATTACACACATATATGGTGGAACTGTCCTGGGGTGAGGCCTATATGGGATAAAGTAAAAAATGTTATCGCCAATATAATAGGCTGTGAGTGGGAACTTACCCCGGTTAGAGCCCTTTTACATCTGGATCTCCCCAGGATGCTCCCCTCTCAGAAAGCTATCCTAGTCCACCTCTTGACAACAGTTAAATTAGCCATTGCAAGAAACTGGAAGTCCAGTAACCCGTTTAATTGTAAATGAATATTAGCCCAACTCAGCCAACAATGCCTAATGGAAAGAGGAGTGGCATATGGGCTAAATCACAGAATATACACCCCAGGCTTCTGGAATTACTGGGCCAGCAAGATTAAAAACATCACGCAAGGCTAAAAGAGACAGCCAGATTTAGTTAAGGAGAGGATCTTTAAAGAAAATCACATGATCTGAATAAACATACAGAAACGATATATTGACAATCTGGACAACCATAAAAAACCACCCAATCACCGAGCCCCAAGGCCGTTTGAGGAGTCCGTCTTTGTAGTCCGTTTGTGTAGTTTGTCTTTTTTTTTTTTTTTTTACCTTGGTAGTAGGTATATGCAGCAATAAGTTTGGGCTCGGCTGCAATGAATACATGTTTGCAATAGTAGAACTGACACTCAGAGAGGCAAAATTAAAGGAAAAGGGAAATAAAGGGGGGAGAAGAAGAAGGGGAGGGGGAAGGAAAGAGAAAGGAGAAAGGGGAAGAAGAAATGAAAAAAACGCTAACGAGGTGGGGAAAGGAAAGACACAGGCCTCTGCACTAGGTATTTAATATCAAGGTAAAGGAGAAATGTTTTAACATTTAACAGAGAGCCGGTAGAAAATTGAGGGAATGAAGAGAGGGGGTAGAGAGGCAGAGAGAGAGTAATGATCAACCGACACGGGGATGACAATCATAATGTGGATAAGAGCGGGGCTGATAACCCTTCTATCACAAACCCCTTTGCTGTCTGAGTGTCAAAAAAAAAAAAAAAAGAATGTCACACTCACCATACTGAGCTCTGTTTATATCACAGAGAAGTGATCAGTGAGACAGAAACCACACACTTTGCATCTCCCCTGTATTTCCATATGTCAGTATGTCAGCTGTCAGTGTATATAAGTTTCCTTGTACAGGAGAAATCTTATAGTCTGTATGTGCCAATTCCCAGCCATAAAGATGCTCACTCTCAGTTATCTGCTGTGTGCGCTTCTCATTTATATTCAGGGTAACTATTTAATCTCATTAGAAGCTTTATTTAAACAAACTGGATCAACAGCAGCAACAGGGTGATGTGAAAGGGTTAAATAGCAGAGTGGGAGTCTTCTCAAAATAAATGATTTATTATTTGTTTTATTATGATAGATAAATGTGTCATTTAATCATTGTCAATAATCATTATTATTTCTCTTCCAATCCTCAGGATCCTGTGGACAGATCGTATTGTCTCAGACTCCAGAATCTGTCACTGTGTCACCAGGAGACTCTGTCACTATGAGATGTCAATCCAGTACTGGTATAAGCAGCAACCTGCACTGGTACCAACAGAAACCAGGACAACCTCCAAAGCTGATTATCTATGATGCGAGCACCCTGCACACTGGGACCACAGACCGGTTCAGTGGCAGTGGATCTGGAACCAGTTTCACTTTAACAATCAGTGGAGTGAAAGCAGAAGATGCTGGAGATTATTACTGTCAGCAGCGTTACAGCGACCCTCTCACACAGTGATACAGAGCCGGACAAAAACCTTCCTCTTTTATCTCTACTAGTATTGTGTAGATTTGATGCAGCTGATGTGCACCGAACATAAAGAGTAATCAGTCAGGAGCAGCATAGAATAAGCTCAGAAAGCATGTCCAGAAAACCATTCCCTATAGTGACATTCAAATGACAAGTCTGGAGCTGTGAATATCAGGTCTGGAGCAGTGAATAACAGGTCTGGAACTGTTAATATAAGGTCTGGAGCAGTGAATATCAGGTCTGGAGCTGTGAATATCAGGTCTGGAGCATTGGATATCAGGTCTGGAACAGTGAATATCAGGTCTGGAGCATTGGATATCAGGTCTGGAGCAGTGAATCTAAGAGCCGCCAACAAGAGTCACCAACAAAGTATTGGCAAAATCAGTTCTTGTCACTTTTTATTGTGTGTCCTGGAGCTGATCCAGAAGTTTAATCGTCATTTATCAGAGATACAGCAAAACTAAACCTAAGAAATGTCTCCTATGGACTCTCCAAATTTGGGTAAAATAGATGAAAAATGTGCGATATTAAATATATATAATAGTATAATTTGGCTAATTTACCTGCATTTTGCTGCTACCTGAACAAACCACTATATTTAATATAAATACAGAAAACCATGGTGCAGACAGACAAGTAATCCCCGATATGTAGAATCTGACTTATAATGTTACAATTGTTATTACTTAACCTGCAACTCTTCATATAGCCACAGGGGGGAGACTAGAGTTGGAATAGACACATGTACTTAGTGGTTTTAAGTGAAACTACAGACTCAAAAAAAATGTATTATTGCATATTGAAGCTTACAATAAAAAAAAATAATAATTATTTACACCTATTTCTGCCTTAAAATGAACCGTTTTTCGATTCAGGGATGGATATTTGCCAAAAAATATATATATACAGACTATATACAGGCTAATCACCGGCCTGTCTTGCATGATATGGAAGCTATATAATAAAGAGAATAACTGTCATTGGGTATATGATGTTGTGATTGTATTATATTGAAGTGATGTATTTTCCAGACATGTTATACAAGTAGGAGAGTTTAGCAGTTGTGTGAGTTATAGAGAACTTTCAAATAAATGGCATAGAGGGTTTTATCATTAAGATCAATATAATCCCAGGTTTGTGATTGATCTAGAAGAGCAAGACATATAGTTCTTTCCTATTCTACTAATGAAGAACAAACATTCCCCAATACATGATATTGTGACTGTTTAATGTTTCTTATCATTTCACACTCACCATACTGAGTTCTGTTTATATCAGAGAGAATATATGAGAAGAATTGAGAAGTAATAATACATATATATATACAAAATATAACACAATATAATATAAACATTAATATATATTTTTAATTATAAAGCAAATATATTTTATATGTGATAATAACATGTAATTTGCATGCACCTTTACGTGTGTGCTTATGGGTATGTAATCTATTGTACATACATATATAAGGAATCACTACATTTACTGCACTTCCATTCAATAGTAACTCTGCTCTGCCAGTAACAGTCTCTTTTATAAAGACACATATAGGACACTTTGGTGGGCGTTCAGGAAGATCTTGTTAATTAAAGATACAGAGGTTTTATCATCAGCATCATAATAATGTATCAACAGAACCAGCAGACAGCACAACAGAAAGGAGCTAAGCCTGGACCGTCTGATATTAACAGAATTCTGATTCCTTTACACATTGATCTTCAGTAAGAATTGCAGTTATTTCTAGAACCTTCCCTTAAATAATAAAGAATTCCAGTTGAGCGTTCTCCACTCTCTGTAAGATCCAGTGACTGTTATATGTTTCTTCTCTTAGAATGTCACACTCACCATACTGAGCTCTGTTTATATCACAGAGAAGTGATCAGTGAGACAGAAACCACACACTTTGCATCTCCCCTGTATTTCCATATGTCAGTATGTCAGCTGTCAGTGTATATAAGTTTCCTTGTACAGGAGAAATCATATAGTCTGTATGTGCCAATTCCCAGCCATAAAGATGCTCACTCTCAGTTATCTGCTGTGTGCGCTTCTCATTTATATTCAGGGTAACTATTTACTCTCATTAGATGCTTTATTTAAACAAACTGGATCAATAGCAGCAACAGGGAGATGTGAAAGTGTTAAATAGCAGAGTGGGAGTCTTCTCAAAATAAATGATTTATTATTTGTTTTATTATGATAGATAAATGTGTCATTTAATCATTGTCAATAATCATTATTATTTCTCTTCCAATCCTCAGGATCCTGTGGACATATCGTAATGACTCAGACTCCAGGATCTGTCACTGTGTCACCAGGAGACTCTGTCACTGTAACATGTAAAGTCAGTACTAATGTAGGCAGCTGGTTAGCCTGGTACCAACAGAAACCAGGACAACCTCCAAAGCCTCTTATCTATCTTGTAAGTTCCCTGCACACTGGGACCCCAGACCGGTTCAGTGGCAGTGGATCTGGAACCAGTTACACTTTAACAATCAGTGGAGTGAAAGCAGAAGATGCTGGAGATTATTACTGTCAGCAGGGTTACAGAGACCCTCTCACACAGTGATACAGAGCCGGACAAAAACCTTCCCCTTTTATATTTACTAGTATTGAGTATCAATATCAAGTGCATCCCTTTTCCTATCCTGTGTTTACTGCAGTTGATCCAAAAGAAGGCAAATAAAAACCCCTTCAGCAATTTCCAATTCTGCATTCAGCAGGGAAAACAAAAATCCTTCTTGACTCCAAATGGCAATCAGATTTCTCCTTGGATCAACAAGCACTTAATAAATATTACTGCCTATACTAACATGCATAGCCCTCTTTGCTCTGGCGCATTAAAAAAAGTATCCAGGCCGCTTTTAAAGGCATCTAACATATTTGCTAGAACCACTTCTTCAGGCAGTGAATTCCACACCTTTATTGTCCTTACTGTAAAAATCACATATGATGTCATAGACTTAATCTCCTTTCTTCAAGTCTTAGCCGGGAACCTCTTGTCCTTTGAACTGTTCTGTTAATGAACAGGTCTTTAGAAAGCCCTCTGTATGGGCCCTGCACATTTTTATATAACATTATCATATACACTCTAAGACACAGTTTCCCAAGAATGTACAGATTTAGATTTTACAGCCTTTCTTCATAACTATAACTTTCCATTCCCCGTATTAGTTTTGTAGCCCTCCTCTGCCCTTTCTCTAGGTTCATAATATCTTTTTTTTTTTTTTTAAAGGTGCCCAGAATTGAAAACAATTTAAACTATATATTGCATTTTTATTATTGTACCCAAAATGCATAATTTTACACTTGTCTACACTGAATTGCATTTGCTGTTTATCTGCCCAATTACTCAATTTGTGCAAATCCTCTTGCAGCAAAGGTACATCTAGTTCAGAATGTATTAACCTACTTAATTTTGTGTCATCAGCAAATACTGAGACATGGCTCCCTATGCCATCTGGGAGATCATTAATAAACAAATTAAAAAGAAGAGGACCCGGGACAGAACCCTTAGGTACTCCACTTATCACATCTGTCCAATTTGAGAACTTCCCATTTACCACCACTCTTTGCATTCTATCTTTCATCCAATTGCCAATCTACACAGAAACATTCGGCCCTAAGCCTATTTCAGTCAATGTGAAACCTTTTGTGTGGAACTGTATCAAATGCCTTAGCAAAGTCTAAATATATCACATCCACTGCAGCACCCATATTTATATTTCTACTCACCATTTCATAGACTGTAATTAAGTTAGTTTTACAAGATGTGTCAGTCACCAATATTGCCAAATAACCATGTTTCTCCTGCTAACGAGATTTCTTTCAATATGAATTCTTGAATATATTCCCTTAGCAACCCTTGAAACAGTTTCCCCACCACAGATGTCAAGCTTACAGGTCTGTAATTGCCCGGCTGGGATTTTGATCCCTTTTTAAATATAGGCACCACGTCAGCTTTACGCCAAGATGAGGGCACCATGCCTGAAATAAAAGAATTCCTGAAAATCAAACTGTGTATGTGAACGCTAACATTAACAATTAGATGACAGTGGTGGAGGTGAGAAAGTGAATCTGAATGTGAAAAAATGCTCATACCAACATCTAGGAACTATATCACTGTAGGAGAAGGGAGCAGCCATACAGTGATATGCAAGATGTTGCCACTGTAGTAGAAGAACATGCTGAAGATTTAGACAAGGATTTTTATCCTTAAATATTATGGGAAGCGTTTTATATGTCAATTTTTTTATTTATTTCAATCAGTCTTTTAAAAACCCTGTCTACTGCTTTAGACGGGGCTAAACAGTAGCCAATCAAATGTCCTTGTATAACCGTATAAACAGTGTCATTGTTTGTGATTCACAGAAATAGAAATTTAATTATACTGAATAGTTAATAAAATGGTCTCAGCTCTACAGTGAAAAATCTCTAACTTAAATAAAAAAGAATAATACATTTAATTAAAAACAATGTCACGTGAAGTGTTAAATAGAAGTATGGTTTCTATACATAAAGAGCCTTGTCCTGGATAATATAGCATGGCATTTAGACACATACAGAGGGACATCTGTATTAGCAAACAACTGCGCATAGAAAACTAAACCCGACATTTTCTAGTGTAATATTTATAAATGCAAAATACAAAAAAAACACAACCGTATGGACCAACATATATATCAATAACGAAAACAATAATTCCCAAATTAAGGATGGAGCTGTTAGAAGATAACAGAAACTCTCAATCCCCCAAAAATAGACAATTCAGCCAAAGGAATAGTGAAAAGTGGATAGTACCGTATTTTTCGCCTCATAAGACGCACTTTTTTCCTCCTTAAAAGTGAGGGGAAATGTCTGTGCTTCTTATGAGGCGAATGTAATACTTACCTCCATGCTGCTCTCCGTTGTGTGCTTTCTGTTGTTTCCTCCGTGCAGTCTAACCTCCTGCACGGAGGAAGGAAGCTCCGGTCGCTCTTTTTCCCTTCTTGACTTTATTGACGTTGCGCGACGTCAATAAAGTTAAGAAAAAAAAAAAAAGCGCCCGGAGCTTCCTTCCTCTGTGCAGGAGGTTAGACTGCACGGAGGAAACAACAGAAAGCACACAACGGGGAGCAGCATGGAGGTAAGTGCTAGGGAAGGGGGGAGGAGGGGGGAAAAATGAACAAATCCTGGCATTGTGAGGGGGAAAATCCTGGCATTGTGAGGGACAAAAGACTGGCATAGTGAGGGGCAAAAGCCTGGAAAATGAGTGGCTAAAGCCTGGCACAGTGAGGGGCAAAATCCTGGCACAGTGAGGGGCAAAATCCTGGCATAGTGAGGGGCAAAATCCTGGCATAGTGAGGGGCAAAATCCTGGCACAGTGAGGGGCAAAATCCTGGCATAGTGGGGGGCATAATCCTGGCATATTGAATGGCTAAATCCTGGCATAGTGAGGGGAAAAATCCTGGCATATTGAATGGCTAAATCCTGGCATATTGAATGGCTAAATCCTGGCATATTGAATGGCTAAATCCTGGCATATCGAGGTTTTTTTTTCTTGTTTTCCTCCTCTAAAAACTGGGTGCGTCTTATGGTCAGGTGCGTCTTATGAGGCGAAAAATACGGTAGTTATTATTCCCCTGTCTGCAACTCTTTATATAGCCCCAAGGGGGAACTAAAATACATGGAGACACACAAACGTCATCTCTTATTTGCAGTGGGACTGGAGAAAGCTTATATTTTTGCTTTCCCTGACATTGCCCCTCACTTCGGGCTAGTGTCTGTTCAGGCTTAGTAATCTGCACATGGAGCCAACCGAGCACAGGATTAGATGCCGTGTACTGTACACCATTCTGTGTGTAAACCAGCAAGCAACCTGTTCATACCATGACACTGGAGGCGAGAAGGAGTGGCAGTAAATGGGTCTGCTCTCCAATATAGAGACTTAACATGCCATTTCACCTCATCCCAGTTTAATTTTCCTCCCACTCAAAAAGCAGCAGGCTCTGTACTGCCTCCCTAACCACACAAGGATAGAGCAGTATTTGATGTCTGTCGGTATTTCTGCATTGTGTGTCTCAAACTGTAAGCAGGGAAGTACATTTCTGTGAGAGGCGAAAACAGGTTAGCTGAAGTATGATACCATGATCCCTGAAGCATAGGGAGCCATGGTAAGGCAATAAATAGGTGACCCTGTTATATGGTCAAATAGGGTAGAGTAGGACAGAGTGATAGTAAGGCAAGCTGGGTAGTAACACGTGCTTAGGTCAACTGGAAAGCCAGTGATAATACAATATACAGAATGGAAAAGAGAAGAAGCTCAACAGATGACTGTAATAAATCATTCACCACCTCCCAAAGATCCAAATCAGAGACTGTATATTTGCACCGCTCCCACCATGTGTACTAAACATGCACGCTGACTTCAGCCACTTAGCGGCACAGCGCTCCTTCGGTAACATGAGTTACCGCCAACATGATATTCAGGTGGGCTATAAGCATGCTAAACGTCTGGATGGGGAGAAGCTATTGCCGCAGCAAGGAACAAGGGTAGAGCGAAAGGCTTTAATGAGAAAGCACAGCCTACATCTGTGACCCAACATAGTAAGCAAACTAATGCGATAGAAAGAATTATAGGAAGGCATCTCCCAGTCATAAAAGTGAGTAACGAGTACGATCATATCTTAGCACATGGGGTACGCGGTGTTTCTCGTAGGGGCAGATCTCTGGCATCTAACATCTAAGACAGGAACATAAAGCCAGACATGAATTTATTGCAAAGGAACCTTCAAATGTGGTGGCAGGTGTAAATGTTGTGCAAATGTTAGAATGGGCCTTAGTATAAGCTATAGAATTGTATACCGTAAAAATTGTAATTCACCTCATATAGTGTATTTGATCACTTGCTTAAAATGTAATGTACAATATGTACGAAAGACCAAAAGTCATTATGGGAACGATTCCAGGATCAGGTCAATGATATTGAATCTCATCATTTTAAATCCCCAATTAATAAGCATTTTCAGGTCTGCAGTGGTGGAGATTTATAATATTTTGCATTCCAGGCTACTGAAATGGTTAAAATGGGAGAAAGGGGAGGTAATATTGTTTAAATTACCGTATTTGCTCGATTATAAGACGACCCTGATTATAAGACGACCCCCCAAACTTTGGATATTCTATTAGGAAAAAAACTAAAAGCCTGAATATAAGACTACCCTATAGGAAAAAAGTTAAACTTGTATATATTCACATGTAAATTGCTTTTTTAATAAAAAATTATGATATAAAAAAATGTATTTCTAGTTTTTATTTCTTTTTATGTGCCAATGCTGCCTTTCTCTTTCCCTTGCCCCCATTTTTCTCTCTCTCCCCCCTCCCCTTGCCTGTCTCTTAACCCCCTCACTCCCCTTGTCTCTGTCTCTTAACCCCTTCCCTCCCCTTGTCTCTGTCTCTTAACCCCTTCCCTCCCCTTGTCTCTGTCTCTTAACCCCTTCCCTCCCCTTGTCTGTCTCTTAACCCCTTCCCTCCCCTTGTCTCTGTCTCTTAACCCCTTCCCTCCCCTTGTCTGTCTCTTAACCCCTTCCCTACCCTTGTCTCTGTCTCTTAACCCCTTCCCTCCCCTTGTCTCTGTCTCTTAACCCCCTCCCTCCCCTTGACTCTGTCTCTGCCCCCCTCCCTCCCTCCCCCTGTCTCTCTGTCCCCCTCCCCCTGTCTCTCTGCCCCCCTCCCTCCCCCTGTCTCTCTGCCCCCCCTCCCTCCCTTCCCCTTACCTTGATCCTCCCTGGTGCCTAGTGGGGCAGCAGAGGATGTCTGCGCAATGAGCGCAGACCTCCCCTGCTGCCGCCCGGCACGCTCGCCGGGACTTCTGTGACGAAAGCGGAAGTATCCGGCTTCTTCACAGAAGCCCCGGCGGTCGTGCCGGGCGGAAGCAGGGGAGTCTGCGCTCGTTGCGCAGACATCCCCTGCTGCTAGAGAGGGGGATCCAGGTCCCCTGCAGCTCTGCTGGGGACCTGTATCCATGTCTTATAATCTGACCTCAATTTGAGGTCAGATTATAAGAGACCTCGATTATAAGACGAGGGGGATTTTTCAGAGCATTTGCTCTGAAAAAAACCTCGTCTTATAATCGAGCAAATACGGTATCTTCTCCCCTTCTTTCTTTTTTTTCATAGGGAATCTATTTCAGTATTCTGGTATGTGCCCAAATGGTCATATAGATGCTTTATTTTTTGCTTATTATTTTTAGATGCTTTGTTTAAGTTAATATGCCAAGGAAGCTTTCTGAAATTGCACTTTATTAAATAATCAAACCTTCACATCATCTAAAATATATGGCCTTGTTTCTGTAAGGGCAGTACAGCACATGATATTTAATATTTAATGTAACATTGTACAGTTTTAGGTCTATATTTATTATACCTGTTTGTTGTTATCTATAATATAGGACATCCTTGTGTCAGTTAAGTAATTCCAGGTTTAAGCTTCTAACATCAGGTATACCCAAGGTTAAACTTCCTTATTGTTTTAAATCGTTAAAATGTGACACAGATTAGTGGCCCTTTAATAATGCAGTTTATGAGGTATGAGACACCTATGATTAAGCGTCAGGTGTTAGCATGTTTTTCATAATTCTGCCCCCGCTAGTGCCAATGTGTTCTTAATATTTTTGAACAAAGAGTTTTCTTCTATCGCTGGCTGGTGTGGAGAGAGTCCTTAGAATTCCGTGGAGCTTTGTATCAGTAGTGATAATACAATCGTAAGGACCAACTGGATAGCAGGAAGTCCTGCAATGCCACAGTGTAACTGAAGAGTGGATAGTCATACAATACCACTGTCAAACTTGAGAGTGGGTGGCAATACAATGCCACAGTCTACCTGAAGAGTGGATAGTCATACAATACCACTGTCAAACTTGAGAGTGGGTGGAAATACAATGCCACAGTCTACCTGAAGAGTGGATAGTCAACCAATGCCATTGTCAAACTGGATAACAGGTAGTCATACAATGTCTCAGTCTAACTGAAGAGTGGATAGTCATACAATACCACTGTCAAACTGGAGAGTGGGGAGCAATACAATGCCACAGTCTACCTGAAGAGTGGATAATCATACAAAATCATTGTCAAACTGGATAGCAGGTAGTCATGCAATGCCACAGTCTAACTGAAGAGTGGATAGTCAACCAATGCCATTGTCAAACTGGATAACAGGTAGTCATACAATGTCTCAGTCTAACTGAAGAGTGGATAGTCATACAATACCATTGTCAAACTGGAGAGTGGGTAGCAATACAATGCCCAGGTCCAACTGAAGAGCGGGTAGTCATGTAATGCAAAGGTCCAACTGGAGAGTGGGTAGTCATTCAATGTTAAGGCCTAACTGAAGAACGAGTGGTCATACAATGTCAGGGCAATGAATACATTTACCATATTTGCTCGTAGATGAGGGATTTTTCAGAGCAAATGCGTTGCTTTATATTCAAGGTTTGCCTTGTAATCAGACCTCAACGGAAGGATGAAAATTCTTCACAGAGCTGCAGGCGGCTAGGTCCTCCTCGAGTGAAGCCAGGTGATTTGCTATGCTCAGCATAAGGCTTTTTAAGACCCAGATTTTTTGTGGAGGGGGGCAGCTTATAATAAGGGTCACCCTACATTTGAGCAAATACAGTACCTTGATTGTAGCACTGACTGCAGGGTCTTTCAGGAGGTGGGAAATGGACTTTCACCTGTAAATATCTGAGTCCATTGTGTAGGCTATCAAGTAAACAAATAACTACCCTGATGTGTAGAATTTGAGCCATAAGGTTAATATTATTATTTCCCCACATGCAACTCTTCATATAGCTACAAGGGGGAGATCTTCAGTGGAGTGAAAACAGAAGATGCAGTAGATTATTACTGTAAGCAATGAATGAGTTTGATTGCAGTACTAAGGGCAGTAGGACAGTGACTCCTACTGGCTCTATTAAGAATTGTAAGGAATACCATAAAAATAAATATCTATATGCCTATAATGTGTGGTTTATTTGGTTTTAAAGATTGTATATGACTTTCAAGGATTGGGTAACTAGTGTTCTCAGGAATATTTTTTTTTACCTCTCAATTCAGTAACACTTGGCAGAAGGACTCTTAACTTGCCTCAGAGAAGCACCTTTGCCACGTCAGAATTTTTTTTTTATATATATATATATAAATGTTATTATGAAAGACAACATGTAACATACATATTTTAAAAATGTGCACTGTGCAAAAAAGCTGATGCGAATATTCTCATATAAAACATATCTTGCGGAGACATAAAAAAAAAACATCAGCCGACATCAACAAACAGTTCAACAAATATGTGTTCATGACCAGAGAGTATCGCAAAGCAGAGAAACAATTAACATACTATATATCCATACCACACCTCCCACGCGGTTTCACTAATTCTATTATTAGTTGTTTTTTTTTCCATAGTCAATTGGAAATCAATTTGTGTTTTCAGTTTTGTCCAAACTGGAATCTCTTGTAATTTCTATAATCTTGAATAACAAGCTTGGCTGCTAGTAGGACGTGTGTGACCGCTTTGTTTGCGATGGTTTGGCACATCCCAGATGTAATAATGCGGTGGTCATAGATTTATCAATAGTTGTTGAGACTATATCTTTCAATAAAGAAAACACCCATATTCCATAAATTTGCCAAACCACTACAGTTCCACCAAATACGTCTCATTGTACCAATCTCAGCGGTACATCTCCAGCACTGTCGGGACACACCTGGGTACATAATAGATATTCTATAAGGGACCAGATACCATCTCTGAAGGATTTTATATTGTAATTCTATCAGATTTAAACAATGAACTGTTTTCTTAATTTTTGGGATGATCTGCAACCAGGCTGTCCCTCTCCCACCCTGCAAGAGATTTTTTCACTTATAAATTGTATTCTAGAACCTGGCAGAGTACTATTTATACTCCTGTATTCTTTAATCGGAATAAAGTTCTTAATTCTCAGATATCCAAAAATTTAACGGGATATAACAGTAGTTGCTGGAAGGGTTTTATCTTGTCATCTGATGTTATATCTTCTATCCTATTTATATCACTTTTTATCTAGTTACGGATGTCTAGATCTTTTATGCAATACATCCGAAGCTTTATAGGGTTTTCTGGGTATATGCCATCGTGAATATCTACTGATTTCCTGTAACTGTCCCGGAATTTTAATAATTGGTGTGTAATAAAATGTTTACCCTTTGGGTGGTTTTCACCAGCCAATGGTAGCCACGACATGACTTCAAGATCAGGCACACCTAACATATACCTCTCTATTATCTTCCATGGTCCTTGATCCTTATCTGCTTCTACCTATAACAGGGTCAAACAGGAGATTGAATAGTCACCCAATAACAGAGTCAAACAGGAGATCAGATAGTTAGCCAATAACAGAGTCAAACAGGAGATTGGATAGTCAGCCAGTAACAGGATCAAACAGGAGATTGGATAGTCACCCAATAACAGAGTCAAACAGGAGATTGGATAGTCAGCCAGTAACAGGGTCAAACAGGAGATTGGATAGTCAGCCAGTAACAGGGTCAAACAAGTGATTGGGTAGTCAGCATAACCATTTGGCTGGGCTACATTTTGAAATTATTATTATTTATTTATTTATTTTGTTATCTCAGGATGGCTTTGGCTATTTTTATAATAGCCAGAGTCCTCCCGACAAAAGTCTCTATCCTGCCCATAGATGTTCTTGGGGACGATAGAGGCTACCACTTTGGTGTAGTTCATTTATGTAATGCTTTGGCTGGTTTCGGTCTCGGAAGGTACCAGCATGGAATTGGCTATGTCCGAATTTGGGACATATTCGGAGTGACATCGAGGCATGTTTGGTAGCTCCCAATTCGGTTCACAATGTGTCCCTGATGTGCCCTGAATCAGTTCAGTCATTGAAAGCATCGTTTCGGGGCTGAACGGGCACATAGTGAGTGAATCCTTTCATATGAGAAAAGTGCAGAAAAGTTTATATGGTGTACGGTAACAATTAGTGTTGAGCGAACCCAAACTGCACTGTTCGGGTTCGTACCGAACATTACGGTTTTTGGACCCCGAACACAGACATTTCACTGTATGTTCGGGTTGGAGTTCGGGGTTCGGCGATTTCATGGCACGTTTTGAAAGGCTGCAGGGCAGCCAATCAGAAAGCCCATAGCATTACATACATATACATTGTATGTAATGTTATGGGCTTTCTATAAACCGAAAGAGATTCGGTTTATAGACTTTCGTTTTATAGAATGCATGTAATGCCATTGGCTTTCTATAAACCGAAAGTCTATAAACCAAATCTCTTTCGGTTTATAGACTTTCGGTTTATGGAATACATGTAATGCTATTGGTATTCTATAAACCGAAAGTCTATAAACCGAAAGAGATTCGGTTTATAGAAAGCCAATAGCATTACATGTATTCCATAAACCGAAAGTCTATAAACCGAATGTCTATGCTATTTTATGGCTCAGCTGTATTTGTAATTTGTATGTATTTTATGTTATTTTAAGTTATTTCCCTATTCACATTTGCTTGCAGGGCACTTGCCCTACTCTGGGAAGTGCCCTGACCAGTCTACTATGGTTCTGGCCCGTGAGCCAGAAATTATTGACAACCCCTGCTTTAGAATTTGTTACAGATGGAGTTCACCGTTTAACATGCTGAAGTGTTTGTCTGAACACTGAGAAAGACTTCTTTGTCCTGTAATTAGCGTCAGCTAGTTAAGAAAGACATATTTTGCAGGTGCAGCACTTAGTCTTCATGTAAATGATTTTATGGAGAAAGAATTGAATAGTAAGGCCAGAGATTCCATTAGTTCCAACAAGATGGACAAGGAGAAGCTGACAAAGGACATTGGAGTCTATTCACTAAAAAGGTGAATTGATGTGAGATGAACATTCTATCTCACCAACATAACTATGGACAAACCTGGCGAGTTCCTCCTTCTAAGAAAAACTGAGTTAGTCCAATATAATGCATTTCTAAGAAAGTGACTTTTTACATGTTTACCACAGTGTCAGGGTGTCCTCCTGCATTTAAATGTCCTAATTTTTGTGTTTATGTACCTCCTTCCTCCTCTAGAGGCCTTCCTAGCCTTTGGCATTGGAGTTTGATGCCTGACTTCTGAGAGATGCTTTATCTGTTCCTGATCCTCTGCTAAAGCTCATTTTGAATTTCTACCGTGTCCAGGAATTGTGAAACTGAACCTGGAAGGCTCAACCGGCCAGGGGATTTTTTTCAGCATCTCCTGAGACCCTTTGGTTACAGCAATATTATTTCAGCTAAGTTGGACCTATAAAGAAGTAGAATAATATAATCCTCCCGTGATTCAGTACCCCTTTTAATACACCAAAATATATTTTTGGCCTTTGCAGCTGCCAGCTGACACTGTTCACTACTGCTAAGTCTATTATCTACAACTACTCCAAAATGTTTTTCATTTTTAGATTTCCCAAAGGAAAAACAATTTAAACTTTGTATTGCATTCTTATTATTGTACCCAAAATGCATAATTTTACACTTGTCTACACTGAATCGCATTTGCTATTTATCTGCCCAATTACTCAATTTTGTATCATCAACAAATACTGAGACATGGTTCCCTATGCCCTCTGGGAGATCATTAATAAACAGATTAAAAAGAGGAGGACCCAGGACAGAACCCTTAGGTACTCCACTTATCACATCTGTCCAATTTGAGAACTTCCCATTTACCACCACCCTTTGCATTCTATCTTTCATACAATTGCCAATCTACACAGAAACAATGTGTAACCTTTTGTGTGGTACTGTATCAAATGCCTTAGCAAAGTCTTAATATATCACATCCACTGCAGCACCCATATCTATATTTCTACTCACCTCTTCATAGACTATAATTAAGTTAGTTTTACAAGATGTGTCAGTCACCAATATTGCCAAATAACCATGTTACTCCTGCTAATGAGATTCCTTTCAATATGAATTCTTGAATATATTCCCTTAGCAACCCTTGAAACAGTTTCCCCACCACAGATGTCAAGCTTACAGGTCTGTAATTGCCCGGCTGGGATTTTGATCCCTTTTTAAATATAGGCACCACGTCAGCTTTATGCCAATATGAGGGCACCATGCCTGAAATAAAAGAATTCCTGAAAATCAAACTGTGAATGTGAATGATAACATTAACAGTTAGATGACAGTGGAGGAGGTGAGAAAGTGAATCTGAATGTGAAAAAATGCTCATCCCAACATTTAGGAACTATATCACTGTAGGAGAAGGGAGCAGCCATACAGTGATACACAAGATGTTGCCACCGTAGTAAAAGAACATGCTGAAGATTTAGACAAGGATTTTTATCCTTAAATATTATGGGAAGCGTTTTATATGTCAATGTTTTTATTTATTTAAATCAGTCTTTTAATACCCTGTCTATTGCTTTAGACAGGGCTAAACAGCAGCCAATCAAGGTATGAGACACCTATGATTAAGCGTCAGGTGTTAGCATGTTTTTCATAATTCTGCCCCCGCTAGTGCCAATGTGTTCTTAATATTTTTGAACAAAGAGTTTTCTCCTATCGCTGGCTGGTGTGGAGAGAGTCCTTAGTATTCCGTGGAGCTTTGTATCAGTAGTGATAATACAATCGTAAGGACCAACTGGATAGCAGGAAGTCCTGCAATGCCACAGTGTAACTGAAGAGTGGATAGTCATACAATACCACTGTCAAACTTGAGAGTGGGTGGCAATACAATGCCACAGTCTACCTGAAGAGTGGATAGTCATACAATACCACTGTCAAACTTGAGAGTGGGTGGCAATACAATGCCACAGTCTACCTGAAGAGTGGATAGTCAACCAATGCCATTGTCAAACTGGATAACAGGTAGTCATACAATGTCTCAGTCTAACTGAAGAGTGGATAGTCATACAATACCATTGTCAAACTGGAGAGTGGGTAGCAATACAATGCCACAGTCTACCTGAAGAGTGGATAGTCAACCAATGCCATTGTCAAACTGGATAACAGGTAGTCATACAATGTCTCAGTCTAACTGAAGAGTGGATAGTCATACAATACCATTGTCAAACTGAAGAGTGGGTAGCAATACAATGCCCAGGTCCAACTGAAGAGCGGGTAGTCATGTAATGCAAAGGTCCAACTGGAGAGTGGGTAGTCATTCAATGTTAAGGCCTAACTGAAGAACGAGTGTTCATACAATGTCAGGGTAATGAATACATTTACCATATTTGCTCGAAGATGAGGGATTTTTCAGAGCAAATGCGTTGCTTTATATTCAAGGTTTGCCTTGTAATCAGACCTCAATGGAAGGATGAAAATTCTTCACAGAGCTGCAGGCGGCTAGGTCCTCCTCGAGTGAAGCCAGATGATTTGCTATGCTCAGCATAAAGACATCCTTCCATGCTGCCCAAAGCAATCAAAGGCTTTTTAAAACCCAGATTTTTGATTATTTTTTTTGGGGGGGGGGGGGCAGCTTATAATAAGGGTCACCCTACATTCGAGAAAATACAGTACCTTGATTGTAGCACTGACTGCAGGGTCTTTCAGGAGGAGGGAAATGACTTTCACCTCTAAATACCTGAGTCCATTGTGTAGGCTAACAAGTAAACCAATAACTACCCTGATGTGTAGAATTTGAGCCATAAGGTCATTATTATTATTTCCCCACATGAAACTCTTCATATAGCTACAAGGGGGAGATCAGTTACAGTTTAACAATCAGTGGAGTCAAAACAGAAGATGCAGTAGATTATTACTGTAAGCAATGAATGAGTTTGATTGAAGTACTAAGGGCAGTAGGACAGTTACTCCTACTGGCTCTATTAAGATTTCTAAGGAATACCATAAAAATAAATATCTATATGCCTATAATGTGTGGTTTATTTGGTTTTAAAGATTGTATATGACTTTCAAGGATTGGGTAACTAGTGTTTTCAGGAATATTTTTTTTTACCTCTCAATTCAGTAACACTTGGCAGAAGGACTCTTAACTTGCCTCAGAGAAGCACCTTTGCCACGTCAGAATTTTTTTTTATATATATATATATAAATGTTATTATGAAAGACAACATGTAACATACATATTTTAAAAATGTGCACTGTGCAAAAAAGCTGATCAGAATATTCTCATATAAAACATATCTTGCGGAGACATAAAAAAAAAACATCAGCCGACATCAACAAACAGTTCAACAAATATGTGTTCATGACCAGAGAGTATCGCAAAGCAGAGAAACAATTAACATACTATATATCCATACCACACCTCCCACGCGGTTTCACTAATTCTAGCATTAGTTTTTTTTTTCCATAGTCAATTGGAAATCAATTTGTGTTTTAAGTTTTGTCCAAACTGGAATCTCTTGTAATTTCTATAATCTTGCTATAACAAGCTTGGCTGCTAGTAGGACGTGTGTGATAATACACCGCTTTGTTTGCGATGGTTTGGCACATCCCAGATGTAATAATGCGGTGGTCATAGATTTATCAATAGTTGTTGAGACTATATCTTTCAATAAAGAAAACACCCATATTCCATAAATTTGCCAAACCACTACAGTTCCACCAAATACGTCTCATTGTACCAATCTCAGCGGTACATCTCCAGCACTGTCGGGACACACCTGGGTACATAATAGATATTCTATAAGGGACCAGATACCATCTTTGAAGGATTTTATATTGTAATTCTATCAGATTTAAACAGTGAACTGTTTTCTTAATTTTTGGGATGATCTGCAACCAGGCTGTCCCTCTCCCACCCTGCAAGAGATTTTTTCACTTATAAATTGTATTCTAGAACCTGGCAGAGTACTATTTATACTCCTGTATTCTTTAATCGGAATAAAGTTCTTAATTCTAAGATATCCAAAAATATAACGGGATATAACAGTAGCTGCTGGAAGGGTTTTATCTTGTCATCTGATGTTATATCTTCTATCCTATTTATATCACTTTTTATCTAGTTACGGATGTCTAGATCTTTTATGCAATACATCCAAAGCTTTATAGGGTTTTCTGGGTATATGCCATCGTGAATATCTACTGATTCCTGTAACTATCCCGGAATATTAATAATTGGTGTGTAATAAAATGTTTACCCTTTGGGTGGTTTTCACCAGCCAATGGTAGCCACGACATGACTTCAAGATCAGGCACACCTAACATATACCTCTCTATTATCTTCCATGGTCCTTGATCCTTATCTGCTTCTACCCATAACAGGGTCAAACAGGAGATTGGATAGTCACCCAATAACAGAGTCAAACAGGAGATCAGATAGTTAGCCAATAACAGAGTCAAACAGGAGATTGGATAGTCCGCCAGTAACAGGATCAAACAGGAGATTGGATAGTCACCCAATAACAGAGTCAAACAGGAGATTGGATAGTCAGCCAGTAACAGGGTCAAACAAGTGATTGGGTAGTCAGCATAACCATTTGGCTGGGCTACATTTTGAAATTATTATTATTTATTTATTTATTTTGTTATCTCAGAATGGCTTTGGCTATTTTTATAATAGCCAGAGTCCTCCCGACAAAAGTCTCTATCCTGCCCATAGATGTTCTTGGGGACGATAGAGGCTACCACTTTGGTGTAGTTCATTTATGTAATGCTTTGGCTGGTTTCGGTCTCGGAAGGTACCAGCATGGAATTGGCTATGTCCGAATTTGGGACATATTCGGAGTGACATCGAGGCATGTTTGGTAGCTCCTAATTCGGTTCACAATGTGTCCCTGATGTGCCCTGAATCAGTTCAGTCATTGAAAGCATCGTTTCGGGGCTGAACGGGCACATAGTGAGTGAACCCTTTCATATGAGAAAAGTGCAGAAAAGTTTATATGGTGTACTGTAACAATTAGTGTTGAGCGAACCCAAACTGCACTGTTCGGGTTCGTACCGAACATTACGGTTTTTGGACCCCGAACACAGACATTTCACTGTATGTTCGGGTTGGAGTTCGGGGTTCGGCGATTTCGAATTTGTTACAGATGGAGTTCACCGTTTAACATGTTGAAGTGTTTGTCTGAACACTGAGAAAGACTTCTTTGTCCTGTAATTAGCGTCAGCTAGTTAAGAAAGACATCTTTTGCAGGTGCAGCACTTAGTCTTCATGTAAATGATTTTATGGAGAAAGAATTGAATAGTAAGGCCAGAGATTCCATTAGTTCCAACAAGATGGACAAGGAGAAGCTGACAAAGGACATTGGAGTCTATTCACTAAAAAGGTGAATTGATGTGAGATGAACATTCTATCTCATCAACATAACTATGGACAAACCTGGTGAGTTCCTCCTTCTAAGAAAAACTCAGTTAGTCCAATATAATGCATTTCTAAGAAAGGGACTTTTTACATGTTTACCTCAGTGTCAGGGTGTCCTCCTGCATTTAAATGTCCTAATTTTTGTGTTTATGTACCTCCTTCCTCCTCTAGAGGCCTTCCTAGCCTTTTGCATTGGAGTTTGATGCCTGACTTCTGAGAGATGCTTTATCTGTACCTGATCCTCTGCTAAAGCTCATTTTGAATTTCTACCGTGTCCAGGAATTGTGAAACTGAACCTGGAAGGCTCAACCGGCCAGGGGATTTTTTTCAGCATCTCCTGAGACCCTTTGGTTACAGCAATATTATTTCAGCTAAGTTGCTCCCTTAAAAGGCCCACTTTGCTTTAGTCACCCTCTCTAGGGTGTTCCTGCTTCAGTCACCCTTTCTAGGGTGTTCCTGCATCTTTCCCCCTCTCTAGGGCATTCCTGCTTCAGTCAGCCTCTTTAGTGTATTTCTATTTCAGTCACCCTCTCTAGGATGTCCCTACTTAGCCTCACCTTTACCTAAGGCCTTACCCCTTCTGAAACTCTCTCTATCCCTACCTCTGCTTTCTTTTACAGTCCCTGCTAAAGCTCTTTGTATTAACTGCAGTTCCTACTAAAACCCTTTTCCTATTCTGCAGTCCCTTGCTAAAGTCCCTTTTTGTCTCTGCTTCAGCCCTTCTTCCAATCCTTATCTCTGTTCTCACCCTGCACAATGAATAACAACATACAACCAGACATCTCCTCTATCCCTGCACTGACACTCCTACCTGACCTGGTAAAGGCCCTCGATTGCCAGCTGAGCTCTTCTTGAAAGAGAAGATCACAAAGTTCGGCCCAGAAAAAGTTACAGTCAGTGAGAACAAAATTTGTTCTAACCTTGTGCATTAGAATAACATTGCTGGTTTTCCTCTCTCTTTAATACCCTCTCCAGATGTTGTGGACTACATTTCCCTTGATGCTTTGTCAGCATTACGGCTGTAATAGCATTACAGGAGATGTAGTCTGCAACATCTGGAGTGCTGTAGGTTGCCTACACCTGTCCTAGTTAGTGGAAACGTATAGATTGAAGGAAAGATGTAACAGGGGGGATATGATAGAAACATTTAAATATATAAAGAGAATCAACACTGTAAAGAAAGACAGTATATTTAAAAAAACTACCACAACTAGAGGACATTGTCTAAAATTAGAGGGGCAACGATTTAAAAGTAACATCAGGAAGTATTGCTTTACTGAGAGGGTAGTGAATGTATGGAATAGCCTTCCAGCAGAAGTGGTAGAGGTAAACACCGTGAAAGAGTTTAAGCATGTGTGGGATAGATCAGGGCTATCCTAGATATAAGATAGGGAACTGGGGACTAATAAAAGTATTTAGAAAATTGGGCAGACTAGATGGACCGAATGGTTCTTATCTCCCGACACATTCTATGTTTCTATGAATCCCTATATAAAAGTTTGAGAAATTGTATTGTAAAAATTATTTGTGCGCATTATCACTATTCTTGTTTGTTGTATGAAAATAAAAAATGAAATAATTACCTTCTTGCAAAAATCCCCACTCACATCACAGTATTTGTAGTGTTTTTCCCATTTCTCAGTCTGCTTTTATAAACATGCAATAGTCTTCACAGAGGAGAAAGGTTAATCCTTAGCTGTACCAGGTTCAGTGAGACACACTGGTCAAGAGCTGTGCAGTGACCTCTCATATGTTCTGCCACACATTGTTTGAATTTAGATAATAACAAAGATACCAAGGGTTTTACTATCAGAATTTGATTACTTGTGCTCTAAGCATAATAAATCTTACATTAACTCATCTTACTTTCCATTCCATGCAGACATATTCACATACTTTCTATCCTTTAACAGTAATCGTCCTCCAGTGAGTGATCAGTGAGACCGAAACCACACACTTTGCATCTCCCCTGTATTTCCATATGTCAGTATGTCAGCTGTCAGTGTATATAAGTTTCCTTGTACAGGAGAAATCTTATAGTCTGTATGTGCCAATTCCCAGCCATAAAGATGCTCACTCTCAGTTATCTGCTGTGTGCGCTTCTCATTTATATTCAGGGTAACTATTTACTCTCATTAGATGCTTTACATAGACCGTGTCGGCAGATAAGAACCATTCGGTCCATCTAGCCTGCCCAATTTCTAAATACTTTTATTAGTCCCCAGCTGCCTATGGTTAAATGGTTTATTTAAACAAACAGGATAAACAGCAGCAACAGGGAGATGTGAAAGGGTTAACTTGATAAACCTGAAAACTGTAATGTTTTCAAACTAAATTACTCTTCATTATGTATATTATTATTATTATTATTATTATTGTTTTATGTGTCATTGGATCGATCATTGTTAATCATTATTTCTCTTCCAATCCTCAGGATCCTGTGGACAGATCGTATTGACTCAGACTCCAAAATCTGTCACTGTGTCACCAGGAGACTCTGTCACTATGAGATGTCAATCCAGTGGCAGTATAACTGGCAGCTATAACTATCTGAACTGGTACCAACAGAAACCAGGACAAACCCCAACGCTGATTATCTATTGGGCAAGCTACAGACACACTGGGACCCCAGACCGGTTCAGTGGCAGTGGATCTGGAACCAGTTACACTTTAACAATCAGTGGGGTGAAAGCAGAAGATGCTGGAGATTATTACTGTCAGCAGGGTTACAGCTTCCCTCTCACACAGTGATACAGAGCCGGACAAAAACCTTCCTCTTTTATCTCTACTAGTATTGTGCACAGTGGAAGCTGCTGATACCTTATTATTTGTTACATGATATGGTCCTGTGAAGTGCAGTTCCTCCTTCTAGAGAGTGTGATAATGTGACTGCTGATCACTATAATGATATACAATACATTAACTGTCCTTTAATGGCCTATCTGATGTACAGCGGAGCCTGTGCCCAAAGCATCATTCATCTGATATATCAAAATTACAAAGACCTGAGAGAAAACATTTTGTGAAGCTGCTGCCTCACTGATGCAGCCTGGTGATCGTCGGTCGCTCCTAGTGGTGTGTCTGGGTGTCTATCACGTGAGATGGGACTGGGAGGGAGGAAAGTATGTGTGAATGGGAATGTGCATGTGACTGTGTATGTGAACGCTAATATGAACAGCTAGATGACAGTGTAGCAGGTGAGAAAGTGAATATGAATGTGAACAAATGCTCATATCATCATATAGGAAGTATGTCATTGCAGGTGAAGGGAGCAGCCAAACAGTGAGACAGACACAAGATGTTGGCACTGTAGTATAAGAAAATGCTGTTGATTTCCATGTAAGTTGTTTGTTTCAGCATATTAGACCAGGATAAAAGTTAAATATTACTGGAAGCATTTTATTTTATTTTTTAATTCTTTTTTTTTTTAACATCAGGAGCCCATTCACGACCTCCTATCCGTCCTTTAATGATGGTATTCAAGGCTGCTGTCCTTTGTGTGGTCGCTGGGATCCCTCGGGACATCTCAAGGATGAACCAACAACTCACCATGATGGTGAGCAATCAGGATCTGCACAGTGCCCAGCACTATAACTTGAAGCCAGTCTATTATCTTGATCAAGTAACAGGGGATACAATTTACACTAAAAACATTGTTTTTGATATATTCAGAAAACTGTGAAAATTCCTCATCTGAACCTTGCAAAATAATCAAACTATCGTCTATATATCTCTGTTATAGAACCAGAATTGTCACCCAGCTATGCCCACTCCACATGTACTGCAACATGTAGCTGAGGTGAATTTAATTTGCACGATGGTCCCTATCTGCTGCAAATCATTTTTTTTTTTATAAAATAGCTATGGTGAAGGATAAAACATAGAGGTGGTGGATCCAAAAGTCCTCTCCCTGAATGAGCCTCCAGGTACATTCCCATCATTGATCACAGTATGGAAATTCAGGCTATTTCTCGGAAATTAAATAGAGAATGGTCTTTAAACCGCTACTTTAACAATTTTTGTTAGATGCTATGTATTTTATTTCACAATTTTTTTTTGTTTTCTGGTGTTTTTTATTTACAGTTATGAGGGACTGCCATGGGCACCAAGTTCGCACTGATCTCTACACGAACAATTAGGAAGAAGACCATCTGTAATGATCATTTCAGCACGGGTCTGGAGCTCTGGCAGAGCTACATTGGCAATGTCTTGATCATTGAGGATCGTGATGTTCACTTTTTCAATTTATTTGTCATTTACTTGAATCACAATGAATATAATTTATTACTTGCTCCTGAAATACATTTTCACACAATTCACTTTCTTGATCTTACTCTTTCTCATCACGGTTCACATATAGTTTTAAAAGTTTATTTCAAACCTCCTGATGGCAACGGGTTCATAGGCCGGTCCTGCTGCCACCACCCTAGGTTAGAGGGCATCCCTAGAAGTCAATTTATTTATTTGCTGGAGTTCCAAAAACAGGCCCTTGCAGTCAAAAAAAAATTACTTGCTTTGACGACATGAAATTGAACTCCATCATAGAGAAATTGATATTTACAGATAGAAGTAAATTGGTAGGTTAAACTTAACATGGGAAAATGGGAGATATAGATATAAAAAAAAACAATTTAGGTTTGTCAGTCATTACACAAACCAGTTCTCATGCATTTAAGATTGGTATATATTACTACAGGATGAGATTCTCAAAGCAGTAATACCTAACAAGCCCCAAATTATTGACAGAAAGACTAGAAATATGAAAAACATTCTGGCACCCAGTATGATTATAGAGAAAAAGAAGTCTGGGACCATTAATATATCTGACTCCTTAACAACAATATCCTATCTATGTAAAGACTTGAGTTTGTGATTATTCTCCATTTAAATTAAAATTGTTTATTTTTATCCAGTTTGCCTATACCATTTGTCGGTACCATTTTCTAAAACAAAAATATTTTATCTCTCATGGGAATGAGTTTGAATTGAATTAATTTTGCCGTAGTGGATTTTGCCATAGCTTTTGCAGAACGAAGTGAGGATCCCTTTAGTCACTGTCTTCAGCTTTTGGGAATTTTTTTGGGGTATATTTTTTCTTTTTATGAGAAAAGGGGGGGTGAGAGCACAAACTCACCGAGAAAGGACAGCACTACAATATCCAGTCCTATAGGATGGTACCTACTCGGGAGGGCATCTCCGTTGTTTGCTTGCCTACACCATTACAGAGGAAACTACTACATTTGTATATCAAACTAATCCCACCCATAAGGGCAGTCCAGACCCAAAATGCATATGCAAAATGTATAGCCACAAGGGGGAACTAAAATACATGTAGACACACAAAGTGCCTCTCTTATTTCCAGCTGATATTTATGCTTTCCCTGACATTCCCCATCCACCCCAGGCTGATGTCTTTTCAGGCTTAGGAATCTGCACATCCAGCCAGGGCCAGCCTTAGGGGTGTTAGACCTGTGCGAACGCACAGTGAGCAAAAGCCCAGGAGGCGCCCTGAAAAAAAAAAAAGACAAAAAAGTTTGCCTGTAGAGGCACTGGATGGGGGGATCAAAAGATACTCTGCTCAGCCCTCTGCTCGGCAGCACTTCTGGATCCGGAGAGGCGGAAGAGCTCCCCATGCTTAGTGATGATGCAGGGTCTCGGAAATGGGGGGAAGAGAGAACAGAGGAAGGGGTGGAGAGAACAGAGAAGGGGGGGAGAGGAGAGAATGGAAGGAAGAGAGAGAGAACAGATATGGGGAGGAGAGGGAGAGAGAACAGATATGGGAAAGAAGGGGAAGAGAGAACCGATATGGTGAGGAGGTGGGAGAGAGATAACAGATATGGGGAGGAGGAGAAAGAGAGCGAACAGATATGGGGAGGATAGGGAGAGAGAGAAAAGATATGGGGGAGTTGGAGAGAGACAGATATGGCAAGGAAGAGTAAAGGAACAAACGTGGGAAAGGAGAGGCACATACATGGAGGGAGAGGAAAGAGACAGGCATGAGGGGGGGACGCCATGGGTTTGGCTGCTGCATTCTGCACAATGTTTTGCGGGCAAACCAGCAAGCAGCCTGCCGATATCTTCACACTGGGACTGAGAAGAGTGGCAGTAAATGGGTATATCCTCCAATGTGGAGACTTAACATGCCATTTCACCTGATCCCAATCTAATGTTCCTCCTACTCAGAAAGCAGTAGACTCTGTACTGCCTCCCTAATCACACAAGGTTAGAGCAGTATTTGCCCTCTGTCTGTATTTCTGTATTGTGTGACTCAAACTGTAAGCAGGGACGTACTTTGCTGTGAGAGGTGGAACAGGTTAGATGACGTGTGATCACATGATCCCTGAAGTATAAGGAGCCAAGATAAGCCAATAAATAGGCGACCCTGTTATAGAGTCCAACAGGGAAGGGTAGGACAGAGCAATAGTAAGGCAAGCTGGGTAGTAACATAAGCCAAGGTGAACATACAATGACAGGGTCTAACTGAAGAGTGAGTGGTCATAAAATTCCAGGGTGTAACTGAAGAGCGCTGTGGTCATACAATGCCAGGGTATAACTGAAGATTGAGTAATCATACAATGCCTGGGTCAAACTGAAGAGTGGGTGGTCATACCATGTCAGGGGCCAATTAAAGAGTGGCCACTCATACAATGGTAGAGACTAACTGAAGAGCGTGTAGTCATACAATACCAGGGTCTAACTGAAGAGCGGGTGGTCATACAATGCCAGGGTCTAACTGGAGAGTGAGTGCTCGTACAATTCCAGGGTCTAACTGAAGAGCGCGTGGTCATACAATGCCGGGGTCCAACTGAAGAGTGGTGTGGTCATACAATGCCAGGGTCTAACTGAAGAGTGAGTAATCATACAATTCCTGGCTCAAACTGAAGAGTGGCCACTTATACAACGGCAGAGACTAACTGAAGAGCGTGTAGTCATATAATG
The DNA here is from genome assembly GCA_036172795.1 of Pelodytes ibericus. Classification (NCBI taxonomy): domain Eukaryota; kingdom Metazoa; phylum Chordata; class Amphibia; order Anura; family Pelodytidae; genus Pelodytes; species Pelodytes ibericus. Next base: position 178,728,396 of record CM069863.1, on the reverse strand, counting down.
CCACGGTCTAACTGAAGAGTGGGTGGTCACACAATGCCAGGGTCTAACTGAAAAGCGGGTGGTCATACAATGCCAGGCTCTAACTGAAGAGTGAGTGGTCATACAATGCCAAGGTCTAACTGAAGAGCGAGTGAAAGAGCATTGCAGGGATTTGAGAATGGGAGAATATTTCCAACTCTGCCACTTTGGCCTTAAGTTTGTAATTCCCATCTCAATTCCCTGCATGTCTCTCTTTCATGAGTAAAGTCCATAATATAATGCAATAACTTACCCTCTACTGCTCACACACACTCTGCCACTCACACACACTTACACTCTACCCCTCACATACACTCTGCCGCTCACATACACACACTCTGCTGCTCACACACACACACTCTGCAACTCACACACACTCTACCATTCACACACACATACTCTGCAGCTCACATACACACTCTGCCACTCACGCACACTCTCTGCCACTCTCACATTCTTACACTCTCTGCCACTCACACATACTTACACTCTCTGACGCTCACACACACTGCCACTCACACACACACACACACACACACTAACAATCTGCCACTCACACACACACTCTGCCGCTCACACACACACACACTCTGATGCTCACACACACATACTCTGCCACTCACACACACATACTCTGCCACTCACACACACACTCTCTGCCACTCACGCATACTTGCACTCTCTGCCGCTCACACACACTGCCACTCACACACACTGCCTCTTACACTTACACTCTGCCACTCACACACACTTACACTTTGCTACTCACATACACACTCTACCACTCACACAAACACTTTCACTCTCTGCTGCTCACACATACACTTACATTCTCTGCTGTTCCAAATTCCTGCCTTCTGCTTGTCAGTGCACAAGGGTTTCTGGTGAGGGGAGATCGTTTGATCTCCCCAGTCAGCTCGTCGAACCACGAAGGCGCCACCTGGTTTGCTGCACCTGTTATAGTGCCCTCTAAACATGGGCTACCAGATGGTGTCCCCCCAGAGTTGGCACCCACTTCTTCCTGGGCTTGGTGGCACCTGGCAATGGTACACCCTGTGCACCTGCCCAGGACCAGCCCTGTGTTGACAACTATGCTTCCTCCTCATGTGAACTATACATTTCCAGTATGTGAAAGCTACAGAGTATGTTATTTGGCTAAGAGAGTAAGAAATGCTGTATGCCTTGGGGAACTTAATCATAGGCATTTATCCCCATAACCAGCTTAGGGCTGGTTATGGGGGTAAACCCATGGAGGTGGTCTAATGGAATTTCCAGACCGCCATGCTTCCAGGGTAAGAACAATGGAATTCCCATGTTTAACAATTCCAAGTATCCTCCAATGCCAGATCTGCTTTCCTGTCAAACACTAGGGAGGAATTGCAGCAGAAAGAGGTCACCTTGCTGTTTCGGTGCCGGACCCTGCCTAGGAGTATGTTTATATTTTTCAGCATTGGGAACCATAAACATTGTGCAATGCACAAAGGGGGCGATCACAAACAGCCAACGAGTAGCAAGCAAGCTTTCCGCTGTCTTGATTATGAGATCCACTTGTTGCTGTGAAGGAAGAGAACTCAAAAGAAGAAACGGCGGCGACCAGCGGGAAAAAACTCCACAGACCAGAACACAGATGAGGCTGAAGGTGAGTTTAATCTCAAACATAAACAGCTTCATAGTCAAAGTGCCTGCTCCTACCCGGTGAAACACTAAACGCCTATGCGTTTCAACTGGAGGATTTTCCATTTACAACAACTCTCTGCATTCTATCTAATCTTCAATTCAATTATATACGTTTTTCCCAAGCCTATTTCTCCCAATTTGTAGAGTAACCTTGTGTGTGGAACCATATCAAATGTTTTAGCAAAGTCTAAATAGATCACATCAACCCTTGGGAGGGTAGCCTTGAGAAAGTGCCACGTTTGGCGTGAAACGCCAAACGTGGCCTCATCTGTGTTCTGGTCTGTGGAGTTTTTTCCCGCTGGTCGCCGCCGTTTCTTCTTTTGAGTTCTCTTCCTTCACAGCAACAAGTGGATCTCATAATCATGACAGCGGAAAGCTTGCTTGCTACTCGTTGGCTGTTTGTGATCGCCCCCTTTGTGCATTGCACAATGTTTATGGTTCCCAATGCTGAAAAATATAAACATACTCCTAGGCAGGGTCCGGCACCGAAACAGCAAGGTGACCTCTTTCTGCTGCAATTCCTCCCTAGTGTTTGACAGGAAAGCAGATCTGGCATTGGAGGATACTTGGAATTGTTAAACATGGGAATTCCATTGTTCTTACCCTGGAAGCATGGCGGTCTGGAAATTCCATTAGACCACCTCCCTGGGTTTACCCCCATAACCAGCCCTAAGCTGGTTATGGGGATAAATGCCTATGATTAAGTTCCCCAAGGCATACAGCATTTCTAACTCTCTTAGCCAAATAACATACTCTGTAGCTTTCACATACTGGAAATGTATAGTTCACATGAGGAGGAAGCATAGTTGTCAACACAGGGCTGGTCCTGGGCAGGTGCACAGGGTGTACCATTGCCATGTGCCACCAAGCCCAGGAAGAAGTGGGTGCCAACTCTGGGGGGACACTATCTGGTAGCCCATGTTTAGAGGGCACTATAACAGGTGCAGCAACCCAGGTGGCGCCTTCGTGGTTCGACGAGCTGACTGGGGAGATCAAACGATCTCCCCTCACCAGAAACCCTTGTGCACTGACAAGCAGAAGGCAGGAATTTGGAACAGCAGAGAATGTAAGTGTATGTGTGAGCAGCAGAGAGTGAAAGTGTTTGTGTGAGTGGTAGAGTGTGTATGTGAGTAGCAAAATGTAAGTGTGTGTGTCTCAGTCTCATGTCTCAGTGTTTACTTGTTTTCTAACCTTGATATTAATTATTTGTATAATGATTTAGACAAAGTGGGCAATGACGATTTAGTCAGGGACTGGGCAATCAAGTGGCAATTGAGATTCAATAAAGACAAATGTAAAGTTATGCATTATGGGAAAAATAATAACAAAACAACAAATACTCTAAATGATATCTCCGTGTGAAAGCTACTTATGAAAAGGATTTAAAAATAATTGTAGATAACAGACTAAGCACCAGTGCTCAATGTCAGCCAGCAGCTGCAAGGGCCAATACGATTTTGGCCTGTATAAAAGGTAGTATTGATTCAACAGGAGGAAGATATCATCTTGCCTCTTTACAAGTCAATGGTAAGACCTCACCTTAAATATGCAGTACAATTCTGACACCAGTCCATAAAAAGATATTATGGAACTACAAAAAGTGCAAAGGTGTGACGATGTTGTTTTAGGGTGGAAGGAGAGACCACTATGCAGGATTTGATACAGTACACACAGGTAATATAATAGTGGAATACAGCACGAACCTGACACAGATGATATTTGACTGAAGAGAGATACCGTCTCCTGTCCTTGACAATATTTGTAATCCAATAAAAGGAGAACCAAAAATATCGTGGTGACACAGTTCAGCAGGATAACACAACACGAGAACTCCGTATAATGAGGACAATCAGCAGAGATCTTCAGCAGAACAGACAAGGGTATGCGAAATAGAATAGTCGGGTACAATCCAAAATCAGGGGAATCGGCAAACTTCATATATGGTAAACAGTTCAGAATCAGGGGAATCAGCAAGCTTCATAAACGTTAAACAGTCCAGGATCATACACAGAAAAACAGCAAAACGGGTAACAGACCAGGAGTAGGGAAACCAGAAGATCAGAGTAATCCAGGGAACAATCCAAATCGGCAACAAGAAATCCAAAATAGAAAAACGCCAGGAGTTCAGGAAATACACGAGAATCACCAAGCACAGGTATTACTGTGAAGAGCACTTTTAAATGTTCCCGCTAGTCGCGCGCTGACGTCGGGCGTGACATCATCGGAGGCGCGTCTGAGCTCCGATAGTGGAGAAACGCGCGTCCCCGGCTGTGTGCAGCCAGGCACAGCTGGGTGCGCGATTAGAAGAGGATACTCTGGGGATCTGCTGCGAGGTAAGTTATGACAAAAGGAGAGCTACAAAATTAATAAGAGGATTGGAGGATCTTAGTAATGAAGATAGACTAAAGTTTCATTTATATACATTAGAAAAAAGGCGTCTTAAAGGGGATACGATGACATTATATTAATATGTGCAGGGCCAATATTAAGAGCTCTCCAGTGGTCTATACAAAGAACAAGAGGTCATCACCAAGACTGGAATATCAAAGATTTCATAGACAGCATAGGAAGGTATTGTTTATGATAAGGATGAGCAATGAGCTGTACTGGGGATCCCACTTCAGGGACTTGCAGCGGGACCGCCAGTGTCAGATGAGGCCACTTTGGGTTACTACTGAATTACTACACTATTTTATGTACCATATATCATGTATTCTTTTTTCCTTGAGTACTATGAAAGACCATATTTGGAAGAAAAATTATTATATTTTTAAGTATAGTCTGTATTCTGTTCTTTTCTATGGTCTACAGTAAAGTCTCAGTTCTGTCATTTACTACTCCTAGTATCCAAGTGTACATCCTATATGACACATTTCCACCTGCATTATCTCTGGATTAGGAATTCTCCACTAGGGACCCTGAAAGTTCTTGGTCAGCCAACACTCTGGGCTAAACAGAGTTGATGAACCACTCTAGAGTACACCAAGTACTTTAATGATTTCAATTGGTACTTGCGACCCAAGGTAAGACTGAAGGAGAGTGACTCCTGAAGGTAAGTCGTAGAAGCTGGAGCAGTTACAATAAAGACAGGCCAGGCAAGTTGCTGGTGACTGGGTAGTCATACAAACTGGGGGTAAATACTAGAGAACAGGTAGTCATATAATCCTGGTAAATACTGAAGAGAGGGTAATTAAATAAGCTAGATTGGTACATAAAAACCAACATAGAGGAATTATCATCAACAAAAACATAAAGACAACACTAGGGTGCAGCAGTGCGAAACTCTGGCCATTTGTACTTGGCGCATATAAGGCCCCGACCACACAGATGTGCATCAAAGGAGTGACGCAATTCCTGATTAGAATTTTGAGTCAGATCTTCATTCAACTTGGGTTGAATAAATGAAGATCTGCACAGAGCAGGTCTCAATAAGATAATGTATTCATATTCATACATCAAAGCATTAAAGCATTTGTTTTGATCCAACCACTTTGTCACCAATAACTATTGTGTATCTCATAAAAATAGAATATAATTAATTTCAATTCACTTTGGTGCTCTTGAGTCCTAGCTCTGTGCATTTGTCCTGTCAAGGTTTATTTGCTCAAAAAAAATGAGTTTGCATATTTTGTTCCTTGTGTGACTGGTCATAGGGAAATGTCTAGACAAAAATAAGATGCCACTCACATTAGCAAGTTCCTCTTTTACAAATGATTCAGATCAGTCGCTGTGGTTGGCTTTCATAGAGGAACCTTGGCAGAAGTCAAAGGTAAGTACTTAAAGCTACTCAATATTTTTTATTTTATTTATTTATTTATTTTCATTTTATTGACTTATTTCACAAAGTCTTTTTTTTTTTCATGTTTTTGTTTTAATTTTGACATTCAGTATATGTAGAATAAAATACATATGGTTCAAAGTCCAAAGGTGAATGTACAATTTTGTGGCATTTACTATTGCAAAAGTTTGACTACATCTACTGTTTAATGTTATGTTTGTGAGTTATATCCTGTGGGTTATAAGTGTGGGTTACATTGTAAGCCTACCTCATCGGTCTGCCTCTGTTCCTCTAATGTAATCTTTAAATAACTGTCAACGTAATGTCAGTTTTAAGGCAATGTTCGAAAAGTGGAGGAACTTAGTCGTACAAAAAAATAGCTCAAGCCAATAAAAATAACAAAGTACATGCAAAAAGAAATTATGATTCTATGATGCATTTGTTAAGACATCACTTAAATAAAACAGAGCAAGCTATTCACTAAAAGGTGAGTTGCAGGGCAATGGAGGTGAGATGAATATTCCATATCACCAATGTAACTATACAATGTGCAGGGACAAACATGGTGAGCTTCCACCACTAAGCCAACTCACCAGGTTTGTTCCTGCACAATGTATAGCTAAATTGGTGAGATGGAATGTTCATCTCACCTCAACTCTCCTCATCTCACCTCATCTTACCTCAACTCCCCTCATCTCACCTCATCTCACCTCAACTCCCCTCATCTCACCTCAACTCACCTGCAACTCACCTTTTAGTGAGTAGCCCCCAGAGTATTAGGTAGGGGACTAACCGTGAACCTAGTTTTTGTACAGTGTGTACATAGGATGTTAACACTGTGGTGGACGTTCGGTAGAGGGACCAAAGTAGACATGAAATGTAAGTACATTTTGTTCATTCCAAATCAGCTCATTTGCCTCAAAGTCAGTTGGGTGAAGTGGCTTCTGTGCTTTTTAATTATTATTTAACAAAATAATAGTTGTGTGCAGAAAAACAGATCTAACATATTTTGGTCCTTGCAAATAATGCACATTACAACTTATGAATATGTAAGCATCCATACTTAGTAATGTTTAGTATTATCTTAATACTGTAGAGTGTAGCGTGTATACTAATATAGGTACATACTTTCCAAATGCCATGTATTAAATACCATAATACTATGTCACTTAATAAACTTTTAAAAAGCAATTACCAGTACATACAGGTGGTTTTGATATATCTCATCATAGTATTAAACATACAAACATACTCATTCTTTTATCAACCATTTTATTTTAAAAGAAAACTGCTGTCTTTATGTTCAGTCTTTGATACTGTTTTAGAATTACTTTGCTAAAGGACTGTGGAATGCGTTGGCAATTATACACAGACATGTTTAAACAAAGTAGTATAAAATATTAACTTTTCAAAAGAACATTGCAGGGAACAGTTTCAGGGAGCATAGGTTTTTGTATCAGATGTGAATAGGAAGCAAGTACTGTGGTACACTTTTGGTGGAGGAACCCACGTAGAGTTTAAATGTAAGTACATTTGACCATTATATGGAACAATCTGCTTTGTTTGTTTTTTTGTCCTATTTTTTCTAAGATGAAATGCTTAATATTGTCTTTGTTAGAACATTTTTGTGTTGTGATTTAAATTTCTAAAGAACTGTGGAATGCGTTGGCAATTATACACAGACATTTTTTAAACAAAGTAGCATAAAATATTAACTTTACAAATGACCATAGCATAAAATATTAACTTTTCAAAAGAACATTGCAGGGAACAGTTTCAGGGAGCATAGATTTTTGTATTAGATGTGAATAGGAAGCAAATACTGTGGGAAACATTTGGTGGAGGAACCCACGTAGAGTTTAAATGTAAGTACATTTCACAATTACATGGAACAACCTTTTTGTCTGTTTTTTTTATATCCCATTTTTTCTAAAACAAAATGCTTAGTATTGTATTTTTTCTAAAAATAAAAATGCGTTGTTATTTACCTTGCTAGAGAACTGTGGAATGCGTTGGCAATTATACACAAACATTTTTGAACAAAGTAGCTTAAAAATGAAATTTACAAATTACCATTGCAGGGAACAGTTTCAGGGAGAATAGATGTTTGTATTAGATGTGAATAGGAAACAAAATAGTGTGGTACACTTTTTGTGGAGCAAAACCTTCTTTGTTTTTTTTTCATCCCATATATTTTAAATATAATACAATTTTTTTTATGATAGCAATGATTACTTTATTAGGCTATTAAATGTTTTGGCACTATTTATATATAGGCAGTAAGTACAGCAGTTCACTTTTAGAAAATAAACTCCACGTAAGTACATAAAATTCAGTATTATATCTACCAAAATGTTGTGTTTTCTCTCTATTTTTTAATCAATTTACTTTATTCAAATGAATAAGAATTCATGACCATGTAAGTACATTTAGTATGAACATTTCTATTTGTTGGGGGTTTGTTGGGGGGGTTTGGTAAAAAAGTAATTTTTTACTTAAAGTAGAATAAAGACATGATCGCTTATGATAAATTTAGAATACCAAATAATATTGGAGAGTATTTGTAAGGAAGTGTAACTGTAATTTGTCATTGTGAATCTCTTTTGGAACTTAACGCAAATTGGAGCTAAAACAGTAAGTTGGTTTCAATGATTCAATGTTTTAAGATTGACTAGAATTTGTAATATTTTTTTAAACTCTAAAACTAAAAAAATCTGTCGTCACTTTTTAGAAAACATACCAATAATTGAAATGTTTGATGTGAGATGAGATTTTAAAAGTAGAGATTTTTTTTTTCTTTTAAGACTTGCAAAACAGGTATTTAAAAGTTTGAAATGTATATAAGTAGCTTTCAGGTACCAGTGTAGTTTAACATTTTACAGTTAAGCTCAACCCATGATACCCATGATTGTAATATTATATTATATTACCATCATATTATTATTGAATATGTTATGTTCAACATATAGTAATACTATTGTATATTCAATACCATTTTCTAAGAACAAAATGTGTATGTGCAATATAAACAACATACATTTTACAGGGGAGCAAGAAAATAAAAAAATAATTAAAAAAATTAAAAAATTATAAAAAATACAAAAACAAACAAAAAAATCTAAAAATAAAGTAAAAGTTGTGCAGAAATAGTGTGTTAAAAACTTTATATTTATACCCTTTAAAGTATACACACAACAATAAACAACAAAATATACTTGTAATATTCAACCATAATTATTTGCAGTAGTCCTATATATGTATATATATCAGGAGGATATGTCAAAGGAAAAGATTAAATAGGTTTAACAAAATGTGTATGTGCATCATAACAATTATTGCATTATTACTAATGTAATAATATATTATTTCATTACTTATATCTGATAATTTGTTTGTCAAAGATGCATACAGTAACACACAGATGCTTAAATAGAAATATAATTCGTTTTAGTGTTTTATTTTAATTCTTTTTTTTTTTTTTGTAAAAAGGAAACTGTAACATTTTGATTACATTGATTACAAATGTCCACAGTTTATAGCTTCATATTTATTATATGGTAATAAAATATTTTTTTCATATAATGTGTGTTCAAAAAATGATCTAAAGAGAAGCCTATGTTAAAGCATGGAAATAAGGGTCTGCTCAATAAAAAAATTAAAAAAAGAGAACTGCAGGGAATTGAGACGGAAATTTCAAACTTTACGCCGATGTAAACCGAGCTGGAAAAATTCTCCAGTGCACTTGAATGGGAGAATTGTTCCAAATCGGCTACTTTGACCCAAAGTTTGAATTCTCTGCAATTGTCTCTTTAAAGAGTAGACTCTTAAATGTTTTAACAGAGACCCATTCTCAGTAGTACATCAAAAAACTGAAAAATGATTGATTTAATAATAATTAAAATGATTATGGATTTAAGTGTATGTACTTTGGTGTATTTAAATTTTAAATGTGTTCCATCTTACTGTCTTTCATGCATGCTTAAACAGCTCATCGTTCTTCATTAGTACATTGCACACCTGCTATTAACGTTAGACTTTTTCATCTGTGAAATGAGATCATAAAGATACTTTCACTTGTGTCGTACAATCACCAGTTCTGTGATCGGGGCTATACAGTTCCCTTAGATAGATGTCAAACTGGTCTCACCATTCACCATTCTGAGCATTTATATATTTTTTTTTATTATTTTTTTTGTTTTGTTTTTTTGTTATTTCAATCTTTATTACATTTTTTCTATTAGTCAGTACAAATACACAAACACACATATTATACACATAAATATATAACTTCCAGATTTAGCGTACAAAATACATACATGGGTAATATAAAATGAGTACAACCCAGTCATACTTTACAGTATACCCTGTATAGAGGAGAGGGGGAAAAAATACATTCCAATTATAATGTAATTCCCTGTAGTGTTTCCCTTCTAACATAAGTGGTAAAAATGTGTATAATAAAACTAACACAGAGCTTTACAGTTTGTAATCTTGTTAACAATGATTTTATAGTAAACAAGTTATTATGAATAAATAAGAAATAACAGTAAATAATAACCCATCTATCCATGTTAACCCTTGTACATAAGTTTTACCAGAATTTAATATAATAGGATAATAGACGTTACCTAGTCCCTAGGCATTCAACTGTGGCCCTCCAGCTTTTTTTGTACTACAACTACCATAATTCCCTGGCATTCTAAAAAGATGGTGGGGAATTATGGGGTTTGAAGTTCTGCAGCAGCTGGAGGGCCTCAGTTGGACACCCATGGCCTAGTTCAAGGGTATTTAATGGGTTACTCTTCATCGGTTGTTTGTACCTTTCTAAACTTTTCTAAATTCTGTAGTCGTAGGATTATACTGCGTATGGACAATTTAATAATTACAGGGATACATTTAATATACTTTAAGGCAACCAGTTGTAGGTATGTATGTATTCATGACAAAAATAATAATCACAAAGAAACTTAAAAAAATAAAATGCTGCACTATGCAGTTCCACAAGGTATGTTTTCTGAGAGGTGGGATGTCGGAAAATGAAAACGCTGTGTTACTCTATCGCATACCCTTTTCAATTTGGCAAAAAAGGCTCCAAAGAATAACAGTGGAGGGCAGTCTTCACTCTTCCTGCCTTCTACCTCTTATAGTAATACATAAATCATAACTACTTCAGTTATGGGTGACCTTCTGCAACTCAGACTATTGCAGCCTAGGGTTTCTATTGATACATGACCAGGCCTTTGGCCCACAACAACTGAAGTGTTGTAGTCATCACTGCCTTACTAAAAATACAGTGCTTCTTTAAAAATAAACATTTGTAATTCTATAGTGCTCATTTATCAACTTTAGTAACAAGACATTCTACCTCATTGTTGTAGGCCATCTGTGGGTTAGAGTGCCAGCCTGATGCACCCCTTCCTAAAAAAATCTGTAAACGTTTTATTGTATAACATCTTTAGTTTACTAGTGTATAACTTTCCTAAAGCCAATCTATGAATGTTAGGCTGTCATCTATTTAAAGAACACAAACAGTGTCCAATTCCTGCCATCTTTTTCTTTTAACACGTTTGTTGTCTGCATTAAGGTTAACACATACAGACGTGTGTATTCACTTAAACTAACAAAATGCTTACTCTTTTCTTTCTTTTTTTTTACAGTAGGAGAAGATCACAAACCAACGGCATCTATATTCTCTGCTTCCGCAGAAGAACTTGAGACGGGAAAAGCAAGTGTGGTGTGTCTGGTCGACAAGTACTACCCACGCAACGCCATAGTGGCATGGAAGGTAGACAGTAAAGCTATTTCCTCAGGGGTGGCAACCAGCGAAGAGCAACTGAATGAAGATAACACGTACAGTAGGAGCAGCACGCTCGTTATTACCAAGGACGAATGGATGAAATATGATCAGTTTTCATGTGAAATCACACACAAAACTTCGACAATGCCCATCATAGCGACCTTCAAGAAATCAGAGTGTACCTTGTAGACGAGCTGGAGACGTTGTAGTCAAACTCTGATATTTCCGGGAAAAAAAATCCTTTTTCTTCTTATCTTTAGCTATTTAATTATTACTGTGCTGTACTCTCGCCATGTACAATACTCGCTTACAAGGGTAAGAGTGGGTTGTGCAACTCATGATGTAACTGATGGCGGTGAACAGTGTCACAATTTTCAGCAATGTTCTGTGTTGTTGTAAAGCTTTGAAACTTTGAGTACAATGTTTTGTTTCCCATATTTCTTCCTTGACATTAGAGAAAAGGAATAAAAAAATATTTCTGCTTCACATGACTTCGCCTTTGTCTTTAATTAACAGTATCAAAGGATATCAGAACTTCCTAAAAAAAAAAAAAAAAAAACTTGTTATGCAAGATATCGACCTCTACCTCCAAATATGGAACTCACCAACATGTATCTTGTCTTGAGAACTTTTTCTGTGAAGGTCTCTGGAACTGTTTATTTACCACTGACAATGTAGCTATATTCTTTCCACTAATAAATATTACGGAGGAGGAAGGGGATGGGGGGAACACAGTGGTCTATTCACTAAAAAGTGAACTTTGGTGAGTTTGCAAGTGAAGTTCAAAAATCAATCATGTGTTGATAGATGAGTTGGGAAAACAGTGGGGTTTTTGTTTTTTTAACCATTTTATTTTTTAGGTATTATTGACTGATGTTTGCAGTTCAATTGCCGGTCAGTTGTTAGTTCGCTACAGTTGGCTTTTAAGTGAATACATCCCACTATGTTATTTTCTTACCTCCTAATATGTGAATCTAGGGTAGAGACACATCAGGGCCCGCCACGTTATGTGTGATGGTCGAAAGTGGGCCAAAGTTCTAAAACTAGCCGAGTCATCATGGAAACCAATGTAATGTTCTTGTTCAAAGTTGCTTTTTTGGTCTAATCGTGGATTCCGGCTTTCCACTTACTCGCCTATCTTCTCCTTTAACCTTCCATACTATCCTAAAACTGGGATTTTTACTACATTACTACACCTTTCGAGATATTTTAGGACTTTCACTTATAAAACGAAAATGAAAATCTCCATATCCAAGATCTACAATACTTTTTCAGTATTTCAGGTTAGGGCCTCTAAGGTTCTCTTATAAGATATTTTTCGGTAGACTCTCAAGGTGTAAAGATTAGTAGTCTACATTCTTCACATTAAATGACACTTTAAATGCTCACACTCTCTATCCTTCGCAAATCACTCTACCAAGTAATATTGTGCCCCATTGTCTAAATAAATATCTTAGCAGCAAGAATACATTTTAATATAAGATGTACATAACAGCATATGAACTTATACAGTATACTTTTAAAACACGCTTGAATTAAAGTGTTGTTGTTTTTTATACTGAATGCACTTTGTATTGATTTTGCATTTTAACATATTTTGTTATGGCAATTTTTTTTTTTTTTATCATATATATATTTTTTTAATATTGCCACATTACTTATAATAGGTTCTGTCTCCAGTCACCTTTTTCCAATATCATCTAATGTGCTCATACTACTCTCACATTTCTTAGATACTTAACCATGGTTTGGGAGCACTGGGGTATTAGAAGCAGTATCGTTCCCCTTTTAGATAGACAGTGGGGAAGGATCCTGAAACAATGCAGAGATAGGGGGAAGGAGACGTGGTCTCTAACTCAGAGAAACCTGCTGAGGTTTGAAGAAAGGGTTCTGTCCCAGGAAAGGCCTAATCAGGTACAGAAGGATTTTCTCAGCCTTTGTGATGTTTTAGTCTAGTTCAGCCATGTTGCATAAGCTTACATAGAAACATAGAATGTGTCTGCAGATAAGACCCATTCGGCCCATCTAGTCTGCCCAATTTTCTAAATACTTTATTAGTCCCCAGTTCCCTATCTTATATCTAGGATAGCCTTGTAGCATGCTTAAACTCCTTGACTGTGTTTACCTCTACCACTTCCACTGGAAGGTTATTCCATACATCCACTACCATCTCAGTAAAGTAATACTTCCCGATATTACTTTTAAATCGTTGCCCCTCTAATTTAAGACTATGTCCTCTAGTTGTGGTAGTTTTTCTTCTTTTAAATATACTCTCTTCCCTTACTGTGTTGATTCCCTTTATGTATTCAAATGTTTCTATCATATCCACCCCGTTACGTCTTTCCTCCAAGCTATACATGTTAAGATGCTTTAACCTTTCCTGGTAAGTTTTATCCTTCAACCCATGAACCAGTTTAGTAGCCCTTCTATGAACTCTCTCCAAAGTATCAGTATTCTGGAGATAAGGTCTCCAGTACTGCGTACAATACTCCAAGTGAGGTCTCACCAGTGCTCTGTACAATGGCATGAGCACTTCCCTCTTTCTACTGCAAATACCTCTCCCTATGCAACCAAGCATTCTGCTAATACCTCACCTTATACAATCAAGCATTCTGCTAATACCTCTCCCTATACAACCAAGCATTCTGCTAATACCTCTCCCTATACAACCAAGCATTCTGCTAATACCTCTCCCTATGCAACCAAGCATTCTGCTAATACCTCTCCCTATACAACCAAGCATTCTGCTAATACCTCTCCCTATACAACCAAGCATTCTGCTAATACCTCTCCCTATACAACCAAGCATTCTGCTAATACATCTCCCTATACAACCAAACATTCTGCTAATACATCTCCCTATACAACCAAGCATTCTGCTAATACATCTCCCTATGCAACCAAGCATTCTGCCAACACCTCTCCCTATGCAACCAAGCATTCTGCTAGCATTTCCTGCTGCTCTATCGCATTGCCTACCTACCTTTAAGCCCACTGAAATTATTACTCCTAAATCCCTTTCCTCAGATGTTGAGGTTAGTACTGTACCAAATATTCTATATAAGCTGCCCTGTGTTCCATATTGGTTTTCATGCTCAGTGTCATTTCTTTTTTCTTCCTCTTCTAGTCTGTTTCTTGTGTTTAAACATTCCCTGTATTTTGACCTGTATTGTTTCCCCCAAGCCTGTTCACTTGTTTATGTGTTTGCCTGTGGTCATGTGTCCATCTTACCTACAACTTGTGAGTACCATATCCCAAGCCTGGATCCTGCATGGGTTGCCTCTCTTTTACTTCCTTTTGACTGGATGTCTGCTCCTATAAAAGCATGGGCATCCGCAGATTTTTTTTTTTTTTTGGGGGGGGTGCATAATTTTACGGTCATCTGCGCCTCTTTTTGACAAGTTATCATGAAGTGGAGGAGCTTAGTCATTATCAGAGCAGCATGCAAAGGGTTGATAAACCTGTTGTAAAAACTTAATAGAAGGCTCAAATGTGGTACAAAGCAGCTGACCTAATGAAAAAAACAATCCACTGTATTACTCTTCAAGAGTTATATATAAAATTATTACACAGGTGGTATTGGGTCCCATCAAAATTAGCGAAATTTCAACTAACAACTTCCCCGTTATGTTGGAGATGCCTTAAAGAAACTGGCACAATAAAGCACATTTGGTGGGACTGCCAAGATCTTAACCCGGTCCGTACGATTCTCATTGAAATTCTTGCAGACCTACATATTAACCTAGGAAATATGACTCCAGTAAACTTTTTATTTCACCTTGAATTGACGGGTAAAAACATGCATTCAAATAAATTGATATTGCATATCTTGATGGCAACTAAGAGGTGTATCTCTAGGTACTGGAGGAAAAGGGAAACGCCTTCCAAAAAGGAAATTACAACTCAGATTTATTACCAATGTAAAATGGAAAGATTATTTTATTTGGAAAACTCAACCTTAAATGAATACTATAAAATCTGGAACCCAGTCATATCATTATATGCATCTCCCTCAAGGTAAACTTAAATTTAAATTTAAACATAACATCCTAAACTGGTCTACTACTATCAAGTACCACACCGCTGTATAATACTCTATCGTGTTACTCAAGAAATTTCATTGGGATAAATTACATTCAGTGAATGTTTCTCCTGGGTACCAAACTCAACCCTTACCCACCCATCCTCCAAGGCTCTCCTCCTTATACCAACATAGAGTCCCTGACCTCTCTACACCTAATATGTTTGGCCTGTATGGCAGGAGCCTCCTATTTTCTTATAGTTTCGTTTTTAGATCAAAGAACTCTTAACTAATTCGCCTTACCTGTAAGATGAGCTAGCTGCGATCCTAAAGTTAACATCCTCTGGAAATGTTTAACAAATTAAATTCTAATCGCCTATGAAACAAGAATAGCAGCCCTATACCTAGAAGTACGAATCTATGATTACTTAACATAGATTTATGCTTATTTGAAGAGGCCCTAACCACACAGACAATTTGTTTCTTCGTATGATATCTTGTTTGTATTTGACTTCGTAATGTATTCATGTTTATTGTAAAATAATTGTTGTCTGATAATATTGATATTAATGTAACTAACTATAGTAGGTAGATGTAATTTGAACTAATATACAAAGTGATCAGTATCATACTTTTATTTCCAGACAAGTCCTGTATGTACGTATATATGAATTTTGTATTTTTGTAAAGCAAAATAAAAATATATTTAAAAAAAAAAAAAAAAAGAAGGCTCAAGCTGCCATTGTCTGATTACCAATTTCAAATCTGTTTTTATGTTAACACTATGCCCCACATTTTTCAAACACACACTTGCCAGAGCATTTGACTCCACGCAACGTAGTTGCCCCTACACTAGATTGCATGCACAGCACCAGCTACAGAACCAGATTACACTCACAGCAGTTGCCACAGCACTTGATACCACCCACAGCACTAGGTGGCATGCCCAGCACTAGCTACAGCACCAAATTGCACCCTCAGCACCAGCTTTCACTTGCCACAGCATCAGATTACACCTACAGTAGTTGCAACAGCACTCGATTGCACCCAAAACACACGCCACAGCACCAGCTATAGATATAGTCCCATGGCACAAGATATAAACCCACTACACCAAATATAGATCCACAGCACTTGATTTAATACCACAGCACCAGATATAAACCCACCACACTAGATACAACCTCACTGTACCAAATTTAGATTCATTGTGCCAGATGTAGATCCACAACACCAGATATTAACCCATGACACAAAATATAAACCACAGCAGACAAAGATCCAGAGCTCTAGCCAAAACCTCACAGCAACAGATACAACATCAAAGCAAAAATATAACCCCACAGAACCATATAGAACATATACACCCAAGGGTCCTTAGAGAGTTAAGCATAATTCTGGCCAGACCAATATTTATGATCTTTAGGGATTCGTTCAGTTCAGGTATAGTGCCAACAGACTGGCGAAAGGCCGGATGTCATTCCAATATTTAAAAAGGGATCAAAATCTCTGCCTGGTAATTATAGGCCAGTGAGCTTGACATCTGTAGTGGGGAAATTATTTGAAGGATTGCTAAAGGTGTACACTCAAGAATACATCTTGAATCAGAATATAATTAGTAAAAGTCAACATGGTTTTGTGAAAGACAGGTCTTGTCAAACAAACTTAATAACATTCTATGAAGAGGTCAGTAAAAATATAGATCTAGGTGTGGCAGTTGATGTGATCTATTTGGATTTTGCTAAAGCATTTGATACAGTTCCACACAAAAGGTTAGTCTACAAATTGAGAGAAATAGGATTGGGGGCAAATGTATGTATTTGGATTGAAAATTGGCTAAAAGATAGAACACAGAGTGTTGTTGTAAATGGTAAAGCTTCAAATTGGACCAGGGTAGTGAGCGGAGTACCTCAGGGGTCTGTTTTGGGACCTCTTCTTTTTAATCTGTTTATTAATGATCTCCCACGTTGTGCTGAGTGCCATGTCTCAGTGTTTGCTGATGACACAAAATTAGGTAAGGTAATAAAGACTAATCTTGATGTTTTTTCTTTACAGGAAGATTTGGACAGAGTAGGGAACTGGGCAAGAAAGTGGCAAATGAGGTTCAATATAGACAAATGTAAAGTTATGCATTATGGGAAAAATAATAACAAAGCAACATATACGTTAAATGGTATTTCCCTGGGAAAAACTACTAACGAAAAGGATTTAGGAATCATTGTAGATAACAAACTTGGCAACAGTGCCCAATGCCAGTCAGCAGCTGCAAGGGCCAATAAGATATTGGCATGTATAAAACGAGGTATAGATTCACGGGAGGAGGACATCATCTTGCCTATTTACAAATCAATGGTAAGACCTTACCTTGAATATGCAGTACAATTCTGGGCACCAGTCCTTAAAAAGGATATTAAGGAACTAGAAAAAGTGCAAAGGAGAGCTACAAAATTAATAAGGGGATTGGAGGATCTTAGTTATGATGAGAGACTTAAAAAATTGCATTTATTTACTTTAGAAAAAAGGCGTCTTAGAGGGGATATGATAACATTATATAAATATGTGCAGGGCCAATATAAGGAGCTCTCCAGGGACGTGTTCATTAATAGAAATGTACAAAGAACAAGAGGTCACCCCCTGAGACTGGAAGAGCAAAGATTTCATAGGCAGCAAAGGAAGGGATTCTTTACGGTAAGGACAATAAAATTATGGAACTCACTGCCAAGAGAGGTAGTGCTATCAACCACAATAGATGCATTTAAAAATGGTCTGGGTGTTTTTTTAGAAAAGCAGAACATACAGGGGTATTAATAATAGAATGAGCATTAATAATAGAGCTTTTTGATCCAAGGAGAAATCTGATTGCCCTTTTGGAGTCAAGAAGGAATTTTTTTCCCCCTAGGAGGCAACATTCGAAAAAGCTTCCTTAGGGGTTTTTTTGCCTTCTTTTGGATCAAAACACTGAAATGATAGGTAGAAGGGTTGAACTTGATGGACTTGTGTCTTTTTTCAACCTAAATTACTATGTTACTATGTTACTAGAACACTATAGCACACAATATAACCCCACAGAACCATATAGAACACTATAGCACAAAATATAACCCCACGGAACCAGATAGAACACTATAGCACACAACAATAGATTACACCCAAATATCTAAACCCATGACATTTCTTTTTATATTTTCTCCTTTTTTAAATGCTTTATTTCTCCATGTCTGCCATCTCTTTTCCCATCATTTTATGTGTCTTATTCCTCCGTATTTGCCATGTCTTTTCCCATAATTTTATATGTTTTATTCCTCCATGTCTGTCCTCCACCATAATATTTAAACTGCATCATGTCAATATTTTACTGCATTCTGCCTCAATCACCTTTCATCCTCCATTGTATCTTTTCTGCCCCATTTTGTCTGCATTCTGCCTTATCACCTTTCATCAGAGGCGTCGGTAGGGGTGGGCTACTGGGAGTATAGCCCGGAGAGAGAGAGACGGTGTGTGTGTGAGAGAGAGAGACAGAGAGACGGTGTGTGTGTGGGAGAGAGACGGTGTGTGAGAGAGACAGTGTGTGTGTGAGAGAGAGAGAGGCGGTGTGTGTGAGAAAGAGAGAGAGACGTGTGTGAGAAAGAGAGAGAGGTGTGTGTGTGAGAAAGAAAGAGAGACGTGTGTGTGTGAGAAAGAGAGAGAGAGACAGTGTGTGTGAGAAAGAGAGAGAGACTGTGTGTGAGAAAGAGAGAGACAGAGAGAAGGTGTGTGTGTGAGACGGTGTGTGTGTGAGAGAGAGATGGTGTTTGTGTGAGAGAGACGTGTGTGTGAGAAAGAGAGAGAGAGACGTGTGTGTGAGAAAGAGAGAGAGACGTGTGTGTGCGCGAAAAAGAGAGAGACAGACAGTGTGTGTGAGAAAGAGAGAGAGATGGTGTGTGTGAGAAAGAGAGAGAGAGATGGTGTGTGTGAGAAAGAGACGCAGTGTGTGTGTCAGAGCTCATCTGGGCTCTAGCCCCAGATCATCTGAAGACCTAGCAATGGCCCTGCCTAAATCTCCATTATGTATTTTCTGTCACCATGTTTTTCTGTCTTTTTTTGCTATCTGGCTCTGTGATCCATCCATCCATCCATCCATCTATCATATCATTTCATCCTCCAGCATGTTTTCTGCCATGTCAGTTTCACTATGTTTTTATGCTTTTTTTGCAATCTTTCTCCGTGTGTCTGAGTAGCAGTGTGCTGGCTGAGTGTGTCTATGAATGAGTGTGATTGTGTGCTGGCTGAGTGTGCCTGTGAGGGAGTGTGTGCTAGCTCAGTTTGATTGTGTGTCTGTGAGTGAGTGTGGGCTAGCTGAGTGTGTCTGTGAGTGTGTGATGCCCTAGTGTGTCGGTGAGTGAGTGTGTAATAAGCTGTATGGGGACAGATATGGTCCTGCCAAGCTATTGAATAAAATGAGGGCACTCATGTTTGGGGACACTTATGGCAGTGATAAGCTGTCTGGGCACAAATATAGCATTAACAAGTTGTTTGGACACATAGATGGACCTGACAAGCTGTTTGGACACATAGATGGCCCTGACAAGCTGTTTGGACACATAGATGTGGCACGTAGCCAGGTTCAGCTCTCACCACTTGTCTGCTACATCCAGGAAGGACAAATGTTTTAGAGAGGGAATCTCACACCTTTTTTTTTCTCTTTTCTGTGGCAGCAGAAATATGTGGATTATTTCAGGGGGGGATGTGGGTTGATGGCCCCATTACCAGAAGATGGGCCAGAAGAAGAGGGTCAAGGGTATCTGAGATTGCCGCTGGAGCACAGATGTATCGGCAGTCCCAGACCCAAATAGAGCCATTCATTAATTTTATTATTGGGTCTGGGGCAAGCGGGCAGCCAGAGTCCCCAGAGAGGATGGTCGCAATTTATTTTTAAAAGGGTTTTGAGGCAAGAGGGGGCTATAATTAATGTTAATGGAATATTGACATCTGCATTTAAATTAGTGTAATAATTAGTTAGATAAGAGGAGAGACATATGGACTAAAATGTTTCATCAGATATAAAATTTGAATATAGATAATATTAATTCAGGACAGCAGCCAATGGGGCCTTTAACAAGTCCAAGCAGGCTCTAAACTCCATAAACTTTGCCTATGCAAACCACCTTTTTTCCTGCTGCCACCCCATATCGCTTGCCGTATGTGTGAGATTCTGATGGGACTGGTAATGTTCATATCCATTTCAGGGGTATAAGTGTTTTGGCCACATTGAGTAGACGGATTGTAAGTGACCTTTTGTATGCTCCTATTTCATGTGGTGTGCAATAAAACCCTTGCTCATGTAGGTTGGAATGCTGCCGATGGTCCCAATGCCTGGAATGGTCTTCAGGACTGTGGTCCAAAAGTCTACTAAAAGTTTACTTAAGTGCACCAAAAGTGTAGGTATGTCCCTGGGGAAAGTAAACATCTCCAACACAGTGGAGACACAGAGTAAAATACTTAATGTAATTCATGTGGAACCAGGGGTGTATCTTGCCCATGAGTGCCAGTCCGGAGCACGCCTGTCACTCGGAGGCACCATGTATCGTATTTTTCGCTCCATAAGACGCACTTTTTTCCTCCTCAAAAGTGAGGGGAAATGTCTGTGCGTCTTATGGAGCGAAGATCCCTCCTCCCCCCATTTCCCAGTACTTACCTCCTTGTTGCTTGCTCCGGTCGTTTCCTCCGTGCAGTCTAACCTCCTGCATGGAGGAAGGAAACTTCGGTCATGTTTTTTTTACTTTATTGAAGTCGCGCGACCTCACTAAAGTTTAAAAAAAAAAAATGCGACTGGAGTTTTCTTCCTCCATGCAGGAGGTTAGACTGCACGGAGGAAATGACTGGAGAGCAAGCAACAAGGAGGTAAGTACTGGGGAATGGGGGAGGAGGGTGGAATAAAATGGGCAAAATCCTGGCATATTGAGTGGTTTTCTTGTTTTCCTCCTCTAAAAACTAGGTGCGTCTCATGGTCAGGTGCGTCTTAAAATACGGGGGGTTTGTGCGAACAGCCAGCACAGAAACCCCCAGAAATACACGAGTTACATCCGAGGGGCCGGCGGCAGCTACGAATTCAGCAACAGAGTCACTCACTCTGTTGCCAATTCGACCAGCACTAATCGTATACTTTTCGTGCTGGTCGAACTGGCAACAGAGTGCGTGACTCTGTTGCCGAATTTGCAGCTGCTGTCTGTCTCCTGTATGTATTTCCAGTGACACCTCCAGCAGGGATGACACCCGTGCTGCCGGTATCCGCCCCCCCCCTCCCCCCCCCCCGCACCGCATTGCGTTGCTTAATTTTTTTTTTTCTGGAAGCCGCATCCCCTGGATTCGGCCGCCGGAAAAAAAAAAATCACTGCGACCGAATGTGACGTTACACTGCACGGAGAGAGATGTCCGGCCGGGGACACGGAGCAGCAGCCAGGCGGTAAGTGATGGGGAAGGGGGGAGGAAGAAAACAAGTACTGGAATTGAACAATATTACTGGGTTCTGAGTGGCACAATATTACTGGTATCTGAATGGCACAATATTACTGGGCTCTGAATGGCAAAATATTCCTGGTATCTGACTGGCACAATATTATTGGTATCTGAATGCCACAATATTACTGGTATCTGAATGCCACGATATTACTGGTATCTAAATGGCATAATATTACTGGTATCTGAATGGAACAATATTCCTCGCATTTGAATGGCACAATATTCCTGGTATCTGAATGACACAATATTCCTGGCATCTGAATGGCACAATATTACTGGCATCTGAATGGCACAATAATTATGGCATCTGAATGGCATAATATTACTGTGCTCTGAATGTCATAACATTACTGGGCTCTGAATGGCACAATATTACTGGCATCTGAATGGAACAATATTCCTCACATCTGAATGGCACAATATTCCTGGTATCTGAATGACACAATATTCCTGGCATTTGAATGGCACAATATTACTGGCATCTGAATGGCACAATATTACTGGTATTTGAATGGCACAATATTACTGGTATCTGAATGGCACAATATTACTGGCATCTGAATGGCACAATATTCCTGGCATCTAAATAGCACAATATTCCTGGTATCTGAATGGCGCAATATTCCTGGTATCTGAATGGCACAATATTACTTGCATCTGAATGGCACAATAATACTGGCATATTAATGGGCAAATTTGCTGTGGCTTATTAATGACAAAATGATACTGGAATATAATTGGCAAATTGGCTGTTATATATATAGAGAGAGATATGTCTGTATGTATGGTTATGTATTGTTTTAGAATTGTACAATTGTCACCTCGTGGGGCTCCTGTGTGTTGCATAATTAATGGCGGTCCCATGTGTGCATAATTATGGGGCACTTGTGTGTGGCATATTTATTAGGCCCCATGTGTGACATAATTAAGGGACTCTTGTGTGTGACATAATTAAGGGACTCTTTTGTGTGGCATAATTAAGGGACTCTTTTGTGTGGCATAATTATGGGGCACCTATGTGTGTGTGTGGCATAATTATGGGGCACGTGTGTGTGTGTGTCGCATAATTATGGGGCACCTGTGTTTGTGTGTGGCATAATTAATTGGGCAGAGGTGAGGCATAAATAGTGGGGCTCCTGTGTGGCATAATTTATGGGGCTCTGGTGTGGCATCATTTATGGAGCTCTGGTGTGGCATAATTTATGGGGCTCTGGTGTGGCATACTTTATGGAGCTCTGGTGTGGCATAATTTATGGGGCTCTGGTGTGGCATAATTTATGGGGCTCTGGTGTGGCATAATTCATGGAGCTCTGGTGTGGCATAATTCATGGAGCTCTGGTGTGGCATAATTTATGGGGCTCTGGGGTGGCATAATTTATGGGGCTCTGGTGTGGCACCCATACACTTCATGTAGGGTTGCCACATTTTCTTCAGAAAAATACCGGCCTTGCTACTGTCTCCATAGACTTAACACTGGCCTGATGCCATTTTATTTGCCGGCCTGCCGGTAAAATACCGGCCAGGTGGCAAACCTAACTTCACGTGCTTTTAGATTACATAGTAATAATTCTCCCTGAGTGGGCTCAAAGCTTATTTTATTATTGTTACTTCATTATTACACATCTTGACAGTGCTCTGTTTATCGACTTTGGAAAGGTTACAGGGGCTGAGTTGACCCACCCAGGAATCAAACCTGTGACCTCCTGGATGTTATGTAAGAAATTGTATGATGTACAGACAGCAATAGAACAGGTCAGAACACTAAATAATTAGTGCCCCAACCATAAGGTCTTTTTCCACAGGATTTACACTACAAAAAAACTTTGCAGTGGTTGATTATGTTAGAAGTATTTTGGCATTGATGAGGGCCGTAATAATAGACTTTATAATTTTTTTTTTTAAAAGATTACTATTACTTGGTACATTTTTCAGTAGTAATATTTTTAAATCCCTATTTCTATATATGAAATAAGTTAAAGTGTTAGACGCTACTATAGAAAATAAGTAAATATAAATATAAATTATTGGTATTTTTGCAGCTCACATCCCGGTGGAAAAATTACCTCTTTTTCCACTTAAGTAGAAAATAGCAAAACTATATAGAGGGAGTGCAGAGATAAGAAACAATTGAATATGGTTATTATAAAAAATTTTAGTGAAAATAAGAAAAAGGGTATATGTTTTCACTAAAATATGTTATAATAACCATATTCTTTTTTTTTCTTTCATATATTTACTGTTTCTATATAACCATTACACCCTTTATTTGAATTCTACAACTTACAGATGGGGAGCCATCTATTGGATTCATGTATGTGGAGTCCCAGACATAAATGTACCGTGTTTAGATATGTTTGTGTGTGCGTGTAGCTGTAACGTCATCTATGGTGTATTCACAATAGTATACGTTGATATGTGTTATTTGCCATTGTATTACATGCTATTTCGGGTCTGTCTTACTGCAATGTTGTCCGAGTCGTCCACAGGGCATAAATAAGTCATGCTTTTTTATTTTTTTTTATTTATTCTTTTTTTTTTGCATGTTTGTTTTTTTAGAACTAAAATTCAAAAGCCATAGTGGAAAATATTGCACGTATAATACATGTATCTAAATAGAAAGAACTTGCTTAAAGGACCACTAAACTGTTTTTTAACACCCAAACATGTCCTGGTAGTCTTGAGTAGGCCCGACGTGTTTCTTAATATATACACATGGGTTTACTCACAGCTGTGAGCTGTCAGCGCAAATCGGGGGTCACTCACTGCTAGCGCAGAGAAAGACCCTCGTTTTTGCATGGGCTCAAAAAGGGGGGGGGGGTCTATGGAAGCCTACAGGGAGGGCTAAAGGAAGTCCTATAGTGAAGGTCCTATGGAAGCTCCTGGTCAGAGGATAAACTGACATCTACTATACAAAGTACCTACCAGTTTATCTTCACACAACTGACATTTCCCATGTGTTTCTATAATAGAAGTACAAATGAAATATAACGTTTAGTGTCCTGTTAATGAATGAACTACTTTACAAATCACTCTCAACAGCCCAATATTCTGCCATTAGTTTAAAAGGAATGTGAGCATTATCAATGCATATTTAGGTACACACAGTATGTGCACCTAAGTATACTACTAAAGAAAAACATAGCATAAAGGTACTTTTAGGTCATGAGAAATAAGGTTTCCCCAAACAAGTCTTACTCCCTGAATATATTAATATACAGCTAGGAACTATCAATTATTTAGAGAGCATTTTATACTTTAAAAATGTCTCATGATTACAGGGTAAAATGAAAAGTCCATGCTTAATAATAAGTTACATTTGATTAGAGAATAAAGCATCAGCTGATCTTTTATATTCTGAAACGTAAGTGGGGATAGTATGAATACCCAGCTGGAAGAAGAAAAAACACACGCGCGCAATACTGAACTTTTTTTAAACTTTTGATACTCACGGTTTCCAATTTAGATATAAAAAAAGATACTGAAAGTAGGGGGTGAGTTTTGCTCAGATGTAGACTAGAGCAACAGCAGAATAGGGGCATGTGTTTCTCTGTTTCGGAGGAACCGAAAGTACTACTCTGGACAGGTGGGGGTAATGAAACATGAAACTGCTTAGATCTGACACATCACAGCTTGTAGCTGGAAATAATGTGCATTTTGCTCCCAAAAAGTCTTTTTTTTTTAAATTTAATTATCAGAACTTATTTTTTTTCTACTGCTTGAAATAGTAGAGAATGTTGAAGGACCTGTAGAATGTTGAAGGACATGTGTAGAATGTTGAAGGACATGTGTAGAATGTTGAAGGACATGTGTAGAATGTTGAAGGACATGTGTAGAATGTTGAAGGACATGTGTAGAATGTTGAAGGACATGTGTAGAATCTTGAGGTTCAGGAACCATGATAAGAAGACTCTGATGAAACTGCCTGAGTCAGCAAATGTAGTAAGAGAAAGAGGTTTTTTGGCGGGGAGGGTGCATATAATTTACTTCTCTATTGATAGAGCCAACAAGAGACCGTTTTAATTGTCTGTATATTCTTTAGTAAGAGAATAGTAAAATAGTGGTGGAATAATAATTTCTGTGTCTCCTTATAGATGGGACACATTAGTCCATGTCATCAGACAACAATATACAACTCCAAATATATTCAAAATGATATCAACAAATAGTATAAGGGTTATTGTGAAGATACCTCTGTTCATCTGTGCTACTGATTCCCACGTAATTAATAGACAATGTTGACAAATGGGCAATTTACTAAAAGGATTATCTTGAAGTCATTGTATCCTTGGTTCTTGGTCTTGTATCATCTCTATAGAGCAGTCTACAATGTAGGTTTATCCTCATACAAAAGCACCAAACCTACAGTCATCAATACTAAGCTTTCCTTTCAGTATCAATGGTTCCTGGTAAATGTAGTCTTGAATATCAGAAATTAAGATCTGCCTCATTCTGGGTATCTGATATGACAGCATAAATTGGATAAAGAACAGCAAGAATTACAAATTTAGGGTATTTTACATAAACGATTAGAGAAAGC
This sequence comes from Pelodytes ibericus, assembly GCA_036172795.1. Lineage (NCBI taxonomy): Eukaryota > Metazoa > Chordata > Amphibia > Anura > Pelodytidae > Pelodytes > Pelodytes ibericus. The sequence goes on along the minus strand of CM069863.1, from coordinate 178,702,070 downwards.
GGGTTTCTAATTCACCAAGTTATTTTAGTTTAATATATCTGGTTTGAGACAAATACACCAGGAATTGCCCAAGAGGTAAAAAGGTTGTCAAAGCACTTGCCAACATATATAACTGGAATATATTCGATATACAGTACTTGGGGAAAGTTTTTGTCAAGTGTTAAAAAATGCTGGAATATAAGAAGGCTTTCAAAAATAGAAATGTTAATATTTAATTGTCACCAATTAATAAAATGCAAAGTTATTGAACAAAAGCTAAATCAAGATCGAATCCCCCCCCCCCCCCTTGCCTTTAAAAGAGTCTCTTCAAACTTCAAACGTGGTCTTCAAGGAAGACTTGTAGCAAAAAGCCATAACTCCGATATGGAAACAAGGTCAGTGAATCGCCTATGCATGAAAAAAAACCAGGACCAGTATTTGGTTGTAATATAAGGCATTATGTTTGCCGGAGAGTGGTACAATAATGAATGTGTACAGGCAACGTTGAAGCATGGTGGAGGTTCCTTGAAAGTTTGGGGCTGTATTTCTACAAATGGAGTTGAGAATTTAGTCAGAATGAATGGCCTCCTCAATTATAAATGGATACTTATCCATCATACACTACCATCAGAGGACATCGGATTGGCAGCAAATGTATTCTGCACCACAGAGCTATGATCACAACATCATTGAGTCTGTTTGGAATTACATGAAGAATGAGAAGCAACTGAGGCTGTATAATGACACAGAAGAACTGTGGTTAAGTCTCCAAGATAGTTTGGAACACTCTACCTGCCGTGTTCCTTAAAAAAAAACTGTGTGCAAGTCTACCTAGAAGAATTGATGCCCTTTGGAAGGCAAATATTGATTTGATTTAGATTGCTCACTTTGCATTTTGCCAATTGATAAAAATAAACATGTCTATTTTTGAAAGCGTTCTTACTTATTATTTTTTGACACTGAGAAAGGAGATACATTCTTCTCTTTTTATTGGGTCATTTCATTGGTTTCTGGGTACTTAATCTATTTCCTACAGTGCATCCCATTTCACCGAAATAAAGTGAAAGCAAATCAATAGGGCAGATAACACAGTACAGTTTGCAGGAAACGTGTAGGTAATTTAAAAGATCTGATAGTTACACAAATGTTTCTGTCCATTGGGAATGGTGCAAGGCAGGAAAGGGTACATTGATTTTATAAGCTGGGGCATATCGTGCCCCTGAGATGCCAGTCCGGAGCCCGCCTGTCACTCAGGGACGCAATGTATCTCGTGTATTTCCAGGGGTTTGTGTGCTGCAAAAAGCCAGAGCACACAAACCCCCGGAAATAAACGAAATACATCTGAGGGGCCGACGTCAGCTGCGAATTCGGCAACAGTCACTCGTATACGTTTTGTGCTGGTCAAAATGGAAACAGAGTGAGAGACTTTGTTGCAAAATTCCCAGCTGCCGTCTGTCTCCCGGATGTATTTACGGGTTTTGTGTGCTCTCTCTGTTCGCAGCTCACAAACCCCGGAAATATATAGCGTGGCTCAGTGCAAGGCGCACGCCTAGCACATATGGAGCATTTGCGCCTGATTATAAGAAGGGTGCATTGTCACTAATGGTACATTCTGATGAACTAGCAGGGGAGCTACAAAAGTCTTACATTAATAGTTGAGTTGTAAAAAAAAAAAAAAAAAGGCCAAGCATTTTCCCAACTCAGTATTCATTTCCGATTTCCACAGTTCTTGTAGAGGCTACTGATCTCTTAAAACCCACTAAATATGAGTGTCTAAGATGTTGAACCTTCATGTGACACTGGACTGAATATCTTCTTTCGAGACACAGGTAGACAAATGAGGAAAAGGGACAAGAAGCATATAGAGTGTTATACTATGTAGGATATTAAAACAAATTACAATATACGAAATATACAAGGATGTACCGCCCCTGCCCAACGGATTTTCATCGGGACTTCTGCCTTCATCAGGGAGATCGGCCTAAAGTAAATTATTTACCGAGTCCGATGGATTAAAACGTAAGTGTAATGGTCATGGCGTGCTTCTGAACAAATCGACACCTGATAAATCCTTCACAACATACCAGCCGGAATTTAACTCTGTTGGAGACTTGAGAGACCTCGACTAGTAGTAAATAGCCTGATAATTGTAGCAATTTTGCTTGCACAAATAAAGATTTCTACGTTAATGAAATTTGCTATACGGGGATAGCCCAAGGTACAATAATAGATAACAAAGAGAAAAACAAATAGTTTTGGGGATGGTAAGACAAGAATAGGGAACAAACTGATAACTAAACTAATAACGTTTATTTGATAATGCAGATGAAATAAAAGCACAAGGGGAACAGACAAATAAACAGTTTTAAGGTATATCAAAAAGTGCACACACAAAAAAAAGTGCACAACACAAGTGATAAAGAATCTAAAATGTCCAGCCAGTGACGATCTCAATATTGTAAAGGAGTAATTATCCATATGATAGTAACTGGTCTGGACAAAAGGAAAAAGTGTAAATCAATTAAAATCCAAAGGGATATGACTAAATGCAGAGATCATTCAAACAAATGAACAGTTCAAAAAGGACATACACAAAATGATTATTCCTTTCATGAATTTCTTAATATTTAAATACATTTGTGTATGTAACAATAAAAACGTGTGGAATATTTGGTGATGTCTGACGTCTCTCAGACATCTGAAGTTTATTGTGAATGGCTCTAATGTTTAGCAGATTTGGTTTAGTAAATAGATCCCAATACTATAATATATAGTTCAGGGCTCAGTTATCAAAACCAAAACTGGTTAAATATTACATGGATATTTACTTTTTTGGTTACAGACTGACAATTACTAAAAAAAAAGAAAAAAAAAAGAAGATATATCCGTATCACAATAGACGGATATATACGTCTATATGTGATATATCACAATAGACAGTAACTATGTTTTAGGATTGAAGACGCAGTCAGCAATAAAATAAGTATACGTTCAGATACATACAGCTATTATAGCAGCTCTCCATCATGACCCTCAGCCAGTTTTTGCCCAGCCATATGCCTGTATGATAAATGTTTGAGAGAATTGATTCAAATACTTTTTCTTCGCAGAAATATTTTTAAATTCACGTATACATTTAGTATAAATAAATTCAGATCGATCAAAATGTAAAAAATATTTTTACAAGACAAGTAAAATAAACAGATTATGCACCACAAACAATACATTTTAGTGTTAAATTTAAATAAAAATTTAAAAATAGATATTTTTCATTAAAGCTGTTTCAAGCATGTATCTGTACCTAGGTCTTCTGGGTGTGAATCTCATCTTTATTTTTAGTTTTCACAGTTCCTGTAACTGATCCACGTGTCTAAAAGCTATGAAGTTTTGAAGTTTAGTAATTATTCAGTAAAATCGTTATGGGTATTCCCCTTCATATTGTAAGTATTTTCTTTTTTTTTTTACAGATTCTTTAGAAAGAAAAATGAATTATCATTTAAAAAATTGGTGATTAAAGTATGTGTATATAATATACATTTCAGTAATAGTCCAATTTTGTATTTCCAAATAGTCTAGGTCTGTAAAACGAACATAGATGGAATATAAGCATGCTTTTAGGGATATTATTTTTAGAACTTTCTTTAGTATTAATGTAGTATTTTGTTACATGTCTAGAGTGAAGATTCAAGCTTTTTTGTATGGGAAGTAAATTGCAAGGTGTCACTGGGTGATGTACGGCTTCAATAAAAGCAAAGGGGGTTGTTTAATTCTGGAACAAAAGTCTAAAAGTTGAGCAATGTCCATAGAAGCCAGTGGAATTGTTCTGCTGTTTGGGTCAATTTTAGAACTTTGCCCCAGATTTAAATAAGATCGTAAGTAATCCCCCCAAGTGGTTTTATAAACATCCAAGACAATTAAAAAAATAAAAATTATTAATTTTATTTTTTAATTAGGTAAATATTCTCTATTTGGCAGATCAGTGCAAATGTGACCTTTATGAATGGGACAAGGCAGAAAAGACACCATAGCTCCTATTAGAACAAGGATTCTGCACTAAAAGTAAATTCAAGTGAAACATAAGACATAAATAGTCGAGTTGGAAAGTCAGGCAAGTTGGGGAATTTTTCCATCTCCGCTATTCATGCCTGATTTCTGCAGTTCATGCTTGAATAAGAAAAAATAATAGAACCACGCAGCATGGTATAGGGTTAGCAAGTACATATATTTATCTAACGCTCCCATTTCGTTTGCCCCTTTCTTTATTTTGATATAAACACAATACCCCACTTCTTGGGCAGAAATCTTTTACGTAAAATTAGGGCAATTTAGAATTTCTGGAATGTGTCTACATCAAAAACTGTCTGATGGAAAGTTAAGGTTCCAGGCAGGGATAGGCAAGGTGTCCGTCCGAGGACAACAGTGTCCATCTGAGAAGGTTGCATGGAAAATCAGTGTTCAACTTGTTCAACCTCGACTCTAGGTGTCTAACTAGATTTTCTAAATTGCAAAAACTGGCCATTGAAATACCACTAACTTGCCTATCTTTCCAACACCAAACAGGAAAAATAAGAAAGGATGTGGAGAGTCCAGGTCAAAGACGAATAATCCAAAGAAAAGTGCTTTATTGATGGTATCAATGCATGTAGCAGACGGGCACAAACAAACCACAGCAATTAGCAATCATAGGCATAAGAAAAGTATACTTTGCTGGTTGCGGTTTGTATGTGCCCGTCTTCCAGATGGATTGGCCAGCATTGAGAAGATTTGCCAGGTGTCGGCACTTACCCTGCTTTCCACCGGAGGGATTTAAAAAGCAGTCTGGTGAGAATCGTAGGAGAACCAGAGACTTTTTTATTTTGCTGTATCTTTCCAACACAGCTAAGCCAGACTTTTGAAATTAATTTTTAGTAACTAGACCCCATTCTCATTCTTCTAACCTTTTATTATACAATAATTTTTTTTCTTTCCAACTTGAGGAGTGGACATTTTAAAACCTCTCCCTTTGTTTAGCCAAGTTTGTTAGGGACAAGGCCACTTTCCAAAAGGTGCTTTTTGCAATTTAACATTTTAAGTTAATTGCACCAGTGCCATCATAAAACTACGGCTCGTTGTTTAAAACGCTATGATAGGACATCTCCCATGAACTCGCTGTTGAGGATAAATTTAGTGTTTGGCACCGTAGAGAGCTGTCGCCTTACTCAAGAGGTCCAAGACTTTAATGGGCAGGGTATATTCCCACCAAAATCTGGAATTGAACGTTCAGGAGTATAGAGAGTTACAATTTAGGTTCAAGTAATAATACGCTGCTAAAACACACGTGTACATTAAAGCATGCAAGAGTTCACGTCTACAGCTCATGAGCAGCCTCTGTAGGCTTGTTGGAGTAACAAGCAGCTGTACTGGAGGCCCTAAATCCAGGATGGGTACCAGAGGACAAAGTGTTCATCAGCTGGAATATATAAATAATATTCATGAACAGGTTCAAGCTAAACCTAATGACACATATAAGGAGGGGGGCATTTTAACTTGGGTATGGAACCATAAAAAAGGTGACACATAGAACGTGTCATTGTCAGATAAGAACCATTTGGCCCATGTGCTCTGCCCAGTTTTATTAGTCCCCTATCTTATATCTAGGATAGCCTTGTGCCTATCCCACACATGCTTAAACTCCTTGACTGTTTTTACCTCTACCACTTCTGCTGGAAGGTTATTCCATACATCCACTACCCTCTCAGTAAAGTAATACTTCCCGATATTACTTTTAAATCGTTGCCCCTCTAATTAGTTTTTCTTCTTTTAAATATACTCTCTTCCTTTACTGTGCCGATTCCCTTTATGTATTTAAATGTTTCTATCATATCCCCCGTGTTACGTCTTTCCTCCAAGCTATACATGTTAAGATGCTTTAACCTTTCCTGGTAAGTTTTATCCTTCAACCCATGAACCAGTTTAGTAGCCCTTCTCTGAACTCTCTCCAAAGTATCAATATCCTTCTGGAGATACGGTCTGCAGTATTGCGTACAATACTCCAAGTGAGGTCTCACCAGTGCTCTGTACATGAGCACTTCGCTCTTTAAACTGCTAAAACTTCTCCCTATGCAACCAAGCATTCTGCTAATACCTCTCCCTATGGAACCAAGCATTCTGCTAATACCTCTCTTTATACAACCAAGCATTCTGCTAATACCTCTCTTTATACAACCAAGCATTCTGCTAGCATTTCCTGCTGCTCTATTGCATTCTCACCCTACCTTTAAGTCCTCTGAAATTATTACTCCTAAATCCCTTTCCTCAGATTTTGAGGTTAGGACTGTATCAAATATTCTATATTCTGCTTTTTGGGTTTTACGCCCATGCGGTGGATGATGGGATTTATTCAGCTAGAGAACTGATCTAACCTGTAGAAAATTCACAGAAGGTCTGCTGGGCCACAAATATGCAGTCAACAGGACAATACGCAACACTTAATAAAATCCAAACAAAATATTTAAAAAAAGTCTTTCATTTATAAATTCCACTAGCGACAAGCACAAGTCAGTGTATGTTGCCCCAGCTGTTACAGTTCACTAGAGACGGGCGGGGTATTGATATGCAGGTGCACTGATGTCAGCAGGTCTGTGAAGGTTCAGTAACTCACAGGAATTAGGGTGGAGTGCCCACGGTCGGAAGACGTGGCACAGAGATGCAGCTGAGAATGTAACCCTCACTTAGCATAAAGAATCTCTAGATTATTTCAGATGTATTTGCTCTGGTTTCAAAAATCATTGTTTTAATTTTTTATTATAACATTTATTGTTTTCTCAGATATACATATAAAAAAAAATGTAAAAAAATCATTTTAAAAGCGAGAGGTCAAAGTACTTTCATCTCAAAGTTTCCTGATTGACAGAAAAAAGTTTCTAAATTCTAAACAGGAATGAAAACTTTGGTTTTATAAAATTCTACTTGATGACACTCAATATAGTGCCATTTGCTTAGTATAGAATAGTGTCAAATTGGTTATATATGTTATTTGTAAAGAAAATTCCTTGGTATGGAAATAAATTGATATTGCAGTATTTAAAGAGTATATTGGCTACAAAGGCTGCACCTATATGGCGTATTTTGCAAATGGACTAGGTAAGGACATAGTCTTAAATAAGAGGGGCAACGATTTAAAAGTAATATCAGGAAGTATTACTTTACTGAGAGGGTAGTGGATGTATGGAATAACCTGCCAGCAGAAGTGGTAGAGGTAAACACGGTCAAGGATTTTAAGCATGCGTGGGATAGACACAAGGCTATCCTAGCTATAAGACCGGGGGACTAATAAAAGTACTCAAAAAAAAATGGGCAGACTAGATGGACCGAATGTTTTTTATCTGCCGACACATTCTATGTTTCTATGTTTCTAAGCTTGCAGATATTAGAGACGGCAGAAGTAGTGGGCTCGCTGGTTGAAGTAGATTTAGTTATAGATTCTGGCAGGTAGGATCTTCACACCATGCTTGGTCACAGAGATACATTGCTCTATTGTAACTGGCATGTCAACATCAAGGTCTTCTAACATTAATGCACATATCTGCCATTATTATACAAAATATGTGCCTGGTGTAGTTTGGGACTCGACACAGGTGTCTCCATAACAGACTTATAATTGTCGGCAACAAATAAAGCTCTATGTAACCGAAAAATTACATCAAGTGTTTAATATACATATTATACACTTGATGTCATTTGGATGACCTGTTTAGAATTTTTGGTTTGAAGATCTGGACCATCTGACCCAAGATGTCCACACCCTGATAGAGCTGTATGGAGCAAAAGGGGCTCAGTAAGATACTTTATTTGTATCTTTCTATTTCAAATGCCTCCACTTGATGCAATCTTTCAATTAGACATAACTAGGGTTGCCACCTTTTTGACCAAAAAATACCAGCCTTCCTATAGCCTCCATAGATGTAGCATTGACTTCAAGCCAATATTTTACCGGCTTGCCAGTAAAACACTGGCCAGGTGACAACCCTAGACATAACTTAATTTGATGCCAATGGTTGACCGCTAATAGGAAAACTACTGGGAAAGATAGGTTGATATATACATTGATAAATAAATTTTATCTGAAATGCTGCATTCAATAATAAAAAAAAAATCAAAATAAAAAAAAAAAAAAAAAAAAAAAAAAACCAGACACAAACTTATTAAAATGTCCAAAACAAAAAAAGGACATGATCCTTTGTCTTAATTCTAGACCCATAAACATCTGTTTGTTTTTATTCTCAGCGATAAGTAGATAGAGATTTAATATTAAAAACAATCCAACCGTGTAGATTTTTACAGAAGCACACCCTGACGGGGCATTTGCATGTAAAAGAACCGAAACCAGCAGGTGGGTTTCACAAACATGAATTTAAAGTGTACAAACCATACTACAGAGTACACCGCTTGGTAAGAATAGAAACATTTAATCAGCTGTCCAACAAAAAAACATTATAAACACCGCAATCTGTGTGTAGTGTATGCATTATAGATTATGTTTTTATTCTTATTTGCGCCACATAAATACACATTTGTATTTATTTGTTTTGCTTGTGAAGGTCCTGCACGCCAAATAGTGCCTTGTTGGGAAATATAAGTCCAGCATACACAAGTAGATGTGGTTGACTATCATGATCCATCAAATATTGACTAGTAATGCAAGGCCTGGAATAAAAACACTTGTGTCTATTTGAGAACAAATCATTTAGAAGTGCTGATTGTGGTGTAACTTTCTCAAAGCAATGAGCAGAAATATTACTTTGGTGACCATGGTGACTGCTCCATTTTTAGAACTTCGACCTTTAGTAAAAACCCACTATTAGCTACTGTACACTTTAATGAAGTCCAACGTTAAAGAAGACATTAAACCTGGAATCAGTTTGCCATCTGCCGACTTTATTGCAGGATAAAGAATCATTTTACATTGCATTGATACAGAAGCATCACAAATTGTGCTTAACAGATTCTAGGATCGGTTACTGGAGGGATAGTGGTCATATTCCAAGGAATCCAAGTAGATGAAGTACCATGCAGTCAGGACAAATATATCAAAGTACCTTTCGATGATTCTAAAATCATTGCTCTTGGAATTCTCTAGATCGTGAGGTATATATACACCGCAAGTTGGAGATAAAGGTCACTGCATGGGAAATACTTAGAACACAGAATAGAAGAACCGCAAAGACAACACGCTAAGTTTTTGGTAACGGGTCATGATTGTAAGTGGCATGTGGGAAAGCTAGCGATAAAAAATATATATATATACACTTACAAACATTAAATTGGCAAAAATGTTGCAATTACCACAGAATAGTAAACAATTTCCCCCCCCAAAAAAAACAAACAATTGACCCAAACACATAACTGACAAAGAAGTAACAGAATCCGTGGCTAACCTTTAGGACTATCATAGTCAGTGGAAAGCAGTAAGGATTATATATACATTTTAACAGTATTCAAGCTCACCAAGCCTTATAACCATTGAAATACAAGACCCCTAGGCACTTACAATTTTCAGAATACAATGATTTACATAAATTGTTATCAAAACAAAATGACATTATACATTACTGAGCGATGTGTTAAGGGCCACCTTGAAGCCATCAAGCAGTCAAGTTGGACATACACAAAAAAGAAACTCATTATTAGAACAATCCAGCCTACTTGGCAAAATGGAAAGACGTACCCAAGAAAGAAAAGGGAAAAAAAAAAAGGCACTGTGGACACCAATGTTCTAGTTAAAATGCGTTTGGCCTTCGGCAGGTGATCTCCTTGGCACACACACTCTGCTACCTCCATGAACGGTTTGGCACTCTCCATAATTAATGGGCAGGTTTATCGCGGATACTAACCGAACCATCTTCCATGCCGAAATAGACGCGCTCGGCCATGTTGATGAAGAGGCCAGTGTCTACCACACCTGAGACAAAGAACACAAAATTGCAGTTAGTGTCAGCGAATGTTCCGATATAATTGATTTAAGCACATTACAGTTGGGTGTCTAGACCATGAAATTAACCAGATTATATATTCTACTCCACTCTAGGATTAGAAGCACAATTAACCTTCTGATATTTAAACTTGAGCCCCAGTGCTTGCAGAGGAAGGGCAAAAAAAAAAAAATCCAAGAAGACATACGCTTACATTTTTAAACCTTCTGTGGGACCATTAACAACCTTTCTCTAGCTTTCTAAAATATTCAACATAGGTCTCATTAGAGACTCATATCCAAGAGTAAAAATAAAATATTTCTTTCATGAATACATAAACGCTCTAACAAAAACAAAAAAAACACCCCACACACACACACATTAGAAATATGACTGATTATTCAGATCATCAAGTAGTAAAAATTGTTAGGATCCTCTAGCAGCATATTCTCTAAACAAAGGGTTAATCTAATAACCCAAATGATGTTAAACACTGTACACTAGCACAATATTTACACACCTGTTTTATTAATTGTATATTAACCCCTTAGTGACAAGACCTTTTTACCATGTCTTTCCCTTGGTGACGAGGGCTGTTGACATTTTCTCTCACATACTGAACCCACACAAATGATATGTTATTTTTATCGTCATAAGAAGGGCTTTCATCGGATACTATTGTTCATCATATCTTATAAGTTATATAATGATGAAAACATTTTAAAAAATAAAAAACATTTTTTATAACTTTTACCTAAAAAATAATTTACATACAAATACAATTATTAAAAACACAATAATACCTCCCATATTAATAGTTTCAAAATGAGGTCCCGAGTTCAGAAACGTGTTTGTTTCCATTTTTTTCTGCAGTTTTTTTTCAGTGAACTCTTGACCCCAACCGAACCCTAAATTTAACCCTAACCCTAAATTTAACCGCAACACTAGCCCTTATGCTAATCCTTAATATATTTTAATTTTAATCCTATTCCCTATGGTAACCCTAACCCTAGATTGTAGATAATTAAGTCTTTTTTATTTCATTGTAATGTCGATTCAGAACGTCGGAAGTGAATTTTTTTTTTCACTTCCAAAGCTCTACCCACAAGAGGATACAGCCATATTGCAGGGAGAATGCTGCTACAGCAATATAGCACCCACGATCGCTCCGTGGGTGCCCCAGCGCTGACATTTTAGTGCTGCCTATTGCCTCAACATCGAGGCAATAGAGCAGTACAGTCAGAGCAGTTTTGATGGTGAAAACGGCACGTTCCATCGCAGGACGTGTCAGGCACATCCACTGTCAACAATGGAGTTGCCGGCTTGGACGTGCCTGATAAGTCCATTGTCATGATGGGGTATAAACAAATAAAAGCCAGGGGAACAAATATGTTTTTTTTTATCTGTGGATATAAGAGTGTCTTATCTATTTAATGTGTATCATTTGTCCTATAACTGGACACATTGTCAGGGCCTACTGGCTGTGGCATGTTAATGGTCATAAAGTTGCATATTAATGGGCATACTGGCTGTGGCAAATACATGGGGAAAGAGTGGTATATTAATGGGAAAATTGACTGTGGCAAATTAATGGGAAAACAGTGGAATATCAATGAACAAACTGGCTGTGGCCTATTAATGGAAAAACTAGCTGTGGCATATTAATGGGGTAAATCTTGGATGTGCAATGCGGTAATGGGGCATGTGCTTTTCAGTAAGGGGCCCTGAAATTTCTGAGGCTTGTATATTTTACTAGAAGACCCAAAACTGCTGCAGGAGGAGGAGCTGTCACGCACTTAAGAGGTATCCATGTCCAAACGAAAGAAAAAAAAAATCACCTTTAAATTCCTGGCTATCTGAATATTCCTAACTATGGCAGTTATGTCTACTCTCTCATATAATACCTGCAGAAAACACTGCCATATTGTATTTAAAACTTCCCTAGCTGGACCATAGCTAGAGAAAGGCAATTCAAATAAATAAAATCAAATGGAACACAATTCTGATCTCCTTGTTGTATTAGATTTTTTATTATATGATTAAATGCAGATTGTTTTATATGGCTGGCTGAGCATATAAAACATATTAAAAAAAAAAAAAAACACAGTAACCGATCTGTAGAACTATACACTAATAAATGTTCCTAGAAGCAACTTTCATTATCATCGTTTATATACAGCCAACATATCGTGATAGAGTTTATTACTTTGCAGGAGGCACCATACACCAAGACACATAAACCAATACTTAATGTAGAGAAAGACCTGCCCGCAAGGCTTTCCATCATTAGATTGTCTATGAGGTTTAAACACAATGCGTCAGTTACTTAAAAAAAATAAATAAATAAAAAAAAAAGCTAGAAAACGTTTTCTGATAAAGATCCCGAAACTAAAAAAAAAAACACCCCCTGCACCTGGATCTGTGACACATACAAAGACTGCACACTGTAGTTACATATGTTGTAATAGTTTAGTATTTAGTAGTTTTATTAAATGTGCAAAAAGAGGGGTTTGGATGGGGAAACACATAGCCTGTTTCTGCACATGGCTTAATGCAGTAGTTTGCAAACCAGTCCTCAAGGAACTCCAATGCACCAATTTTTTTTATAGATCATCCCACTTGAACACATTTCCCTAAGTCCTAGACTGATGAGGTTCCTTGAGGACTGGCTTGGGAACCACTAAGGCTAGAGTATTTCAGGTCAAAAAAATACCTTATGTTTCATTAACAAATTGCACAAAAGTGTAGGAATTTTATATAGAAATGTTTTAATGAAGAAATACAAATAAAAGTACCTTATTAAACGCAATCTACTTTTTACAGCTGCAACAGTGAGGGAACATGTTTAGAATCTTGTGTCGTATCTTCTTTCGTGGGACCCAAGATTCTACACATGTCTGATAGTCCCCCCCCTTCTTCATAGGCACATATACACTACCTGGCCAAAAAAGTCAAGCCACCTGGATGTAACTTAGAAAATAGGTCTGGGGTTGCTACAGTTGGTCAGGTCTAGGTTCAGCAACATTATGTGCCCAAAGAATGAGGTCAGCTGACTGCCTGAATATATTAAAGGACCAGGTTATTCCATCAATGGATTTTTTCTTTGTTGATGGGACGGGCATGTTCCAAGATGACAATGCCAGGATTCAATCGGGCTCAAATTGTGAGAGAGTGGTTCAGGGAGCAGGTGACATCATTTTCACACATGGATTGGCCACCACAGAATCCAGATCTTAACCCCATTGAGAACCTTTGGGATGTGCTGGAGAAGGCTTGGCTTTACAAGATCTTGGTGAAAAAATGTATTTCCGTCCAACACTGGACGGAAATAAATCTTGTGACATTACGGAAGCTTGTCAAAACAATGCCACAGCGAATGCGTGCTGTAATCAAAGCTAAAGGCGGTCCAACGAAATATTAGAGTGTTTGACCTTTTTTTTTGTTGGCGACTTTTTTTTCGGCCAGGCAGTGTATCTCACACTGTAAAACTAACCAGGGTTCCTGAAGGAGCACGGTGGGAGAGAGCCGTATATAGATAGCCTGCTTCCACCACCAAGGAACATTATGTCAATGTCAGGCTAAACAGCAACTTTTTTTAACTGCTTATCCCATGAATCTCCGCCAGTCATTCTGCTTGACACACTCATTTTGATTATTCTGACAGTATAGGGATTATGTACAGTACCATTAATAAAAATTGGGTCACTCAAAATGGTCCTTGTTTTCCATAAAATCATACATCAAAAGGAGTTACAAAATGAATAGGAAATAAGAGTCAAGATGTTGACCAAGTTAGAAATAATGATTTTTAAATCGTGTCCTTCAAACTTTGCATTCATCGAAGAACCCTCCACTTGAATGCAGTCTAGCAGACGTTGGCATTCTAGTTGTCAATTTGTGGAGGTGATCTGAAGAGATGTCACCCCATGATTCCTGAAGCACCACAGACAAGTTGCAGTGGCCTGATGGGCACTTCTTGTATACCATTTAGTTCACCTTCTCCCACAAATACTCAATAGGGTTGAGATCCGGTAACTGCCCTGGCCACTAGACACTCTAAAGTACTCCTCCTCTTGTTCAGTTATGCACAATTTGTGCTGTTCTATGAAGGGAGTAGTACACAGCATGGTATGAGATCTTCAGTTTCTTGCCAGTTTTGTACATGGAATAGCCTTCATTTCTCAGAACAAGAGAAGGCCAGTTTTACTGGTTCTTTAAAAAATCAGCACAACAATTTTCAGCGGTTCTCTAGTAATCAGTTAAAATGATAAACTTGGATTAGCGGACACAACATGCCACTGGAACACAGGAGTGAAGGTTGCGGATAATAAGCCTCTGTCGCCTATGTAGATATTCCATTAAAATGTAACCATTTCCAGCTGTAATATTCAAATAGTCATTTACGACATTATCAATGTCTACATTGTGATCCATTTGAGGTTATTTTAATAGACACAATGTGTGTTTTATTTTGTTTTTTTTTCATATTTTGAATGGTCATGTATATACAGGGTTTCTATTTAGTCTGGAACCATAGGACTTAATCTTCCTAAATCTGAATCAATGCATCGTGGAGCCATGTCAGCAAAGGAGAGTGGATGTGATGTGATCACACATGTTCTGGTGGAGGAAATCATCTTTATCTGCTACACAATAGCGAACACTTTGAACAGATTCTATAATAAGACATGTTTTTCTCCTATGGTTCCAGACTTATGGGACACCCTGTATAATCAATTCTGGACCAGAATGCTAAATAGGAGCAACAAGCAACATATTCCCCAAAAGACTAAATTCTTATAATGCAACCATCCAACTTTCAAAACCATTTACAACCAATTCTGAATATATTTTCACACAATATAACTGGTTTTTATTTCTATGTTCTTGCTTAATTATTAAATTCACATTCTGCATTTATCCATGAGCCAATGCAACCTCTAGTGGAAACATTTTTTATTGATTCATTTATAAATTTCCATTTCTTTTCATACAATTGTTAAAAAAATCCCATATCTCCACTGGATAGGTAATCCCTTAAATCTAATTTCCCATTCTTCTTGCCAAATTTGCTATTTTAGAAATAAGATTTGTTTTATGGTGGGTATCCAAGAATCTATAAAGGTCATAGTATGGGCTCACTGGGTTAGCACTAATGAAGCTTTTAATTCTGAAATATTCACATTTTTTTCCCATTTTGGGGAAGTCTTATTACAGACAGACAGAATATCTGCTTTCACCATTTCATTAATAAGTCAATGTATTAAATCAATTTCTCCAATCACAATTTGAAGAGCCTCCAGCAGAGACCCCACTGTTAAGGACTAGTGTTGAGCGAACCAGAACTGCACTGTTCGGGTTCGTACCGAACATTACGGTATTCGGACCCCGAACCCAAACATTCCACTGTATGTGCGTGTTGGAGTTCGGGGTTCGGCTATAAACCGAAAGACATTCAGTTTATAGACTTTCGGTTTATAGAATACATGTAATGCTATTAATATTCTATAAACAGAAATAGAGTCCCCATTCATACGAATATTCATAATATATGAATATATATTACATCTGAGAGTCAAATAGAACCGTCAAATACTGTGCTTACAGCGCACTTTGAAAATTTCTGGCTACCTCATCCTCTCCAGCGCCGCTTCCACCTACACCGCCACGGTCACCGCCTCCTCAACCTATTGGTCACTTAGTATAAACTGAAAGAGAATACCCTGCACTCCTACCCTCTCTAAAATGGATAATTCTGTTGATCCTCCTGGCAGCCATGCTTTAGATTTAGATTTATGTTCTTCCAAAGCTAAAATCAAAGATTCCATCTAGTGCCATTTTATGGCTCAGCTGTATTTTTAATTTGTATGTATTTTATGTTTTTTGAAGTTATTTCCCTATCCACATTTGCTTGCAGGGCACTTGTCCTACTCTTACCCACATTTTAATTCCTTTTGCAGCCCTTTCCAGGACTTTTTTTAGAGGCATTTTAGTGCCCAAAAGTTCTTGTCCCCATTGACACATTCAATGGGGTTCGGGTTCAAGCCTAAAGGACTAATTTTTGTTTAAAATTAAACTTATGGAAGATGACATTAATAATAGGATTAATTATCCCTAGTTCTTTCATTTTCATTCGACTCCCCCCCCCCCCACAAATAGATCTTAGTTTCTATAATTTCCTTTTCTCACAGTTGTCCCACCCTAAATTAGTATTCTCCTTAATCTCACACTCTAAAAATTAGACAACCATAGATGCTTCATAGATTTCAATGTCTGGGTAATTAAGACCATCTTGGGACAATTTCCAGTGCTTCTAAATTAATACATTAAATGTGAGCAATATATAGGCCTTAATAATATTCAGTCTATCCCTTCCATTCTGAAAATTGCATCTTCAGCTCTTAAAGCAAATCTAGATAATTTACATTTATTAGATCCTCAAAATGTGTAATAATTTTAATTCCCAGATATTGAATATAGTTATGCTGCTATTTTATTGCAACCTTTTCCTTTAAATTAACTAGTTGTTGAGCTTTCCAATTAAAATTAATAACCTGAGTTTTCATAAGTACTGCTTAGAATTTGAATATGATCCAATTTTTTTCAATTTCAGCGAATAACTGAAAATCTATGTTTCTGGGGAAGCTAAAGTTAACAAAATATCATCAGCATAGAATGTTGTTTTATGGACCTGTGGCCCTGTTTTTTCCACAACTCTACAGGACTGCTAGTCGTTAGATTATTTTGGCTTATAATAGAGGGGATAACGGGCGCCCCTGTATAGTGCAGTTACCAGAAGTTTTCATCCTCTCGGCTGTCACGGTTGAACTCATCTATTATTAAACAGCAGATGCTTTTCATTTGAAATCCCCTTTTTCACCAGAGTTCATTATAACCTCCTGTCTGTCAATTGTGGTCCTATTTAAGCATCGTATATTGTGAAATTTATTTGAATCAACTATCACTGGGGTAAATTGCTATGCTGTAGATTCACCCTAGTTAATGCTAGCAGACAAAAGGTGTTTTATTCTATCCATATCGAGAATTATTGCCATCTAGTGGTAGTGTTTTTTTTTTGGCAACATATGTTTCATATAGTTACTATAGGCATTTAGCTCTGAATATAAGCGGTTACATTTCTATTGTTGCAATAAACACCATTCTGAGGTTATAGAAAAGGATCAGAGAATTCTTTACCAAGCTTTTGGGATGATGCTTCTTGCAGCAAGTCCTGATACCTTTGGGTTTAAACTAATTTAATTTAACTTACAGATATTTACAATCCGTTAAAACCAAAAGGTGTCAATATTTACCGTATTTGCACAAATGTCATATGACCCTCATTGTAAGACAACCCCCAAACATTAGCTTTTAATTTTTTTTTTTTTTTGGGGGGGGGGAAGCCTGAATGTATGGCTACACTGTAGGAAAAACGTTTTACTTGTTTATTTGCCAGTCTGTCTAATAGCCATCTAGAGGGGGCAGTCTGTGGAAGGGACAGTTGTTCGCGGCTGCTTATACACAACCACCTCACCATGACCTTGTGCGATGGTTAGTGTTCGTTTCTAAGACTGAACGCAGGGAGGTCACGTGACCCCAGTGTTCAGTCATAGTAGCCCTGGAAGTGCTGGGCAGCATCGGAGGATGGTTTTAACTGGTTTATTTTCCAACACACTTAGCCAGTGTTCTTTTGCTTTCTTACACTAACACAAAAAGAGGTAAACACAACACACACACACACCTCAAACAGTTTTATTTTATATATTACTACTAATGAGTGTATATTTTAAATTAACTCTGCATGATGGTCTTTTGCAATGAACAGCCTATTTTTGAGGCTTGTTGAATTAACTCTATTTCACCCACACTGTGTTCATTTCTTAGTTTACAATACTCTAACCCGATTCTTTCCACTTCTAACCCAACCAGGCTGCAGTAAAATCCGAGGTTGAGCCAACAGAAGACTACTTCATAGCCGGCTTTCTCATCCTCTTAACACAGACAAAAAATGTTTTGCTGAGTTGAAAGGTCAAATAAATAAAATACATAAAAATCACCTGGAATCATTTTTATCTCAGTATCGACACTTCTCCAGTCATGCAGCCCATCAAACTTCCAGTCTAAAAGGAAATTTCCATTATCTGTAACCACTGGACCCTGGGGAGGAAAACAAACAAATTGTAAGTAAAGGGGGTTTTTTTTGTAAAAAATAAAATAAAAATAAACAGTTAAAAAAACTCACCATCAACACATTACATGATAAAATATAAACATATAATGTGAAGCACACACAAACAATTACACCACCTATCACACCACCTTACCTCAGTTATTTTAAAACGAGTTTATATGTATAATCTGATATTCTTGATATTCCTTACAGGGCGGGGTTGCTTTTTATGGCATCCGTTGCGGTTATTATAAGGTTTTCTGTAAAACCTTTGGCTTGCTCACATCATTGGAGGGGTGCCACTGGCTAGGGTGTCCAGGTCTATTATACCCTGCGCACCCAAGCTAATGACACCCCTCCAATGACCCCCAATGGACATGGAGTTGGGCATTTGCAGACCGCACCTCCACCTTGCGGTCCGCACCTCTGTAAGCAGCAGCGTCAGGAACCCAAGTTTCCCGATGCTGCAAAGCACGCAAAAATAACTTTTAATCAGAATTTGATAAAATGTCTAAGGGTGGTAGCTCACAGTGACTTGGTGCAAAAAAATACACATAAAAAAAACAAAGTATATATATTACAGATATCTTAATAAAAAAATGGTTGTAAAGGGATTGCAGCGACAGGTATGCTGACCTGCTTTTATTATTTGCAGTGTCCTTAGGGTGGCAAATACCCTGTATAGTTTTGGTGAGATAGTAAGGGTTCTATTACTTATAAATTGGTTCATATCTCCTTATAAATGAGTTATCATCACCTTTCAGGTGCCATGTTTGCAGGCCGTCACTTACCGCTTTGCTCACCGCCAACCTCAGCTCCGCCACACCTCCAAAACGGCTCTGTAACGCTCTGATGATGGGCACATAAGCCATAGGAATAACTTCAATAGGGATGCCCTTCTTCCACTGCTCCCCAAAATTCTTGGAGTCTTTTCTACGGGAACAAGAATGTTTAAGCGTTAAAAAAAAAAAAATGGTCATAGTGCCAGTACATTTTTCTTCTTCTCCTTTCGAAAAACATGAACCATTGTAAACATTCTAGAACTGGAAAAGACCAACCCCCTAAAAGATCTTTTATGTTGCAGTGACATCTAGTGGTTATAATTCATAGCACAGCCAATTCCCAAATAGGCCCATCTACATCATAGTTCTTACCTAAAATCCGCAATAACAATGAAAGATTTTGCACAGCCAGCAACTATTTTTTCCTGGGTCAAGCAGCCACTAAAATAGGGGAAAGAAAATACCTTCCATTAGACTGGCAGTTGTATTATGTCCCCCAATACTAGTACTGATCAATTTGAAAAAAAAGGCTCAATTATGGGGGGCAACCTGTACACCCCAATAATTGACATCACACATGGTATTGGAATCGTATGTCTCCTAGCAGCTTCAGAAGCAGTGTGAAGATGTGGAAGTAATGAAATGATTACCCATGATCTTACAGGAAAGCAAAAAAAAAAAAAAAAAGATATTAAAAAATAAATAAATAAAGAAATTCCTGCCTACCCACAAAAAAGAACTTCTAAAAGGACAAAACCCTAAAACGTGGGCAACATTTCCATAGACAAATTTTAAATTTTAAATGGAAAAAGTCTAGGCAACAGTGACTTTGGCGAAAGTTGAAGCCTACTAAGCGATGTAGTACACAGGGTTTTTTCCAATCTCATTGTATAAAATAAGTGGTCGTCCTCTGCTCCACCCGCAGTGCGGTCGTAGGATCTGGAGCATAGAACAGTACTGAGCATGTGTTGGGGGGCGGGGGGGGGGGATTTTGCATTTCAGCATTTGCCTCTCCAGCAAGAGGAAATGATTATTTCTATTGGTTTTTGCTGCTGGACAGAAAAGAAAAAAAAATTCTGTTAAATATGCATTTTGAAAGTATTTGAATATGCATTAAGGTTTGGAGGATGCAATTTGGGCACCGGACCTTCCCTTTCCTTTAAGCATTTTAAAACAATTATAAATCTAATGTTCGAAAAAGAAGGATCACTGAAACATACCTTATATTAAAAATAAAAGATATTTTTTTTAAAAAATTTTCTTTTTTAAACTCGCACATCATCATCATTATCTCCTGTGAGCCCATCAGGTCACCTACACAGTTGCCTTTTGCATACTTGCAATCGAGGTAAAAAAAATAAATAAAAAAAAACACAAGGAGGCAGCACTTTCTGAATTATATGGTTACTGCACATGCTCAGTGCTAGGGGACCCAGATTCTATTGCAATGTTTACATCAACTTCCCTTATTCTACAATTAAATGAAACAATGTGTGCAATCAACATATTAAACACTGCCCAGTGCAGCAAAGTTCATTTGATGCCTAGAGTGTCCCTTTAGGTAAATATATATTATATATATATATATATATATATATATATATATATATATATATATAAAGTTATTACATAGAGACTAAAAGTAATTCATAACCTCATTAGAACTTATCCATTCTTTATCTTTACCAGGCCAATAGAGCCTATATTGTCTTTGGTTTTGTGTTACATGACTGAGAACTTTGTACATGAATTCTAATACGGATACATAAATATATACTTTACCCTCCCCCTTTGATTAAGCTGAGATTAGAATCCACTTCGTCGGCTCCATCAATGGCAACATCCAGCTAGACGAAGAGGAACAATTACATTATAAATAGCATGCAGAACAAACACAACACGAAGCCTGACTGCAGGATTCTATACAAACAAATATAAAGCTTTCCAGTCGATTCTCTATTGTATAGGACTCAGAGGACTGAGCAGACAAGACTACAGCACATGCAGAACAACCAGGTTATATATACACACCATTGTATCAGACAGAGAGTGTGCCAGCAATTAAAAGGGGCAGCAGCATCTACAGTGTGCGAAAACATTTTTTTTCAAAGCTATCTGCTAAAAACCACTGCAGAGGAAGCCAGCATGCCCCCCATGTAGCCCCCCTCACTGTTGTCACTGAATTTCAACGGCCCAGTGAATTTATTTTCTTTCTTGTTTTATATATTTTTATGGATTATTGAGAAAAAATAATATTAAATCAGGGTAGAGGGGGAGGGATGGAAGGGGTGCATTAGGTCTCTGTTTTAATCGACATATCAATAAAAGCACACCTGTAATTCCTAGAGTTGTAAGCAAGGACAAATATCACTCTCTTATACAACAAGGTCGGAACTGTTCTGGCATTACTCGGTCCAAGGGAACGACAATCTTAAATACAAAAACAAGAGGAGCGTTGGGAATGAGAGGGGTGTATGGGAAGGGGAGGTTAAGGGAAGGGGGAATGATTATTAATTATGGTACTACAGTCCTCCTGTAGTAATTGGAGACCTCAAGACCTTTGAAGAAATTCAGACCCAAACACTGCCATGGAGTAGACTTCTCCCCTGGGGTGGGATTATTAGATCTCTAGCATTCTGGATCTCCTCGTCTGAGTGTGGGGGGTTTTCTTCCAAAGTCGTGGGATTATTAGTCTAGCTGCATTTAATGGGTGGTTCGTAGCGGATCTCCTGTATTTCTGGAATGGATAGGGGTATGTGGTGAAGCAGAGATGCCAGAAGCGTGAATGAGATGGTGGAGTCAGCAATGGTACGGATTATCAGTTTCCCTAAGGCCTGTATCTTTGGGTATGTTCACCGTATGTGAAGGAAAAACTCAGTTTGTCTTTTTGCAGAATCAGCAGATTGTCGGGGCTGGATGGATAGCGACTGTGCAGGAGTATAAGGACTCTACAAGCGTGTTTTATATGCGTTCTCTTGGATTCGGAGGGGAGGGGGAGCATTTGTTGGTGGCTATTTTTTTGCCCTGAAGATTTCAGCAATTTTTATTAATGCCTATACCAACATGAATAGCCCTCTATGCCCCGGTATCCAGGCTGCTTCTGGTTATGTTACGGTCAGGCCAGGCCACACCACGGGGTCTGACCTTACCTTTTGCATTTGGCCAGAGCTCTGGGGGTCCTGGCTTCTGGAACGAATTTATTCAGAGTCCACGGTGGACAGGCATCCGGTTCCCTGCTCCTCGATGGCAGGGATGCCACCTCACATCCTCCGCTGCGGCAGGGTTGCAGTCCGCGCTCGTTGTAGGCATTGGGACAGCCGTTCTCGGCTTGTACAGGTGAGCCCTGCAGCAGAGAGTCAGGCATCTTCAGCTTCTGGTCTTTTAGGGCCATCGCACATGCACAGAGATTCGCGCATGAAAGGGTTCTCTGAAAAGTCTTTTTTCAGTCACTGGAGGGAGGTGGTACTCTATTGGCCAGCCTTGACTATCATTTAAATCCCTAAATCCCTCTTGCACCTCAGCCGGTGCTCAGTTGTCCTGTAGCCCTTGTGGAAGCTATGTTCCTTTTGCCTCTGTGCATTTCGGTTTCTGTGCTCCGGCTTTGTCTCGCTGCCCACTGGTTCCTGACCTCTGCCCACCGGCTCCTGATCCTCTTCTTTGCCAGCTTCCTCAAACCTTTCCCGTTACGCTGGCTTCTGATTCTAGTCTGCCTGCCGGGTGACCTTTTGGATGATCCTGACCTTGCTTCTGCCTCTCCCTCTGGCACCTCGTATCGGACACTGCCCCCGTGCCTCTGGTCCCTACCAAATTCCCAGTACATCGACAAATCGCAAGAGGTTGTCTCCCTACCACTGAGTTCCACCACAGTCTGTTACCCAGGGCAGTATAAGAAGTGAGACTTCTGGGATTGTGGAGTTAGAAATAAGGAAGGTGAGGATGACGGGGCAGAGATTAATTTACATGGCTGTGAGACAAAGAGACTCTAAAGGAGTAAGACTGGTGACTTTTCGATGCAGGCTCTGTAGTGATTTGAAGAAATTGTTGAATGGGCAGTGAATTCAATGTAAAATTACTGGAGGAATGCTAGAAAATAAGCATTTCACATATAAAAAGAAAACTGTATAATATACAGAGAGTAAGCTGGGTCTAAATGGCCTTGTAAACAGCTGGTGTTTTGAACATATTCAGGGACAACATTAGAAACTGTGCATATGGGTGATATCCAGAGACTTTCCCATGAATCCAAACCTCCAAAGCAGACATAATATGGAGGAGCGAAGTCAGATAGCGAGGCTGTAATCACGGCTGTTTAATTATATTCAAAGACCTGTATCTTGTTATAATAGAGTCTGGGAAGCATCCAGGCCCTGGAATTCTTACAGTCCTCTATTATCCAACACAAAGGGGGTGATTCACTTAAGGGAGGTGCAGGGAAGACGAATTAAATATTATTTCACCAACTTAACTATACATTGTCCAGAGACAAGTCTGACCAGCTTATCCTGCTAGAAGAACTTACTAGGTACCCCCTACACAATATAGCTCTTAAAACCATTCCATTTATTATCTTTTTATTGTACACCCAATAGTCGCTGGGCACACTTCTTGTGTTACACCTTTTGTCCCCATAGGTCTGTTCTTGTACTATTCTAATGTATTATGCTGTAATATGTTCAGGGATGGAGTCAGCATCTTACCTCAGGATGCCTGTCTAGATCAGTCAGGGTTAAACCATTCTCCAGTATCAGCTGCCGGGCCTGCAAGACATAAGATCATTACAGACTGAATTTTTTGGTCTACACATGGAGATCATTAAAAAGGAACTAACTAGATTTACTTTTGGTTCTTTAAAAAAAAGTATTCGTGCAGTATTAGTTAAAAATACTGTGCCAGTTTTTTTAAAAAATGTGTAAACTCGTACATCTATAAAGCCACGCAAGTCTGACTGAGGTCTGTTGGTTCAGATTTTTTTTTTCCTGCTAATGCACAATCATTAGACCTAGTTAGGGTCCCATCTATTGATTTTAGCATGCTTCATAGTGAAGCCTTCATCTTAACAAGTAGTAGAGCCATTGTATTTTTGTCACTTGTAATTCAACAGTAGAAGCACAAGTGGGAATAAGAATGATTAAATAAATAAAAAGTTTAGTGGGCTCTTTATATGGAGATTCCAAGCAACTGTCCACAGAACATGACGTTATGTTTAATTGAATGATTGCATCAAATGGAGGTGGTATAAATAGAACTGCTTTAATGAAATAATACAAATAAAGCACCTTATATTGAGCTCAGTCAGAGGGCCGACATCTTTGGTCAGATGAAGGAAGATCTGACCTAAGATTCTAACCCACATGTCCACCCCACTGATGGAGATATAGAAGCCAGCAGGGCTCAGTGATGCACTTTATTTATATTCTTGCATTAAAGCATTTCTAATTAAAATGTTTACACTTTATTGAATATTTTAATTAAATATAACTTTTTTTTGGGTGACAGTTGTCATCCAGGTGTGGAAAACCAAATTGTCAGATGTAAGTAACGCAGTCATTCCCTTTGCTTGACTTCCACCTCTTGGCACACGCCTACTCTTGATAGCATTGTTCCAACATGCAAAGTCTTATTAGTAGGTGGTAATGCGAGAAATATATGTCCTGTTTATGACATCACCCGTGCGCCCGATATACAAACTAACTAATTTCCAATGGGAAATGTGATATGTTACCTGGAAAGACGTGGGGACACAGACGACATTCAGGTTCTCTTGTTTCACCCTTTCAGCTAGAAGAACGAAGAAAATACGATAAAGCAAAGTGTATTTTTGGGAAATTTAGTGCAAACCGCACAAGAGCATTTTTTTTTCTAAAAAAGAAAGTAAAGAGAAGCAAGGCCGGAGGAGGGGGGTGGTATTTTCTGTTGCACCACAGATTTCCTGTGTGTGCACATTGATTATATAGCTTTATAAATTATCAGTCTAATGAGCTATAGAGTGGACATATCAGCTGTTCTTCCCTCCCACACTACTGTAGTTGCAGCATAGAAACTTTCCACGGAGACTGCATGTGCAGGCAATGGACATAGGGTTGCCACCCAGCCGGTAAAAAAAATGGCTTGCTACCAATGTTAAGTCTATTGAGGCACCAGCAAGCAAAGTATTTTTTGGTGGAAAAGGTGGCAAACCTAAATGGACATGGTGCTGCATTAACATGTTTGCTTGCAATGTGTCTCTATTGGGGCCTTGTAGGATAGATCCAAGTGTGAGAGATTCCTTATAAGTGGGCCATTTTGCAGGGAGCATATTCAGTGGCGGAGCCCTATACCTTGTAATAGTTAATGTTGTTGCTATAGTAACATTCTTGCCTCCCTCCCCATGCCCCCCCCCCCGATCCCCCCGGTATGCCAGGGAGGTGAGTGACAGCTCTACAGCACATGAGCAGAGGCTCTTATCAGTCTGGTCCGATGGCTTCAGATCCTGGCATCTGAAGCTAGGACGGATACTGTGCATGCGCAAAGCCTGCGACACAGGACAATGTGATCAGAACTGCGGAATTGCGGCTGAAAAGAACGGACAGAAGTCCCAAATCGAAACTGTCCCGTGAAGCAGTACAGTTGGGAGGTATGCCCAGGCCCTCCTTATCGGAGGTCACAGAACTTAGAGGCCCCTGTCAAAATATTGTAAAATGTATAATTACAGGAGAACAATAATTCTGTAAATGAGCGAGGTGGGACTGCCCCTTTACACACAAAGAAGCTGTGACGTTTTTAAAATCGGGTAAAAAAGACCACATTTACAAAAAGCAGTTTGCCGAGAAAGCCCAGTAAGCATTTAATTAGATTGCGGTCACAGTGTCATCAGTTTAAAATGTAAAGATCCTGTACCTAGTCTTTTCACTGCATGGACAATCGTGGATCCACTTCCAATCCCAAGAGCCTGATTATTCTGCAAAGAGTGGGTGAAATAAAACACAGTACAGGTTATATCGGTAGCTCACTGCTTCGGTCATACTGAGATTAAATGGGGACTAGAGACTCCAAAGAAACTTTTAATAATCAATTCTGTTCGATTAAAAAGGATTTTGAATTGGAATGTGGAGTGATTTTACATTGGATTGGCCCACTCCTTATACTACACAAAGCAGTAATATTTGCTATAATCCGTGTGCACTCCTTCAGTACACAAGACATGTAAACACCAGAACACTGGACAGGCACAAGGTAATACCTTCACGTGATTATCCACTGCTGCGTATCCCGCAAGTCTCTTGGCCTCTTCAACCATTCTGCCGACGGTAGAGAACAGCCTCCGCTGGATCATACAGTATCTACAGTACGGGGTCAGGTCTAATCTGCAAAACACAAATACACAGGATTTGTAGCAGTTTTATTCACTGTACACCTAACACAGGAGCCCAACTGAAATCTACCTCTATACCCGTGCCAAGGGAAATAAAGCCTGTTGATAGATTTTCCTGGCTTGCCCCTTTAAAAGGGACAGCTCCTCTTACAGAAACCCCAAAAATAAATATCCTTAGAGAATTACTGGATCATGTAAAGCAAGGAGAAAAAGAAATATAAGTGTCAGTGTTTTCATCGACTGTTTTTTAAATGTCATGAATGTCGAGCTTTGCAATATGCCCCGCCCATGTGTCTCCGAAGAGATCCGCAATTCAGACATTGATTCCACGTCGATACCTGCCAAAAGAAGCTGAATCATGCTGGAAACGTATGGAAGTGGTAGCCTCTATCCTTCCCCATAAACTTCTATAGGGAGGAGAGAGACTCATGTCGGAAGGACTTCGGCCAATCTGAAAATAGTCAAAGTCCTCCCAGTATTAAATAATATATTTATTTAAAAATGAACCCCTTGAAAAAGCCCTACTTTGGGGGTGAAACGCGTTGTGGACAAGAGGAGACTGCTACTGGGACTCTATATATGTACTGTTCAAGTGGATCTTTGAATGTAAGATTTTTTATATGTTTTTATTGGTATTAAAATCGTTGAAGCTAAATAGTCTCCTCCTTACCCTCTCTTATACTACTGCTGGGAGTACCTTCTGGGTCTGCTACCCTGAATAAGCTGCCTAGGATTCCTCTGTGAACCTGTTGGATCTTTAACCCCTTGGTGGGCTCCCTGGATGCTGTATAGACTGAGCAGATCTCTGCTCAGGAAGATGTGAGTGTGTTCTCACTTATTATTTGTTATCAGCACTTTTATGTGATATACTACACTATATTATTTCTGTTCTGTTTTGTTT
This sequence comes from Pelodytes ibericus, assembly GCA_036172795.1. NCBI lineage: Eukaryota > Metazoa > Chordata > Amphibia > Anura > Pelodytidae > Pelodytes > Pelodytes ibericus. The sequence continues at coordinate 178,674,937 of CM069863.1, read as the reverse complement.
TATTTTTTTCCCTTCGGATTGAATATTGAGCTGATTTACTTTAAGGCTGATTTACTTTAAGGGTAACAATTTATTATTTATTTTTCCTGAGTTGTGTGTTTTGAAGTGTTGGGTCACAGCGCACGTTTTCACTTGTGTGTTGTTTTGATTTGTTTATTGCCAGGAGTGAGACACTGGTAGAATTTGCTGCAGCTGTTTCCACCACAATTGGGCGCAGTGTGTTTCTCTCTTGTTTCTTGTATTTATTTAAAAAGCCCTCCTTATAGCAACCAAAATATACATTGTGGGGCCAGGGCAAGTAGTCCTGAACATCTTTTCAAAAACAGGACTGAGAGCAGGGCAAATGATACAATACATCAGACACCCCTCCAACTATAACCAGTATTGCTCCCAGTCTCAAATCCCCCCCCAATAATAAGCGATTTCCACATATCCTACCAGATCCTCCACTAAAATGAATAAAATCAACCTTCTCCGCATCTGGAGGCTGCCCAAAGGGTCTCAAAACAGATTTAAATAAATATAATAATAGCCCACCCTCCCACCCCTTCCCCGGAGTGCTGATGGTAAAGCTGCGATTGCAAGGCTTTTGATTGGCTGTCAGCCAGCCAATCATTTGTCTTTTTTACTTACAATAACATTTTACCTGGGCAAGGTAGAGGTGGGGGGGCAGGTTATGTTGTCTAATTTATTTTTATCAAGGGGTTCATTTGCCCGGCCCGCAGATATGTGAGAGGGAAATTATTTTTACTGCGGGCGCTTCAACATTTTTCCAGCCCTCAAACTTTGGGGGGGGGGGGGGGGTTTTGGTTGGGGAACTGTATAGTGGTACCCCTAGAAGCGGGAACTCGTTTCCGCCCCCTTGTGGCGGTCAAAAATAAATAGATAACCCACACCACAAAACATACCTTTAATGAGTAAACTTCTATCCCATAATAATCAATAAAGTATGACGCAGATTTAATTAACTGTACAGTTTTATATGCAGACATACACCCTGATCAACGTGTCCCAATACAAACAGCAAGTCAGAATGTTACACCATCTCCCAAAGAGCAAATACACAAAAATACAGTTCCTCTAGCTAGAGGATAATTGGGCGGTGGTTAAAGGGACATCAGAGAGCAACATCAGGCTATCCCTGCGGGAGGTGTTTAGTTACATGAAGAAAGAATATCACATATATTTGTTTAGGGAGTAAACCTACCTTACGACTCTGTTACCTCTGGGTATTACAGACTTGCAGTACTGAGAGCAGACAGAGTCCTTGGCTGTTCTGCTTTCTCACTTCCTCATCACAAACCAAGCGTGTCAGATTGCCAAAGACACGTGGGCTACGATTAGCATAACACAGAACTGCAACAATTATAGCGCGGAAATAGAAATCGGAATCTATTATCAGAGATTCTACAGGATCCCTTCTAATGAGACTTGCACTGTGATCAACACGAGGAAACAATATCTCCAAGACAGCTATTAATGTAGCAAAATAAACACTGTGCTGTCTATTAAACCATTATTGATCGATAATCAGCTAACAGGAGATCAGAGATCACACTTTTTTTAACATGAGAAGTACAAAGCATAGGTGGTTTGGTGGAGATTTCAGGGAATATCAGGTAGTTGATCTTAGTTGTCTTAGTATCTGATCATAGTGCAGTGTAGTTATAGGCAGCCTTCAGTCCATGGTGTGATCTTCCCCAGTGCTCGGATTCAGATCACCAGCCTTGTTTGGTTTTGATACATTGTTATACCATACAACTAGAGGACATAGTCTTAAATTAGAGGGGCAAGGATTTAAAAGTAATATCAGGAAGTATTGTGTTACTGAGAGGGTAGTGGATGTATGGAATAGCCTTCCAGTGGAAGTGGTAGGGGTAAACACAGTGAAGGAGTTTAAGCATGCGTGGGATAGACACAAGGCTATCCTAGCTATAAGACCGGGAACGGGGGACTAATAATAGTATTCAAAAAATTGTGCAGACTAGATGGACCGAATGGTTCTTATCTGCCGACACATTCTATGTTTCTATACATTTCTAAACTAAGCTGATCCTTTCTAAGCTCCTTCTGTAGACATTCTATGTAGTCATGTGTGGTTAATGCCGCTTACAAACGTCCAACCCCCAATAAATTGACCCCCCGAACCGCAATACTAAAATTAACTCCCCTCCCGAACCCAATACTAAAATTAACCCCCCTCCCGAACCCAATACTAAAATTAACCCCCCCTCCGAACCCTAATACTAAAATTAACCCCCCCTCCGAACCCTAATACTAAAATTAACCCCCCCTCCGAACCCTAATACTAAAATTAACCCCCCCCTCCGAACCCTAATACTAAAATTAACCCCCCCCTCCAAACCCTAATACTAAATTGAATCCTAACACCAGTGCTACCACCCGATGAACTGTCCCGTCCCCCACAAAGAGAACAATTGTTTATCAGTTTCATGTGACAGCTGCAGGATTCCAGTATGGAAACTGATATTATACTAGATTCTTTTTACGACCGCTAGATGACCTATCAAAACCCAGTCTAGCAATGCTAGTGTAAAACATAGACACATAGAATGGTTTGTCAGATAAGAACCCTTTGGGCCCATCTAGGCTGCTCAATTTTCTGAATACTTTCATTAGTCCCTGGCCTTATTTAGGATTGCCTTATGTGTATCCCACACATGCTTACACTCTTTCACTGTATTAACTTCTGCTGGAAGACTATTCCATGCATCCACTACCCTCTCAGTACTGCAATACTTCCTGGTAATAGTATTAAACCTTAGCCCTTCGAATTTAAAACTATGTCCTCTGTCATGGCAGTTTTTCCTTCTTTTAAATATACTCTCCTCCTTTATTGTGTTAATTCCCTTTATATATATTATGTAAAGAAAGGTTCAAGCATTATCTATGCTGGCACTAATGTGGCCCCTTGGTGCTGCTTTGTATGGACTGTACAATCTGAGCTCTGTGCATCAGAATATAATAAAGTGGAACATTCATCTGGGTTAGCATAAGGAATAGGGTCAAAATTAAATTAAAATATATTAAAGGGTTAGGGTTGAATTTAGTGTTACGGTCAAAAGGTCAATGTAGGAAAAGAACAACAAACCGTATTTTTGCACTATAACTTGAAAAAAATTGCAGAAAAACATGAAAACAAGCATATTTCTGGACTCGGGACAACATTTAAAAATTATTTAAATGGGGTCTTTTTTAATGATTGTATTTGTGTAAATTATTTATTTTTTAGGTCAAAATTATAAAAAGTGTTGTTTTTTTTTCATCCTATTTTATGACTTTTTTTGTAGTAAATAATAAGATCTGATGAACACAATGGTATCTAATGAAAGCCCTTCTTATGACGATAAAAACAACATATAATTTCTGTGGGTACCGTATGTGAGATAGAAGAAAATTACAGCTAAACACAAACGCCCCAGCTATGTAAAACCAGCCCTTGTCACCAGGGGAAAGTCAAGGTCAAAAGGTCTTGTCACTAAGGGGTTTAAGTACCATTCAGAAAGTCCTTGCGTGTTTGTACCTCTCCCTGAATACAGTTAGACTCCTGTGTAGTGAAACATGTGCTTACAGCATGCATTTTAAAAAAAACATGTGAGCAATCACATGAGCAGCACTCTAAAGGCTAGCTCATAATAGTCTTAGCATTACACACTGTACCTCACATGAGTCCTGTGATACAGTAAACACCACTATGAACCCTTTTAGTGTATAGGTCACAAACAAAAGTTAAATAATCTGACAGCTATAAAAGACTTCAGCAAAGATTAGTAGACAAACATGTGCATTAAGCATCAGATCTGGGTGATACCATTGGTCTTTTTTTTTTTTTATAGAACTTAATCTTAGTCTATAGTGTTAGAATATAAAATGTGCTGCTACAGGAATATTATTAGCCATTTACATTGTAATTATTATTACAATGGTGCAGTATACAGAGCACTAGCATTGCCCAGACTCCTGGCAGCTCTTATAATAAATCTATACAAACAGCACATAAACAGCACAAACAGTACAGAACAAACATGCTGTCCCTATGTCTGCTCCCAATAATAATGGCACATACACTGTAACACATTACACACATGACACTCACATGAACCTCGTCCTGTACCTGCAGCAATGCACTCAAACTCAGAACATCATGCTGCTTTCCCAGTAGTGCATTGGGGCCCGGTGACGTCACTCCCATGGGCGGTGCCGTGACCGGCGTGGGCGGAGAATGCTTTAAAGGGACAGGTGTTGGAGTTATTAGACCAGTGCATAGTGTGCATGCAGTGCAGGTTATGATCACTATAGCAGGGTAGAGAGGAAATTATATTTACATTGGTAATGCAAGGGGCGAAAACGTATTTATACATTGATTTAGCAGAATTGCTAAGACCCAGGGAAGGAATGTCTTTTAAACCTGTATTTGGGCTGCTTGACCTTCATTTAAAGTCATTTATAATCATAAAATATATTTTTTTCCAAGAGCTCACCCACAAGGTGAAAGGAAAGGTAAAACATTATTAAATGTATCAAAGTAACCCATGGGTGAGCTTTTGGGGAAAAAAAAATATTTTATTAAATACATTTTTTTTTTTTTTTATCTACAGACACACACACACACCAGATTTGGTGTGAAATCTGTAAGGTATCTATGAGATCTCCACCCTGATTAATTAATTGGATTGTGTCCATTGATATCCATCGTACATACTGCCGGGCTGCACTAACATGGCCGATGTTGGCAACTATGATACATACATATAGTTGACTTGCACTTACATACATACATACATACATACATACATACAGGCAGACTTGCACTTACATACATACATACAAGCAGACTTGCACATACATACATACATTCAAGCAGACTTGCACTTACATACATACATACAGGCAGACTTACATACCCACAAATTGATTTTTTGTTTGTCCCCCTCCCTGCACGGTTACCTTGCATTGCAGGGAGTGGGGTTGATGCAGCCTTTTGTCTGAGCACCAGGATGTCATGGACGTCCGGCGCTCTAGGAGGCTCAGAGCGCGAGGGGGGCGGAGATTTCACCCCCTTGCGCGAGACCAGCAGAGGTTCGGCTACTGGTGACAATGCCGCACGGGCCCCATCTCTCTCTACGGAGGGTCTGTACTATGCGATCAGTTCAGATCGCATAGTACAGGTTTTAATCTATCAGGGTCGCAGGGGTCGACAGGGCAGCCGGGCCCCTGGTGTGACGGGCCCGGTCGCAGCTGCGGCCCCTGCGATTATGATAGTTCCTCCACTGGTGTGACCAAATATTACATAGAATGTGTCAGCAAATAATTTATGCCTATCCCACGCATGCTTAAACTCCTTCACTGTATTAACCTCTACCACTTCTACTGGAAGACTATTCCATGCATCCACTACCCTCTCAGTAAAGTAATCCTTTCATTAGTCCCTGACCTTATCTTATATCTAGGATAGCCTTATACCTATCCCACGCATGCTTAAACTCCTTCACTGTATTAACCTCTACCACTTCTACTGGAAGACTTTTCCATACATCCACTACCCTCTCAGTAAAGTAATACTTTCATTAGTCCCTGACCTTATCTTATATCTAGGATAGCCTTATACCTATCCCACGCATGCTTAAACTCCTTCACTGTATTAACCTCTACCACTTCTACTGGAAGACTATTCCATACATCCACTACCCTCTCAGTAAAGTAATACTATCATTAGTCCCTGACCTTATCTTATATCTAGGATAGCCTTATACCTATCCCACGCATGCTTAAACTCCTTCACTGTATTAACCTCTACCACTTCTACTGGAAGACTATTCCATACATCCACTACCCTCTCAGTAAAGTAATACTTTCATTAGTCCCTGACCTTATCTTATATCTAGGATAGCCTTATACCTATCCCACGCATGCTTAAACTCCTTCACTGTATTAACCTCTACCACTTCTACTGGAAGACTATTCCATACATCCACTACCCTCTCAGTAAAGTAATACTTTCATTAGTCCCTGACCTTATCTTATATCTAGGATAGCCTTATACCTATCCCATGCATGCCTAAACTCCTTCACTGTATTAACCTCTACCACTTCCGCTGGAAGGCTATTCCATGCATCCACTACCCTCTCAATAAAGTAATACTTTCATTAGTCCCTGGCCTTATCTTATATCTAGGATAGCCTTGTACCTATCCCATGCATGCTTAAACTCCTTCATGTTTTAACCTCTACCACTTCTGCTGGAAGACTATTCCATACATCCACTACCCTCTCAGTAAAGTAATACTATCATTAGTCCCTGGCCTTATCTTATATCTAGGATAGCCTTATACCTATCCCACGCATGCTTAAACTCCTTCACTGTATTAACCTCTACCACTTCTACTGGAAGACTATTCCATGCATCCACTACCCTCTCAGTACAGTAATACTTTCATTAGTCCCTGGCCTTATCTTATATCTAGGATAGCCTTATACCTATCCCACACATGCTTAAACTCCTTCACTGTATTATCCTCTACCACTTCTACTGGAAGTCTATTCTATACATCCACTACCCTCTCAGTAAAGTAATACTTTCCTTAGTCCCTGGCCTTATCTTATATCTAGGATAGCCTTATACCTATCCCATGCATGCTTAAACTCCTTCACTGTATTAACCTCTACCACTTCTACTGGAAGACTATTCCATACACCCACTACCCTCTCAGTAAAGTAATACTTTCATTAGTCCTTGACCTTATCTTATATCTAGGATAGCCTTATACCTATCCCACGCATGCTTGAACTCCTTCACTGTATTAACCTCTACCACTTCTACTGGAAGACTATTCCATACATCCACTACCCTCTCAGTAAAGTAATACTTTCATTAGTCCCTGACCTTATCTTATATCTAGGATAGCCTTATACCTATCCCACGCATGCTTAAACTCCTTCACTGTATTAACCTCTACCACTTCTACTGGAAGACTATTCCATACATCCACTACCCTCTCAGTAAAGTAATACTTTCATTAGTCCCTGACCTTATCTTATATCTAGGATAGCCTTATACCTATCCCATGCATGCCTAAACTCCTTCACTGTATTAACCTCTACCACTTCCGCTGGAAGGCTATTCCATGCATCCACTACCCTCTCAATAAAGTAATACTTTCATTAGTCCCTGGCCTTATCTTATATCTAGGATAGCCTTATACCTATCCCACACATGCTTAAACTCCTTCATGTATTAACCTCTACCACTTCTGCTGGAAGACTATTCCATACATCCACTACCCTCTCAGTAATGTAATACTTTCATTAGTCCCTGGCCTTATCTTATATCTAGGAAAGCCTTATACCTATCCCACGCATGCTTAAACTCCGTCACTGTATTAACCTCTACCACTTCTACTGGAAGACTATTCCATACATCCACTACCTTCTCAGTAAAGTAATCCTTTCATTAGTCCCTGACCTTATCTTATATCTAGGATAGCCTTATACCTATCCCATGCATGCCTAAACTACTTCACTGTATTAACCTCTACCACTTCTACTGGAAGACTATTCCATACACCCACTACCCTCTCAGTAAAGTAATACTTTCATTAGTCCCTGACCTTATCTTATATCTAGGATAGCCTTATGCCTATCCCACACATGCTTAAACTCCTTCACTGTATTAACCTCTACCACTTCTACTGGAAGACTATTCCATACATCCACTACCCTCTCAGTAAAGTAATACTTTCATTAGTCCCTGACCTTATCTTATATCTAGGATAGCCTTATACCTATCCCACGCATGCTTAAACTCCTTCACTGTATCAACCTCTACCACTTCTACTGGAAGACTATTCCATTCATCCACTACCCTCTCAGTAAAGTAATACTTTCATTAGTCCCTGACCTTATCTTATATCTAGGATAGCCTTATACCTATCCCACGCATGCTTAAACTCCTTCACTGTATTAACCTCTACCACTTCTACTGGAAGACTATTCCATACATCCACTACCCTCTCAGTAAAGTAATACTTTCATTAGTCCCTGACCTTATCTTATATCTAGGATAGCCTTATACCTATCCCATACATGCCTAAACTCCTTCACTGTATTAACCTCTACCACTTCCGCTGGAAGGCTATTCCATGCATCCACTACCCTCTCAATAAAGTAATACTTTCATCAGTCCCTGGCCTTATCTTATATCTAGGATAGCCTTATACCTATCCCACACATGCTTAAACTCCTTCATGTATTAACCTCTACCACTTCTGCTGGAAGACTATTCCATACATCCACTACCCTCTCAGTAATGTAATACTTTCATTAGTCCCTGGCCTTATCTTATATCTAGGAAAGCCTTATACCTATCCCATGCATGATTAAACTCCTTCACTGTATTAACGTCTACCACTTCTACTGGAAGACTATTCCATACATCCACTACCCTCTCAGTAAGTAATACTTTCATTAGTCCCTGACCTTATCTTATATCTAGGATAGCCTTATACCTATCCCACGCATGCTTAAACTCCTTCACTGTATTAACCTCTACCACTTCTACTGGAAGACTATTCCATACATCCACTACCCTCTCAGTAAAGTAATACTTTCATTAGTCCCTGACCTTATCTTATATATAGGATAGCCTTATACCTATCCCACGCATGCTTAAACTCCTTCACTGTATTAACCTCTACCACTTCTACTGGAAGACTATTCCATACATCCACTACCCTCTCAGTAAAGTAATACGATCATTAGTCCCTGGCCTTATCTTATATCTAGGATACCCTTATACCTATCCCACGCATGCTTAAACTCCTTCATTGTATTAACCTCTACCACTTCTACTGGAAGACTATTCCATACATCCACTCCCCTCTCAGTAAAGTAATACTTTCATTAGTCCCTGGCCTTATCTTATATCTAGGATAGCCTTATACCTATCCCACGCATGCTTAAACTCCTTCACTGTATTAACCTCTATCACTTCTACTGGAAGACTATTCCATACATCCACTACCCTCTCAGTAAAGTAATACTTTCATTAGTCCCTGGCCCCTCCCTTATATCTAGGATAGCCTTATACCTATCCCATGCATGCTTAAACTCCTTCAAGGTATTAACCTCTACCACTTCTACTGGAAGACTATTCCATGCATCCACTACCCTCTCAGTAAAGTAATACTATCATTAGTCCCTGGCCTTATCGTATATCTAGTATAGCCTTATACCTATCCCATGTATGCTTAAACTCCTGATATTACTTTTAAACCTTCTCATTGTTTATGTCCTCTTGATGTGGTAGCTTTTTTTTTCTCTTGAATATCCCCTCCTTGTTTAATGTATTGATTCCCTTTGAGTATGTATAGTTATCATAATCCAGTGCTTGCCTCCCAATTGTCCTGGACCTGTCGGGGCAGAGGTAGAGATTGGCAAGATTCGTGGCCTCAGTCCCGCTATCCCGATATCATTCTTTGATGTCCAGGCTGTTCACATTGGTGCAGTTGCACTGCCAGTTTGAGGACCAGCGTTACCGCACCTCTGGGGTAACACTCTACTTCCCAAGCTGCACTCCCCGGCTGTGGTGAACTAACATGGAAAATCTAAGGCATGAATAGCTGATCTGGAAAGATGGACAAGTTGGGAAATATTGCTATCTCGGCTAGGAATGACTGATTTTTGCACTGTATAAAGAATTACACAATCACATGCCCCCGGGGCAATACGGATCTAAGGGTGCGGGGCTTGGGAGGCTGAGTGTCAGCTAAAACTGTTCCAGACAACAGAGAACTAGTGCCGTCCTGAATCAGGACTGTCAAGATCAAACTGAGATCATTGGGAGGCATGCAATCAGCTGCACTTATTCCAACTATATTTATTATTTATAAAGTATTTTACCAGGAAGGATACATTGAGATTTCTCTTGTTTTCATGTATGTTCAAATCAAAGTAGAATGTGGATAATTCATCTGTCCATGTATCATAATTATAATACTGGCTGAATAAACACAAGTACCGGTATGTGATACCCAGGGGGTTGGTGGTCCTAAGCTAAAATGTAAATGAACGCCATTTGACCCATCTCCTTATCTGTCTCCTGTGGGTGCGTCGGGGAGCCCTCTTAGCAAGCGAGGGCCCTGTTGAGCTGCTTAATTTTCTTACTTGGTAGAACTACCGCTGGAAAAACTTCATCCAATTACCGGTACATTACAGAGCTCTTTCCTTTCATACAAATATACTTTGTAACTCATGGACACTAGGTGGCAGTAGAGAGCTTAGCACTACACTGAGCAGAAAGTAAAAAAAATATATAATATAATTTAGAAATACAAGCAAATAGAAATATACAATTGAACCCAGAGTTAAACTAGGTATAATAATGTAAATTTAGCTTCAGGTTAATACTAAGTCTATGGAGACAATAGCAAAGCTATTAAAATTGTTTTCCTAATCTGCCCCAGTTAGGCAGGAGGTTGCATATTAATCCCCATACTCATTTGTGGCAATATTTACACCCACAGATAGATAAACATTGATGTATTGTACAATTGTTTTATATTTTTGTGTTCCACTGTTTTTTGGCCTTTTTTTTTTTTTTGTGGCACTTATGCACTGGTTCTGATGTGTTTGTTTTTCCATACATTTCTTTTGAACTTTTATCATAAAAAGTTACGTTTTAATTGTTCTTTTTGAGACATCACAACCCATTTCATTGTTCTAATAAAAGGTAGCAACCCTAACTGTGTGTGAATACACAAAGGTGCAGACCCGTCTGACTCATGTCAGCATACATCTCAATAGTTGCCCCTGGCACTGTGGGACGATGATAGGGAGTGAGTTGTGAGGGGGCCATGTCACTCAAAATACCAGAGCTACTGCATCTGTGTAGACATTCTCCCATGTCCCAAACACTTTGTATGTGGATCAGCAGGGGTGTATCTTGGTCTTGCGCTGCCCTAGGCAGACAAAATTTGGGCATCCCCCCACCCACGTTGTAGACCTACGACATGCCTCACCACTCACGTTGCACACCCATGACATGCCCCCATCACCCCATTACATGCCCCATCACCCACATTGCACACACATTTAATTCCCAATCACCCCATTACATGCCCCGATCACCCACATTGCATACACACTAAATGCCCCATCACCCCCATTACATGCCACCATCACCCTCATTACATACCCCCACCATGTCCATTACATGCCCCCATCACCCTGATTAATTGGAAGGAGCTAAAGCTGGTTGAACGGTGGGGGAGGGAGCGAAAAGGTTTGAAGCACCAGAAGTGTGCTTTAACACCCTCTGGTAAAGTGCTGCCCTCTGGCAAAGTGCCGCCCTAGACGAGTGCCTTGTTTGCTTGTGGAAGATACACTACTGTGCATCATTGATCAATAGAAGGTATCACCCGGTACTACCTTCAAGCTATCTGTGCTGAACATAACTCCTGATTTGAAATAGTGGTTATACTATTTATATCATAAACAATGGAAATGAGTGCACTGTGTACACATAGAAAAAAAGAAAAATGCAATCACAGATTATAAAGAATTTTAAAAAATACTAAAAAGCACTGCTTCATAGAAACATATAGAAACATATAGAAACATATAGAAACATATAGAAACATAGAATGTGTCGGCAGATAAGAACCATTCGGTCCATCTAGTCTGCCCAAGGTCCATCTAGTCTGCCCAACCTAAACATTGTGAATGTGGAGAATACTAAAATATTGCAAATGATCTATACATGGTGTTAGCAAAATTGCAAGAAAATGCCTTAATTAGGAGAAATTTTTTTTCAAATGTGTCTGTGGAGTCTCCTGCTTATGACATCACCTTTGGCACAGTATGCAAATTAACTGCTTTTCAATAGGAAATGTGTAATTTGCATACCGGGCCACAGGTGATGTCATAAACTGAAGACACATTTAAAACACCGTTTTCTCCTAATTCAAGCATTTGCTTGCAATTTTGCTAACACAATGGATATCATTTTTTATTCTCTACATTTACAGTAAAAACAATGTTCAGGGTATACAGCCCCTTTAAGGGTGTTGTATTATTTCAGAAACTGTTTAAAATACACTAGTTCTAGTACCTATCACTCCAATATCCCCAGAGACACTATTTTGTGACATTTAACTCTTGTTATTAAACGCTACAAAGTTTCTGTTTAGGCTGACCCTATTCAGCCAGCATTAACACAAGTAGTCGCTACAAAACGCTACAAAGTAGAAACAATAGGTGATACAGTCCCTTTAACATGGCGTAGAAAAAGAAAACAGTGAAAAAACGAAATGGTAACATAGTGCAATACCATGAAATGGCAAAAACCACATTGTAGCACACATAGTATCACAGCACTGCATTGAACATTGCAAGTAGCAGACAGTAAAACATCTAACAGCCTGGCAATGTCTGCCTGCTTAGAAGGTGATAAATAATACACTGTAAAACATGGTATAACAGAGACATATCACAGGTGGGCAAAGTCAGTCTACATGTAATACATTGTGATCCCAATTCAGCACACAGACAGAATAGCACACTCTGGTCTTGGCACGCCAGTCTGCACTGAACAAAGCTAGAATCCTATTATACGATGTACAGTCACACATGTCCATATCCTGGTGGCTTGGTGTCAGCATTTTCCTTGTGTTTGTTTGTCTTTTCTGCATTCTTTCACCTTTACAGGAAGGTTTTATCCTCCCACAGGGTTTGCTGGCTGCTGCTTACACAGGGCCCAAGACTTTCAACACTGAGCCGCAAACCAGATTTATTTATTTCACTTTATTTATTAAATAAAATTCAGTGAGCGTATGTCTGGACAGACTTTTCAAAATTACGCTGAAGTGCCTATTTTATTCCTTATCCAATTATTCAGACCTGATGCATAATGTAAAAAAAAAAAAGAAGATTTGATGCCCCAAGTTCACTTAAACAAAAATTAGAAGGACTGACTAAATTCCTCCTCCTATTTTTTTGCCATAGATGCTCCACCCATCTTTTTCCTTTTTCTATAGATCCTCTAAACCACATATCGTATGTTCCAATACTGCCCACGAACTGCTTACGGGTTCTGATGTGTTGATACCCACAGGGCCTGTGCAAGACTTTTTGCTGCCTCTTGCTGATCCCACTCTCAGCACGCAATACACACAGTCACACATTCAGTGGCACATGTACACACACACAGTCACACATGCACCTACAGCCACATATATAAAGTCTCACATGCACAGTAACACATATACACACACCGACACATATTTACACATACACAGTTGTAGTAACAGGTGTTTAATATCAATAGCACACTGTGATACTTTATTACACTCTGCCACACACACACTTTGCCACTCTCACACACACTTACAGCCTGCCACTCTCACACACACTTGCACTCTGCCACTCACACACACACTTACACTCTGCCACTCTCACACACACTTTGTCACTCACACACACACACACACTTATACTCTGCCACTCACAAACACACTTAAATTAAAAAAAAATTGGACTTGCACCAGTACCTAGATGCAAAGTTCAGCAGCCTCTGCCTAGCTCCCATGCCGCTTCGCTCCCCGCCAGTCACTTTAGTCAGAGCGCCAGGAGGTCACATGACCGGAGACGCTGTGATTTCCCCAGAACTGAGGGGAGCATAGGCGGCCTCGTGCGTGTCGGGGCACATAGAGGGCTGCCAGCCAGCTCCTCTGATCCAGGAGGCGCCCTGACACACACATTTAAAGGAATTCGATTATTTTAAAAACACGGGGCTGCCAGCAATGGGATATCCCACAAAGCAGATGGTGCTCCCCAAGAGTCGGCGCCCTAGGTTAACACCCAGTTTGCTTATTGGTAGCGCAGGCTCTGGATACACATTACAGGTTCAAGTTCTAGATTGGAGAATTATAATATGTACCTCCTGTAGCCCAGATCTCCATAGACATCTAATCCGATCCTGATGCTCTCTGGGTATCCAAACCAAGGAGCAGTATGAAGAATCCGGACTTCCCAATCCCCTGTGTACTTGTTTTAGTGCAGGATTTTCTTTTAAGGGTAATGTTAGGCACTGGGCAGTGCTCAGGGAATTCTTTTTAATTCTGGCCCAACTCATAAGATTTCTCTCTGCTTGCTAATTAGCGCAACACTTGAGATGTCAAATTCAGGTGAATTGAAACATACAATGTGTCGGCAGATCAGAACCATTGGGCCCATCTAGTCTGCTCGATTCGCTTCTCGGCCTTTTGGCTAAGATCAATTGTAGCTGCACTGTGTGAAGCGCATGATACTTTTGTTTTGCTTACATGTGTTTTGCTTTTTTTGTTTTTGGGTTTTTTTGTCACTGGAAGGCCACAGTGGGGCAACTCCTTGCCTTTGGTGGGCCCAGTAGGTGAAGACCTTTTGGCCACTATGCCTTATGGTGGGTTGCTCCTCCCTGGAGGAAGGCCAGTGTAACCCCAGGTCAGAGGCGGCTCTAGACTTTGTGAGGCCTTAGGCGAAAGTCGAACATGAGGCCCTCACGGACACACATTATTTAATAAAATATATGCAAGTGATAATAAAAATTAACTGTAGAAATAGCATATTTCAAGATCAGACTCAAATACCAGCTTCTAGAAATGAACAGCTCCTAGAATTTTATTTGTCTCATAATTATTCTACAAACATCTATAAACATTTGGTATAGATAAAATTGTGTGCGGCTGACATTGTTATTGCTGTGTCCTAAATGTGAACACTAACACATATCACACAGTCATTCATAGACACACTCAGTGAGCACACACTGACTCACAGACACACTCAGTCAGCACACAATCACACTCAGCCAGCACACACTGACTCACAGACACACTCAGAAAGCACACAATCACACACTAACAGAAACACTCAGCCAGAAGGAAAGGTGCTCAATGTTGAAAGTGGTCTCACAGACCACGTTGTGCTAGAAGATTGGCACTTTGTTCTTCCTCACAGCACCGGATGCACTGTGATTTAGCCATTCAATATGCCAGGATTTTGCCCCTCAATATGCCAGAATTTTGCCCCTTAATATGCCAGGATTTTGCCACTCTGTGACAGGATTTTGCCCCTCATTATGCCACAATTTTGCCCCTCACAAATCCTAGAATTTTGCCTCTCAATATGCCAGGATTTTTACACTGTATGCCAGGATATTGCCCCTCACAATGCCAGGATTTAGCCTCTCACTATGCCAGGATTTTGCCCCTCATTATGCCAGAATTTTGCCCCTCACAATGCCAGAATTTTGCCCCTCACAATGCCAGAATTTTGCCTCTCAATATGCCAGGATATTGCCCCTCACAATGCCAGGATTTAGCCTCTCACTATGCCAGGATTTTGCCCCTCATTATGCCAGAATTTTGCCCCTCACAATGCCAGAATTTTGCCTCTCACTATGCCAGGATTTTGCCCCTCATTATGCCAGAATTTTGCCCCTCACAATGCCAGAATTTTGCCTCTCACTATGCCAGGATTTTGCCCCTCATTATGCCAGAATTTTGCCCCTCACAATGCCAGGATTTTTCCACTGTATGCCAGGATATTGCCCCTCACAATGCCAGGATTTAGCCTCTCACTATGCCAGGATTTTGCCACTCTGTGCCAGGATTTTGCCCCTCATTATGCCAGAATTTTGCCCCTCACAATGCCAGAATTTTGCCTCTAAATATGCCAGGATATTGCCTAACTCGCCTAATTAGAGAGCCGCCTCTGCCCCAGGTGTCCTGATGGTGGCAGCTGAAGGCCCTGGGGAAGGTTTTTCGAGTCTCCTGTAGGCCTTCTGGCCGGAGAGTGAAGAATAAAGGGGTCCTCTGCGTGTGAGGCAGGGGGGACCTGAAGACCCGACCCACCCTTTGGGGGAAGGACCCAAAGCAACACGGCTCCATAGTGGCCCCTAACTTGTACTTGCTCTTTAGGGGTTTGGAACAGGGGCACAACGAATTGACAGCACGGTTTGGGCTTCAAACCTATCTAGTCTGCCCAATTTCCTGAATACGTTTTACAGGTTATAGACACAGAATAAAACATGTAACAGAAAAATACACTCATAGCGGCCAACTCAATGGAGAATTTTCCCAAATCGGTTACTTTGGCCTAAAGTTTGAACATTCCCGTCTCAATTCCCTGCAGTTCTCTCCTGATTGACCCAATTTTTAAAGTTTATTTCCAGTTTTCTTTCCAGAACATGCTCTGCTTTTCCTTTGACACATCATTGATCTGTGGGCAGACACAGGTACAACTTGTCTCACCATTACACCAAGTTTAAAGTAAACAGTGTTATCTCCACCTAGAGAAGAATATTTACTCAGCTGCAGGGATCTCAGAGCTCTCCAAGGACTAGAGAAATCAAAGAACATGATGCATGGGGGGGAGGGGGGGTGTCAGATATTAGTCATCACACTCACTGGTTTGGAACACATAACTGCAAACAAGTATTACTAATAATCATGTGATAACATGCTAGGGAATGGTCGTCCTCTGTAGACATGTGCATTCATTTTCGGACGAATGCCTTTTCGTCCGAAAATAGCATTTTTGTCCATTCGTCCGAAAAATAAATAACGAACATGCTAAACTAACAACGACTTTCGGTTTATAGAATAGCAATAGCATTACATGTATTCCATAAACCGAAAGTCTATAAACCGAATATCTTTGGCTTTCTATAAACCGATATAGAGTCCCCATTCATACGAATGGGTTAATTGACCTATTCGCATGAATGGGGACTCTATTTCGCTTTATAGAATAGCAATAGCATTACATGTATTACATCTGAGAGTCAAATAGAACCGTCAGATGCTGTGATTACAGCGCACTTTGAAAAATTCTGGCTACCTCCTCCTCCAGCGCCGCTTCCACCTACACCGCCACGGTCACCGCCTCCTCAACCTATGGGTCACTTAGTATAAACTGAAAGAGAATACCCTGCACTCCAACCCTCTCTCAAATGGATAATTCTGTTGATTCTCCTGGCAGCCATGCTTTAGATTTAGATTTATGTTCTTCCAAAGCTAAAATCAAAGATTCCATCTAGTGCTATTTTATGGCTCAGCTGTATTTGTAATTTGTATGTATTTTATGTTATTTTAAGTTATTTCCCTATCCACATTTGTTTGCAGGGCACTTGTCCTACTCTTACCCACATTTTAATTCCTTTAGCAGCCCTCTAGCCCTTTCCAGGAATTTTTTAGAGGCATTTTAGTGGCCAAAAGTTTGTGTCCCCATTGACTTCAATGGGGTTCGGGGTCAAGTTCGGGGTCAAGTTCGAGCCCGAACCCAGATTTTTTTCCGATGTTCGGCCGAACCTACCGAACCCGAACATCCAGGTGTCTGCTCAACTCTAGTCATTAATTTCTGTGAGCTGCACAATGTTGATTCAACCTTTAGGGAAAACATGGAAACATTTTCTAAAACAAAAGTACTGCTTTGAAATAGGTGGCTCGCAGTAAGGCTAAAATCCCGGTATAAAGAATGCTTTAGGGATAAACAGATTTGGGTTATATGTTTGGAAATATTATTTAGCTGGATATCCTCCTTCCTTCCCCAGACTTGTCTCTCTCGTGTATCACTCCCTGGGAATAATACCAACCTCTATGAAATATTGCACTGCCAATGCTTTGACCAGTAAAAGTGAATGATACAATAGAAGAAGTATAGTGCACAGGCTTTTTCCAGTGTGATTTAATGCAGGCATTGTGCACAAATCACATTTTTAATATTTGACAGTGATTACTCTGCATGTTTACTGCAGGTGCGGCAGCACTGATTATATAGACACTGAGGATATAAAGTTTTGTTTTATTAAGTCACTTCCAGTGCCCTTCGAATTGATTACATTGTGTGTACTCTGAGTGACCTTGCTCTTGTACACAGTAGGATATCTTAACAGTGCAACACATTGTCTCACTAGAGAGACAGGATATTCCATTCATTTGAATGAAATATTTCTCATTGGTTCCTGCAGAACAAAATTAGGAAATTTACTTTTACTCAGTTAGTGTAGGCAGTCCTGGTTTCTTGCTGTAATTTCACAATTTCATCTAGCTCTAAGTATTTTATATTTTAAGCAATGCAAAATGTAAAACAAACATTTTAAAGTACTGTGATAGCAAATTAATATGCATTAATATTTGGAAAATGCATTGTGGGCACAAGACAGTCCCTTTAATGAAAAACAGAAAAGGCCTGAAACATGGTGACACTAAGTTGCAAAAAATGTTTTGCTAGTAAATATTTACTTAATAACAATGTTTTAAAAATACATTTCTTTTCCTTTCTCTGCCCCTCGAGGTATTCTCTCTTCTTTTCAGTATACACCCACATTACTTGCCACAGCACCAGTTTGCCCGCACAGTTCATGCCACAGCAGCAGATTGCCACAAGTTACAACAGGAGTGCACTCTTTATGTTTTTAAATAATTTCCAAATGTGACATTTCTACATGATACAATCATGTTCTCACATTTTTTGACTCCAAAGAGAAAACCTGGTATAAATTTGAAAAACAAACTTGTAATAATATTGATAAGGTGGGCTTATTCTGGGTAGATAAGACTACCTTTAAAAAATTGAACATCGATAATATTACAATAAAACAGGCGTTTTACTCTATTGACCCAATTTAAAAAAAATATTCTATACTAAGAGATCTATTTCTGGAAATAGTTAATTGTCATCCTTAGAGTTCATGTCCCAGGACCTGAACTTAAAAAGATGGACAAATGAAGGTTTGACAAAAATCAAAGACCTCTTAAAGGGAAATATCTTATGTGACTTTTTACAACTACAACTAAAATATAACCTCCCCAGGTCTGAAACGTTCACTTATCGGAGGATTATAAATATCCTTAGTAACAAAATCATAACAAAAGAGCTCAAATTCGATAAACTGACAGAAGGATCTTACAATAAATTGGTATCTAAAATTAGAAAATGCATGTATAACTTGGGGGAAAAAAAGAGAAAACACAAAGTATCAGGAATTGGTAAGAATATTCCCAATGCAAACTTGGATGAATTCCATACATTTTGTGAGAAAACAAATTCACTGTATTAACATCCAAGAGATATCTGTTAAAACCCTACATAGGTGGTACATGGTCCCCACAAAATTGTGCATGTTTCAACCAGATACCACAAATCTATGTTGGCGCTGTAACAAAGACCCAGGTTCTCTGAAACATATCTGGTGGGATTGTAAAAGCTTAGAAATCTTAAACTAGAAACTAGAAACCTCTCACAAAAGATGGATATTAAGCTAGACAACCTAACAGCAGCAGATTTTCTTTTCATCTAGACTTACCTAAATTGTCAAAAGAACAACAAATTATCTTAATACATACCGTATTTGCTTGATTATAAGGCGACCCTGATTATAAGACGACCCCCTAAACTTTGGATATTCCTTTAGGAAAAAAACTAAAAGCCTGAATATAAGACTACCCTATAGGAAAAAAGTTCAACTTGTATATATTCACATGTAAATTGTTTTTTTAATAAAAAATTATATCAAAAAAATGCATTTCTTGTTTTTATTTCCTTTTATGTGCCGATGCTGCCTCTCTCTTTCCCTTGCCCCCAGCTTTGTCTCTCCTCCCCCCCCCCTTAGTGTTGTCTCTCTCTCCCCCTCCCTTTGACTCCCCCCTCTCCTCTGTCTCTCCCCCCCCTTGTTTCTCTCTTCCCCCCTCCCCTTGTTACTCTGTGCCCCCTCCCCTTGTCTCTCT
Organism: Pelodytes ibericus; assembly: GCA_036172795.1. NCBI lineage: Eukaryota > Metazoa > Chordata > Amphibia > Anura > Pelodytidae > Pelodytes > Pelodytes ibericus. The sequence continues at coordinate 178,655,153 of CM069863.1, read as the reverse complement.
CTTCCCCCTCCCTCCCCTTGTTGCTCCGCCCCCCTCCCTCTGTCTCTTCCCCCCTCCCTCCCCTTGTTGCTGTCTCTTCCCCCCCCCCCTCCCTCCCTTTGTTGCTCTGTCCCCCCCCCCCTGTCTCTCTGCCCCCTGACCTGGATCCCCCTCTCTAACAGCCTGGGGGTGCCTGCACGATGAGCGCAGACTACCCCTGCTGCCACCCGGCACGACCGCCGGGACTTCTAAGATGAAGCCGGGTACAGGTGACGCCATGGTGATGTCATGAGCAGGAGACTCCACAGACACATTTAATAAGTATATGATTGTATGAACTTGCATGCAGTCAGGGAAACATGCCCCCAACTGTCCCCGCTGTGCTACTTTTGGAGGATCTGTCCCACTGTCTTGTCGAGCTCTATTTTTTGGGACAGTTGTATAGTTCGTCAGGACAGCGGGAATCAGGACCTCAATCCCGCGGTCCTGATATGATTTTCCCCTGTCTGGTTCACTGAAGATGGCATACTGTGTATTCTCAGCATTGTGTGCATGGTGCAGCAGCACTGTCAGGTACAGTGATACCCTCCCAAGCTCTGCCCCTTGGCATACAGATTCAGCGGGGGCATAAGTTGGTAGGTATGGGGAGGGGCTGGCAAAGGGGCAATTTCCCACTGTGCTGCTGTCTAACGTGACTAAAAATGCTGGGTCTGCGCTACTTTTCACATCTAATTGCCCAAGTGTATTGCACTATAATTATTTCTATCCAATTATCTTGTGCGTCTATCAACCTGTCAACGTATCTGTTCTGCTCGTGTATTTGTGTCTATCTCTGATGAGAACAGGTGGGCTGGTAAAATTGCACTATAGGCCACTAAATAGATTTTGCCCTCTGGGGTCACATGTTGCCAGTCCTCCCCTGCATGCAATTGTCCCAACACAATGCAGAGATAATTTTATTTCATTCTGTTATTCTTTACATTCACAATAAAAGCAATGGTTAGGTTGACACTGTATCATATCACACTCTCCGTAGAGCCACTGGGCACACATAGAAGTCTATATTTTTTGCCACAGCCGTGTTAGAGGTAATCCTTCCAACTGACACATTGCAGCCAAATCTTCAGTCCTGGCAGCATGACCAAGTGTATTATGATCCATTCATAAAACAACATTTCCATCGGCTTCCAGAAGATGTTACTTCTCACTCTGTCCATCCTCTGAAATGGAAAAGCTTTGAGATGTGGCCTGTGGGTCGAGTCAAATAAATGAATGGTCAAGTAATACTAATAAAAGTCCCTTGAGGGGAAATAGACAACAGTGAGTCATCTTCTGAAGGAATAACACCGGACATGAATATGAGAAAACAACTGAGCTCAGAGGAGGAAATAATATAACCTCAACTTCGTTGATGGTTAACCTTGGCCCTGCATTTATTTGTGAACTACATTTCCCATGATGCGCAGTCAGGTATAACACTTCCAAACATTATCTTCAGTTAACTATCACCTCGGGTTTGTCAAATAAGAACTTATTTACATATTTCCTAACAATTCCTAACGTCCAAAGAGCAATTTTATTGTTTTCAGGGGAGTAGCTGAAGCTGTGGATAATGCACCGGGAAAACACTATGCAACTTTATTGCCAGATAATAGTTATTTAAGTCATTTAGAATAAGAATAAAGTATGGTATGATTTTTACCATGTAGTGCGCCAATACATGTGAAAAAGCAGACAGTCACCAGTACCATAGGCTGAAGAGGCTGCCGTGCAGGGTTGGTGGGCTTTGCAGGTTCCTGCAATGCATTCTTGCTGTTGCACACAGCAGCAGACCCCAGATACCACCAGCTGCTTCAAAACCACCAAAAGAAATGTGCAGCTTTATCGTTGGATTTTCAGCTAAAACATGAGTTCAGCCGGCCCCCGGGGCGTGCCTTTGTAGCCTTTCAAAGGTGTTATTATTATTATTTCTCCTGTTTGATTATCCGGTTTTGACTGTGCTTCTATTACATTGACACAATACATAATATATAATATAATATATTACAAAATACAATAAAAAAAAATCCTGACTGATTTTTAAATTGCATTTGGCGTATCGGATACAACTTTCCTGCCTGCCTCCTGGTTCCTAGTTACAATCGTCTGGTTTGTCTGTCCACTGTGGTTACCATTGCATGGGTCAGTGCTGCCAAGTCCTCAGTGGGTGGTGCCAACAGCTAAACCAAGCTGTGTTAATTTTTACAGCAAATTTTGATTTAATTTTAGTCATAGTCTTTTGACTAAAATGCCATTTTAGTTTAGTCACATTTTAGTCACTTGAATTATTTTAGTTCTAGTCAACTAAATCTCCAGCAGTGAGGGAGGGGACAGGTTTGAGAAGGCTGTTACATAGTGTTAAGTTAGCTTGCTAGGGAGATGGGAGGGAACAGGTCTGAGAAGGCTGTTACATAGTGTTAAGTTAGCTTGCTAGGGAGATGGGAGGGAACAGGTCTGAGAAGGCTGTTACACAGTGTTAAGTTAGCTTGCTAGGGAGATGGGAGGGAACAGGTCTGAGAAGGCTGTTACTTTGTGTTAGGTTAACTTGCTAGGGAGACGGGAGGGAACAGGTCTGAGAAGGCTGTTACATAGTGTTATGTTAACTTCCTAGGGAGATGGGAGGGAACACGTCTGAGAAGGCTGTTACAGAGTGTTATGTTAACTTCCTAGGGAGATGGGAGGGAACAGGTCTGAGAAGGCTGTTACAGAGATTTAAGTTAACTTGCTAGGGAGATGGGAGGGAACAGATCTGAGAAGGCTGTTACATAGTGTTAAGTTAACTTGCTAGGGAGATGGGAGGGAACAGGTCTGAGAAGGCTGTTACATAGTGTTATGTTAACTTCCTAGGGAGATGGGAGGGAACACGTCTGAGAAGGCTGTTACAGAGTGTTATGTTAACTTCCTAGGGAGATGGGAGGGAACAGGTCTGAGAAGGCTGTTACAGAGATTTAAGTTAACTTGCTAGGGAGATGGGAGGGAACAGATCTGAGAAGGCTGTTACAGAGTATTAAGGTAACTTGCTAGGGAGATGGGAGGGAACAGGTCTGAGAAGGCTGTTACATAGTGTTATGTTAACTTGCTAGGGAGATGGGAGGGAACACGTCTGAGAAGGCTGTTACACAGTATTAAGTTAACTTGCTAGGGAGATGGGAGGAGAGACACTCACGTGACAGTACCAGGCGAATCAGATGGAGGAGGGTATTGTTCCAGGGGGTAGACAGGCACAGGGAGCCTGTGTCTCAGCCAGTCTAGCTGCAGATAGAGTCAGGGGACTGGGCTTTGGCAGAGATCCATGGGAACCAGAAATCCAAATAGATAAATGCAATACCCCTCCATAACATTTTAGTAAATGGCAATGCATTTTAGTCATAGTTTTAGCCCTATTCGTTTAGTTATTGTTTAGATTTAGTCATTGAAAACATATTTGACGAAAACTCTGACTAAAATATTTATTTTCCTCCATGTCTGATATCTCTTTGTCTCGTTTATGAATTATATTCCTCTATGCCATTCCTATCCCCATATGTCTTTTTTCCTCCATGTTGCCATCTCCTTTCCCTGTATGGTTATTTCTTTCCCCCTTTATGTCTTGTCTTCCTCCTGCCTTGCTGCCATCTCTTTTCCCTGTATGGTTATTTATTTCCCCCTTTATGTCTTGTCTTCCTCCTGCCTTGCTGCCATCTCTTTTCCCTGTATGGTTATTTATTTCCCCCTTTATGTCTTGTCTTCCTCCTGCCTTTGCTGCCATCTCCTTTCCCTGTATGGTTATTTCTTTCCCCCTTTATGTCTTGTCTTCCTCCTGCCTTTGCTGCCATCTCTTTTCCCTGTATGGTTATGTCTTTCCCCCTTTATGTCTTGTCTTCCTCCTGCCTTGCTGCCATCTCTTTTCCCTGTATGGTTATTTCTTTCCCCCTTTATGTCTTGTCTTCCTCCTGCCTTGCTGCCATCTCTTTTCCCTGTATGGTTATGTCTTTCCCCCTTTATGTCTTGTCTTCCTCCTGCCTTGCTGCCATCTCTTTTCCTTGTATGGTTATTTCTTTCCCCCTTTATGTCTTTTCTTCCTCCTGCCTTGCTGCCATCTCTTTTCCTTGTATGGTTATTTCTTTCCCCCTTTATGTCTTGTCATCCTCCTGCCTTGCTGCCATCTCTTTTCCTTGTATGGTTATTTCTTTCCCCCTTTATGTCTTGTCATCCTCCTGCCTTGCTGCCATCTCTTTTCCCTGTATGGTTATGTCTTTCCCCCTTTATGTCTTGTCTTCCTCCTGCCTTGCTGCCATCTCTTTTCCTTGTATGGTTATTTCTTTCCCCCTTTATGTCTTTTCTTCCTCCTGCCTTGCTGCCATCTCTTTTCCCTGTTTTCCATTATTTTCCCACATTTTGCAGACTGCTGATTTGGGTGGTAAGGAAGGGCTTCTCTATTGTCCCTTTTTTCTGGGAGCTCAGATTTTTTTTTTGCTTTGTATGAGGGTATCACAGAACTAGTGAGCAATAAAACAAAAAAAGTTTGTTTAAACTGCAAAAAAAAAAAAAGAATTTGCACAAAAATGACTTTATCAAAAATGTTCTCCATGACTTATCAAATTATATTAATAGATACTAGTTGGCCATAAAGTCACTGAAAATGTTCTGATAAAATCCCACCCACCGCCACAGCTTTATCCACTCCCACAAAATAAAAGTGGACATTTGAAAAGTTGGGAGGTACGCCCTTAGAACAGGGTGACCAGACGTCCGGGACAGTCCCATTTTTAGAAAAAACTTTCTCGGGATACAAACATGTCTCACTGTTTTTAAAAAAAGATCAATTGCTCATAATTAAAGTTGTTTAATTGGTTTGATTTGTGCTGAAATTGTTCACGTAGGAAGTGATGTAGTCAACCTAAATCCAGAACACAGCTTCAGTTTGCCGGCTGTCCCGTCCTGTTTGCCAGCAAGAAGCTTGTGTCCTGTGGATTCAGTGTCCTTTTGTCATTGATGTGCCTATTTACTATTTACATCTTATCAGTAGTTCCGTTACATGCATATTTTTTTTAACGATTTTGTATCGTTAATGGGGCTACCGTTTTTTTATTTCCAAAATCTGGTCACCCTGATTTAGGATTTCTGAGTACAGTAAAAGGCAGACAAATCTCTTCGCATAACATATGCAAAGGATAATGATTAATATTAATGAATTGTTAGTTCTGTATACCTACTTCTTTTACTTGACCTTTCTTGTGGTGCACATGCTAGCTATAGCAATACACGCATACAAGCACACATGTTCATTCATTAAATGACGACCCCCATTATGTAAGGCAGGGGTCAAATTTCACAGTAGATTTAAGAACAACTATCGTCACACATCCAGCAGGAACTGGGCAAGCCTGCAGCATCCACCAATGACTCTCTGGCGCCAATATTATTATTTTTTTTTTTTTGTTCAGAAGCATTTCTCAGTCAATGACATGACATCACTACTAACTGGAGGCTATAAATATGTTTAACTATAAAACATCCCCAGAGACCGAGCAGAATGAGATAATAGGAAGTCCGAGCACGTGACAGGATGGTTTCAATGAATGCGAAATGAAGGTAGTCAGAGACCAGAGAACCTGTCTCCCTTTATCTTCTCACAGTATTAGCTCATTGAAACTCATTCAGTAAGCACTGTGTCCCAGGAGGACATCCATAGGATCCTTTACTATGGTAATTCAACACGAAACTCAATATATAAGAGGAGGAATGAGACAGAGTGCGTTTGGGAGACATGTAATTTCACACTGAATATTATTCATTTCTTTTTTTTTTTTTCTAATTTCTTTATTTTGTTCCATTTAATGACATTTATCACAAAAATAATGATGCTGTACATAATCCCATGTTAAGGTTTATGCAAATGACTTACTTTAAATTCCTGTGCACAAGTATATTTACATATTGATGAAATCTCACGAATAGGGAGATTGGTTTGATATTGTGATAGTGAATTGTGATGTGAATGTGGTGTGATGTAAAAGATAAAAAATGTGATTTATACAGAATGCCTGCATCAGATCACACAGGGATAAAAGCCTGCGCACTATACAAGCAGTGATCTTCATCTTGCACCAAAGTGAGTTTGGGGTCTAGACTGTCCCTTTAAGTAATATATGCATATGGCAAGCATTGCACTATACTGTAGACTATAGGTGGTATTGAACACTGTTAATGTTTCGAGACTCCCAGTAAAAACTTCCCAAAGGGCAGGTACCGCATTTGGTACCGTTTCCTAATTACTCTGCTGCCAGTGGTCGGCAGTAAAAGGTCCTGTGGATGGATGGTGCCACAACAAAAGTGCTGCCTGTCAGTAGACTTTATATCAGGGGCATCCAACATGCGGCCCGTGGGACAAATGCGGAATGCTGGATATGGCGGTGCGGCCCACCTGCGATCTGCAGCGTTAACCGCACCTCCAACTCCATGTGTGAACTTGGTGCCGGTGTTAGCACACTGAGAAACCAACTTCCTTTGCAGTATGCATCATCCCTCCTCTACCCTGCGCATGGGTCAGAGGGAAGGAAGTCAGAAGCGCACCAGATGAGGAATGGTGCGTGGAGGAACATCGGGTGCCTAGTTTAAGGTTTTACCCTGTTTAAAAAATAAAATAAATGGTGTGTGTGTAAGTGAGCTTGCCTGCATGTGTAAGTGTGCCTGTCTATGTGCCTCTGTGATAAGTGTGGTCTCTGATTGTGTGTATAAGTGTGCCTGTCTATGTGTGTCTGTGATTTTGTGTGTAAGTGTGGTCTCTGTGTGTGTCTATGATTGTGTGTGTGTAAGTGAGCTTGCCTGCATGTGTAAGTGTGCATGTCTATGTGCCTCTGTGATAAGTGTGGTCTCTGATTGTGTGTATAAGTGTGCCTGTCTATATGTGTCTGTGATTTTGTGTGTAAGTGTGGTCTCTGTGTGTGTCTATGATTGTGTGTGTGTAAGTGAGCTTGCCTGCATGTGTAAGTGTGCATGTCTATGTGCCTCTGTGATAAGTGTGGTCTCTGATTGTGTGTATAAGTGTGCCTGTCTATTTGTGTCTGTGATTTTGTGTGTAAGTGTGGTCTGTGATTGTGTGTGTCTATGATTGTGTGTGTGTAAGTGTAACTTTGTGGCTGTGTATGTATTTGTCTAAGTATCACAGAAATCTGTGGGTGTGTATAAGTGTGAAGCTATGTGTGTATCTGTATAAGTGTGACTCTGTGTGTGTGTGTACAAGTGTGACTGCATGTGTGAGTGTGTCTCTGTGTATGTAAATGTAGGTGTCTAAGTATCACAGAAATCTTTGCGACTGTATAAGTCTGAGATACTCACACTGCACATTTCTGTGAAATATACATACACACATAAATATATATATATATAAAAGGGGAAACTAATATATCAGATAGACGCATTACAAGCAAAGCAAGATAGTTCAAGCCGTGATTTGTCATAAGTGCGATGATTATGGCTTACAGCTCATGAAAACCCAAATCCACAATCTCAGTAAATTATAATATTACATGCAATCAATAAAACAAGGAGTGTACATAGAACAATATAGGACCTCTGAAAATCAGAAGCATGCATATGGACTTAGTACTTGGTTTGTACCCCTTTTACAGCAATTACTGCCTCAATGGGGGGTGGCATGGAAGCTATCAGCGTGTGGCACTGCTGATGTGTTATGGAAGACCAGGATGCTTCAATAGCGGCCTTCAGAGCTCTTCTGCATTGTTCGGTCTCATGTCTCACATCTTTCTCTTGGCAATGCCCCATAGATTCTCTATGGGGTTCAGGTCAGGCGAGTTTGCTGGCCAATCAAGCACAGTAATCCCACGGTCATTGAACCAGTCTTTGGTGTTTTTGGCAGTGTGGGCAGGTGCCAAGTCCTCCTGGAAAATGAAGTCAGCATCCCCATAAAGCTCGCCTGCGGAAGGAAACATGAAGTGCTCCATAATCTCCTGGTAGACGGCTGCGTTGACCCTGGACTTAATGAAGCACAGTGGACCAACACCAGCAGATGACATGGCTCCCCAAATCAACAGAGACTGTGGAAACTTCACACTAGACTTCAAGCATCTTGCAGTGTGTGCCTCTCCATTCTTCCTCTAGACTCTGGGTCCTTGGTTTCCAAATGAGATGAAAAGTTGCTCTCATCAGAAAAGAGGACTGTGGACCACTGAGCAACAGACCAGGTCTGTTTTTCTTTAGCCCAGGTAAGACGCTTCTGACGTTGTTTGTTGTTCAGGAGCGGCTTGACAAGAGGAATACGACATCTGAAGCCCATGTCCAGGATCCGTCTGTGTGTGGTGGCTCTTGATGCACTGACTCCAGCCTTAGTCCACTCCTTGTGAAAGTCCCCAACACATTTGAATGGCCTTTTCCTGACAATCCTCTCCAGGCTGCGGTCATCCCTGCTGCTTGTGCACCCTTTTCTTCCACACTTTTCCCTTCCACATAACTTTCTATTAATGTGCTTTGATACAGCACTTTGGGAACATCCAACTTCCTTCACAATTACCTTTTGAGGCTTTCCCTCCATATGGAGGGTGTCAATGATGGTTTTCTGCACAACTGTCAGGTCAGCAGTCTTCCCCATGATTGTAATTCCTACTGAACCAGACTGAGAGACCATTTAAAGGCTCAGAACCCCATTGCAGGTGTTATGGCTTACTTAGCTGATTAGAGTGGGACACTGTGAGCCTAGAATATTGCACCTTTTCACAATATTCTAATTTACTGAGATTGTGGATTTGGGGTTTTCATGAGCTGTAAGCCATAATCATCGCACTTATGACAAATCACGGCTTGAACTATCTTGCTTTGCATGTAATGCATCTATCTCATATATTAGTTTCCCCTTTTATGTAGCATTACTGAAATAAATGAACTTTTGCACGATATTCAAATTTTTTGAGTATCATCTGCATATACACACATACATTATATTTATATATAAAATGAATAAATTGAATGCGGCCCACACACACATACATTTCTAGTGAAGTGGCCCTCTCCAGTAAAAACTTGGATACCCCTGCTTTATATTGATGGAAGATGAAGAAGTTAAATCTTTAGGAATACATTGTGTCATTAATTAATGGAGTTCCTTCCAGCAGCACATGAATTGTAAATAGCATTTAGTAATTATAAAAATACTCAGAGTGAGGAAGATAGAAAGATCTATAAGAGTAGGCAGAAAGAGGCAAAGCAAGCTATAAGAGCTTCCAAAGCACACACAGAAGAGACTATAGCCCAGTCAGTGAAAAAGGGGGATAAAACATTTTTTAGATACATAAATGAGAAAAGGAAAGTAAAACAAGGATTAGTTAGATTAAAAACAAAAGAAGGATAAAGAAGAGGATAAAGGCTTAGCAGACTGCCTTAATGAATATTTTTGTTCAGTTTTTACAAATGAAAATGAGGGTAAGGGACCTCATTTAGGGAAAAAGACTAATGAGTCTTTTGATGCATGTAAGTTTACAGAGGAAGAGGTTTTACTTCAGCTGTCTAAAGTAAAGACAAATACGTCGATGGGACCTGATGGGATACATCCAAAGTTATTTAAAGAACTTAGTGGTGTAGTAGCAAAACCGTTAACAGATTTATTTAACCAATCATTGTTAATGGGAGTAGTTCCAGAAGATTGGAAATTAGCTAATGTTGTGCCCATTCACAAGAAAGGTAGTAGGGAGGAGGCGGGCAACTATAGACCAGTAAGTCTTACTTCAGTAGTGGGGAAAATAATGGAAACCTTGTTAAAGAATAGGATTGTTGAACATCTAAAGTCGTTTGGATTTCAAGATCAGAGACAGCATGGGTTTACTTCAGGGAGATCATGCCAAACTAATCGTATTGATTTTTTTGATTGGGTAACTAAAATAATAGATCAGGGTGGTGCAGTAGACATTGCTTACCTAGATTTCAGTAAGGCTTTTGACACTGTCGCACATAGAAGGCTTATCAATAAACTGAAATCTTTGAGTTTGGATTTCAATATTGTTGAATGGATTAGACAATGGCTGAGTGACAGGCAACAGAGGGTTGTAGTCAATGGGGTATATTCGATGCAAGGTCTTGTTACTAGTGGGGTACCTCAGGGATCTGTTCTTGGACCCATTCTCTTTAATATTTTTATTAGCGATATTGCAGAAGGTCTTGTTGGCAAAGTATGTCTTTTTGCTGATGATACAAAGATTTGCAGCAGGGTTGATATTCATGGAGGGATAAGCCAAATGGCAAATGATTTAGCTAAACTACAAAAATGGTCAGAGCAGTGGCAACTGACATTTAATGTGGACAAGTGCAAGATTATGCACCTTGGGCGTAAAAACCCAAAAGCAGAATATAGACTATTTGGTACAGTCCTAACCTCAACATCTGAGGAAAGGGATTTAGGAGTAATAATTTCAGAGGACTTGAAGGTAGGTAGGCAATGCAATAGAGCAGCAGGAAATGCTAGCAGAATGCTTGGTTGCATAGGGAGAGGTATTAGCAGTAGGAAGAGGGAAGTGCTCATGCCATTGTACAGAGCACTGGTGAGACCTCACTTGGAGTATTGTACGCAGTACTGGAGACCGTATCTCCAGAAGGATATTGATACTTTGGAGAGAGTGCAGAGAAGGGCTACTAAACTGGTTCATGGGTTGAAGGATAAAACTTACCAGGAAAGGTTAAAGCATCTTAACATGTATAGCTTGGAGGAAAGACATAACAGGGGGGATATGACAGAAACATTTAAATACATAAAGGGAATCAACACAGTAAAGGAAGAGAGTATAATTAAAAGAAGAAAAACTACCACAACTAGAGGACATAGTCTTAAATTAGAGGGGCAACGATTTAAAAGTAATATCAGGAAATATTACTTTACTGAGAGGGTAGTGGATGTATGGAATAGCCTGCCAGCAGAAGTGGTAGAGGTAAACACAGTCAAGGGATAAACACAAGGCTATCCTAGCTATAAGACCGGGAACGGGGGACTAATAAAAGTACTCAAAAAAAAAAAAAAAAATTGGGCAGACTAGATGGACCGAATGGTTCTTATCTGCCGACACATTCTATGTTTCTATGTTTCTAAATACTACCGGCCCAAGCACTTTCCATGGACCTGCAGGAAGCATGTAAAATGTCTATGGATCCGTTCTGATACAGCCAGTCTAGCAGTGCTAGCAGACAGCAGGGTGAGATGATATATTGCATGCTAGCAAATATGTCAGAAATGGTAACTGCAACGAGACAAGTGAGAAATGGAATAAAGTATGACATTATCGTGATTTAATGAAGAGAGGGATCACATAACCAGAGGTGGGAAATACAAGGATTTATAATAAGAATAATTATTTTAACAAAGACATATGCAGTGATTATATATATATTTTCCAGTGATTATGTGTATACATATATTCCAGTGATTATATACAAATATATATTCCAGTTATTATGTATATATTCTCCAGTGATTTTTTTATATATTTTCCAAGGATTATATATATATATATATTTTCCAGTAATTATGTATACGTATATATAGTTTCCAGTGATTATGTATATATATATATATATATATATATATATATTCCAGGGATTATATATATATATTTTCCAGTGATTATGTATATATATATTCCAGTGATTATATATATATATATTTTGCAGTGATTATGTATATATATTTTCCTGTGATTATATATATATATATATATTTTCCAGTGATTATGTATATATATTTTCCAGTGATTATATATATATATTTTCCAGTGATTTTATATATATATATATATATATATTTTTTTTTTCCAGTGATTATGTATATATATATTTTCCAGTGATTATATATATATATATATTTTTTTCCAGTGATTATATATATATATATTTTTTCCAGTGATTATATATATATATTTTCCAGTGATTTTATATATATATATTTTACAGTGATTATGTATATATATATATATATATATATATATATATATATATATATATATTTTCCAGTGATTATATATATATATATTTTCCAGTGATTATATATATATATATTTTCCAGTCATTATGTATATATATATATTCCAGTGATTATATATATATATATTCCAGTGATTATATATATATATATATATATATATATATATTCCAGTGATTATATATATATATATATATATATATATTCCAGTGATTATATATATATATTTCCAGTGATTATATATATATTTTCCAGTGATTATATATATATATTTTCCAGTTATTATGTATATATATATATATATATATATATATATATATATATATATATATTTTCCAGTGATTATATATATATATATTTTCCAGTGATTATATATATATATTTTCCAGTGATTATATATATATATTTTCCAGTGATTATATATATATATTTTCCAGTGATTATGTATATATATATATATATATATTTTCCAGTGATTATATATATATATATATTTTCCAGTGATTATGTATACATATTCCAGTGATTGCGGACATATCAGCAGCTGACAGTTCATCGCAGATGTTTTGTCATGGCGCTCTGAACTTAAGATTAGTTTTAGGGTTAGTTCATTTTCATGGTTTGTTTTAGGATTGGTGTTAGTGTTACTAACAGGGGTAACGTTTAGGGTTAGTATTTGGGTTAGGGTTATGCATCGACACAGACAGTTCAGTGCTGAAATATCTGCGCTGAAATATCCGTGCAGTAACGTCTGCGATGAAACAACTGCGCTAAAAGCGCGGCGAGGAACAGTCATAGACCCCCCCCATGTAACAGTGGGCCCACTGTATAGCACCTGTTTTAATTTGCATCAATTGATTATTTTAACTGTATTCTCTAAAATGTAACAACTTCAGCAGTTGTAAAAAAAATGAAAAGTACAAGCAAGGGTCATACATCTACATAATGATTTGAACTTCTTTCATTGTACTTTATGTAACAGCTATTTACATTAAATCATTACTGACCCTTTAAGCCTGGCATAGACAATTGTTACTACAATGCTGTCTGCAACCTTAGAAGGAACAGTGCACCCTTCAAAGACTGACAGCTCACTTCTTTAATTAAAGACAGACAGCACTGCATTGTTACAGGCACTTGTTTTCTGCCCAATTATTTGATTTGGCATAAATCATTAAGAATAACTGCACAAATATATATATAAAAAAAAAAATTCTAGGTGGCAGAATGATTTCTAATTTAGAGGCAAACAAGGAGTGCAGAAGAGATGACGATGGCTAAAGACTACATTCAAATTAAAGGACAACAGTCAGCAAAAAATCAGGGGTCAGACATCTTGGGTCAGAGCTCCCTTTTGCTGACCCAAGATTCTAAACAACATGTCTCCTCCCGGGTACAGCTATGCAGAACAGAAAGGGTTTAATAAGGTACTTTATTTTTATTCTTTCATTAAAGCATTTCTATTTAAAATGCCTAAAACTTAATGCAAACTTCCAATTAAACAGATCTTTTTTGCCATCAGTTAAAACTGCTGCGTAAATAACTTATCCGCTAGACACATGGGTAACTTCCCCTGAATAAAATAATGGACCAAATGATTTTTTTTTAAAAATCAAGTTTTACTTTTCGTCATAATCACCGTGAGAAAATGAGACTCCTCAACCATTTTCAATAACTATACATTTTAACTTTTTTCTACTCCACTTGGGAGCAGATCCAATAGGTCCTGATTTTCATTCTCCAGTGTCCATGTGTACTGGTTTATTTAGGGACTGCAGAGAATTACAGAAATATAAAAATAGACTATACATTGTTTGAAGAATTGCATACATTAAAAGAAAAATGCGTTTTAAATGGAAATTAAACTTTTTTAAAACTTGCGTCTCCCGAGTAAACCCGACGTGATTCTCAATAGATAATGATGCGTTTACTCTCGGCTGTGTCCCGCCGGTCTGGAGGCTGGCGCACATTTAAAAAGGGGTCAGCGCACACCCACACAGCCAATCAGACTGGGGGCTGTGATTCGGAGCTGCTTTTTCAGCAGGACTTGCATAATTTGCATACCACGCCCCCAAAGTGATGTCATCAACAGGTGACACCATAGACCCATTTAAAACACATTTGGGGTTATGTATAAAAACTCCCGCCCTGCAGTGTAGGAAGCTTTATAAAAAGGAACAATCACCGTTTGCTATGTATAACGGCAATTGCACTTATTTTTTTTTTTTAATAACTCCCGACACTTTATAGTGCGGGAAATGGACCTCCGCCAAACAGCGCCTTATTTGTTTTTATACATAGGCTGCGCCGACGCAACTAAAATATACGCATTTCACGTAGATTGCGCAGATTCACATAATAGGTCGGGTCAGCTTTATACATTAAAGAAAACACGGGAACTCGGCACTCCGCTCAAAGGGATTTATTCCGTAAGAAACGGCGTTTCAGCTCAGCGATGAGCTTTTTTACAAGTCCTATGAAAAAAAGCTAAAACGTCGATTGTTTACGGAATAAATCCCTTCGAGTTCCCGTGTTTTCGTTACTGTTTACGAGCGTGGGTGAGGCAACCTCGCGCGCCCGCTTCCTTTTTTGAGTGCGAATCGCGCTATTACATTATAGTTAATTCGTGCATTGGCGGCACATGCCGATTGGCGGTATTTGGCACAATCTGCCATGTCTGTACAAGACTTCCCATTGTTGTCTTTATTTATTCTTTTTTATGACTTATCTTTTTGTTGTCTACTGTCACAGTAATAGCAGTATGGGTTATGTTTTTATTAAGTTTATCTCCTCACATTAATAACCAGTGCATTATTCTTTCATTGAGAGTTTTACTAAGTAGATTATGTCCTTGGAGGCCTGTGTCACCTGCTGACTGACCCTCTGAACTTACAGCCCACCCATTCCCCAGCCTTTTGCGTTACGTACACAGTCACATCAATGGCGGCAGTCGAGACACTCAAAACCGGCCACGTATCGTTTACTTCCCTCAACCAATCACGTCCAGGAATGATTACCAAAGCTCCTCCCCCCCAGCAGCTAGGCTGACGTTATCGCTAGCCAACAGAAAGCGACCGCCCATCTATTCACCATTCAGCCACTCAGCAGCCGGGGATATGTGAGGACACGCCCATTCGGTGACACGCTCCGAAACTCATAGTGGTTGTAAACAGAGCTCGAGGGAACCGTGCTCTGATTGGCTGCCACGGGTACACGGCTGCCCTGTGAAGGGACACGCACGCCGCATCCCGTGGGGCCTTGCGTCTTTCCTGACAGCGCTTGCCTGATTGAACCAATCAGAGCGCACAGAGTTTGTTGGTGGGCGAGGCTGGCGCGCGCTGACTGACGTGACTCCCGACGAATCAGCGGAGGAAATGTGACCCTCCTTAGGTCGTGATTGGCCAGTTCGGGATTGCAAGTTTGAAGGCTACGGGGGAGTTAGGCTGAAGTATAAATCTATCATGGCGGCAGCACGGACGGAGGAAGGGCTATGAGTTGGAGGTAGTAACGTGTTGTGTGTTGTTCAGATGCTGGCTGCCTCATGGAGGGTCGCGGCCTGGGCGTGTGGCTGCTTGGGCTAGGCACACTGCTGCTGCTGAGAGCGGCAGTGTCCGGGCTGGTAGAGCAAGGAGCTCCCGGGAGAGAGGCGGCTGGTTACCCATGGGAGGAGCAGGATGAAGGAGCCGCCAAGGCGGAGAGCGGACTGAGCTACATCTCCTCAGGATCCGCCGCTGCCTTTCCTGCTGCGGATGTCATTGTGGAGGATGATGAGTCGGCAGGTGATCAGGACGAGGGCGGCCGTGAGGAGCTCAGACCCCGGTGAGTGACGGAAACCCTGCAGTCAAAGTGATTCCATGCCCCATCACGCTCAGCCAGCCAGGACGCACCACTGCTCACTGAACCTGACGGCCCAGAGCAACTTGACTGATAAAGCCTGGAAGGAATTGGTGGGCTGGCTGAGCTTAATGGGACGTGCGATACACAATCAGACTGAGCATTCTTGTTAGTCCAAAGCCTCATGGGACATGTAGTACACAATACAGGCTAAGGGGGTCTCATGTCCAAGCCAGAGCATTATGGGAAGTGTAGTTCACTGAATGTGGCGCACCAGACCTGTTTTCATGCAAGGTAAACAGCCCGTGGCTGACGATTGGCCTGAGCTGATGGGAGTTGTAGTTTGTCTGACACTGGTTTAAGGTTGAAATGTAGAGGGTAACTTATTGGGGGCCATTGGTTTTCATGGCGATTTCTCCACTTTTCAGACATTTTGCTACAAACGGTAATTTGCCTTTCAACGTTTTTTTTTCCTTATAGTTTGTCACTCTTCCACTTGATCCAGGGACCCTGCAGAAATCCGTCATCAGCTATACCTGTAGCCATTAAAAACTGTGTATTTATTTGCACATTTGTTATTAGGATGTGTGTACATAAGAAGGGAGGAGAGGGTATAGTTTAAATGTTCCATCAGTACCAAATAGGAAAGCACTGCATTTGCAGGATTTGCTCAGAATTAACGCTTATGGGAGATATACCCAATATGTGTGAATCAGGACAAAGTTTTCAGTTGAGATTGAAACATTTAGCCCTACATTTGTGCCTTTGAGCAAGTATTGTAAGTGTGGCCTTTCCTGTTTGAAACAGGTGTGTATGTATGTGTGTGTGTATATATATATATATATATATATATATATATATATATATATATATATATATATATATGCATTAGGTTGCCTCCCTTTGTCTGAAGAAGGTTACTTTTCACATTTGTAACATTTTATGTATCTATATAAAACTTTTTTTCTTGTTATGTATTCGCTTGCAATGCTGCTAACACAAATTATAGATAGCTTCTGTCTTTTGTTTCTCTGTTTAACCTGTAAAATAATATTTGTGTGAGTGGCTTTTATAATCTCAGCAAGGAGACACAATTCTCAAACCTAAAAAGTTGTCAACGACAAACTATCGTTCGTCCCATGTTATTGTAAGAACACTTGATTTTTCTCTTTCTTGAATTGAATGATTATGTATGCCAGTTTGCACAAGCACTTGCACACAGTCTAGAGAGACCAATGATGGCTAACACTTTTGTACTTTTAGTACCCAGTCATCTGCTAAAAGCCAAGAGGAAGCTTTCAATGACCTCTCATGTCAGCCATTTTTTCTTGCTCTCCTTACCTTCCTATCCTTTCTCTTGTACCAACGAGTTCAAGAAAACGTGCACTAAAAATATCCACAAATAGTCTTAGATCCTAACTTTTAGTGGGTCCTCCAAAACTGATGTGGATACATACTGTAGGCACATGCTGAGTGCCACCTCGGGTCTTAGAGTGCCACTTATACATGTGCCATATGTACGCCATCACTGGTTTAGACCATCTTGCTGACTTGTCTCAGAAGCAGATTTGGGAAAACTACACTATATTATCCTTTTTGTCAGCTAATAGCTGTTTATGTATTTTACACCTTTTTTTTTATTTTTTACAACTTTTATATTTCAAGTTATTATTTTAAAGCGATGTCAGGAGTCAGAGCTAGATTATATAGATATAGATATATACGGTAGATATATAGATATACACATACATAATTTTGCAGCCAAACAGTCCAATTTAGGAGCTGACCTTCTTATTGTTCATACCCAGGGAAATGGTACTTGCATAAAGTTCCATGTATTTAGTTACCTACATGTGTGGAAATCCCTCACTACATGGTTCAGTTAAAAATGTACCTTTCTGTTGTGGATGTGTGTTGAACTATGATGGTTTTTGTTTTCTAATTTTGACGTATCTTCAGAATTTCTCCAACATGTTGTCCGTTGCTTATAGGCATCCATCACTCTTCAGAAAGAAAAAGTGGGAACTAACTTATAGTAACTTGAGTATACCTGTTCTCCTTTCATACAGCGCGTGTGTGATCGTGAGTTAACTGTGTACGCTAGTGGATTAACTGATTTGCTGTCTGGGCATCTCCTAGATCAGTGTGGCTCCCCAGCTGTTTGTTTTCTGCTTGCTTATCTTTCCTGACTTGTTTGAGGAGAATCATTGTGTATTCATAGCTAGAGGAATGGGGCTGGATATACACAGCAAATACAAATCTTTGTACACAAGTTTCTAGTAACAATTCCTTTATCCTTAGTATCACAAGCTCATAAAATAAGAATGTAGGTATGCAATAACTTTGTTTTACAGCCCCGATGTAAAGTTAAATAAGGGCATATTATTGCTTTTTATTACCACTGTTTTTTGTTGGCATGGCAACGCTTTATTAGTAAAATCTTTGACATGTTTAGATATTCATCTACCTTACAAATACTCGCCGTCTATGTAAAAAATATTTATAATTTTATATCTTCATAGATGTTATAATATTAAAGCATTCAATGGCACAATATTCCAAATTTCAAATAATCTGATTTTTATCAAAGTCCTTAATCAGTCTGTATGAGTGGTACCCAGTACAGTTTCTTCTGGATGCTATGTGCATGTGATCCTGGCTATTTCTGCCACCATCTCCTACCTGGGGACCAATTACAGCCGTGTCTCACAGTGGATGCCTGAGATGGGAATTGGGTTGGTACTCCCTTTTTTGTGTGTGTGTGTCTTGCTAGCAACGGCATTATTCAGATGTATTACAGTAGGGATGAGTGTGTTAGAGCACATACTGTAGAAATATATCATTTTGTTGTAGTTGATAAATCTTAGAATATGGGAGAGTAACATTTATTGTATGTTTATTGCTCCTATGAATGAGGAACCAATCACCCCTCAGCTCTCCCTTACTACAACCAACTCATGTATTAATAGTGTGCAATTATATTTATTTCTGCAAGATCTACTGAATTTGCACAATGATTTCTGTGTAAGTTAAAGTGATATAAGTAGCCATGCTGCATGTACTGTGTGTAGTAAAGATGGGCCATTGTGTTAGAAGGATACAGGGATTGGCATTGTGTGTGGGGTACATGGTAATACACTCACCTACCAACATTTCGAGCTGTCTTATGGACATAAAGGGAATCAACACAGTAAAGGAAGAGACTATATTTAAAAGAAGAAAAACTACCACAACTAGAGGACATAGTCTAAAATTAGAGGGGCAACAATTTAAAAGTAATATCGGGAAGTATTACTTTACTGAGAGGGTAGTGGATGTATGGAATAGCCTTCCAGCTGAAGTGATAGAGGTAAACACAGTGAAGGAGTTTAAGCATGCGTGGGATAGGCACAAGGCTATCATAGCTATAAGATAGGGAACTGGGGACTAATAAAAGTACTCAAAAAAAAAAACATTGGGCAGACTAGATGCACTGAATGGTTCTTATCTGCCGACACATTCTATGTGTCTATATGTTTTAGTCAAGTAACTATGGGTCTAGAAATCCTTGCTGTTTATGGCCTAATCATGGTAATTAATGTACAATTAAAGAAATATTTTAATGTATTTGTGCAAAACACCGTTATTTATTGATGCACACACTTTATTTAACATATTAATATAAACATGTTTACCGCCGTTTTAAAGATAATAGGTACCGGTAATCCAAAAAAGAAGGGGGGCTAAAGCCCCTGCAAACGGGTAACTGATAACTTTCTGCTTGTTTTATAGAAGAAGCTATTTACTTGCAGTATTAACTTCTGGGAGAGGGATGTGCGGGGTGTGTGCCTTCAAACAAAGGGTATTTGGGGCATGTGTGAGTGGTTAGATGTCTTACTATATGCAAAGTACAAACACATTAACTACCGTACATCCTGAAAGCAATGTAAACAGAAATGATTCAAATACAACACACTATGCAAACACAATCCGTTACAGTCTGTACACTGCTGAACTAACTGTATATTCCTAAACAGTGGTATATAAACTCACCTTTCCACTGCAAAACCTTTATTAATTTACCACCTACTGTTTGATTCTAAACATTGTCAGCCAATTAAACTGAATTTAAAAGGCTGTTCGAACCTAGAATGTAGAAGCAATTATAGTAACTTCTTCTGTTTGAGAAAATTCCAATTCTGCAAGTTATATTAGAGCTTGACAAACCTAAGCAGATAACCTTTAGTTTTACATAGGACCCAATGGGTTTACAAACCATATGGCCTCTAAAAAGGTCTACAAGTATTTGATATGCTCGGTTATTTGAGTTAATGGGTTTCAGACGATTATGCTTGTTTTTATTGATTTTGGGAATTCCAGTGTAGGGTGGGGGTGCCCCTGCAAATATCTTCATACGCGATTTTAATATTTCAATTAATGTTCTGCTGATAGCGTGTGAAAACTGTATAACTACTACCACAATGTTATGTGTTCCCTGGTCCAAACGGTACACATGAACACTACTTACATGGTTTTCAGTTGTGGTTTTTTTTTCTTCCAACTATTGAGTTGAAAATTAGTCCAGAAAAAAAATCCCTTGGACACTTAAGGGGCTTTTCATTCACAATGGGTGGGTGGCACATTTTATTTCCATAATTTAGCTATGCATTGTGCAGGGACCAACCCGTGGAGGGTGCTTAGCAGCAATGAACAATGTACAGATAAAGGGACACTCCCACCCAATAAAAAAACTATATTTTTTTATATTTAGAATTGTTGATTTCAGTGATGTGTTTTCATTATGTGAGATTATTTAATAAAATATTTTAGTAAACAAGTGTAATTTTACAGCACTAGTATCTCACTTTGGGGCTGGGGACACAGAATGCAGTCTATAAGTCAGAATTCTGACCATAGACTTGCATTGAATGGGAGGGTGATTAATAACTATTAGATCACAAGGGCGCGGAGTTATAATCCTGTTTGATTAGGTTAATCTCCTCTCTTTGTGTTGTACACAGCCACCTAGTCCTGCCCACTATGATACACAGGAGCCAGTAAGAGAGCAGGGGTGTGTCTTATGACATAATCACGCAGGCTCTGCCCACAGCTGTAAAGTGAGACTTGCTGGAAGATTCTGGAGAATGTTGCATTCACAAAATAATGCAGGAAGATATACACCTAATTTTATTCTTACTTCTATATGCAATTAATTTAAACATAGAACAAAAAAACAATGGCATATGTCTTATAGATATGTTTTAAATATCTAAGGAGGCATCTGAAATGTTAGCCCAGTAGGGCTGAAATTTCAAATATCTAAGGAGGGGTTTGATTGGCTAACCTTAATTGAAGGTATAATTTTATTCAACAGGGCAGCCTTTGTTTGACAGGCCAATGGGCAGTGAGTTTTTTTATTTAATTTAACTTGGGCTAAGTTTGAGGTAAGGGAATAATTTTAATTTGTATTTGATTTATTTTAGGAGGATTTGGGGCAGCCAGAAGCATTGGCTGAGGGCTTTTTGGGGACTCGGGCGCCATTACATACATGGGCGGGCCAGTCTCTGGTCCCCATTGATTTAATGGGAGGACGGGGGTGCTATGTCTAGCTCATGGCCCCATCATTATCGGGAGGGTTGGGGGGCTCTTGGGGCATTTTGAGAAGCTCTCATCTCAAATTCCAAATTCTGACCCTTATGTAGCTATATTTATTTATCTTCAATGTATATAGAAACAGAGAGTGGAAAAGTGTATACAATCAGTGCCAAATAGTAACATGAGAATCAACATCTATATTTGATACATTCTTTTTCCAAAGAAACCTGCAATGGTGACAAGCTTTATATACATGACATGGTGTCGTTTCTGTAAGGTATGTGGCTTCAGGCCTGTGTGGCCTGTCAGCACTGTGTGTGTGTGATTAATGTGTGCTCTGAAGTAAATGCCAGCTCCTCTCGGGGTTTTCCAGTGATGTCATCCTGTCTTGTGTCTCCATAGAGCTGCAGCTTACTGGATTTGTGGTCTGTAAATAATCAGTGCTAAGTGTCTTTCATTTATTCACTTGGTATAAACACAAAAGGATAACTTTCTGTTTGTGTTAAATTTAAAACAACTTGAATGAAATGATTAGCTGTAAAGTTACCTCCAGCTGTATAACATGTTCATCCTGAACACACAGGGCGGAGATAGTATAACTGTCCTCATTAAACAGTTACCTTGACATGGGATTAGTTTAATCTGTTTATATTGCAGCTGACCTGAAAAGCACATAGAATTCAATGCCCACATTTACACTTGTCATAGACCTACCATAACCATCACTGGTATCCAGAACCAACTGAAGACACAGACTATGTGTGTGTTGCTGTGTAGCTGGGGTCTCTCTGGTCACACAGCCTTTAATGGCCACTGTAAGTGTTGAGGGGGAAAATCCAACTGACATTTCTCATGGCTTACAACTGTTCTATAGACCCAGAAAGTATCTGTTATTAATCATCTTTGAGTTTCTACTGGAAGAATGAAGCTCCACACGATGCATCTGCCTCTCAAATCTTTTACTCCCATTGCTTGGCCTGACGATGCTGCATTTGTAACCAAAGGGAAGCTAAATGTTGTGGCAGCAGGGTAAGGGAGATATAATTAGGCCAGATTTTAAATATATTTTCTATGATTGATTGCATTCCAAATAATTACTTGGGTGATGTGCATTTTTAATTTGAATGTATATATATTGTGTGGTGTGTATTTTAGTTTTTTTTTTTTTTTTTTTTGCCATTGCTAGCTCTGACTGTTGCTTTTATGTAACCTTTCTGTCTGCTTCTTGTTAGGTCTTTAGTCATTATAAGCACCTTGGATGGGAGAATTGCAGCTTTGGATGCAGATAACCATGGCAGAAAGCAGTGGGATCTGGACATTGGCTCTGGATCTCTTGTATCATCAAGTCTTAGTAAACCAGAGGTATGTTCCTAGAGCTGATATTATGATGGCTTCTGCAATGTTGAAGTAGTAGATTTGTTTATATAGGGGGTGGGGTGTGTACGTTATTCCCTTTAGTTAAATGCCACTGGAAATGGGTATTAATAGAGAAAAACTACATGGGATATAACATTTCAAAAAGTAAAAATACTGGCATAGACTTTCTGGTCCTGCTTCTCAAACCTTAGTCAGGAATCTGATATTTTTGGGTAACCAAAATCAAACTTCTGGAATAGCAGATTTGGCAATCATTTGAAAGGGACTATAATCTACTCCTGCGCCAATAAATGCCTGTGAAAATCATTAATAGAGGCTGATCCAAACCTTGACAAAGCAATCGGTTTGCCATTTTTTTTTTTCTTTTGAATGGTGCTGTACTGAGGAAATCTGTACATGCCAGAATATAAGATACCATCTCCATCTCAAGCTGTGCCACGAAACCAGTAATACGTTTTTTTTATTAGGAAAGTATCAAAAATACAGTGCATAGATAAAACTGCAAACATGAACCAGTACAGACATAGGGGAAAACACAGGGTGTATATCCGACAGAATATATCCGATGGAGATCTTTCATAATATTTTTTAAATTATTCTGACTCCGTGTCTTACGGGTATCTTTACGAAGCAGTTTTACACATTATTCGTTTTCCGATACAGTTTTTTTTCCAAATCTCTATTTTTGGACTTCTAAAATTTTGTCTTGGGTTCCAAGTTCCCCCAGATTTGTTCTATGATTTGATTTATTTTATTTTTATCATACTTCATCTGGGATTATTCTTTTTTTCATAGTCTGTAGCTTTGTAGCGACAAATATATGGACAGCTATCTGCCTTTGACTTGCTTGGCCAGTTCATATCAAGCAGAACTAGGACTGGGTATAATAAAAAGCTCTTTTTAAGCTGATAACCTGCTTGAAAGATTAGTATTGGGATCCTCAAAAAAAAAAATGTAGATTTCCCACTTAGCTTGAAATACTGCCACTAATAGTACTGTATGTAACAGCTCTATAACATGCATTCAGATTCTTGAAAGCCAGCTGTGTGAGTGATGCTCTCAGAGATGGGAAGCTGCCAGCAGTTTGGACACATCCAATATTGCCAAATATGATGGCTTTATAAGTGGTAATATATTAATTGTGTTGATATTGTTAAACCTATTCAGGTCCGGAATGTAGTGTAACACAGCGATGCTCAAGCTGTGCTCCACACAGAATTATAATTTTTACCTGTTTAGCTTTTACCTATGGTCTTCTCAATAAACAGAGAACTGCAGGGACTTGAAATGTGAATTTCAAACTTTAAGCCATTGTTGCAGAGTTGGAAAAAATCTACAATGCTGCTGACTGTGGCTACTTTGGCTTTACAAGGTCTAGTCCCCAAACTCGCTTTGGAGCAAGATGAAGATCACTGCTTGTATAGAGCACAGACCTTTTTCCCCAGTGTGAATTGATTCAGGCATTTTGCATAAATCACATGTTTAACCCCTTAGTGACCGATTGCTATGTTGCATTTGACGTGCCTTGAAGACCAGAATTCCATTATTTTTGGCATACGTTTACTGAACTGTGAATTTCTTTCTTTGTGTTCAGTCCACCCACACAAATTATATATCATTTTTTAAAGGACAGATAGGGCTTTCATTTGATACTATTATTTTCATCATATGATATCATTTACTATTAAAAAAAATATAAAATATGATGAAAATATGCCATAAAAAACACTTTTTCCAACTTTGACCTGATTTTTTTTTTTTTACACAATTACAAATGGTAAAAAAGACCCCGTCTATATATTTCTACTATTTGTCCTGAGTTTAGTAATATCAATGTTTCCTTGTTTGTCTATGTTTTATTTCACGTAATAGAGCAATAAACAATATTAGTGCTGTTTTCTAACCATTTTCTTATACAGTGATTTTTTTAACCCGAACCCTAAATTTACCCCAACTCTAAATTTAATCTAACCCTAAATTGACCCCCACCCCTTAATCTAACCCTTGTAATCATCCAAACCCCCGTTTAACCCTAATTATGACCCTATTTGTGACCCTAACCCTAGATCTAGGTTCAGTAGATCAAGGGTTAGCTTTCTCCATTTATTTATTTATTTATTTTATTTATTTAATTAATTTTCTATTTTTTAACTGTAATACCGTCTAACTGCCTGTAGGGGCAGTCAAGTAGCGGTTTCAGAGCGACGGAAGAGATTTTTTTTTTTTCTGTCTTCCGTCTCTCTGCTCTGGGCACGCTGTATCGAAGGAGCATGCTCCTCCGAAACAGCACACACCCGCGATCACCGGGTGATCGCGGTGCCCAGGGGGGCACAGAATGTTTTGCATGATGCCTCGATAGAGGCATCATTGCAACACTTTAACACACATAGGCAGTGATCAGCTTTCACTGCCTATGTGTGTTAACGCGCATACGATCACATTCGCGGTGATCGTATGCGCGAGGAGGGGCTGAAAGCCCTCTCAGAGGCTGCTTCGGATCCGAAGCAGCCTCTGAGAGTAGCTACAGACATGTAGTGTTGCGCTGAGGAGCGCAACACTACATGAAAACGGAGGACGTATATATACCTCCTCATGGTCCTTAAGGACCATGCTTTTCAGGACGTATATATACGTCCATATGCGTTAAGGGGTTAATATTTGACTCAAGCCCTCCCCAGTGATTACTCTGCATGTTTACTGCAGGTGCGGCAGCACTGATTATATAGACACTGAGGATATAAAGTTTAGTCCCTTCCTGTGCTCTTAGAATTGAATAAATTGTGTGCGCTGTGATAGACTTGTTCTTGTACACACTAGCATCTCTTAACAGTGCACCACATTGTCTTATGACGCCACTAGAGAGACAGGAAATTTCATTAATTTGAATGAAATTATTCTCATTGGTTCCTGCAGCCCAAAAAAAAGTGACTTATATATCTGTTTTAGATTGTATCGAGAACCTAATATTTATGTATATTTTAATGAATTGTGTATATTTTTGTATATTGGAAAAAAGAAAAAGAGAACATGTAAAAAAAAAAAAAAAGTGACTTTTACTCAGCAAGTGTGGGCAGTTCTGGTTTCTTCTGTAATTTCACAATTAGCTGTAAGTATTTTATATTTTAACCCCTTCCCGACGCTAGGACATACTGTATTTGCTCGATTATAAGACGAGGTTTTTTTCAGAGCAAATGCTCTGAAAAATCCCCCTCGTCTTATAATCGAGGTCTCTTATAATCTGACCTCAAATTGAGCTGCAGGGGACCTGGATCCCCCTCTCTAGCAGCAGGGGATGTCTGCGCAACGAGCGCAGACTCCCCTGCTTCCGCCCGGCACGACCGCCGGGGCTTCTGTGAAGAAGCCGGGTACTTCCGCTTTCGTCACAGAAGTCCCGGCGAGCGTGCCGGGCGGCAGCAGGGGAGGTCTGCGCTCATCGCGCAGACTTCCTCTGCTGCCCCACTAGCCACCAGGGTAAATCGGGCAGCTGGGGGATGTCTGCACGATACGTGCAGATATCCTCCATGCTGCCCGACACGGCAGACTATTATGACGGACCAGCTGTCCGTCATAATAGACTGCCGTGTCGGGCAGCATGGAGGATGTCTGCAAGTATCGTGCAGACATCCCCCGGCTGCCCCCACTAGCCACCAGGGATCAAGGTAAGGGGAAGGGAGGGAGGGGGACAGAGAGACAGGGGGAGGGAGGGGGACAGAGAGACAGGGGGAGGGAGGGGGTTAAGAGACAGAGACAGGGGGAGGGAGGGGGTTAAGAGACAGAGACAGGGGGAGGGAGGGGGTTAAGAGACAGAGACAAGGGGAGGGAAGGGGTTAAGTGACAGACAAGGGGAGGGAAGGGGTTAAGTGACAGACAAGGGGAGGGAAGGGGTTAAGAGACAGGCAAGGGGAGGGGGGAGAGAGAGAAAAAAGGGGGCAAGGGAAAGAGAAAGGCAGCATTGGCACATAAAAAGAAATAAAAACTAGAAATACATTTTTGGATATCATAATTTTTTATTAAAAAAGCAATTTACATGTGAATATATACAAGTTTAACTTTTTTCCTATAGGGTAGTCTTATATTCAGGCTTTTAGTTTTTTTCCTAAAGGAACATCCAAAGTTTGGGGGGTCGTCTTATAATCAGGGTCGTCTTATAATCGAGCAAATACGGTACTATGCCTTTCTGATTTTAGAGTACCTAAAAGTCGCTAGGACGGCATAGTACATCCAATGTTAAACATCTCATCCCGGCTCCCTGCGATGAGCTGTGCTTGGATCCCGCTGTGAGCACCGGCTACATTTTACTTAATCGCACCGTGCCCGAAATTCCGGGTTCAGGCAGGCCTCCGTGACGTCACACGTAACGTCCGGAGGTATCGCAATCTTTTGGCAGGTACCCACAGGGTCTATTAAGAACCTGATCGGGTCTCTGCCATAGTGTTCCTGGCTATCGATCACCTTTGGGTGCTTGCGTCACAAAGAGGTTAAGCCTTGCAAAATGTAAAACATGAATTTAAAATATTTTGAAAGAGAAATTAAAATGCATTTTGGGCATTCCCTTTTACGTTTGAAATTCCTGTCTTAATTCCCTGCAATTCTGTGTTCATTGATTAGGCCATTAAATGAAAAGCAAAAGGGCACAATTTAAGTACAGAGCATGAAGCTGTGTCTGAATGTGACCTCTTACAATCACCTTTTCATTTATTATTGTGTGAAGTGTTCTGTGTTTCCACCCCTTCCGCTTCGAGAAACACTTATCTGATGCATTGAGATTACATTCCTTGGTAACGTTAAGGACGATTGGTCTGCAAAAATTACATTCATGTTTAAGTGAAAGATTGCATTAAATGTAGGCGGATTAAATAGAAATGTTAATTAAAAAATACATATAAAGTACCTCTTTGCTCCATTGGGACTGACATTTCTATTTAAAATGCTTACACTTGATGTAATCTTTTAATAAACAACTTAATTCTAGTTAGACAATTGCATGTTTTTTATCATGCTATATTTTAGCAGGGCTTTTTTATTTTTTAAATACTAAATTGGTATAATTGTCCTTTTTTGTATGAGACTTTGTTTGGGGTTTTGGCATATATTACAATTGCTAAATTGAGCATGTGATGGCTTCTGAGCGGTGCCTTATCAGATGCCGGCACTGTTTACCTAATTTTAAATCGTGTCCTTCGCGATCCAATCTGTTGGATGACTCATACATTCACTTCAGTCATGATTGATGGGCAGTTTAGGATTAACGGGATTTTTATCCCCTGGACATCAGTTGTTTATCCATTGGAACCACTTGCTGTCTCTTTTAATCCATTTCTGTCCTGCAGCTTAATTAATACTGTATAGGTTTGTATGGGCAGCCTCAGATCTCTTAATACCCTGTGACCCACATTCTGCTGGCGAGACTCTGATTCACTGGATCAGGGGATGAGGTAATGCTGTTTGAGAAAGCTGATGTCATCCTTTTACCTGCAGTTCCTTCACACTCCACTTCCTTCCTTTTGCAAGTGCCCTTCACCTCTAGCAATCTCCTGAGCCTGCAGATGAATGGCGCTCAAATGATCTGATTCATAAATATTGATTACATACTTTTGTGCCTGGAACAGCTGGCAGACCGTTTGCTGAATTTCTGTAAAGATGGATGGTTTATACAGCTTTACAGTTTATTGCAAAGAAGAATCACTGTCACCAGCAGCTTGATTGCTTGTAGGTTACATATAATGAACAGAATTATATATGTGATTTTAAATGAAGTAAATAAAATCATTAGGACTTGGACATTTTTTTGGAAACAAAATGAAACATGGTTTGAAGATTTACATTTTTCTTTTTTGCCTCATTTTAACAATTTTTTAAAAAAAATTTTATTTAGTTGTACACAGTTCCTTGTAGAGATAAGATGGTATTGAATAATAAAAAGGGCTTTTAGTATTAACATGTGTTACTAGCGTGCTTCCGGGTGGTTCAAAATCATACCTGTATATTATGTGTGTGTATGAGTTGAAGTATTTGTCAGTATTTTTAATTTTAGGGAACAAAGCACAGCTTGGACCTTTGATAAAATAGGTAATTTACAGATCTCCATTTTTAAAAATAGCTTTCATTTTTTTTTTCTAACTAATCCTTATTGCTTTAGATATAAAGGAAAAGATATTCATGTAAAAGGTTTGTACAAATAGATCTTTTTGACGGGTTGTAGTAAAGTGTTTTGGGTTTTTTTGTGACCTGTTAATAATGTTGATAATACATATGTAAATGTTTGCCTTTTCTTTTCCATCCTTTTAAGCAAAAAAAACATTTTATTTAAATTGTAGGTCTTTGGCAATAAAATGATTATTCCCTCTTTGGATGGAGACCTCTTTCAGTGGGATAGAGATCGGGAAAGCATGGAAGCTGTTCCTTTTACAGTAGAGTCTCTTCTAGAATCTTCATACAAGTTCGGTGATGACGTTGTCTTAGTTGGAGGAAAATCCCTTACAACCTACGGCCTCAGTGCTCACAGTGGCAAGGTGAGTGTAACACATTAATTTTACAGACGGCTAGACCATCTTATTTTGTTTCTCTTTTTTTTTTTTTTTAGCCAGTTCTGCAGTAATTCTACCACTGTATGCTATGCACGCTCTTTTGTACTCAGACGTCTTATATCCATTCCGATAACACTCCTTTATGCCTTTTTGTTTAGTGCATGTGACTTTAATTTTTTTTCTGTTCACATGCATTAAACCCAGTAAACAAAAATATTTTCACCTACCGCAAAGCAGTAAAAATCAGGTTTCACACAATACCTTTTTGATTTAAGATGTCTGCGCTAACCGATCCTTAAAAAGCACCATGTAAAAGATGGCTAAATTAGAACAAATATCCTACATTACTGTAATGAACATAAAACTAGTTATTGGAACTTAGCAATCCTTTATATTATGCTCCTTTAACGTTTTGGCTGGATTTTTCATGTTATACATTTGTCCAATGTGTAACTGACTTGGACTAAGTGCTTTTTCGTTTTTTTTAACCCTTCATTAACATACCTCTTCATGATATCTTAATACTGTTCTAGGTGAAGTACATTTGCTCTGCTATGGGCTGCAGACGGTGGAATGAAGAAGAAACTGAGCAAGATGATATACTTCTATTACATAGAAAGCAAAAAACTGTGCGCGCGGTCGGTCCACGAAGCGGTAGTGAGAAGTAAGTGATGGGATGAGCTGTGAACTTAATGGCGTCACATTTCTGTTCTGCCAGATTGTTTGTTTGTTTGTTTGTTTATGGAATCGTAAGCAGTCTGGTTTCTTTGCCTGGACTCCTGTTAACACCAAAATTCTACCCCGTTTTTAATAAAAATTTGTAATTATAAGTTAAAGTGACACTAAAGTTTTTAATTTTTGCTTCATTAATTGAAACAAACATTAGAAAGTTGGTGCTATCTTGCTAGAGTAAACCTGCTGTATGTAGATACATGCTCACACAGTGACAGGCAGGCTCCATATCCCTGGGAATGGATCAGATGTAAGCCGACAATGGATGAGGGAAATAAATGATAATTTCTCTTCTTGTAGATAGAGCTGCTGGTGAACATTAAACTTATATTTAAACAGTTAAGAAAAAACAACCTTTTTTAATACATTATATTATATTATTGCTTATATAGCACCATCAAATTACGTAGAGCTTGGTACTGAGTATATAAGGGGACTACATACCATGTTTAATGAACACAGACTGACTGATACATGAGTAAGAGAGCCCTGCTCGCAAGCTTACAGTCATGAGTTAATAAACAGATGTCTAGTTGAATAAATTGCAGTTTAATTGTGACTACAATGCTCTGCTTGCCTTGATATTTAACAGACCTCCTCCATTTTCCAGGATATTTTTAGTAATTAGAAGGGGGAGGGGGTCCTCCATTTTTTAAAAGATCAATAAAATGACTCATTGCTGTATTTCTATCTTCTGTCAGGTGGAACTTTAGTGTGGGGCACTTTGATTTACGATACATCCCAGATATCGAACCCGTGGGATTTATTGAAGGACACTTGGAGCCCACCTACACCCACGATGACTCAAAAATCATTTCAGACCTAGATGACCAGGAAGTGGGAACAAAGGACATGATCATCAAGGTTTCTGTAGCTGATTGGAAAGTGTTGGCTTTTAACAGACAGCTGGGAAATCTGGAGTGGGAACACCAGGTAAACATATTGATCGCACCTGGATGTCCTTTTTGTGTTTGTTTAGAGCTCCGGATATTCCTGTTCAGAGTCCTTAATGGTTCTCCTCCCTCTAATGACGTTCCAGACAGGATCTGCTTTCTGACTTCTGGGGATTGTTTATAAAGATCCAGAAGCTTAACCCCTTCCCGACATTAGGACGTACTATGCCGTCCTGACTTTAAGTGCCTTAAAGTCATTAGTATGGCATAGTACGTCCTGTATTAAACAGCTCATCGCGGCTCCCCGCGATGAGCTGTTTTCGAATCCCGCTGCAGGCACTTTCAGCGGGATCCCACCTGTCACCTGAGGCCACTTTGACTGACAGGGGAAATGTAGGCGGTGCTCAAAGCAAGCACCGGCTACATTTCTCCAAATCGCGCCGTGCCCGAACTTCTGCGTTCGGGCACGCCTGCGTGACGTCCGGAAGTCTTGCGGGTTTTTTTGCAGGGACCCACAGGGTCTGTTAAGACCCTGATCAGGTCTCTGCGAGAGTGTTCCTGGCTACCGATCACCTTGTGATCAGTGGCCAGGAACCAATCGTGACGTTTTGGTGCTTGCGTCGTTTGGGACGCAAGCACCTTGCATCACGAATGGGTTAATAAAGTGTGGTAGTCACCGGTATTTTCTGTATATAGAGATGATTGCATCCCTCAATTCATTTTTTCTTCATCCTGACTCTCTTATGGACCTAGTGCAACCCAGAGGTGCCGGTTCGAGAATATATGTCTCTAACGAGTGACTTTTTTGTGTTTCATTCTCTGTTTGCATCTTTTCCACATAACCCCTGTTGGGTAATATTAAATTGCATTTTAACAATTGCAATTGCAGCAAATGGCTTAATAGCAAGGCTTCAAGGTTAACCTCGAAAACCAGTTTGGACTGTAATTTATTCAAATAGAAAGATTCCCTACTTTTAACTAGAAAGATGCTGAAGGAAAGACATCATGCAAATAAAATTGGCTTTTATACCTTTTGCCAGTAAAGACACTATATCCGATTAATACAACCAGGCTCTTCGATGTAGTCTCTTTTTATCTTGCTACAGAAAGGACTTTTATAATAAAACAGATGTTGTGTTCAGGAGAGTATTTTGTATAGGATCACATTCTATATACAGAGGTTCTTGTCTTTTTAAAAATGGACACTTAAATTTTTTTTTTTTTGATTTATTTCTTTTCACTGAATCCTTTTGTGTCCATCTTTCCAGTTCTGCACTCCAATTGCATCTGCCTGGTTAGTTAGAAATGGGAAAGTCATTCCCATCAGTCTATTTGATGACAACAGCTACACGTCCGATGATGAAGTATTAGAAGACGAGGAAGATATTGTTGAAGCTGCAAGAGGAGCCACAGAGTCCAGCTTCTATCTGGGTATGTGTGTGAGGGAGAGGGGTTAATACCTAAAACTAGGATTATATGCGAATTGTAATGTGGGATTTCCTCAGGCGTCTCAAGAACTTTCATCCTTTGATTTTCATTTTTATTCACTTTTTTGTTGTTGTTGTTGTTAATCCAGGAATGTTCCGTGGCCAGCTTTATCTGCAGTCTTCTGTTAGAATTTCTGAAAAGTTCCCTGTGAATCCGACCGCTCTGGATACCAGAAATGAGAACAGTATTATATCTTTACCTAGAATCAAGTGGAAGCCTTTAATCCGTAAGCACAATAAATACTGCTTTTAATCTCAAACTGTAATTAAGTGTTTTTACTCCAATATCAGTAACATCTTGATTTCAAACAGAGAAAAAATTGGGGTATATCCTAGCGCTTTTATCTTCCCGGCTGCACCTAACCTGGGAGGTTCCCTACACCCTCACTCTAACAGAACAGACACAAATACAAAACCACAGATTAGTGGTCAGTGGTTAGTGCGCGATGGGAGCCACCACCTAATCATTTACAGAATATACAGGTAATATTTAGTGTATCAAATCTCAAACATATGAGGAAAAAATGGAGAAGAACATACTTAATATAATACAATCGGAATGGTGTAGGAATATCTCACTCACGGACATACGGTATTCAGTTGGAATTCCTGGTAAGTGCCTCCTCTCTCATTCACTCTCCAGTTTGTGTATGTACAAAGAAAATACACAGGAGTAGTGAGTGAGTGCAAAAGTATAAAACATATAATTTAATGACAATTGGTAGTAGTGCTTACAAATACTTATAAGCTTCAGTCTGCAATCATTTGCTGTAATAGAAGGTGCACCGACATACGGCAAATAGATGCAGCAGCAGAAGCCAAAATACAGCAATACAAAAACTGATATTAATAAAAGCAAATATTAATAAAAAATGCCGCAAAGTACAAGATCCAGGAGATAAAGTGCAAAAACGCTATGCCTTTTTCCCGATTCAGGCTTCCTCCTATTCTGTGGTTTTGTATTTTGTCTATCTTGATTTTAAAAGCTGGAAACAACTGGCTTAAACTGTTTAGTTCACGTGTATACATTGAGTTTCGAACATTAGGACACAGTGGCTTATACTGTAGTCTGCTGCAATATGGTCTTGTTAACGGATTGTCATGTGTTTTGTATTGATGGATGATCACCTACAATTAGCGACTCTTGAGCACATTAGGTAACTAGTGGGCGGTGATTATCCTGCATTTGTGCAATTTTTTTTATTAAAGGG
Source organism: Pelodytes ibericus (assembly GCA_036172795.1). Taxonomy (NCBI): domain Eukaryota; kingdom Metazoa; phylum Chordata; class Amphibia; order Anura; family Pelodytidae; genus Pelodytes; species Pelodytes ibericus. Next base: position 178,621,544 of record CM069863.1, on the reverse strand, counting down.
ACACTCCCACTAAAACATTGTTGATTTTTAGATGCATCTTTTGTTTTTGTGAAATATGTAACTAAACAAGTGTGACTGGGCTCTGCCATTTTGTGAAATATAGTGTTTTTGGGTGCCACCCGCCAGTGACTTTACAGCACTAGTATCTCACTTTGGGTCTGGGGACACAGAATGCAGTCTATAAGTCTGAATTCTGATCATAGACTTGCAATGGGAGGGTAATGTAACTATTACATCACAAGGGGGCGGAGTTATGATCCTGTTTGATCAAGCTAATCTCCTTTCTTTGTGTTGGAAGGCAAGAAAAAAAATGTTGTACACAGCCACCTACTCCTGCCCACTATGATACACCGGTGCCAGTAAAAGAGCAGGGGAGTATCTTATGACATCATCATGCAGGCCTTGGCCACAGTTGTAACGTGAGACTTGCTGGAAGATATTAGAGAATGTTGCATCATGAGTAAAATTCTCAAAATGGAGGCTGGAGACAGACACCTAATTTTTATTTTTACTTTTATATGCAATTAATTCAAACATACAAAAAATAACCCAGTGGCATATGTCTTATATATGTGATCATTTTAAAAGCACAGGTAATCTAGTTACATCTTATGTAAGTGGCAGTGTCCCTTTAAGCAATACATGTGCTAATGTAGTTTGGGTGTTTATTTTTGCCTCCTTCACCCCTAAAATACATTCTTATTTCAACTAGTTGCCTCTTTTTGCCATCCTCAGATTCTCCATCGAGGACCCCTGTTTTGGTCGGTTCAGATGAATTTGATAAATGTCTCAGCAATGACAAGTTTTCCCATGAAGAATACAGCAATGGGGCACTTTCAGTTCTGCAATATCCGTATGGTAAGGATCTGTTTTCCCACATGCTCAGCAGCGCACATCTCCTCTCCCGTCGTGAAAGTAACTTTCTTTCCTTTTTCCAACATCTATTGTAATCTTTTGTAGAATTACTGGTATAACTGAAATGTTCAACTTGAATCAGTTGGGGTATTGAGCATGTGCGCAATATCTGCTCCTGCGAACGCCTGTACTGCGGCCCTCTCTTCTGCCTTCATCAAGAGTCTGCTGGCAAGATGGCTGGCTTTAAATGGCAGCCACTTACCTGTGGAGGAGTAAAATGTTTTCGATTTATTCCTTTTTTTTTTTTTCCACACACTCGTACCCCATAACAAGTGCCATTCCAAAGTGTGTGTGGTTTTTTTTGGGGGGGGGGGGGGGGGGGTTTGGGACAAAAAATGTATTTGTTAATAAAATTGCAATAAGACTACACACTAGATGCCATTGGGGGAAAAAATATCTCAAATAGTGCTAAATATTATAATTTTGTCTAATTTGCTTAAAGTCAAAAGTTAAGAATTGTAACTAAACTTTGTCCCCAAATGCATATTTTGGTCTAATGTCTTGATAACCTCTGAAGCAAATATAACATTTTGCCCGTTGTGTATTACGTAGTATATTCTTTTACATATCTGTTTTAAATCTACATTAAACAATGTGTACTTAATCTACATTTAACATTTTTGAGCAAACTTTTTCTGAAACCCTTGAATTAGGAAATAGGCATCATATTTATAAGATTGCTTAACTACTTTAATGGGGGCCATTGACTCCAACTCACCTTTTAGTGAATATGAGTGTGTTGTTATTGATTTTGAAAGACGAGGTTTGCATAGGATAACCTGAGATGCCTTTGTTTCTAGTGGCGCTTGGCGGTATCCCCAGACTCGAACAGCAAAGACCTGCAAAGCCTATATTGGCATCTGTCAGCTCGGCTGGACATTCTGTCCACACATTTCCAGCACTAACTACTGGTACATGCCTGTACTGTGTGCCCACCCTCCATCCCAAATCCTTCACTCACTAGCTACATACCATTTAAATTAACCGTGGTTCTGTGTCTCCCTTTACCTTACATTCAGTATATACAAACTTCCATGATAAAGCGTTACTTGTGACTTATGCACGTATATCAGTTCTAATGGAAAGGTTTTCACCCATTTTCTTCCCTTTCAGCCATTCATACAACTATCCATTGATTAAACAGTTCAGTGTTGGGAACATTTACAGCTTTATGTGGAGAAAGAGGAAATTGCAGGCAATTTAAAATCTAAAACCAAAGAATTTTTCTAGTTTGGCCTTGGGCCTGCAATTCTCTTTTTTTTCCCCACGAATAAAGCCCTTAGCATTTTTTCCTCCATTTCTTAATCTATAGCATTTATAGGCCACCCCTGTAGAATGTACTATTATCCAAAATTTGTGTTTGGACAGCCAGACAATTTTTCATTTGGACCTGAGATTTATATATATTTTTCTGTAATGAAAACTATAAAGCGTATTTATCGGCGTATAACACGCCGGCGTATAACACGCACCTCATTTTAAGAAGGAAATTTCAGGAAAAAAAACTTAAATTTCAAATAAAGAACTTTGAAGCCCAATATTCCATTTTAATATGCCAGGATATTGCCCCCAATATGCCATTTTAATATGCCAGGATATTGCCCCCAATATGCCAATTTAATATGCCAGGATATTGCCCCCAATATGCCAATTTAATATGCCAGGATATTGCCCCCAATATGCCATTTTAATATGCCAGGATATTGCCCCCAATATGCCATTTTAATATGCCAGGATATTGCCCCCAATATGCCATTTTAATATGCCAGGATATTGCCCCCAATATGCCATTTTAATATGCCAGGGTATTGCCCCCAATATGCCATTTTAATATGCCAGGGTATTGCCCCCAATATGCCAGGATATTGCCCCTTAGTATGCTCGTTATGCCGCTCTCCCCCCCCACCCCCCTTCCCCAGACCCCAGTACTTACCTCGTTCCTGCTCTGTCCCCCGGTGCTCTGAAGCTGCGTGGCTGTGAGGGAAGCGTTGGGAGCTCCCCTCCAGCCACGCGGAACAATAAAGTTTGTTTAAAAAAAAAAAACTTTATTGACCGCGCGGCTGGAGGGGAGCGCACAACGCTTCCCTCACAGCCACGGACCTTCAGAGCACCGGGAGACAGAGCTGGAACGAGGTAAGTTTTGTATTTTTTTTTTTTTTTTTTTTTCATTATATCGGCGTATAACACGCACACATCATTTCCCCCCTATTTTCAGGGAGAAAAAGTGCGTGTTATACGCCGATAAATACGGTATATGTAAATATGCATTTTTCCATTAAGATTTAGAAACATTGCATTAGTCACGTGTCACTATCCGTTTTACTTTTATTTTTTAAATCTTATTTTATAATGTTTTAATTCTCTTCTGTTTTACAGATAACGGTTATTACCTGCCGTATTACAAGAGAGAGCGCAGTAAGAGGGGTACCCAGATCACTGTTGGAATATTAGAGAACCCCAACTACAAGAACATTCGCAAAAAGGACCCTGTTCTCCTTCTGCACTGGTGGAAAGAAATTATAGGAACAATTTTATTATGTATCACTGCTACCACCTACATCGTACGCAAACTGTTCCAGCCCAACAGTGGCAGGGTAAGTTACTTAGGGTCAAAAAAGGGAATAAAAGGTGGCCAAAAAGGCTAAATAATAGTATGCAGCAGGATTAAATAATAGTGCACTAAACCAAACCTACTAATATATGCACCTAAAAACACCCAATAAGTGTATAAATAAAAATATACTCTCAAATGAATGAAAAGGAACTGAAAATAATTTTATAATAATGGTGCAATACACCCCATATAAATGAGAAATCTGAATATCGAAATGCACTCAACGGTGCTCCATAATCCTGAGGAAGTAGTATTTTGGGCATACAAGGCTTCTGTAGACATTCCCTTGTCAAAAGAGAGGCGAAAGCGGAACTGAATTAAAGACGCAGGTTTTCCCCGCCGTTTGGCTCCACCACATTTTCACCTACGAGATGTGGGATGTACATATTACATATTGCCTGTCATATTACCACCGCTTGTGCTGTGTCGAATTCCACCGCTTTTGAATACTGTTACCTGCTGATCTCTGCAGATTAAATCGTGGCCATCCCAGCCTGGCATTTCATTGCTCTTTTACTTGCTCCATGTGTGATAGGGAGCACCGTTTGTGAGTGTGTTTTGTTATCCATATTCCTCATTTATATGGGACGTATTACACCATTATGTTTTTATTATTAGTTTGTTTTTCATACATTTAGGAGTATATATATATTTTTTTCTATACACTTACCAGGTGTTTTTTAGGTGCATTTTGCGCAGGGTTAGTTACTTCCCAGAACAATCCATTTTTGTATCGTAATAATTTGAGATCTTTACACAATTGTTTATTGGACTTCGCCAGCAGTTTGTTTCTCCAGCATGGGTTATAATTTACATACAATTACCTTTTTGGCTACGTGTCATTTTTTTTTATTCTGTGCAGTCACAGATAGAACCCCCTTTAATAAGCTGTGTTGCTGTCCCCCTTTCCTGTTGTAATGCGTTCTTTGTTTTTACTATGGTTCATTCTAGATAAGGAAGGAATCGGAGACACAGTGTCAAACAGACAATAAATATGAAGCTGACATCGGAGACTCCAAAGATAACTGGAATGATTACAAGAACTGTGGATATATCTCACGGTATGAGAACATGCTTTCTGGGTTTTGTGCCTCGGATGTCGAGAAAGTGACCCCCTGATCCGAGATACTATGGGGTTTAAACCTGTTGTCTGAATTATATGATTTTATATCTTTTCCCTTCTTGTTGTGTATTTCAATGGTGAATAGGTACCTGACAGACTTTGAACCCATTCAGTGCTTAGGACGTGGCGGTTTTGGTGTTGTATTTGAAGCTAGAAATAAAGTAGATGATTGTAATTACGCAATCAAAAGAATCCGTCTTCCCAACCGGTAAGATGATATATGATTTTTTTTTTTTTTTTAAAGCAAACTTAAAAGTGCAACCTTGTCTCGAGCCCATCCCTAATAAATATTTATAAGTGATGAGGCTTCCAGCGGAATTGGTAGAGGTAAACGCAGTGAAGGAGTTTAAGCATGCGTGGGATAGATACAAGGCTATCCTAGATATAAGATAGGGAACTGGTGACTAATAAAAGTATTTAGAACATTGGGCAGACTAGATGGACTGAATGGTTCTTATCTGCCAACACATTCTATGTTTCTGTGTTTCTAAAATAACAATTTTAATGATAAATAATATCTTACACTGTGAAAGGATGCAATGATCTAGATGTTAAAACAAAGTCCAGTACAGCAGATAAAATACAATTGCTTGAAAGTCCAATGTAGAATCACAGAACAGATACACACATGTTTCGCTAATGGCTTCCTCAGGGTGATTTTTCCCAATTTGAAGTCCTTTTTGTATTTATCGAAGCTCAACACTCTATTTTGTCTAGATTGATGTACCAATATCATAATTTACTGATAGAGCACAGTGTCAATTCAAAAGCATCAGTGGAACCTAATAGAACACTGCCATGTTTGAAACTAATGGTGTTTCGGTCAGACGCTATAGACGAGTTTGGATGAGAAACTCAGAGCGTACTAACTTTGAAGCTCAGATTGCTCCAAAGGAAGCAGATTATTTAGGAATAGTGCAATAAAGAGAGCGGTTTTGAATGGTTCTGAGAGCACCGGTCACAGACTACTTTCTTGATATCTTGCGGAGACACTGTGTAGAATGGCTACTACGGGGTCTGTAGAATGTGAGTGACTAACGTATCCGGCTTTATTCATGAGCCTTGCAGGCAATTGAGTAGAGAATTTCATCTGAATGGGATACATTTCCTCTCTCTACTACTTTGGCCGTAAGTTTGAAATTCTCTTCTGAATCCCCTGCCATTCCCATCAATAAAGCCCATAATTAGTAGAAAGAAGAAAAAGAAGGTGCTTGTGGCAAGAGGCTAAATAGAGAAGTCTGTTGGCGTTTTTAAGGGCTATGAGAGGCAGGTTCTCTGACATGGTGGGAAATCATCTAAACAGGTAAGAAGTTGCTCATGTTCAACCCCCACTTTCCAGTCCAATTTGCTCAAGTTTTTTTTTCAATATTTGGGAACGTAACTCTTTCAGGGATCTGGCTCGTGAGAAGGTGATGCGTGAAGTCAAGGCTTTAGCGAAACTGGAGCATCCTGGCATTGTCCGCTATTTCAACGCATGGTTGGAAGCACCTCCTGAATTATGGCAGGAGAAGATGGATGAGCTGTGGCTGAAGGATGGAAGGTATTGTTTTCTCATTGCAGATAACCCATTCCAACTGCATTATCACTTGGTAACTTGAATGCTTTAGAAAGTAGGACTGATCTGGACTCTATTAATTACAGCTCCGAAGTAAGAAACTTCTTTGTGAGTCAAGTGCTTTTTGAATTTTCATGCTACTTTTGATAGACCTGTGTTGAATGATTTCGGTCACCCACAGTGTCTTTCTGTGAATCTGAATGCATCAAAAGTCACACATTTTAGCATGAAGTACCCTGGCATCTCAATGTACAGGATCAGGATCCCTTATCCAGAAACCAGTTATCCAAAAAATTATTTGGATTTTGCCACAATTTGCAAATTCCACACACACCTGTCAGAATACAAGCGCACAGCAGTATATTCAGTGTGCAGCCCCCTTAATCTGTGATATAGCCTCTCCTTGCATGATCAGATTCCCCCACACCCACAGAGGGTAATACAATGACACGTGTGCAGACCTGACACGCCAACGGCAGGTTCCCAACAATGCCTCGCATCACAGCTACATCACAGTAACAGTGATTTATTTGCTATATACAGTATTTGCATTAATACTACTGTATTACATGAGTGCTGAGAGACTTGAATACATCTTATTGGTGAAAATAACCTTATACTCCACCTGTATAATACCTTTTTATTACATTGTATAGATCTTAGATGCAAATATGCCTGTGAGCTGAACTTATAAATATTACAACATTGTAAAGGTTTACCTAGAGGTCGGAAATGTATCTAAGCAAGCAATACTTGGAAATTGGACCTATGAAAGTAAATAAAAAAAACTAAATATCTTGTGAAGTGTTGGATGGAAAGAAAATTCAAAAAAGTGTTTTCTTTTAATTCGGCCATTTATTCAGGAAAATTTACTTTTTCAACTTATTCCCGGAAATAAACAGTTTGTTTCCGGAATAAGGCACATCATTGATAAATTTTGGGTTCAGAAAAATTGTATTAAATGGTGTCTTTACCTGGCCAACAATTCATCTTTTGTGTGTACATTTTTTGCTTTGAAGGTGGATTTTATAGAGAAGTAATGACTTTCTAATGCATTAAATCTCCTCATCCTCCTAGCACTGACTGGCCATTAAGTTCTCCAACTCCGGTGGATGTTAGAAATTCCGGCCCATACTCCATGAAGGAGCAGGTGGAAGTCCTCACGCCGTCCTCGGAGAGTCTGAGTTCCCTCTCGGCTAGATTTGTTGCAGTGTCGTCAGAAGGTCATGAAAGGAGGTCATCTCTTCGCAGGTTTTCTGTAAATGAAGAATTCAACCAGTCACTGAATGCTGTTGTTAATCTTCAAGACAGCTGCCTTACAGACTGTGATCTAGACGAAGACGACATGGACATTTATGATGAACATTGTCCACGTCCTGTTGCGGAGATAGGGTTGCACGAGAGAACGTCTTCATCCATAGTTTTTGAAGACTCTGGCTGCGATAACTCTTCGAGCAATGTTGATAACAAAACAGACTTTTCTGTTCTCGTAACGAATAGTGACTTTTCCGAAAAAGAAACTAGCACAAAAGACTCGAGTGAAAGCAAACCCACTTCCCCAAGCACTTTGTCCACCTCCCCTCCTAGACCAAAAACCTTGAGCCTGGATCTAACCAAAAATCCACCCGAGAAGGTTAAACCCAGCTCCCCAAAGGTTTACCTCTACATTCAGATGCAACTGTGCCGCAAAGAAAACCTTAAGGACTGGATGAGTGTTCGATGCTCTCTGGAGGAAAGGCCTCGAGTGGACAGCCTTCATATATTTTTGCAAATTGCAGAAGCGGTACAGTTTTTACACAGCAAAGGTCTTATGCACAGAGATCTGAAGGTTGGTTTGCCTTGCTCTTTGACGTTCTGCTTACCACGGTTCCATTAATTCTTTGCTTGCATTCTGTGTTATCTGTTCTTAAAAGCGTTTTACATGCCATCGATGATTGTAGATTTTGTAAGCCCCACCCCTTATCTTAGTTTTTCATAGTTGCAGTGTAAAATTCCACATGCCCCATAGTTCATCTATTGAAAAAAATTGAGAAAGTGGTGGTCATGCATGCACAACACAGATATTACTGCTTGTGGGCAGTCCCATACATCTCAACCCTGCAAAAAGCAGAAAAATAAAAAAACTGTGGTTTATAATGTCAGCTTTTTTCAAATACGCAAATGTCAGTATTTTGCCAGTTCCACCTGTAAGAAAGTTTGGAGGTGTTGATTTAGCAGTCTTGTATACAGTGATTAAACCTAATCACAACTTAATATTTTTTGAAAATGAAAGAGATTATAAAATAACACCATAGTATTAAAAAACAATGTTCTTAACCCATAATGGAAACATGCCATAAAAAACACTTTTTCTAATTTTGACCTGATTTTTTTTTTAAAAGAACAATTACAAATGGTAAAAAATACCCCGGCTATATATTTCTAATATTTGTCCTGACTTTAGAAATACCAATGTTTCCATGTTTGTCTGTTTTATTTCAAGTAATAGGGCAATAATTAATGTGTTTTTTTGTTTCCTAACCATTTTCTTCTACAGTGACCTTTTGACCCTAACCCTAAATATAACCCTAAATCTACCCCCACCCCTTAATCTAATCCGTGTACTTAACCTAATTGTAACTCTAACCCTAGATCTAGTGTTAGCCTTTTCCATTGTATTTATTTTTCAAATGGTAATGCTGCTGACTGCCTCTAGGGGCAGTCAAGCAACAGTTTCAGATTTTTTTTTTCCTCTCACTTCCGTCGCTCTCTGCTGGGCATGCTTCTCCAATACGGCACCTGCGATCACCGGATGATCGCGGTGCCCTGGGAGACAGAGAAGGGTGTTGCATGATGCCTCACTCGAGCCATCATGCAACACCTTTAACACATAGGCAGTGAAAGCTGATCACTGCCTGTGTGTGTGTGAACGCATACGATCACATTTGCGGTGATCGTATGCGTGGGGGGGTCCTGAAGGCTGCTGGCATGTAGCATTGCGCTGTGGAGCGCAACGCTACATGAAAACACAGGATGTATATTCATACATTCTCAAGGACCATGCTTTCCAGGAAGTATATATACATCCATCTGCGTTAAGGGGTTAAACAAGGTACATTGCAAAGTGAAACACAAATAACCGCCTTCTGTAATATGGGAGGTGGTGGATGTTTAACATCCATGGCAAAATCTTGGTAGAACATATTCCATAATCAAAGGTTAGAACAATAAAACTATTTTGTGCTTAAATGTTTTAAGCAATTTTGGCTGCAAACTGTAGTCGCCATTATATATTGAGAGTAACTTGGACAGGCAAAGGAAACCGACAGATACTACTCTTAAAGTGCCAACAGGAATGCTGCATGATGAAACCTAAAGCTGTGTACCTATTTTACATGAAAAACTGGCTCATTGAAAAGAGGGGTGTCCAACTGCAGCTGTCTGATCTACTTGTCCCAAAATACTGTTGGCCAAGAGGCTGGCAGGGGAGTATGGGAGATGAAGTCTTCCAGTACTGTTGGTCTTCTGTTTTACATCCTTGGTTTTAAGCATACAGTGTTAATTGTATTGGTCAAACAGACCTACTGCAGTTGTGTAGGATGTTAAACCAGGGCTTGACAAATTTAATTTGATTTTAGGAGCCAGCAAAAAAATGTAGGAGCCAGACAATCACGCAAGCATACACGCAATTCATTAACACAAACGCCTACTTTACATATACACATATATAGAAACACCTCACACACACCTACTTTACATATACACATATAACACCCACCCACCTCACACACCTACTTTACATATACCCATATATACAAAGACCACACACACACCCCCACTTTACATATACCCATATAACACACACACACACACACACACACACACACCTACTTTACATATACCCATATAACACACACACACACACCTACTTTACATATACCCATATATACAAACACCTCACTCCCACACACACACACACACACACACACACCTACTTTACATATACCCATATAACACACACCCACCTCATACAGTCTTTTCTTGGGGGTTTTTCTTAATGTGTCCCCCCTCCCTGCTGCTTTACCTCATTGCAGGGGAGGGGGACATTCGTGTTGCAGCCGATCTGCCTGCTGAGTGCCAGGATGTCACGTGACGACACCCGGCACTCAGACACGCGTTGCGCGAGGGAGGCAGAGCTTGCAGTTTGTGCCATCCGCACATCCTTTACCCCCTGCAAAAAAATAAAAAAATTGGATGGCAGCAGCGAGGCAGAGACCATGAGGCTGACTGCACCCAGGCGCCAGGTCTAATTTCCTGGTCACCATGGCGACCTGGCGCCTGGGGTTTGTCGAGCCCTGTGTTAAACCTTCTCTGGCCTTTTTCTAATCAACTGGTGTTAACTGCAAACACGGAATAGGTACCTTTTTTAACTGCAACTGACTGCTGTGGTGCGTCAGGTACTGGTCCCCACCTGACCACAATGGCAAAGAGGAGAATAAATATAGAGGAAAGTTAGATGTTGGGATGCTCCCATGTATAGTATAAAATGTAGCTTTTATTGCTTAGAAAAGTAACATAAAATCACAGGACACCAGACTGCACAAACCTGACGCGTTTCATCCAACACTGTAGACTTGGTAGTAGGTCTAACCTATGACTAAGCCTGGATCGTTACACGTCATGTGAATTCACTATCTTGGTGTTAAAATGTAGCTAATTTAGTTGTTCTTGTGTATTAAAGAGGTTTATTTTATTATTATCGAGTAAATTCGATGTATGAAATGTATTTTAGATTTCGTTATATAATATCCTGTTTTCTCTCTTCCTTCCAGCCTTCCAATATATTTTTTACTCTAGATGACGTAGTAAAAGTGGGTGACTTTGGGCTGGTTACTGAAATGGACCAAGAAGATGATGATGAGGCGGTTTTGACACCGATGCCGGCATACGCCCGACACACAGGACAAGTTGGGACCAAACTCTACATGAGCCCAGAGCAGGTATAGCATTGCACAAAGCTTGGCACTGTTGGTGCATAGAATTTATGCTGGCATATAGAACGATTAAGACATACCATTGAATGTGACTGCGTGCTATATACTAGTATTGGTATAATTGGTTTAAACCCCCATACTGCTATATAACCTTAACCATTACTGCATAGCATGTATACATTCATCACCTTACACACATATACATACTTTCCAGGGGCGTACCTAGAGCATTTGGCACCTGGGGCAGAGCCTGTATTTGTCACCCCCCAACTTTAAAATGTAAAAAAACCCACACATTTGCCAATTCTGCCCCATCCCCTCCACCACCGGCAGGTCTTCTGGGGGCGCAGACGGGAGAGGGGAGCAAAATTCCCTCCCTGTAGTGCGTGCTTCACACCTTTTCCTGTAAGTCGACCTTGGGTGCTGAAACTCTGCATGAGAAGTTTACTTTGTGGCGCTTGGGCATGGTGCAACCCGAGACCCAGGGCACCCTAGACAATGACACCCCTTTAATTTGATTGCTATGATGAATGCTCCACTTCTAATACTTGTCCCATGATCTAATCATTGCTCATAACCTACCATTTACACGACTACAAATTGTCTCTTCCCCCAAAAATGTTGTTGTTTTTTTTTTTTTGTTTTTTTTTACATGGCAGCCAATAAGGTGTACAATGTAATAATTCTGCCTAGACGTCAGTGTAGAGAAGACGGGGATTTATAGCTGTTTGAGATTAGCCGGTATTGCATATGTCACTCACTTGCTCTCCCTATATTTTCTTATGTATTTCTAGATTTATGGCCAAAGTTACTCTCACAAAGTGGATATCTTCTCTCTGGGGCTGATCCTATTTGAGTTGCTCTATCCGTTTAGCACGCAGATGGAAAGGGTCCGGGTAAGTCTGTACTACCATCACAAGTTATTCAGGGCTTATGGGACAACCTACTACTCCAAATCCTGGTTTTAAAAAAGACCTTTCATTATAATAATACTACAAAATATTAATGTCCTGGTAAAGAAATTATAATACTGAATATTTTGGACTATTGTTTAGGTATATGTTGAACTATGCATTTCAACAAATATATGTGTAAAAAGATTGGTGGCACTGGATAGCATGCGAACTCCTAGTCCATTGGAGGTGTGTACACCAACTCACCAGTGAACAGAGGTTTACAAGTTACTGATTTTAGTCATATTTTAAAATGTCCTTTTTGGCTCTATCCACACATGTAAATACAAATCTAACATCATTCAATAGGGGACAGTATTACACAGACAGGGGTGTTATTTTGTTTTTGTTTTTTACATTTATTAATTGATACAGGTTACATTTACTGATCCTGCTTGTAGCATTGCTTCAAATAATCCCCCTCCCCCCGCCCCCCTGCCTACTGCATTAAAACGAAATAACCAGTATGACCACGAGAAAGTGAATGTATCATCGTTCTGCCTCTAGTTGGCGCATGTACATTTATTGGTCTACGTAATAAAAAGGGGATTGAGACTGGACTTTCAAACATAAGGCCAAAGTAGCAGAGCTGGAAAAATTCTCCCATCAAGCTGCACAGGAGAATGTTTTCCAACTCTGCTACCCTGACCTAAAGTTTAAAATTCTCATCTCTGTTCCCTGCAAGTCTCTCTTTATTGAGTAGACCCTGTAGTTTTATAGTTCCCCCAGTATAATACAGACCATACGCCATCTCATCTGTACTGTTTAATGGCCCTTTTATTCAAATGTGACATTAAATTAATTGTGCTTCTAACGATCATAGCAATGTCATTTGCACCAAGGGTCGTGTCCCTCTCTACTATAAGTTTAAACGGCGGTTTTACACTGTGAACATTTTGATTCCTGTGCTCTGAACCTTTGCTCATTTTAATGGTTTCCACTAGAGGGCAATAAAAACCTTGTTTATTAATGTGTGTTGAACGAGAGATTTGGCTCGTGAAACTAAATAGAATCAAGATGATGAAAGCATTTTGTGTTTTTCCTGGTTTAGTTGGCAGGAGTCTTTAAGCATGTTCCCAAGATTGTAGCTGCTTTAAGTCTACCATCCAAATAACTATAAGATCTCATAAACCTGTAGTATTAAGGCATATCATATCATGCTCATATAGGGAGGACCTTTCTTATACGAGTGTTCCTGGTCTAACCTTTTTGCTTTTCCGGTCTTAGATCTTAACAGAGATGCGTGACCTGAAGTTTCCACCCCTCTTCACGCAGCGGTATGCACAGGAGGTATGAACATTATTTGTTTGGTTTTTTTAATAGGTCTGTACGTTTTGATAGTAGCTTTTGTTTGTTTGTTTTTTTTTTGTTTTTTTTTTTATTAAAATCTATTTTTTTTTTAACGTTTATTTTTGCAGGACAACATTTGAACACTTTTATTGGCCTACGGTGACTTTTCCTATGGGCTCGTTAAAAAACATGTTTTCATTTATTTTACAGGAAAGTATGGTCTTGCATATGCTATCCCATAACCCGAGTGAAAGACCCGAGGCTGAAGAGATCATTGAGAACCCTTTGTTTGAGACAATCGATCTTCCTGGCAAACTGGCTCTCAGACAACGGTCTCGAACACTTAGTACATCTGGCTTAAAGAACTTAAAGCAATCAAGCAAATGAACACACAGCCCAAAGACATTGCTACCTTGTTCCATGATACCGTTGATTACGGTCTGTACTTGACTGAACCTGGATTTTTAGTCTTTGGCGGTTCAAACGGTTCCTTCGTTACCTCTTTGTATCGGTTCAAATGTCTCAATTTTCTGCTAGTGAATCATTCCATTATATGGTGTTGTTCTACTCCACTCCATTCCTCCTTTTCAACCAGAGCTGGCGTCTTCTATTGTAACATAGACCGAGAACCTTTGGTTAAAAAATTTGCTGTAGAGAACAAAGTGCCAGCAAAACTCTGGGGACTTGTTGAAGATCCGTACTGCAAGATTTGTTTGATTTTTCTTTTTTTAATAATGACCTAAAAATGTAGTTCTTATGTGGTTTTAGATTTGCCACACGCAGGACACTTCTGGGAACACTGAATGTTCATTCTGTTTTATGTAGGAAGTCGATGGTAGTCATGGTTCTTGGTCTTTTATACATTTTTACATGATCTAAAGCACAATTTTTTTTTTTCGCAGAAAGGATATAACCGAATATTTTTCTAGTAAGGGGGGTGTGCATCCTCAGGAGAAGCATGAATCAAGAGAAAGTCTGTGAGCAAGTAAAAAAAAATCCTGTTGGATTATAATCTGAAAGAATTAATGTTTTGAATTAAATTTTTTATCCATTTGAGGCTTTTTTTTGTTTTTGTTTTTTACTAAGATGTAAATGCTGCTCTCAACAGAAGTACATTGTAGGTCGTTTTAATGGGACAATATAGTTACCAATAGTTTGTTTGTTTTTGTGCAGAAACTGCAGGTAGACCAGGACTGGCCTTCAAACTGTGAAGATATTTTTGTTTTCAAAGTGTCTGGCTCTCCTCCACCCACAGCATAAAACAAACTTACTCAACCGCTCCTGCAATGAAACAAGAAGACTTTTTCACTTCTTGTGAATACCGGGATTGGTTGTAGATATATCCAGCCCTCTTTCTATATCACACGCAACTGAAATGAACTGCTCTAATTTTAGCAGAGACCTGCAGGAGTTGGAGTTAACCCTGGAAGCAATTGGTGTAAAATCCTTGTGCATTTTAATACAAAATGCTAATAATTCTAATAGATGTATTAGAGTATGTTTGGTGGCTGAAGTGTCCCTTTAACCTACAGACTTTTTTTTTTTTTTTTTAAATTGTTTATTAACAATTTTTACAGTCTTTGTACTTTCATTTCTTGGGTAACATTTCCCATGTCGGTTAAGCACTTTAAGCTCTGTGTTTAGTAATCCTTTTAATGCATTCAATGTATCATTGTTTGATTTTTCTGGCACAAAAAAAAAAATGAATCCTGACAAAGCACCTTTAAAATAAAACCAGACAAAACTGAAAAAAATACAAATATTCAGTGGATTTTTATCTCTGGCAGCTTACATTTTGGGGTGGTACTGATTTCAACTTCTAAAGCACCTTGTGATTGTTCTCTGGTGGTCTTACTTGCGATCAGGTTCATTTGATATTTGGTACATGTTGCACAGATACCTATTTTGGTGCTTTTGTTTCACATGCCGCCTATATTTGTTCTAAACATTTGGAAGTTTATGATTCCCTCCCCCTCCCCTTCTATTGTTCCACACCTAAACATTTTATATAATGTCCTCGTGTACAAGTTTGAACTTTAACCAGCTTTGGAGATCGAAGGACAACGGTTGGCCAAAAAGTGTAGGCTTTTAAATAGAAATGCTTTATTGAAATAATACAAATAAAGTACTTTATTGAGGCCTCTGTTGGTTTGTATAGCACTATCAAGGGGGTAGACATCTTGAGTCAGATCTTCCTTTATCTATCTCAAGATTCTAAACATGTCTGCCTCCTGATAGTACAATCAAAGAGGTCTTAATAAGATGCTTTATTTTAATTGTTTGCCAACAGTTGTCCTTTAAATGATTAGCTTGTTTTGTAAAAATATCTTCTGGGCTTTTTTTTTTTTTTTTGTATTTATCAGGAGGTCAATCCATTTGGGTTGGTGCTGTACAGAGCACTTCTTGCAAATTGAGAATTCAAGTGCATTAAATATTGTGACTTTTTTCAAGTCTAAATGATTTAATAAACATTTTTTTTTATTTATGTCTTAAAGTTTTATTTGTTCCAATATAATAACAGCCTGAGTTAAGTTATGACAAGGGGGCAATGGCATTTTCTCGCACAAGATAGTGTTCAATTACAGCCTAATCGATGGAGATGGAAATATACAATACAATGGGTCCTTTTTAAAAGAAGGAGTTTGCCTTTCTTATTTTTCTGTATGTTGAACATGTTTTATTACAGGTAAAAAGCACTTTTTTTTTTTTTTACTCTGCAGTGCTTTTAATGTTCTCTTTTAAAGTGTCATTAGCCACGACTGTTCAGTCAGAATCTCTCTGTTAAGTTCAGCTGTTTCAAGTGTTTGTAATGCATGCGGGCGATACCCAGAGAGGCCAAATATTACAATAGCAGCTATAATGTAACATTTTATAAGCGGTTCTTAGGACATGGGGGAAATTCTGCTTTGATCTGTTGTTTTTTTTTCTACTTTACATCATGCAGAACTCATTAAGTAGGAGCCACTGTCCCTTTAAACAACAAGGATGGACATTGAAATGGCTGCACAACTCTCCATGCTCCCCTCCCCCCCCCCCCCCCTCCGAGGTGAATTCCCCAACCCATAATGCTTTGTGGGCTGGCAGGATGCTTGCGTGTACTTTTTTTGGTGTCCATATTGATGCTACAGCAGACGTGTTGGAGGAGACCAAGGAGCACTTCTTGTAGTAAATCTATTTATGTAATTACTGCCATTTTCTTTTCTTTATTGGTTAACGCGAGGCTGGTTATGCACAGGTTTTATTGATATGTTCACTTTAAATGAATCCTACATCACACTATAGCCAGCTAAGGGTATTCAATAAATACCATCTACTGGTCAATATGTTACTTATTTGTACATCCACCACTGAACCATCCAGCCCTCCTTCACATGCACATTAAAGCTGGCTCTTATCAGCCATGTATTTTTTATACATTTGATGTATTTGCATGCAATTTTGACACAATGTATAGATATATATTTTTTTTTAATTCTCTACATTCATAGTACGATCATTGTTTAGGTTGACAGATCCCATTTATCCCCTTCGCTTCGGATGGTGCTTTTGGGTCTTAACGACCAAATCGCCAAACCGGCGTCTCTGTGTGAGAAGAGCTGTTAAACTCAGGACGTTATAAATGCCATCCTACAAGTAGGGTTGCCGCCTTTTCCTCAAAAAACAAACCAAACCCCCCCCCCCCCCCACCAAAGATGAGGGTGGAGCGACAAAAGGGTGAAAACAAAAAATGTTTTCCTCTACAAGGGACAATGCAGGAAGAGAGATGTTCAGGGTTGTACATTGTGCTGTCTGGTTCAAGAATTGAAATTCTGCCACACACACACACACACATAGTGTCACACACACACACACACACACACACACATAGTGTCACACACACACACACACACACATAGTGTCACACACACACACACACACACACACACACAGTGTCACACACACACACACACACATAGTCATACACACACACACACACACACATAGTCATACACACACACACACACACACACACACACACACATAGTCACACACACACACACACAGTCATGGACACACACAGTCATGGTCACACAGTAACTCATGCAGTCATACAAACATATACAAGCTCAAACACATGCACACAGAATACTAGTAGTGAGGAGCATGGTATAATATGTATCAGCAAAATTGCATTTAAGGAGGATCTGTTAATTTATTTGTCTCATTGTCTGATTGTCAACACTCGTCCACTTTATTTTCCTCATTTCTGCTTACCCACAATCCCCAAGTCATCAGGGTGTTCCTTCTTTTACACCTACTATCCCATTTCATATGTATACATACAGGCCCGCCATCAGGGGATGATGGGTGATACTGGCGTCCCGGCCTCGGGTCATGCCAGAAGAATTTTGGGTTTTTTTTGTTTTTAAGTCCTGGCATATTGAGTAACAAAATACTGGCATATTGAGGGGTTAAATCCTGGCATACTGAGTGGCTAAATACTGGCATATTGAGGGGTTAAATCCTGGCATATTGAGTGGCTAAATACTGGCATATTGACCAACTGCTCCCAACCACCCTCCATATTATACTAGACCTGGATAACATGTGAGGGTAGGTGGGGCAAGTGGGAGATATTGTCGGAGGGGGGGATGTGGTATGGGGCCCAGAGAATTTGTTCAGTAAGGGGCCCTGAAATCCGTTTCATAAGTTATACTATTAAGCTGAGTGCTATCCAGAGCACAGCAAAAATCTAAAGCAAGAAATCAGCACCACAAGCAAACAAAAAGTCTGTGCAAAGTGCCTGAATTTCCTCATAATCAGATTTCCAAAGTAAACAGGACCCTAATTGTCTTTGGTTTTATAGAGTCGGACGTTAACAGGACATCTGTGCCACTTTTTGAAGAAAGTACTTTTCTATTAATTCCTGCACTGTTGCCCCCCCCCCCCCCCCCCCTGCTACCCTTACACCAAGACCTTGCTGACCCTCCTACACAGCTCCTTCTCAACTTTCTACAGACGCTTATCCCCCCCTTCTCCCCATCACCCAAACCAGTCAGCCCCATCACCGGTTCCTCTTACCCATGCAATGATCATCCTGATAAGTGATAATTTACTGCAGGGAAGGTGTTGCATGAAGCACAGTCACTGAGGATCTCGTATACAGCAGCCAGACCGTCGTGAGTGCTGGTAAGGAGGTGGCAGCCTGCTTCTCTGTATTCTGATGATGGGACTTGTGATGGTAGTGGCAGCCAGGTTCCCCTGGATTAGCGACCCTTATACTTGCGCAACTTACACTTAGCCTGCGCTTGCCTCCTTTGATGTTGGCTGCCAGCAGCGCACGCACCATGCTTCCTCTGAATATCTGTATATTGTGCTTTTGCATTGCAGGAATTTTATTACTGACGACACCGGCCTCAGAAGGTTGATTACCGGCTGTGCTGGTAAAATACCGGCCGGGTGGCAACCCTACAAGCCTTTAAGCACTAAATAGTAGGACGGCATAGAACGTCCTACACGTGGGAAGAGATGTTTAATACATCTGCGAGTGTTTTAAACTATACAGGGTTTTTCCCGTTTAAAAGCACACAATGAATCCTTTGCAGTAGGTTTTATATTTGTCCTGCTCTAGCTCCCCATCGTAAATAAAAGCAAACATAAACAATGCAATAACTGAACAGAAACTAAAAAAAACAACAATACTTTGAGTAAATGCAATAATACATCCCAGCCTTCCCCCCCAGTGTATAAGGACACAGGAGCTTGGAGCTGCTTGGTTGGTTCAGTGTCCGTGCTGCTTCGCATGCGTGGTGCCTGAGACACAGGAGGATCAGGACCCCCCCAGGATTGGTTCTAAATCCCACCAAACTCTACCACTGTCCTGAAAAATGGACTGTGGGGATGATATGCTGGGGTGCCTCATGTTTGTGTCCAAGTATGTGGTTTTATTTGCACAGAAAATTAACTTGTATAATTTTGCATAGCATGCTACAAGTGATGTCATCAATAGGAGACACTACAGACACATTAAAATATATTTCCTTAATTTTAGCTTGCTAGTATGAGTGTTCATATAACACCATCTACTGTATGTTAAATTACTGACTAAAAACGACAAGTACCAGTTTGACCATTAACATGCCCCAGCCAGGTGCACATTAACAAGTACCAGTTTGACCATTAACATATGCCCCAGCCAGGTGCACATTAACAAGTACCAGTTTGACCATTAACATATGCCCCAGCCAGGTGCACATTAACAAGTACCAGTTTGACCATTAACATATGCCCCAGCCAGGTGCACATTAACAAGTACCAGTTTGACCATTAACATATGCCCCAGCCAGGTGCACATTAACAAGTACCAGTTTGACCATTAACATATGCCCCAGCCAGGTGCACATTAACAAGTACCAGTTTGACCATTAACATATGCCCCAGCCAGGTGCACATTAACAAGTACCAGTTTGACCATTAACATATGCCCCAGCCAGGTGCACATTAACAAGTACCAGTTTGACCATTAACATATGCCCCAGCCAGGTGCACATTAATAAGTACAAGTTTGACCATTAAAATGCCACAGCCAGGTGCACATTAATAAGTAACAGTTTGACCATTAACATATGCCCCAGCCAGGTGCACATTAACAAGCAACAGTTTGACCATTAACATATGCCCCAGCCAGGTGCACATTAACAAGTACCAGTTTGACCATTAACATATGCCCCAGCCAGGTGCACATTAATAAGTACAAGTTTGACCATTAAAATGCCACAGCCAGGTGCACATTAATAAGTAACAGTTTGACCATTAACATATGCCCCAGCCAGGTGCACATTAACACGCACCAGTTTGACCATTGAGTGAGAGAGAGAGAGATTCATCTTTATTGAAACGTGGTTCTTGTATCAAATGAACATCGAAGCAAAAAAAATAAATAAAAAACATTGTCCTGAAGGGGCTAAATAAATTTTAATAAAATGATAAAAATAAAGTAAATTAGGGAGCGAGCCCTGTTTGCGTGTATATCTGTTTGAGTGTACATGGAAGATCTGACCCAATATATCCCCTGAAGGAGCTATAAAAGCAAGGATTCAAATCAGTCCTTAAATTTCAATTTTTACTCAAGCTTTTTATTTTTAGCATACTAAAGGGAGTCTAAGCACTGTTTATACTGTAAATATAGAGAATAAAACATGATAAACAATTGATTTCTGCATGGCTAGCAAAATTCCATCTAATCAAAGGATTAAGAGAAAACATTTATTTTAACATATGCAACTTTCCCATGCAAGAACTCCTTTCAGGGCATAAAAACAGCTTTTACCGCTGCTGCCCTTCTCTGCATCTTTCTTTTCAAATGAGACTATGGAAAAATAAATGCACATTATTTAATTTCACACCATAGGATGGATCAAGGGAGCATGTGGAGTTTTGGAAGCACACTGCTGCCACCAGCATTCCCATGCCTCCGCTTCGTACTTCCACCATATTTAATTCGCTGTAGGAGCCCAGAGATATTGGAAAGAAAAGTATAAAAAGAACTATAATTATATTCAGCTGAAAACTGTAGAAAAGGTAGTGAAATGCTCTGGTTTCTATAATCAGTGCCTTGAAATCTTCCAGCCAGTGCTGTCTTTGAAAAAAAAAACAAAAGGTGTAATGCAAGAACATTAAAACCACAAACAACAACATAAAAAAAAAACAATTAAGAGAAGAAAATGAAACTGATCACTCCAGCATTTCTTTGTTTGCTATTAATGCCTTAGAATAAACATTTCTTCCAATATATAGCATTCTCGAAAGAGGATTGCTGTGAACACTATTAATTAAAGGTAAATGGACAAAATGAACAAGTGAATGCTAGAATAATAACTGGATATGGAGAAACAAAAAGTCTGCACTTTGCCTATATTTCCAGCTCCGCTATAAATGCCTGAATTTGGGCAATTGATTTGCGGTACAAATTTAGGGAGATGTTTGTGGTTTTATTATTGAGCCTGAAATAAATAAAGTATTTACCAAACATGTCTGTCCAATTCATGGCACTTATCAGATAACTACCGCTATGCACAAAAACAATCATTCCTGCAACTGCCTAGCAAATGTCCACACCCCTTCGCCATGTCGATAAAACTCTAGCTTCCCTCTGTGGCAGGATAAAATGTCTAAAACTTCCGTCCAAATAGCGGATTTGGAAAATATCACTGACTCCCCTTTTTGTTCAAATTGGTTATTATGTCTTACAATTCACCACAATTTACAGTTTTAACAGCAGATTTACATGCAGACCTTTCTAATCTTGTAATATATATCTCACCTGAAACCTTGGGTATGTACTAGAGAGGGGACTGGTACCCTAAAAATAACTTATTTGTGTTTCCTTCCTATATCATTGGCAAT
The DNA here is from genome assembly GCA_036172795.1 of Pelodytes ibericus. Lineage (NCBI taxonomy): Eukaryota > Metazoa > Chordata > Amphibia > Anura > Pelodytidae > Pelodytes > Pelodytes ibericus. Next base: position 178,599,736 of record CM069863.1, on the reverse strand, counting down.
TTAAAGGTCAGTGATGCTAATAAAGGACAATTAAACATCCATAGTGTAACAGCATTAACACACGAGGATGAAAATAAGGCTGAATCATACTGGGTTTGACGCGTTTCGCACATGAGTAAAAGCTTAATACCGATTCATCCCGAATTGGACTCGGGAGGCACCATTTAGGGTCTGAATGTCAGCGCATGTTGAGTACACCCTTCAGTAAAATCTTTCTGGTCTTTAGTCTATATATATGTGAACAGCAATTCGGCAGTAAAGTAACAGATCTTGAATTGTATGTTATTGGTCTGTTTGGAAATGTAGAGAAGATCTGCTGCTTGGATATTGAGTAATCTTTAGCAGAGTATGCTCCTATTGAAAGTCCTCCACCACTAAATCCTTGTGAAGAGTCCCCAACAAATACATATATCACAACAATCTAAAGATAATTTTAAAAAAGGACAAAACTAACCTTACATCTATTTACCCAAGATCAAGTGTTAGGTTTAGACTTCAATTAGCGTCACAGATGGTTTAGGGTTAGAATAAGGGTTATGGTGATGATTAGGGTTGGGGTCAAGGAAAGAAAAAAACGCTACTTTCGGTTATTGCACTATAAATTGCAGAAAAACACTTAAACATAGCATGTATCTAAACTCAAGACACAATTCAGAAGCTGTTGAGATGTGGGTTTTTTCACCGTTTGTAATTGTGTAAAAGGTCAAAGTTAGAAAAAGTGGTTTTTTTTTGCTTTTTTTCAATCATATTTTATGGTAATAAAAAAATAATGATAAAGAAAGGCGATTTTTACAGTTTTTTTATGGCGATTAAAACAGTATATAATATGTGTGGGTACATGCAGTGCTGTAATTACCGCGAGGCATCCTAGGCGGATGCCTAGTGCGGCAAATTTTGGGGGTCGGCAGTGCCCCCCAGCACTGAAAAAACAAAAAAAAACAAAAAAACCCGGCCCTTTAAAAAAAAAGCGAGGCTGCATGGGGAGCCGAACAGGCAGCACAGAGAAACCTCCGTGCTGCCTGTTCGGCTCCCCGTGCAGTGTGACACGGAAGTGCCGACAGTCACGTGACGGGCGTGCTGACATCATACGCGCGCCCGGTCACGTGACCTGTCGGCACAATTGCCAGGGAGCCGAACAGGCAGCATGGAGGGACCATGCTGCCTGCCACTAGCCACCAGGGAAAGGTAAGTGCTGATGGGAGACTGTGTGTGTGTGTGTGTGTGTGTGTGTGACTGAGTGTGATGGGAGTCAGAGTGTGTGTGATGGGAGACAGTGTGTGTGACTGAGTGTAATGGGAGTCAGAGTGTGTGTGATGGGAGACAGTGTGTGTGACTGAGTGTGATTGGAGTCAGAGTGTGTGTGATGGGAGTAGGAGTGTGTGTGTGATGGGAGTATAAGCTTGATGTGAGTCTGAATGTTATGTGTGATGTGGGGTCATGAAATGGAGGTGAGTGGGCATGTCTTAGGTGTGTAACGTGGGTGTGCAGCTTGGGTAAGGGGGTGCCCGGATTTTGTCTGCCTAGGGCAGCACAAAATCAAGATACACCACTGGGTACATGAAATGAGTAAGACGAAAATTACAGCGAAACATAAACACTGCAGAGATGTTAAAACAGCAGTTGTCCAAAATTTCCCAAACAGCTGGTCCTTAACGGGTTAGTAGGGGACCCATGAGCTCTCATCGTGCAGGATTGAGGCTGCCCCAACATCAGATGTTTATAAATATCCCTGAAACTCTCAATTTAATATTTATACTTACTCTTTTCTGTTTAAAGGACAACTGTCAGCACAAAATCAGGTAGCAGACATGTTGGGTCAGATTTTCTTACATCTGACCCAAGATTCTAAAAAAACATGTCTGCCCCCTGAGAAAGCTAACAGGGCTCATTAAGGTGCTTAATTTGTATTCTTTCATTAAATCATTTCTATTCAAAATGCCTAAACTTGATGTAATCTTTCAATTAAACAGAACTTCATTTTTTGCTGACGGATATCCATAGCGGAGTTAGAAAAGAGGCAAGTTGGACATTTTTCTTATCAGCTATTCATGTCTGATTTGAGCAGTTCATTTGTCAGTTCGCTTGTCTTGTGATTGCCCAAATGACTATTTCCGAGGGATATTGTTTTGCAAAAGACTGGATTCATCTCATGAGGATTCTTTTGAGCTGGTCGGAGGGTTAGATGCAGAACAGAAAGGTTTTCTTTTTTTCCCCCTTCCAGGCCGAAATTCTACCGGTGCCATAGGCTTATGAAATGTTATATTGTGAAGAGATTATGTAGAAAGCTATAGGAACAGAAAATCGCTCCAAATAACAATTAATTAGCACTTATGGAACTGCCAGGGGTAAGAAAAGAGAGCACCGTGGCATAGCAACTGCAAGATGAATGGTAGTACAAACCTCATGCTAGGTTGTGACTTCTAAGCAATAATTAATGTATGTAATGGAAAAGTCAGATGGGTATTACACATAACACATGTTACGCTGTGTGAAGGGTCGTTTGTTGGAGATGAGCCCAATTATCGTTTAATATGAAGCTAAAGCATGCCTCGCAACTTTCTGTAGGCGGGGGCATTATGGCAAAGAATTGATAACGTCTTGTGTAATTTGAGAGGTCGTTTCAAATAAGAATAAAGTATTTTATTTACACAAATATAATATAACACACATATACTGCAGTTTAAAGGAACATTAAATGTTATATTTCACTTGTGCTTCTAATAAAGAAGCGAAATATAAAAGTGTAAAGTTAGTAGTTCCTAGTGTGAGAATAAACTGGCACATACTTTGGATAGTACACGCCAGTTTATCCTCTGACTGACAGCTGCCATGTTTCCATAGGAAGTAGGCAGCCGTCTGGTCGGCGACTGTCTCTCTCTGCGAGACCCTCATTTTTGCATGGTATCAGCAAGGGGACCTTAACTAGGCCCCCCCTGCTGATCCCATGTAAAAACGAGGGGCTCTCGCTACGCTGGCAACAAGAGACCCTCGCATTCAGCAATCAGAGCAGGGTGAAATGCTTTGTCTGAGATGTGATATCTATTAAGATACACCACGGCTTTTACACCAAAATACCAGGGACATATATATATATATTTTTTAACCCTTGCTTCCTTAAAAAAAACCTGCAATGTTCCTTTAAGCACCATGTAGTGTGAGTTGTATTGCTTTGGACCTCTGTGGTACAGTTATAAAAATAAACTAAAAATTTCCGAGCTCCTTCAACCGCTCGCACAAAAACAACCGTGTCCCCCTTTTGGACACTTAAAATGTGGTGAGGTATCAATTATAATCTATACGTAAGATTAAGGGCTCGGTCACCCTAATCAGGGTCGATACTGTGAATGTAGAGACTAAAATTAAATGATCTATACATTCATCAGAATTGCAAGTACTTGTCAGTTCACTTTTAGTGAATGGTGCGAGAGAAGTGTGAATCCCACCACATTCCATCCCATATAGAAACGAACGACTGCTTTTAACATATTCCATTCTTATGTCTGTGTTTAGCTGTGAGGGAATTACAAAGACCGTACTAATTACTAACGAGTTGAACGATCACATTATTTATTTCCTTGGAGAGGTGGCTGGCTGATCAACACAATTACAGCTCAGATACTCAATCTATTCAGTATCCTTCAACACGTGGACGCGGCTGGATAGTGAAAGTACATATAATTAAACAGGAATTTGTGCTTTAGTATCTATTAAACATCAAGAGTGAATTACATCTGCTAAAAAATACATGAAGCCATTTCCAAAAATAATGAGACAAATGTATGAGCCATTTCCAGCATTGTATAATTAGTTATCACTATTTAAGATTAAATGTAAAGATTAAACCAAGAGAATCTATATTAGAATCATCATTTAATTTCAGTATGCTCCTGCAATTGGCTTAATAATTCATTGAGAACGTCAATGGTGAGATAGGTAACTGTATTAACATGTGATACGTACGTAGTACCTATATATATAAATACATACAACCTGTTTTATGTGGTGGATTTTATTAGTTTGTCCTCATCTCTCTCAATCCCAAAATAGCAAAGCGTTATAAAAAAATAAGAACACAAATTTTACCGTTCCTCTCCCCCTTTTACTCTAAATTGAATCCTGTAATCCTAAAATATCGGCTATATAGCTACATCGAGCTAGGACACAATATTTGTTCTGGTTGTGCAATGTGGGTGATGGGGCATGTTCGGTTGTGCAATGTGGGTGATGGGGCATGTTCTGGTTGTGCAATGTGGGTGATGGGGCATGTTCGGTTGTGCAATGTGGGTGATGGGGCATGTTCTGGTTGTGCAATGTGGGTGATGGGGCATGTTCTGGTTGTGCAATGTGGGTGATGGGACATGTTCTGGTTGTGCAATGTGCGTGATGGGGCATGTTCTGGTTGTGCAATGTGGGTGATGGGACATGTTCTGGTTGTGCAATGTGGGTGATGGGACATGTTCTGGTTGTGCAATGTGGGTGATGGGGCATGTTCTGCTTGTGCAATGTGGGTGATGGGACATGTTCTGGTTGTGCAATGTGGGTGATGGGGCATGTTCTGGTTGTGCAATGTGGGTGATGGGGCATGTTCTGGTTGTGCAATGTGGGTGATGGGACATGTTCTGGTTGTGCAATGTGGGTGATGGGGCATGTTCTGGTTGTGCAATGTGGGTGATGGGACATGTTCAGGTTGTGCAATGTGTGATGGGGCATGTTCTGGTTGTGCAATGTGGGTGATGGGGCATGTTCTGGTTGTGCAATGTGGGTGATGGGGCATGTTCTGGTTGTGCAATGTAGGTGATGGGGCATGTTCTGGTGGGCATTTAATCCTCACTGGCAAAATATACATAGTCATCTGGATAAAATGACTTTGGGAGGGTAGTGGGGTAAGAGGGAGATAAATGGAGGGGGGCCCCATAAAATTTGTTCTGTAAGGGGCCCCAACATTTCTGATAGGGGCACTGCTCTACAGGAAGGGATATGTGAAATGGAGAGTCTATAGAACACTGGTTCCTAAACCAGGCCTCAAGGTCCATCCAAGTCCATCGGGGCTCATTGGAGGGGTGTCATTGGCTGGGGTGCGCAGGGTCTAATAGCCTCTATTAGACCCTGGGCACCACAGTCAGTGGCACTCCTCCAATGAGTGGCACCCCCGTCCCCCCGCTAAGTCCGCCACTGCTTCTATCTCCAGAAAGTGAATCACATTTTAGGGATAATATAAATAACATATGTAACTTGAGGGCTCTTATAATTTTATGTTGAGTGTTTACATAGATGTTACGAACTTGTAACATGTTTGATCAGTTGTGATATACCATCTTCTCCTGCTTTTGTTATGCATTTTTATATTTGTACTGTTGTATACATTTTGTCCTCATGCAAGAAAACAACAAAGACTACAGGATTGACACAACACATGCTAACTGGCCTCGAAATGGTGCCAACAAATTCTAGATGGATTCGGAGTCCGAATTGCGACATCATAGCCAATTCCATGACTATTTCGCCTGATACACAACCCAGCCAAAAGGCCTCGGTCCTTCCCATAGACTAGAACTTATTTGGGAGCCATTTCAGGAGCACCTCGGATAAAGCCAAAGTTGTCCAGGAGAAGTCAATGCCGATATACCCTCATGAAATGGCACAAAGTGTAAATAAAAATTGGTAAAAATAAAAAAAATAACATGATGCATTAAATATATAAGGAATAAACTAAAATTTAAAATAACTATTATTAAAACTGAAATATGATTATATGAATGTAAATATACTATTATAATATATAACATTAATATATTATAATTTTGTATCAATATTTCTGTGTTTGAAATAGGTTTACTTTAATTCTTCTGCAAGTTTCTATTCAGTTTTCCAGCTAAAATCCAATGCAGTGTGTGACATATCTGTGAGTATTGAGTAAAAAAAAAATGACACAACACTTATTTAGTTATACATTCTTGTTTATTTGTATAATTATAATCTTTTTTTATTTCATTTTTAAAATCTATACATAACTTGTAAATTGCCGTTATACAAAAGTTTTATGCAATGTCTGGCTACGGGGTTTCAACACTGTATTTAAAAGTTGTACCAGTGCATGTCGACAACATGAGAATCCCGATTTAATCAAGTAAGGAATTCTGTGATTTTTTTTTTTAAATAGAAGGTTGGAAGTTGGCAGTATCACTGCAGAGAATATTGTGCATAAAGAAAAATATTTTATTTGAGGGACTCAAACATTGTGTGTACTGTGGAGCTAGTAAATTTAAAATGATCAATGTATCATGTAATCCGAATTGCAAGCAAATGCATAGATAAACTCCTCTATAGGTGCATGTGTCTTCTGTTTATGACATCACCTTGTGGCTTAATTAGAGTTAACAACTGTCCTGTTTTTTTTTCTTTCCTAGTATGCATTTTGATTATAGGACTTCCTAATCCATTGTGGTGTATCAGACTTTTCTTAATTCTGTGGACTGCTTTACCATCCTTACCCTTTTTCTTCAGTTGGCTCCCAGGATGAAAATGGGGTGGAGCTAAAAGGGGTGGAGTCAAGTGACCCCCCCACGCACCGTTCCGTACAGATACCGGGTTTCTAGAGCTCAATTCCCTCTTTTATACTGTGTTTGTCTTTTGGACATGTCTGGGCATCTGAGCAAAAAAATATTTTTGGATTTTGGATTTTTTTTTTTAATTTTCAAATTCTGGTCATTGTAGGCGTAATATGCAAAAGAGCTAAACTTAATGCCAAATGTGTCATTTGCATTCATAGTGGATATAAAAATATATATATATTTTTATCATAATCAGGTTTATTTACTTGCAATAAAATCCCCCCCCCCCCAAAAAAAAAAAAAAAAACATTTTCAATTCACAGTAAAAACATTGTTTAGGTGACAGAGCTTTTTCTGCAGCACATTCATCGTACAAACAATATTTAGGTGATGAAGTGCCATTTAACATTTCGCTATTGGTTGCTGATTGTCTGCTCCTCAATAAGCATAATGGTGGCTGCATCCAATTCCTGTACAAAAACCAAAGTGGCACAAGCCAGAGAGGCACTGTTATCCTCCCTGAATCATAATGCTTGATTAAGGAACCCATACCTCTTACCATTTCCCATACCTCTTACCATTTGAAATAACTAGGAACACTTTAATTTTTGTGTCTACAGATGGTGCATTTAACAGAACATTTTCAGAGACTGTACAAATCGACTGAAATAGGCTTAGGGACAAATGATTGTTTGTGGATTGGCAGTTGGCCAAAAGACAGAATGCAAAGAGTGGCGGTAAATGAGAAGTTATCAAATTGGACAGATGTGATTAGTGGAGTACCTCGGGGATCTTATTTATGTCATTAGTTACCTGGTTTACATTAGCAATATATATATTGTGTTTAATATACACACACACAAATACTGCAGTTAGAACACCCTTGGAGCTTTATTACTTTTGGAGCTCTGTGATACAATAATACAGTGATGGTGAGCCTATGGCATGGGTGTCACTTCCGGCACTCAGGAGATACTGAGGTGGCATCATATATGGAATTATGTGGAGCATATGGAAACACGGAGATGGAACAACTAAAGGAAAGGAAGCAAAACAGGGAGAAGGAAAAACTAAAAGGAAGAGAGTCTGGCATAAAAATGGGAGACGGGACATAATATAGGGAGACATGGCACTTTGAGATTATTAACTTGGGTACCTCTTTACAGTGTGTACAATAAGAAATCTGCGCTGCCTAATCGGGAAGCAAGAGTTCTACCTCTCAATGTTACGCAAGCACATAGGGCAGGTCTGCTAAGCTAAAGCCGCAAGAACGACCAGAAATGAAAGCACAAGTAAAATAGAATGAACATTAATTCAAGAAATAATAATATCCTTTACTTTCTGTTACTGCTAGTATGCTGGTGAAGTGGTTCAGTGGACTAATGGACAAGCTGGAGTATGTATTCATCCTTTACAGTGACAGGTTTGATTCCTGAAGGGTTGAGCTCATCTAAGCCGTTCATCCTTTGGAGGTCAATAAAATGAGTACCATTAGGTTGGGTAATTATGTCGTCCCCAAGATGCACATGAAAAATGATCTTCATGTCCTATTCCAGGTAAACTATTTGTTATTTTGAATGTTTCCGTCCAATAAAACACAATTTTAAAAGGTTTGCAATATATGGTTGATAGCTCGGAAGAAATCTGCCCACCCACTCTAATAACTCAAGACACACACGGATGAGCACAATACCCAATTTACTTGGAACACCTTATACCCCATTACATACACTGCCCACCTCCCATGTCAGCATTCAGTTACTGTACACAATGAACTTGCAATGGTCACTAACTCTCAGATTTATAACATCAACAACTAGTATATAAATAGCGCCTTTCGCCCAGTGAGACGTAAAAAAATGCCTTTTAACAGAATTAGCTGCATCAGCAGAGGAGTAAGAGATATTATTATTAACCATGCAGTTGATGGTACTCATTTATGGACCTTGGAAGGATGAAGGGCTGAACTGACCCTGCCAGGTTTTGAACCTGTAACACTGAGCTATCTTACCAGCTTTGGTCACAAAACCAAACTGTGCCATACATACAGGCAAATGTGCTACAATCTTGCTGTACATTTCTAATGCTAGTTTAGAACAACCTATGGAACGTTTCTGTTGACTGACCAGATAAAGCACTTTGGTGCAGAATTAATTCAGTTGTGTATAACAATAGCATCTATTGTACAGGACTGCTAGTTTCTTTTTTTTTTTGCCAAATTTTGCTTTCAAGTATTCTTTAGATTTTAAAAACAAATGCGTAGGATATATATTTTACTGGTACCTTGTTTATGACACGAGTGGGAATCCCACAAGATGTGTAGCTGACTAATATAGTAGTCAGGGTAGAGACTTACCAGGCACTAGATAGGATCAGCCACTGGCATCTCGAAATGGCTCCTGAATCCAGGATAGCCTTTAAAGGAGCAGTCCCAACATGCTTATTTTCTGTATATTGTACATATTATTAATATATGTGAAATTCACTTATTTTTACCTGTACTCCTGTAGTTTTATGTTGAAACATCTAAATTCAGTGACATCTGATAAGAAGGGACTGGGGGAGAGAGGCTTGACTATTGCTATAGAAACAGCAATACATCTATTAACGTAATTTAATAAGTCACAGTAGTGAGTAAGAAATAGTTAGAAAGCACCTTTTTCTTCAATGCAGTTTGAACCTCCGGGTCACAGCTTCGATTCCTGGCAGGGCCAACTCAGCTCTTTAACCCTTGCAGGTCAATAAAATAAGTGCCATTTAGTTTGGTAACATTAATATCTATTGTCATTCTGAAACAATACATTCCACTGGGGAGAATAATGCTAATATTATCAATTTTTTAATAATTGTTCTTTTTCTCCGGGCCTTTTTTAAGTTTCCATGGAAAGACCTTTAACACATTTTTCTATCCTGTAGAGTTGCTAATTTATTTGTAACCTCTCAATAATTTGGCACTTCACAAATAAATAATAAAATAAATACATATAATAATAAATACGATACAAAACTAAACGAATGAACCAAGTACATTTCCCCACTGATGTGTACATTATTTTAGCCCTTTCACTAGCTTCTTTGTGTGACCATCATTTACCAGTCCTACATTTGTTCCCACTGGGAAACGTTATATAAATACAGTACATGAAGGCGTACAGTAATACACAAATCTCGCAGATATAGAAATAAAACAGGCTGAGTATCCCTTATCCAAAATGATCCGTAAGCCAACAAATTTTGGGGATTTTTCACAAGTTGCAAATATCACACACGCACACCTGTCAGAATACAGGCGCACCACAGTTTATTCCGTGTCCAACCCCCTTAATCTGTGATATAGCTTTTCCACATGTGCCCAGATTCCCCCATGTGAGTAGGCCCGACACACTGATATCTCACATCACACTAATAGTGAGTTTATTTTCTCTGTATAGCATTTGCACTGGTGCTACGGTATTTCAGTAATGCTGAGAGACTTTAATATATCTTATTGGTGAAAATGATCTGAAATTATCGCATACACTTCTGGTCCCAAGTATTTCGTATATGGGATACTCAACCTGTAAAGTGTATTGCATTGACGAGAAAAAAAAATATAGACAGACTCCGAGACCTTCTCCTAAACACAGCTGGTATTCTACAGAGCCTACCGAACATTGTCTATCTATCTATTTCCTTCCACAAAATGGCCTATGCAGGAATTACCATTCTTAAACTGATCTATCTGGCATAATTATATATATATATATATATATATATATATACATATAAACACATGTTGAAAAAATGCAATAAATTTTCATTATACACATGGAAGACAACTCCTTTTGGGAGACCTCTTGAGTCACTACTCATAGTATTAGAGAGGAGCCATCAGTGGTTTGCATTAGACATGTGCAAAACTAAAATTTTCGTTTCGTTTTCGTCCATTCGGACGAAAATGTTATTTATTTCGTCTAAAACGAATTTCGTTCATTAGTGCATTCGTTTCAGACGAAATTCGTTAATTATTTTCGTTTCGTTAATTTTTTTCGTTCGTTTTGTAGAATACAATGTAATACTATTGGCTTTCTATAAACCGAACGAGAGCCCCATTCATAAGAAATTCTTATGAATGGGGCTCTCGTTCGGTTCATAGAAAGGCAATAGTATTAATTGTATTCTATAAGCCGAAAGTCTATAAACCGAACGACTTTCGGTTTATAGACTTTCGGCTTATGGAATACATGTAATCCTATTGCTATTCTATAAACCGAACGACTTTCGGTTTATAGAATAGCCATAGGTTTACATGTATTACATAAGCCGAAAGTCTATAAACCGAAAGTCGTTCGGTTTATAGGCTGTCGGCATTTAACTAATAAGAGACAGAGTCTCCATTCATAAATTTATGAATGGAGACTTTGTCTCCGTGTAGTAAAATGCCGACAGCCTATAAACCGAACGTTCGGTTTATAGGCTGTCGGCTTATGGAATACATGTATTCCTATTGCTATTCTATAAACCGAAAGTCGTTCGGTTTATAGAATAGCAATAGGAATACATGTATTCCATAAGCCGACAGCCTATAAACCGAACGTTCGGTTTATAGGCTGTCGGCATTTTACTACACGGAGACAGAGTCTCCATTCATAAAATTATGAATGGAGACTTTGTCTCCGTGTAGTAAAATGCCGACAGCCTATAAACCGAACGTTCGGTTTATAGGCTGTGGGCATTTTACTACACGGAGACAAAGTCTCCATTCATAATTTTATGAATGGAGACTCTGTCTCCGTGTAGTAAAATGCCGACAGCCTATAAACCGAACGTTCGGTTTATAGGCTGTCGGCTTATGGAATACATGTATTCCTATTGCTATTCTATAAACCGAAAGTCGTTCGGTTTATAGAATAGCAATAGGAATACATGTATTCCATAAGCCGACAGCCTATAAACCGAACGTTCGGTTTATAGGCTGTGGGCATTTTACTACACGGAGACAAAGTCTCCATTCATAATTTTATGAATGGAGACTCTGTCTCCGTGTAGTAAAATGCCGACAGCCTATAAACCGAACGTTCGGTTTATAGGCTGTCGGCTTATGGAATACATGTATTCCTATTGCTATTCTATAAACCGAACGACTTTCGGTTTATAGAATAGCCATAGGATTACATGTATTGCATAAGCCGAAAGTCTATAAACCGAAAGTCGTTCGGTTTATAGGCTGTCGGCATTTAACTATACAGAGACAGAGTCTCCATTCATAAAATTATGAATGGAGACTTTGTCTCCGTGTAGTAAAATGCCGAAAGCCTATAAACCGAACGATCCGTTTATAGACTTTCGGCTTATATAATACATGTAATCCTATGGCTATTCTATAAACCGAACGTTCGGTTTATAGAATAGCAATAGGAATACATGTATTCCATAAGCCGACAGCCTATAAACCGAACGTTCGGTTTATAGGCTGTGGGCATTTTACTACACGGAGACAAAGTCTCCATTCATAATTTTATGAATGGAGACTCTGTCTCCGTATAGTTAAATGCCGGCTTTTAACTATACGGAGACAAAGTCTCCATTTATAATTTTATGAATGGAGACTCTGTCTCCGTATAGTTAAATGCCGGTGTTCTGACAAATTTCTGGAGCAAATTCTCCTGCGCAATCGCAGGAGAATTTGCTCACTGCGCATGCGCATAAAGTTACAGCTGATAACTCAGCTGTAACTTTGTGACCACCGCGCATGCGCCAGCTGCGCAACCCACCTCCCGCCCCCTCACACCCCCTGCACACCCCTTCTTACCAGATCATCGACCACAGCGATACACAGCGCATGCGCACGCCTATCCAGCCGTTTGGGAATGTGCGCGTCCGTTGTTGTGTTCTTAAGGTGGTAAGTAACATGGGGCGTCGGGACATAAGGGGGCAAGCATCCTGGTGAGGGCTGCCTCATCTTGATGGGATTTGTGATCCTCCTGCTGCATCAATAATACAGCAGGAGGATCACAAATCCCATCAAGATGAGGCAGCCCTCACCAGGATGCTTGCCCCCTTATGTCCCGACGCCCCGTGTTACTTACCACCTTAAGAACACAACAACGGACGCGCGCATTCCCAAACGGCTGGATAGGCGTGCGCATGCGCTGTGTATCGCTGTGGTCGATGATCTGGTAAGAAGGGGTGTGCGGCGGGTGTGAGGGGGCGGGAGGTGGGTTGCGCAGCTGTCTCATGCACGGTGGTCACAAAGTTACAGCTGAGTTATCAGCTGTAACTTTATGCGCATGCGCAGTGAGCAAATTCTCCTGCGATTGCGCAGGAGAATTTGCTCCAGAAATTTGTCAGAACACCGGCTTTTAACTATACGGAGACAAAGTCTCCATTTATAATTTTATGAATGGAGACTCTGTCTCCGTATAGTTAAATGCCCACAGCCTATAAACCGAACGTTCGGTTTATAGGCTGTCGGCTTTTAACTATACGTTTGTCTCCATTCATAAATTTATGAATGGAGACTCTGTCTCCGTATAGTTAAATGCTATTGTATTCTATAAACCGACTCTATTTCGGCTTATAGAATGCAATAGTACTACGAATGGACGAATGAACGAATGATTTTCCTTTATTAACCATTCGTTCATTCGGCTTTAGTTAGCTTAGCATTTTCGTTCTTCGTTTTTCGGGCGAATGGACGAAAATGCAATTTTCGGACGAAAATGCATTCGTCCGAAAACGAATGCACATGTCTAGTATATATTCACATGTAAATTGCTTTTTTAATAAAAAATTATGATATAAATAAAATCTTATTTTTATTTCCTTTTATGTGACAAAGCTGCCTCTCTCTTTCCCTTGCCCCCAGATTTGTCGCTCTCCCCCCCTTAGTGTTGTCTCTCTCTCACCCTCCCTTTGGCTCCCCCCTCGCTCCCCTTGTGTCTGTCTCTTCCCCCCTTCCCTCCCCTTGTTTCTCTCTGCCCCCCCCCCCCCTTGTTATTCTGTCCCCCCCTCACCTGTTTCTTGCTCCCTGGTGGCTATTGGGGGCAGCCGGGGGATGTATGCACTATACATAATAGACGGAAGTGTCGGGCAGCATGGAGGTTGTCTGCACGATTCGTGCAGACATCCCCCAGCTGCCCGATTCTCCCTGGTGGCTAGCGAGGGAGCGGAGGATGTCTGCGCGATGAGCGAGACCTCCCCTGCTGCCGCCCGGAACGACAGCCAGGACTTTTATGAGGAAGCCGGAAGTACCCAGCTTCATCATAGAAGTCCCGGCGGTCATGCCGGGCGGCAGCAGGAGAGGTCTCGCTCATCGCGCAGACATCCTCCGCTCCCTCGCTAGCCACCAGGGAGAATCGGGCAGCTGGGGGATGTCTGCACGAATCGTGCAGACAACCTCCATGCTGCCCGACACTTCCGTCTATTATGTATAGTGCATACATCCCCCGGCTGCCCCCACTAGCCACCAGGGAGCAAGAAACAGGTGAGGGGGGGGACAGAATAACAAGGGGGGGGGGGGCAGAGAGAAACAAGGGGAGGGAAGGGGGGAAGAGACAGACACAAGGGGAGCGAGGGGGGAGCCAAAGGGAGGGTGAGAGAGAGACAACACTAAGGGGGGGAGAGCGACAAATCTGGGGGCAAGGGAAAGAGAGAGGCAGCATTGTCACATAAAAGGAAATAAAAACAAGATTTTTTTATATCATAATTTTTTATTTAAAAAGCAATTTACATGTGAATATATACTAGACATGTGCATTCGTTTTCGGACGAATGCATTTTCGTCCGAAAATTGCATTTTCGTCCATTCGCCCGAAAAACGAAGAACGAAAATGCTAAGCTAACTAAAGCCGGATGAACGAATGGTTAATAAAGGAAAATCATTCGTTCATTCGTCCATTCGTAGTACTATTGCATTCTATAAGCCGAAATAGAGTCGGTTTATAGAATACAATAGCATTTAACTATACGGAGACAGAGTCTCCATTCATAAAATTATGAATGGAGACTTTGTCTCCGTATAGTTAAATGCCCACAGCCTATAAACCGAACGTTCGGTTTATAGGCTGTCGGCATTTAACTATACGGAGACAGAGTCTCCATTCATAAAATTATAAATGGAGACTTTGTCTCCGTATAGTTAAAAGCCGGCATTTAACTATACAGAGACAGAGTCTCCATTCATAAAATTATGAATGGAGACTTTGTCTCCGTGTAGTAAAATGCCCACAGCCTATAAACCGAACGTTCGGTTTATAGGCTGTCGGCTTATGGAATACATGTATTCCTATTGCTATTCTATAAACCGAACTTTCGGTTTATAGAATAGCCATAGGATTACATGTATTACATAAGCCGAAAGTCTATAAACCGATCGTTCGGTTTATAGACTTTCGGCATTTTACTACACGGAGACAAAGTCTCCATTCATAATTTTATGAATGGAGACTCTGTCTCTGTATAGTTAAATGCCGACAGCCTATAAACCGAACGACTTTCGGTTTATAGACTTTCGGCTTATGTACTACATGTAATCCTATGGCTATTCTATAAACCGAAAGTCGTTCGGTTTATAGTTTAGCAATAGCATTACATGTATTCTATAAACCGAACGTCGTTCGTTTTAAAGACTTTCGGCTTATAGAATACTATTGGCTTTCTATAAACCGAACTAGAGTCGAGTCCCCATTCATAAGAAATTCTTATGAATGAGGAGGGACTCTAGTTAGGTTTATAGAATGCCAATAGTATTCTATAAGCCGAAAGTCTTTAAAACGAACGACGTTCGGTTTATAGAATGCATGTAATGCTATTGCTGTTCTATAAGCCGAATGTCTTTCGGCTTATAGAACAGCAATAGCATTACATGTATTCTATAAACCGAACGTCGTTTGTTTTAAAGACTTTCGGCTTATAGAATACATGCTGCTATTGGTTGTCTATAAACCGAAAGAGTCCCCATTCATACGAATAGGTCAATTGACCTATTCGTATGAATGGGAACTCAATTTCAGTTTATAGGAAGCTAATAGCATTACATGCATTCCATAAACCGAAAGTCATTCATGTCGGTTTATGGAATGTGTAGTACAATGCTATTGGTATTGTAAACCGACTCTATTTCGGTTTAGAATGCCAATAGCACGAATGGACGAATGGACGAATGAACGAATGATTTTCGTTTATTAACCATTCGTTCATTCGGATTTTGTTAGTTAAAATTTTCGTTATTCGTTTTTCGGACGAATGGACGAAAATGCTATTTTCGTCCGAAAATGCATTCGTCCGAAAACGAATGCACATGTCTAGTTTGCATCTACCTCTTCCGTCTGGTAACACAGTTTGTCACAGTGATTGGTAGTTAAATCATATTTTCGATTTGTTTGTGCAGAGAAAATTGCTGTCAGTGGGAATCGTAGTTTTTCAAAGGCTACAATATACAAATCATCTGTAATAGAGTTAAAGAGATTTGTCTGTTAACACAAGGAGTCAGTGTGCATGCTGAGGAACATCAAAGCATATTAAAAAGGTTCATTACCAATAATAGAAAAGAATTCACATGTATTGCGCCACAGAACAATCTGTAGTTCTCGATCCCAGGGAGGAGGGTACTTATAAATACAGATTAAGTGAGAAAGCTTTTTTTGAGCCGTAAAAATCTTTGAAACGGTTTCCCATCGTCAAACACCCAGATGTCACTTTAATAAGATTTACTGTTACAAGTTGTGGAAGAAAGTGAAAATTCAGGTTGCCATCTCACATAGAAAACATGGTTCTTTAACCTTTAGGTGAACACAAAAAATTCCCGGAATTTGTAAATCTACGGTATGTAGCAATTTCTAAACTACATTATGTCCACTGGAGTGATTTTTTTTTATTTTTTTTATCAATCTTCTGTTATTTCTTTGCCACCTTTCATTTTCAGGCTATGATCGTTGAAGGTCGTATAAAAACGATAGCAGGTGAAATATACCGGTCAGTAATGAACTGTGGGTGTACATTTCATGGTTTGTTTACTTTTTAAAACACAGTTAGACATGGGCAGTTTACTACTGTATTCCGCATCTTGGGCAGTCTTGGAAAAGGTGACAATGGAGACCATGTCATCTCCAATATCCACTTGAGACCTCCAACGTCTACAGATAAGTAATTTCTTCAGGGCCCTTTGAAAGTCCCTGTTTAGAAAGGCATAGAGCATTGGGTTGATGGTAGAATTGCAATACCCCAGCCATGTGATAAACTTGAAGGCGTTCACGAGAAATCCACTCGTCGAACTAGTTCCGTTTGCCGCAATCCAGACATTTAGGACAAAGTATGGTAACCAGCACATCACAAACACCGATATGATAATACTCATGGTCCTTGTGGCTTTGTTCTCTAGTTGTAAGTTGTTCTGCCGCTTACTGTTTGGATGGTAATGGAGATCCAGCGTCTGAGACACGATTCGAGTGGCTTTTAACCGAGAAGCCTTGTAAATGAAGAAGTACATGCTGCACATGATCATGAATGGGATATAGAATGCCAGAGACGAGGCTACAATGGCGAAGGTCCAATTGGTTACAAAGATGCACTCTTTCCCGTTGTCGAAGTCAATGCCCGGTATCTCGTTCCAGCCTTGCATGACGGGTAGGAAAGATATCAGGGAGGAATAGACCCATATTGTCACAGTCATAAGGATACACCTGTGAAACCAAATGCAAGAGTGTAGAGTTAAGTGCATTGAAGGGCCAATGTAATATATAATTTGGCAAACTATAGATTGCATCATGATTGACAGCAAATTAATATCAATTTGTTTTATGTTTTTTTATTTATTTGTATTGTTTTTACAAAAAACAAACAAACAGGAGAAAGCAAAAACATCATTTGGGAAAAGATGGCTCTTACACTTATAATACAAGTCATACAAAGCTCATAAAGGAAAATAATGAAATAATAATTATTTAGGGGGGTGGGGCGTTAATGGGATCTTTCCCTGTCTGACCCTAACTCACCCTATCCTTGCCCTGTGATAAAAAAAAAATATATATAATTTTGAACAGCTGAGATAAGGTAAAGATTTTGTAATGTACCTTTTGCCCTTTTTGTTATTTTTACAATTATTGGTATCTTTGGTAAATCCATCAGTATTCTGTAACTCTGGTAAGATCCAACATAGATGGGAAAATAATCATATTATTTCAAATGTGTCTAACAGGGTCAATCATTTTATTAAAATGTAATCCATATAATTTCACACAGTGTCCTGGGTCAATTGAATTCTTTTGAATGCTGCTATATATAATTTGGCCTCTACAAACCAATAATGAAAATAACCACAGTTGATTAGTTTTGTAGCTCAATTTGAAATATTTTTTTTTAATTATAAACAAATGGAATTCTCAATGTATAGATAAATAGAAAACTCTACAATAAAAGTTTTATAGAGATGGTAAAATAGAATATACAGTGTCACCAAGACTTCATTTACTGGTAGTATACCCTTATTGGGTATATATACAACCAACCAACCTCACACACTAGGCCTTGTATGATGTCAGTGTCATCATTTGGGTAGGAGGTTAGAAAAATAGGCTACTGTTTCTGATGCCACATTGCTGGAGAGAGACAACTTCAGGTAACTGCATATATGTTAACCTATCCATTTGCTGGCGATCTTGCTGCAAATACTTATAATATATGTTTATACCTACCTGAAGGTGAATGTGACATATTTGATGGGTGCCTGGATCTTGTTAAATTTAAATTGACAAAAAGCCAATTTCCTTTGTGGCGTGTTCACCCTCCAGTCTCTCACTATTTACATAGCTGTAGATATACCGTATTTGCTCGAATATAAGACGAGGTTTTTTCAAATGCTCTGAAAAAGACACCTCGTCTAATATTCGAGGTCGTCTTATAATGTGACCTCAAATCGAGGTCAGACTATAAGACAGGGATCTTTTTTTTTATATAATTAATAAAGAATTATAAATGAAAAAAAAAGACAGGGATCCAGGTCCCCCGCAGAGCTGCAACGGACCTGGATCCCCCTCGCTAACAGCCGGTGGATGTCTGCGCAATGCACGCAGACATCCTCCGCTGCCGCCCGTCACGTCCATCGGGATTTCTATGATGAAGCCAGACAGCTGTCCGTCATAATAGACAGAAGTGTCGAGCAGCATGGAGGATGTTTGGGGGGGTCGTCTTATAATCAGGGTCGTCTTATATTCGAGCAAATACGGTACTTGCATTTTAAAGGATGATCAACTTTTTACATAATACATTGTATCATTCTTTGAGATACAAATATGCATACAAGCTAATGTGCAAATATCAAAACATTGAATGGTCATTGGTAGATCAACAACATCTTAATAAGTTTGTCAATAAAAATACATACTTAAATAAAACATTAATATCTTGTCAAGACTAATGGTAGAAATAAAATTTAAAAAAAGCATTATATTTATTTTAATATATATTTTTTTAAAGTACATAGCTATTTTTTGACATTACGTTAAACTTATTTTCTGCACAATTAAATTCACAATAATAATTTTTCCCTGTTTCCATTTATTTCCGCAGCTACTAGTTTTAAAAGAAATATATTAAAACCAATACTCCTGTTCCTCAGACTATCTAGACATCTTCAGTCAAGGTGAATACAGTACAAGTAGTTGTGTTTAAATAATTGACATAATAAAGACTTTCAGGTGTGCTTGGGATCTCAATACATTTCTTCAGAGGCGTCGCTAGGGGTGGGCTACTGGGGCTATAGCCCCGAGTCCCCCCTTCATAGCCCCGAATGGAGACTCCAGGGCTATAAATATAAAAAAAAAAAAAAAAAAATCCCCCGGTGAGCTTTGCTCCGTCTGGGACATAGTCCCAGAATCGGAGGATTAACCTCACGCGGGGGTGAGGGCTGATGGGGAGAGAGGCTGCTATAGGGAGCTCGCTCCCTAGCCTCTCCTCCTGGCCATTGAGATCACAGCTGTGTCAGCTGCTTGCCGGATGTCAGGTGGACGGACATCCGGCAGAAGGTCCTGGATGACGGACCAAGTGTAAGGTAAGTAAAAAAAAAAAGTGTGACTGTGTATGGGTGTCTAGGTGTGTGTGTGTGTGTGTCAGGGTGTCTAGGTGTGTGTGGGTATTACTGGGTTCTGAGTGGCACAATATTCTTGGGCTATGATTGGCACAATATTACTGGGTTCTGAGTGGCACAATATTCTTGGGCTATGATTGGCACAATATTACTGGGTTCTGAGTGGCACAATATTACTGGGCTATGATTGGCACAATATTACTGGGTTCTGAGTGGCACAATATTACTGGGCTATGATTGGCACAATATTACTGGGCTATGATTGGCACAATATTACTGGGTTCTGAGTGGCACAATATTACTGGGCTATGATTGGCACAATATTACTGGGTTCTGAGTGGCACAATATTCTTGGGCTATGATTGGCACAATATTACTGGGCTATGATTGGCCCAATATTACTGGGTTCTGAGTGGCACAATATTCTTGGGCTATGATTGGCACAATATTACTGGGTTCTGAGTGGCACAATATTACTGGGCTATGATTGGCACAATATTACTGGGTTCTGAGTGGCACAATATTACTGGGCTATGATTGGCACAATATTACTGGGTTCTGAGTGGCACAATATTCTTGGGCTATGATTGGCACAATATTACTGGGTTCTGAGTGGCACAATATTCTTGGGCTATGATTGGCACAATATTACTGGGTTCTGAGTGGCACAATATTACTGGGCTATGATTGGCACAATATTACTGGGTTCTGAGTGGCACAATATTACTGGGTTCTGAGTGGCACAATATTCTTGGGCTATGATTGGCACAATATTACTGGGCTATGATTGGCACAATATTACTGGGTTCTGAGTGGCACAATATTCTTGGGCTATGATTGGCACAATATTACTGGGTTCTGAGTGGCACAATATTCTTGGGCTATGATTGGCACAATATTACTGGGCTATGATTGCCACAATATTACTGGGTTCTGAGTGGCACAATATTACTGGGCTCTGAATGGTACAATATTCCTGGGCTCTGAGTGGCACAATATTACTGGGTTCTTAGTGGCACAATATTACTGGGCTATGATTGGCACAATATTCCTGGGTTCTGAGTGGCACAATATTCCTGGGCTCTGAGTGGCACAATATTCTTGGGCTATGATTGGCACAATATTACTGGGTTCTGAGTGGCACAATATTCTTGGGCTATGATTGGCACAATATTACTGGGTTCTGAGTGGCACAATATTCTTGGGCTATGATTGGCACAATATTACTGGGTTCTGAGTGGCACAATATTCTTGGGCTATGATTGGCACAATATTACTGGGCTATGATTGCCACAATATTACTGGGTTCTGAGTGGCACAATATTAATGGGCTCTGAATGGTACAATATTCCTGGGCTCTGAGTGGCACAATATTACTGGGTTCTGAGTGGCACAATATTACTGGGCTATGATTGGCACAATATTCCTGGGTTCTGAGTGGCACAATATTCCTGGGCTCTGAGTGGCACAATATTACTGGGTTCTGAGTGGCACAATATTACTGGGCTATGATTGGCACAATATTACTGGGCTCTGAGTGGCACAATATTACTGGGTTCTGAGTGGCACAATATTACTGGGCTATGATTGGCACAATATTACTGGGCATCTGATTGGCACAATATTACTGGGCTCTGAGTGGCACAATATTACTGGGCATCTGATTGGCACAATATTACTGGGTTCTGAGTGGCACAATATTACTGGGTTCTGACTGGCACACTATTCCTGGTATCTGACTGGCACAATATTACTGGTATCTGAAAGGCACAATATTACTGGTATCTGACTGGCACAATATTACTGGGTTCTGAGTGGCACAATATTCCTGGTATCTATAATTGTACAATTTTCAAACACTGAAAAATTTGTGGGTGTTTTCTTACATTTTTATTATGGGGTGGGGGGGTGCAACACTCAGGGTCCGCCCCGGGTGCCAAATGCTCTAGGTACGCCCCTGTGTGTGACCGAGCTCATCTGGGCTCTAGCCCCAGATCATCCGAAGACCTAGCAACGCCCCTGCATTTCTTTTATATATTGTGTTCAATATTAGAGCAGTAAGCTGCTCTTATCCATTAAATAGGTTCTCAGCAGGCCCATTAAGTACAGTCTATAAAATATGTATAACCCGACTGTCTAGAGATTTTCGAGGTACCTGAGGGTAGTGATAGAAATTGGAAAGCTGGTTTATTCTCTTCACAATCAATAACACATCTAATTTTTCCACTGTGCATGCCACACTTTAAAATGCTTTTAAAAGGACATGTCACATGTTTATTGTATTTGCAAGAATGTGTAGTTTTTGCAGTTTTTGTAAAACTTGATTTTAGTTACTTTTGATAGTACACGCCAGTTTATCCTCTGACTGGAAGCTGCCATGCTTCCCTTGGAAGCAGACAGCTCAGTCTGGTACTCTGCTAGTGCAGAGAAAGACACTCATTTTTGCATGGGATCAGCGAAACCTTAAACAGAGGAAGTCTGCGCAAGTCTCCTGACCAGCCAAGACTTAACCCACGTATAGCTATTGAGATACACTTTCGGGGTTTCGATCGGAAAAACAGGACTTGTTTTTTAACCCTTGCTTCTGTTGCCCTTAAATCTTTGATACAGAGATTAGTTGCAGATCTTTGTCTTTGATATAGTTACCAGTTTTTAGCCCATAATCACTTTCCATCATTTTTTTCACCATAAAGAGACCCATAGCCCACTTGAGTCGATCTACTATAAAGTAAACTTTTGAGATCTACTGGAATTGGCCATTGTCAGTTGAATTGGAAAAATAGGCACATTGGATAATTATTATGGACTATTGACAAATTGGATTAACTATTAAATTGATTTGTGAAGCTGACTTATCAATTTACCCCAGTTCATTTTCACTGAATAGACCCCACATATATAAAATGTGTAAATAAGAATAAAAGCTCCAAGGTGTGGGAAAGCTTCCATTAAAAAAATTAAAATGTTTACAAACTATAATCCATTATATATTTGGACTGTAATTGATTAAACAATGAATTAAAGTGGTGTTTGGTCAGTGCTAAGGTGCTCCCAGCATCCTCCATTTGCCACAGGTTGTCCAATTATAGTTAAATAATTTAAAGGGACACTACCACTTACATAAGAACTAGATAACCTGGTAATTTACAACAAACACATATACAAATCATATGCCACTGTTTTTTTATGATTTAATTAATTGAATATGAAAGGAAAAATCTAATTAGGTGTTTATCTCCAGCATCCATTTTGAGAATATTTCCCATGGCAACATCATCCAAAATCTTCCAGCCAGTCTAACTTTACAATTGTTGCCAAAGCCTTCATGGTGATGTCAGAAGATGCTCCCCTGCTCTCTTACTGGCTCCTGTGCATCACTAGTGGGCAGGACTAGATGGCTTTGTACAACGTTTTACCTGCCTTCCAACACAAGGAGATGAGATTAACCTGATAAAAAAGGATCATAAATACACCCCTTTGTGATGTAATACATTACCCTCCAATTCAATGCAAGTCTATGGTCAGAATTCAGAATTGTCCCCAGCACCAAAGTGAGATATTAGTGCTGTAAATTCACCCAAAAACACTATATTTCACAAAATGGCGCCTCCCAGTCACACTTGTTTAGTTACATAGTTTATTAAATACAACCACATTAGAAAAACAAAAGACATATCTGAAATCTGCAATACAAAATTAAAAAAGTAGAACCTTTTGAATTTTTTGGTGGGAGTGTCCCTTTAAGGTGTTGTTCTACCTCTTGTTATTTGTCATATATCATTGAATACTGGATGTAACAAGTAAAGGAAAGAAAAATAAATAGATCTGTGGCTTCATTTTTTTTCTAAATATTTAACCATGATACCTAGGGTTGCCACATTTTCTTCAGAAAAATACTGGCCTTGCTACTGTCTCAATAGACTTAACATTGGTCTTAAGCCATTTTTATTTATTTTTTTACACTTTTCGGTGATGGAGAGAGGTAACATACTGGCCAGGTGGCAACTCTAATGGTACTGCTGCCTTCTCAATTAGATAAGACTAACTAGGTAAACACAAGAATATCATTTAAACAAAGCTGGCAGTAAAAATATTTGTTCTTGAAAACAAAGGCTCAGCTTCATGAATACACTCAGTAGACAAGCACAGAATACCTAAGTAAATAAAAGATTCCACAAATCTTCTCTAAGGGCCAGAGCATTCAGAATATTTACATTAAACATACATTATCTATTATTTTTTAATTAAATGTTGGGGCATCCAGAGTATTGATATAATTATTTTTCTCACTAGATTTAATAGATAAGAAATACGTTTGGCATTTTTTGTTTTCTGATTCTGATTGATTTTCTAATATTAATTTAAACTTTTCTTCTGACCACTTAAAGGGACACTCCCACCAAAAAATGAAAAGGGTTTATTTTTTTATTTTGTATTGTTGATTTCAGATATGTCTTTTGTTTTTGTTATGTGACTGTATTTAATTAAATATGTAACTAAACAAGTGTGACTGGGCGTCGCCATTTTGTGAAATATAGTGTTTGTGGGTGCCATCCCCTAGTGACTTACAGGACTAGTGTCTCACTTTGGGGCTGGGGACACAGAATGCAGTCTATAAGTCTGAATTCTGATCTGCACTGCACTGAATTGGATGGTAATGTAACTATTACATCACAAGGGGGGGGGGGGGGGGGGAGATATGATCCTGTTTGATCAGGTTAATCTCCTCTCTTTGTTTTTGAAATGTAGGTAAACAAGGTTGTACACAGCCACCTAGACCTGCACATTATGATATACAGGAGCCAGTAAGAGAGCAGGGGAGTATCTTATGACATCATCATGCAGGCTTTGGCAACAGTTGTAAAGTGAGACTGACAGGAAGATTTTGGACGATTTTGCTTCATGGGAAATATTCACAAAATGGAGCCAGGGCATAAACACCTAATTTGATTTTTCCTTTTATATGCAATTAATTAAATCATATAAAAAAAAAAAAACTGTAGCATATGATATTGTGTGTGTGTGTGTGTTTGTTTTAAATGACCAGGATATCTAGTTACATCTTATGTAAGTTGTAGTGTCCCTTTAAGTTGAAGCATTCACCGTGTACATGAATGTTTGATATAGGACTTAAACATGCAGTTTGGGCTATGTATATATATTTTTTAAGTTGGGTTTTGCTTTATCTAAGATTAAATATAAACATACTCACCGGCGTCTCGACATTCTCTTAGAATAATGATAAGGAGTCACAACAGAACAGTACCTATCCAGACTGATAAAACACAGAGTAACGATGGAAGCTGTGCAGAACATGACATCAAACGATATCCAGACTTTACAGAACTGCCTTCCAAATAGCCACATTCCCGTCACTTCATAAATAATGCTGAAAAATAATACAGATCAGGGTTGAGAGCAGAAACAAACAAAAAATATATAAGTACATTTATTCAGACAGGACTAGGAAATACTTTTGTTAATTGCTTTCAATAAGAATTAAAAAACAAAATTAAATTAATTATTTTAAATAAACAAAAGGTTCAGTATAGGGGTTTAATATAATTGAATTTTGAATAATGTAGCAAAATTGTAATGAAAATCTAGGGGTCTGCTCTGTTTAATATATATATATATATATATATATATATATATATATATATATATATAAACAAGTCCAAAAGGGAATGAACTCACCTAAACTAGCATATATTATACGGGATGCTGCTGAGACCAAATATTTATACAAAATCCAAAGATCAGCGCACTCACCTCAAAGCAGGTCAGAGAAAAACTCTTAAAGCTATAGGTTTAAATAAAGCTACTTAAAAACACCTGTCTTACTAAGATAACAAAATTGGAGATTTAGTCACATATTTGGCCATATTATGCTAAGCCCACCACTACGTCAAAGTACTCCAATATTGGTGGGTCCTAACGCTAAATACTGTTGCTTATGGAGCTTAATCTCTTTATATGTATTACTTACCAGGGACCAAAAGGCCTTCCTATTGTATAATACAGAGACACTCCTGCAATTTATAGGTCAGGACACCACTTAATGGAGCACCTGTGATGGGGAGGGGTATATATATTTTTTTAAAATCTTTTACTACTGCACATAGTTCTGTATTTTAGAACATGCATGGAATAAGCAAGCTAGAATTCAAATTTTAACCAAAAAATACACAGTTGAGAAAAAAAACCAAACTATTGACAGCCCAGTTGGACTTTTCAGAGCAATACAAATAAAAATGACCAAGTCACATATATTTTACATACATATTTAAATTTTTCTAAATGTTCCATCGTCTACTGTCTTACTTAAACTTGAAGCATTACTGTCTCCGCTTATATAAATGTTTTATCCAATGGTTAGAGCAAAATTGGGGAAATCGTTTGCAAATAATTGCAAGCTCTTCCATTCTGATTTCCAAGGCACTGATAGGGTCCCGTTGTCTCCCTGTGAAAAGAGGTGGCTACTAGAGTTGAGCGTACACCTGGACGTTCGGGTTCGAGAGGTTCGACCGAACTTCGAAAAAAAGTCCGGGTCCGTGCTCGAACTTGACCCGGAACCCGAACCCCATTGAAGTCAATGGGGACACGGACTTTTGGCCACTAAAATGCCTCTAAAAAAGTCATGGAAAGGGCTAGAGGGCTGCAAAAGGAATTAAAATGTGGGTAAGAGTAGGACAAGTGCCCTGCAAACAAATATGGATAGGGAAATAACTTCAAAAAACATAAAATACATACAAATTAAAAATACTGTACTATTTAGCACCCAAAACTATTAGAATTTTTCAAAGTGCGCTGTAAGCACAGTATTTGACGGTTCTATTTGACTCTCAGATATGAAGTGCATTGCAAGATGCAAATGTACTATTTACGACCCAAAACTATTAGAATTTTTCAAAGTGCGCTGTAAGCACAGTATTTGACGGTTCTATTTGACTCTCAGATATGAAGTGCACCGCAAGACGCAAATGTACTATTTACCACCAAAAACTAATAGAATTTTTCAAAGTGCGCTGCAAGCACAGTATTTGACGGTTCTATTTGACTCTCAGATGTAATACATGTAATGCTATTGCTATTCTATAAACCGAAATAGAGTCCCCATTCATAGGAATAGGTCAATTGACCTATTCGTATGAATGGGGACTCTATTTCGGTTTATAGAATAGCAATAGCATTACATGTATTCCATAAACCGAAAGTCTATAAACCGAAAGACATTTAGTTATAGACTTTCGTTTTATAGAATACATTTAATGCTATTGCTATTCATCTAAATATTAGACTTTGATTTCAAAGAAAGAAAATAAGAGAAAAATGTGTTAAATGTGTGTGTTATGGGTCCTTTTTGTGACATCATCTTGTGGCTTGATTTGCAAATTACACATTTCCCATTGAAAAGTAGCTCATTAGCATATTAAGACACAGGTCATGTGTCATCACTGCAGCTCACATAGGCTTACTCCACCTCCACAGTATTTCACAGAATTTGCACACATCTGGTCCATGAGAAGATTAAGACAGGCCACTCAATTACGTCAAACACTGAGTTACGTCAAACACTGAATTACTTCAATCCTGAACCTGACTGTACCTCCAAGCCTAGAAAGCCATGCTTGGCACAATCCCCTCCACACTCTACATGGACATGCTTCCCCCATGCATTCCCCCACCCAGAGCCAAAAGATGGATCATGTGACATCTGACCAATTCCCAAAATGCGTCAGACCCTCAGCTGACCTTATTCACGGTCTGTGGAAATAGAAATGTTACATACAAACGTTTTGGAGATAAGTTTGTCTACACGCATCGACAGACCTGAAAAAGCATCTACACCTCACACCGATTTGAGCCGTAGTTGTTTTTCTAACAGAGAACAAACATAACGCAAAAATAAAAAAAACCCTACTGGCTGCTGTAGAACTATATTACACCTCAGGATAACCCTTTCCATAGAAACCGGTAATTCAGCTCATTTTTCAATACACTGCCAGGTACATTGAGCAAATCCACAATGTGACCTCATACAAACATAAATTAACCAACACACTTGACATGCTCAACAAATAAACAATATTCCATACATACTGTCCATACAAAATAAACCCCTCCCCCAAAAATCTCTTAATAGGACCGTCACACGGAACACCCCCTCAATCCGACACGCCATGCCATGACTCATTTGACGTTCCAATTTTGTTAGTAACCTATAGCAGGCTTACTAAGACAATTTTTGCGTGCGGTTACAAGATTATACATTATTAAAATGAATTATCTGGCTGTAATATCTCCAATGCTTTTGCACTTATTAAAAACACACACAATATCTCTGAAGGTTAATATAATACGATCAAAAAACTCAAAGGAATGAGGTCTCAGATCCACTTAAAAATTGTTGATTGGTTTTCTTCAGAGAGGGGTCAACAAATGAGAATTTCTCTGTACAATTGCAATTCAGTTTTTTTTTATTTTTTTTATCCTTTTATGAGTTATTAATGCTGTTAGAGCAAGCTTAGACAGGGCTATTTACTGGAATTACTAGAAAAAAAGAAAGAAAATAGAAGCTATTAAAGGTATACACATAATGGAAATACAAATGAATCTGTACACATCTTTAATTATCTGATGCATTAATAGGTTAATGGTCAATAGAAAATGTTTTAGTTATATAGTAACTTTGTTTCATCTTTTGGAAACAGCCTTACATTGAAATTACTTTTGAAATGGTAAATTATACAGTTTATTGTTTTCCATTACCAGTCAAATTTTTAATTACACTTCCTGGAAACTGGTTCTATTTCATAATTAACGTTTTAGATTAAAAGAAAAAAAAAGTGTAACATGTGTAACAATGTATAAAGCAAAATTAATAATAATCAAAACAATGTACCAGGAACAGAAGCGCCGACACAACCAAGATCTACGCATTTGTCATAGATAACGCAGACTTCTGCGAGTCCGCTTTATACATTGGCGCACACACTGATTGCCCCAGTATTTGGTGTATCATACTATTCACTTTCTAGTGACTCATACAGTCTCTGCTGATGTGTCATTCCATGCAGAGTGCTCTCCGAAGGTGCTGCTTAGTTTGCTATAAGATTAGTCAGACTGCTGTCCGAGGTCCTGAATATGTGTCTAAACAGCATTCAAGCTGCTCTGCAAGGCTCTGTAAATTGCCCAGGTTTGTGGATTAGTCAGACTGCTGTCCAAGGTCCTGACAATGTGTCTAAACAGCATTCAGGCTGCTCTGCAAGGCTCTGTAAATTGCCCAGGTTTGTGGATTAGTCAGATTGCTGTCCAAGGTCCTGCAAATTTCATAAGTGTATTTGACTTTGTGTTTGAATCAAAGATTCTGAACATGTGGTTGAAGTGAATCTAAAGGGTGCAAGGATTACGTGTTTAATTACCGCAATTCATGGTATTTAATAGAAATTTGCTGTTATTAAGTAATACATGGTCAAATAAACTACCTTGTTGCTGCCAGAGAAGGGGAGGAGACCAGCTAGAGGGAGAGGAAAACTAGAGAACAAACCACTCTGAATGCAAATTGTTTTGCTGCACTCCCCTACCTGCTTCTTTGTCTTTCCAGCCTACCCAAACCAGCTTACTGCTCATCTCTCCCTTGCTGTTGCTGCAGTATGTCTGTTGGAATTTCTGGAAGGAGTGCTACCTAATCCCCCATATCTGCTGCCTACTTACTGCAAAGCACATGGTACATTCTGTAAATGCAGGTGAAGTAGCAAATGGGGTAATAAACATACATGTAATTACATAAAATCCAGTATTCTGACAAGCAATAAAAGTATGTGAAATGGTAATGTGTGTCCATTGTTTATTATGCAGCTGTAGTGTATTCATGCATATGCTAGCTCTGTCCTTCGATGCTTCCACTGACATTTTGTTATTTAATTCTGTGGGCCTTGTACAGTGACAGATCTCTGGGCAGCTTTACTTTTTTGCCTTGACATAGAGGCCTGGTTTATTAACTGAAGCAGAAACAGTTGTGTAGGAGGAACTAACTCGGTGAGGAACGGCCAAACTCAGCTAACATGGTGAGGCTGCTACAGACAGTTTAATGTCAAACTCATACACCATGGCAAGACTGAGCACAGCAATAAGACACAAGGTACTGCATAAGCAAGGTCTATCTCCGATGTTTCCGATGTGTTGTCCAGCTCTTTTGAAGAAACACAAATAAATGGGCAACGTTTAGGACTGTAGACACCATGCTTGGCCAGGAAAACTTAATGCAGCATATGAATGACACATTGGAAGATGTCCAGTAGTGGCATCAGCTTAGAACTGGCAGAAAACAGTAGACCACTCATCTATTGTTTGAAAACGTCTGCTAAGAAGTAGTCTTCATGAAAGACTTGTATCCAAAAAGCATGGACACAGAAACTGGGGTATAGAAATGACAGCTGGGGCTCTGGACTGATTTGTCAAAATCTGAAATATTTGGCTGGTTCTCCAAAGTGTTTGGAAAAACCTACCTGCCTGTTCCTCAAAAAAAAACTAAAAAAAAAAACTGTGTGCAAGTGAACCTAGAACAATAGATGCTATTTACAAGGCAAAAAGTCGTCACATGACATACTCTGTTCATGCAATTTGCATCTTGTTATTTGATAAAAATAAAAGTATTTTTTTCACACCAGCCTAAAACTTTTTCACATTACATGTATGCATACATATATATATATATATATATATGCACAAACACTTATATATTTATATATACACTGCATTGTATGGTGGAAATGCACCCTGGTACACTGTGCACATAAAATTTTACTGTGATAAACATGACATGCCCTATACAAACAGTAATATAACCAGATTCACTTCTTTAACAAAATAAACTATTCTTTGAATTAGTTAGCAGCTTTCTTAATGAAGCGTCTACCACCTATTTATTAATTTTCTTAAACAACCTGTTTCAGCATCCTATTAGACAGTTGTAACACTGTTTTTGCTAAGGTCATTATGTTATACTAATATAATGAAAACTAGTAATATTGATTGGGAATTACTTGGCTTATATGGGTCAACACTTAGCTGCATTTCTCTTTGGATATATCGTAAGTTGAATTTGACTTTCAACAAAAAAAAAAAAAACAGCTGTATCAAGGCCCAACAAGCTCCTACAACTTACTTTTTTCATAACCTGTTTCAGCATTATAAAAAAAAAAAAAGTTGCAACAAACCTTTTTGCCAAGTGCATTGTGCTGTACTATTATAGCAAAAACTAGCAATACTGATTATGTGCAATCTGAGGGCTTATATGGGTCAACACCAGGCTGGATTTCTCTTGGGATGTATCATACGCTGGCTTTGACTTCCAGCATTATAAAGAACAGTTACTGATTGTATAAAACAGTTGCAACACACTTTATTGCTATGTGTCTTGTGTTGTACTATTCTTGTAGAAAATTGTCTGCAATCTGTTGGCTTATATGGGTCAAACCTAGCTGCATTATTCTTGGTATACATCGTAAGCTTCACAGAAGAAAAGAAAGAGAGACCTTGGCCATCACAGTTACCAATATCAATCTCTTTATTTGACTATCCAATATAGAGTGAAAACATAAAGTGCAAAAAAAACAACAGGCAAAACCAACTTACAAAGCTTTCTGTGCTTTCAGCCAAGATCTCCCCTTCTTTTCTTCTGTGGAACATTGTGGACTGTGACTTTAGACACACAGTGGGAGTGACACAGTCTTCTAGTGGGGTTATACTCATTGCATGTTTTGCCCATCTGGAGCTGGAGCTCAGCAGTTTACTATTGATATATCCTTAGCTGATTTTGAAGCATAGTATTTTATCATCATTTGATGCAATATTTAGAAACATACATCGCTTGTCAGCCCTGTACAAGCGATTCTGAACGATACTGTTGAAGATCAACTGCTAGTGAGCAACATTATATATATATATATATATTGAATTATATTTAGGAATTTGAAATATTTTCTGGATCCCCAGTGCTGGTAATTATTTTGAATAAATGGACATATTGACGTAGCAGTAAATTGTACTGCTACATCTGTTCCTGCAGATGAATATATGTGTACAGAAAGTTTCTCTTATTAACAATCTAATTACACCTGCTATGTATTTATTACATTTTGTTGTCTAAGTATGTGTTTCACCAGCCATTACTAATTTACTATAATCACTTGCAATTTATTAACTTTTTATTTAAAATTTAAAAAGAAATCTCTTTTACCTCTTATTTTTTAATAAATAACTTAATATAATAACGGTTCATGTGATGCCAACCTATAGGTTATGTATACAATTATATATGATAATATATGTATATATATGTATACATGGTCGTTCACTAACTTTTATTGGGTTTACTAAGTTGCATATGTGATGTGTATTTTATATTACATGATGTGTGTTCATTGACTTGTTAATTGTACTGTTTATGATGTTATGGAATATTTAATTATAAATTACATTTTTAGTAATACATCTATTATTATGGAATGTTAAAACTATTACCATGCCAATGAAACATTGATTAGTAATGTTTTTATTATATTGTATATACTACTATAATATAAATAACTTTAATATGATCGGTTTTTATATTATTATTAATTTATTTTTTAATTTAACATTTTTACTCAATATAAATGTTTTTTTTTAAAACATTTTTTTAGATTCTGATCATAATTTTGCCACCTGAATCTGGGGATGAGGGGGTGATTTCATGCCAAAATCAGCTATATTGGGTAACTGAATTTCACAAGATCAGGGCATATTCATTTGATCCTACAATATATATATATTTTTACTTACTATGCCATTCCAAGAAAATCATCTATGTTTCAATGCCAGAATTTGATCAGTTATTGTTTGTCTTTAGTGAGAATGTGCATACATTATTTACATTAATTAATCTGAGAAGTTAGAAATTGCATTATACTTATTATAATAATTAATTACATTATAAAAGTATATGCCATTGTACAGAGCACTGGTGAGACCTCACTTGGAGTATTGTACGCAGTACTGGAGACCGTATCTCCAGAAGGATATTGATACTTTGGAGAGAGTTCAGAGAAGGGCTACTAAACTGGTTCATGGGTTGAAGGATAAAACTTACCAGGAAAGGCTAAAGCATCTTAACATGTATAGCTTGGAGGAAAGACGTAACAGGGGGGATATGATAGAAACATTTAAATACATAAAGGGAATCAACACCGTAAAGAAAGAGAGTATATTTAAAAGAAGAAAAACTACCACAACTAGAGGACATAGTCTTAAATTAGAGGGGCAACGATTTAAAAGTAATATCAGGAAGTATTACTTTACTGAGAGGGTAGTGGATGTATGGAATAGCCTTCCAGCAGAAGTGGTAGAGGTAAACACAGTCAAGGATTTTAAGCATGTGTGGGATAGACACAAGGCTATCCTAGCTATAAGACCGGGAACGGGGGACTAATAAAAGTACTCAAAAAAAAATTGGGCAGACTAGATGCACTGAATGGTTCTTATCTGCCGACACATTCTATGTTTCTATAATTACATTGACATACAGGCTACAGAATAAAGGGCAGGGGCGATATGTTCTTCATTAAAATTCCAATCCAATTGTTCGCCAATATATTCACTCCTAGTGTTTGCAAAATCAAAGACTATATGGCTTCTATCTTACAGAGGCAAGATTGTTCAGTGGCAGTAGTAAGAGATGTTGTGGTGACCAGATCTCCTAATCATTGGTGTATCCGTGCCGTACATCATCGCCCACCAACCAGCTCTGTCAGGTCACGGAGAAGCATCTTCACAACATGGCAAGACTTAAGAAGTAATCTACTGCCTGATTAAAAGTGGTGGGTTTAACAACTCTTTAAACCTCTGAGAGTCTCTCTACCTATGCATCCTTGGTCCCTTCAATCTGGTATTAAGTGTGAGAGCCAAGGGAGAGCTGTGTCTTTAGTGAGACAGACTTATCATTCTTGCTCTCTCCCCTACAACCAAGAACTCTCCGTAAAGTCCTCTCTCGCCAAGGTGCCCCACTGGTAAAGAGATTCTGATAACGCCTGGCCTTAAGGGATTTTAATTTTTTTTTTTTTACTTTGGTGCTTAATCAATTTTTTTTATTTTAATGAAGTCTCACCAAACACGACCAAAAAGCCCCAAGACCATTTTAATGGTGCATTACACGCAAATCTTTTTTAAATAGAAACATAGAATGTGTCGGCAGATAAGAACCATTGGGCCCATCTAGTCTGCACAATGTTCTAAATACATTTATTAGTCCCCAGTTCCCTACCTTATATCTAGGATAGCTTTATGCCTATCCCACGCATGCTTAAAATTCTTGACTAAGTTTACCTCTACCACTTCCGCCTGAAGGCTATTCCATGCATCCACTACCCTCTCAGTAAAGGGTACGAGTTTTTACTCGTGTTTTACAGGATAGTACAGGGAGATGTATAAATAGCTGCCTTAAGTGCGCGTACTTAACGAGAGACAGGGGCAGGAGGTCTGGAACAGTTTATTCATTACTTACGCACATTTATTGTATTGATGAGCAAACAAAAAACAATTCAGTTAATTCCCCAAAAATTGAATTGCTCTATTTCAGCCTTGCTATTGGTCTCTAAGACTGCCAGCATCATGTCAGCATCTGTCTTACAGACAAGCCTTGCTAATGCATCTATCGACCTGTTAGACTGTCAGTCGATACCCATAAGCAGACACTAAGATGGTCGTGAAACCTGATGTTTCTTCTCTGCAGGAGGATTTAGACAAATAAGATGACTGGGCAGGCAAGTGGCAAACGAGGTTCAATATAGACAAATGTAAAGTTATGCATTTTGGGAAAAATAATAATGCAACATGTACTTTAAATGGCAAAAACAACTGCTGAGAAGGGTTTAGAAATCATTGTAGACAGCAGACTTAGCAAGAAAATGCAATATCAGTCAGCAGCTGCAAAGGCCAAGAGGATATTGATTCATGGGAGAAGGATATCATCTTGTCTCTTTACAAGTCAATAATAAAACTTAACCCAATTCTGGGCACCAGTACTTAAAAAGTACATTATGGAACGAGAGAGAGAGCGCAAATGAGGGCTACACGATTAGTAAGGAGTTGGAGGATCTTAGTTATGAAGAAAGACTAAAAAAGTTGGAT
This sequence comes from Pelodytes ibericus, assembly GCA_036172795.1. Taxonomy (NCBI): domain Eukaryota; kingdom Metazoa; phylum Chordata; class Amphibia; order Anura; family Pelodytidae; genus Pelodytes; species Pelodytes ibericus. Next base: position 178,564,951 of record CM069863.1, on the reverse strand, counting down.
CTGTATACTAGAAACATGGTGTCTTAAATGGGATATTATAACATTAAATTAATATATTCAGGGCCATCTAACATGAATGTACAGAGAACTAGAGGTCATCCACTGAGACTGGAAGAGTGAAGATTTTATATGTAACAAAGGAAGAAATTCATTACGGTAAGGATAATAAACAGACCAATAAAGTGTTGCGCAAATATTACAAAGTATATACTTATCTTAAATATCACTCAGTAATAAACCATGTAATCGCTTTGAAAAAGCCTGAGGGCGAAACGCGTCAGAGTTTGGTGACGCTGCACGAGATCCCTTACCTGGAAGTCAACTTTCGTTTCGTTTTGTGGATTTTACTTACCTGCCTTCCGAATATCCGAATACGGTCGGACTATTTGGGACATCTAGATGGACGCTGGGTGATATTTTATCATTGCTGCTGTTTTTACTTGTTTTCAGATGTAAGCCATTTTTGCAGAGGGATATTAAAATTGTATTTGTTATTTGTACTACATCTGCCTGTTCTCTGTTTCTATGCCCTACACCCCCGACTGGAGAATTTGGGACCATCATCTCTACTGCACCTTATTCACATGCTGCTATGAATGATAGGACTTAAAGTCCCTCCTGCGCTTATACTCAGAGCCAGTGTATAGGCTCTGTTTTTGTGAGTAACTTTCTATCGGGGGATAATATATTGATCCAGTTCATCTATTGCTGTGCCACACATAGTGTTTTTTTACTTTTTTCTTTGGTTTATTACCGAGTGATATTCAAGATAAGTATATACTTTGTAATGCTCCCTGTATAGTAACCAAACCTCTGTATAGACACTGGACTATTCTCTTTATATTGACTATATCTCTGTATAAAGACTGAACTGCTCCCTGTATATCTCCCTGTAGAGCAACTGGTCTCCCTGGCGTTAGCTGCTCTCTGTATAGTGATTGTACTAGTTCCAGGTTGGGAACTCAGGTTTATAACATACTGGGAAAGTATTGGGAAAGTTTAAAAAAAAAATGACCCTTTTTTTAAATACATCCCGACACTCTGGGCCTCGATGGGATGGTGGAGATTTTCAGCTCAAGTTTAGATGCATTTCCAGGTAATTTTTGGAGAAACAATATATGAATCCTTTTATTTTAAAGTAGCAAAAATGGACAAATCTTCTTTCCCCTGTGGTACAGACAAGTAAAGTCTTACGCGTTTCGCACTTGTACTCCAAGATTACTCATAGATTGATCACCTATTGGGCTATTCCTGTGATCACCACTTTTCTAAATAACCCCTCATGTTCACCTGCAAAAAAAAAAACCCTCTCTTCCACTCCTACAGTTTCAGCTACCTACTGTAATGATTTGCCTCTCATTTAAAATGTATAAAATATGGCAATCTGAGCACAAAGCAGCTGCAAACTCTCCTACGAAAGCCAGCTTTCTAAGAAAGCAATTACTCTCACTGTGTATGGCAAGGTACCCAGAATTGATCACAAGCTTCCTGTCTATCCACGGGCAGCAATCTAGCACAGAGATTTGATAATGTTCAAAGCTTCCTTTTCGGCAATTTTTAGCCAGCGCCTTTCAGGGATTGTGATAGGAGAGACTGTGTGTAGACAGCATATGGATTCCCAGTGACTCTCCTGCAAGTGTTTAAGCTCAAATCTACTAAAAGAAAGGCACCAGTGTTCTCTGGTTTCCCTAGAAATTACATATTTTATTTCTGCATAGAAAAATCATCCAGGTTTTATTTTGTGATATGTGGATTTGTATGATGTTTATTTATCTTCTCTTATTGTGAAACATTGTGTTGTTTTTTTTTTGTTTAGTTTTTTTTTTTACAATATATTACGAATTTTCCTAGATTTAGCCCCAAAAACGTTTTAAATGAAGTAAATAGATGCCTTGGTGTTCCTTTACCACTCCAATGTTTGCACCATAAAAACATAACTTTATGCCTTTGTTAAAAATACACAGACAGACTGAATGAATTAACGAGAGTGGATAAGTCTGGGAAATGAACTTGATAGTCTTGGGAACGAAAACAGAAAATGAGCAATATTTAATATTTAAAAAGAAATAAATGTAAACATAACATTTTTATTCACATTCTCTTGGTTGTATTTTTAGGAGGACTGGAAGAATACTGAAGGTCTTGTTATATATAAACTTGCACCACATACTGTATTTAGTAAAGACCAAAATATGTCACTATAAACACCAGAAAATAGTACAATTTTAATGAATGTTAGGCTCAGTGGACTATAGCCCATGTAGTAGTGGAAAATCTGAATTAGTTTTCTTCCTCAGCTCCAGACACTTGGATTATTGATTCAATTATTTGTTATGCCTTTTTATGCCTGTAATATATATTTATATATAACATTTTTATACCACAGGACACCTTCAGAGGTCTAGTGGAGTACATGCCTCCACTGGTCAGGGCTGTTTTGGTGGCAAAAGGGGAGATATTCAGTATTAGGCAGGTGGTCATAATGTTATGGCTAATCAGTGTGTCAGGACTTTTCTCCATGAAAACCATCGATTTTCTCCCCACCACGCACCGATCACCACCAAACAGGCGCTAAATTTGGGTAACATAGGTGAAATTTGCCTATTTCAGTTTTCCAGATTTTAGCTGGAGAATCCAAACTGCACTGAGAAAGATTTTAAATTGCTTTTTTTCCACAAGAAAATGGCTACATATATTCCCTAACAGAGGCGTTGCTAGGTCTTCGGATAATCTGAGGCTAGAGCCCAGATGAGCTTGGTCACACACACAGTCTCTCTCTGTCTCTCTTTCTCACACACGCCGTCTCTCTCTGTCTCTCTTTCGCACACACGCCGTCTCTCTGTCTCTCTTTCTCACACACGCCGTCTCTCTCTGTCTCTCTTTCTCACACACACAGTCTCTCTCTGTCTCTCTTTCTCACACATGCCGTCTCTCTCTGTCTCTCTTTCGCACACACGCCGTCTCTCTGTCTCTCTTTCTCACACACACAGTCTCTCTCTGTCTCTCTTTCTCACACACGCCGTCTCTCTCTGTCTCTCATTCTCACACACGCCGTCTCTCTCTGTCTCTCTTTCTCACACACGCCGTCTCTCTCTGTCTCTCTTTCTCACACACACAGTCTCTCTCTGTCTCTCTTTCTCACACACGCCGTCTCTCTCTGTCTCTCTTTCGCACACACGCCGTCTCTCTGTCTCTCTTTCTCACACACACAGTCTCTCTCTGTCTCTCTTTCTCACACACGCCGTCTCTCTCTGTCTCTCATTCTCACACACGCCGTCTCTCTCTGTCTCTCTTTCTCACACACGCCATCTCCCTCTGTTCCCTAATATCATCTCTGGTACAAATACCCATCATTACAATATTTGGTCAAAACATTATATTTGGACATGTATGAAACTATGGCTGTGGCATAAAAACTTCTCAAAAATATGCAGTAAAACAGACACCAATCAGTAACCACAAGGGGAACTGGAAGGGGTACCCATGTACTAAGATACAATATATATCACAATCACCACTGAAATAACAAGGAAAATATAGGAAAATGCAACTGAAATTGGGACATGGACAAGAAAATTGATGCAAATACACAGTAATAGCATACATGGAAATAGTTGACTTCATTAGCATAGATTTACATGGGTCAGAATGTTGCTATACAAACCCCGATCCATCTGTAACATCCCAGCAATCAGATCAAAAGACACATGATGCCCTGAACCCAATCATGATCATTATAGAAAGGAATGAGATTCACAAGCACACTCATTGCTACGCCCAGTGAGAGGGTAGTTTGTTTGGTCTAGATAGAGTTATGCAATCTCTCAATATCTATCTCCTCCAAAGGCAGAGGAAGGCTGGGTAGGATGACACCCAAGGAGCATTACAGACTGATCTTGCTTGGGTCAGAGAGCCAAGGCGCATGCTTGCCAGGGTCATCTTGGAAAAGTACTCTGACCATCACATTCTCAATTTGGAGCTTCTGACTGGAAGGAACAATTCATTACCTTTGCTGGTGAAACTGTCAGCAGCACTGCATTATCTAGGTTCACATACCTTCCAGAGAGGTACTGGGTATAAGGTCAGTATCAGCCAGCAATCCTTATCACAGTGCTTTGATTAAATGCTACTGGTCCTGGTCTACAGAGTAAAGGAGTACATCCACTTCCCCGCAGAGAGGGGAACCTGATAAGGTTAGGGGGGACCTAGAGTCCCCCTCGGTCCCCCACCCATTGACGGCGGGTGGGGACCCTACAATAATAATGGCGGGGGGGACCTAATGTCCCCCCCAGGTCCCCACCCCATTGCCGGCGGGTGGGACCGGGGGGACATTAAGTTCCCCCTAACATTATTAGGTTTTGGTTCGGTGTCAAGTTCGACCCCGAACCAGGAATTTTTTTTCGGAGTTTGTCCGAACCCACCGAACCCGAACATCCAGGTGTCCGCTCAACTCTATTTACTAGTTTTTCTGTTGTTGTTTTTCCGCAAGTTTTAGGGCAATAAGCGAACGTAGCACATTGCTTTTTCCATAACCAAAATATTTTTGTGGTGTCTCACGTTTATGACTTATTTAAGCCACAAGGTGATGTTATAAGCAAAAGACACCCCAGCACATTTTAAACATATATTTCTCTAATGTTATGCATTTGCTTGCAATTTTGCCATCACAATTTATACATACATAAGTGTGTATACTACTTTACTTATTTTGAATACAAATAGACACAGGAATGCCTACTGCTAGGATAGAGAGAGGCATATCCTTGGAATTGTATTATATGAGATTTCGACATAAAACAAAATCTTTATCAAACAATAGCTCAAAACCTTACATTTTTCTCAGGGTCTATCAACTAAACATGAAACAGTGTTGTACTGGGCAGGGAATAGCAAAAACATCACACATTAGTAGCTAAAAGATAAGGCAAGTAGGAGAATTTGTTTAAAGTCTGACATTTTTCTATTCCACTATTAGTTCACCACAGTTTCTATTGTGCTGGTATAGTAATTCTGTGCACAGGGGCAACCTGTAATCCAATAGCGTGGTACAGATGGGCAAAGATCAGTAACGTGGTGAGGAGGGTATGCAGGGGTCAGGGCTGGCATCAGGGATTCAGATAAAATAAAACAGGAGAAAGGTCCAAAATAATGTAATGCAATTGTCAGGTTACACCAGCAGGCTCAGGAATGCTAACTGGCAGCTTTACATTAACTAAGCAATGAGGGAGAGCAGAGGTAAGGTTATTATAGGAAGCAGCTGAGTGGCAATAAGTGGGAATAGTGTTTCAGTGTAAAAAGGTGTATGTGGAGGTTCTGACCCAACCCCCGGAGCCCAAGGCATGACAGTATCAGTTATTAAATAGAGCTTTCAGTTTTTGATGGCCAAAGATACTTTGTGTGGATTTTTTTTAAATTTGTTTTGCTTCATACATTGCATTGTGGTAACAGAGTTGTAAGAACATTTGTCTGTGCAGTCTCATGTTTATGACATCATGGTAAAGTACCAAACACGGCCAAGAGTGTATAGAGCTAGGGTATACTTTTATATCTAATGAACATACAGGAAATGGAAAACCTTTAAAATGTAACCCTGATTTTTTAAATAAAACTTTCATTTTGGAAACAAAAAATGTCCTAAGTGTGGAAAATATATGTAATTCAAATTAAAAGCAGGTCAAATCACAAATACACCCCGTAATCCAGGGCATGATATGTACAAAAATGATTAAAACACCACATTAAAGGTACCGCACAGTTTCCAAAATTATATTTTAATTGAGCTGCATTAAACATGTGGCCTGTTTGATAGAAAGGTGCGGCACACCTAACTTACTTCACATATTCTCATTATCCCTCTATATGTGTACTTTTTTTATTGATTAAAGTTAATTAAAACTGGTTTTGAACTGCTATTTTATTACTGCTAAATACGCCAACATGTTTCTATGGCTAACAAGCTATTCTTCATCATAACTGTAAAGTAATTGAATGCAGCCCAACACATACATGGATTTCTCAAATCCACTTCTAAAATACTCGGATGCCCCACTATAGAAGATTGGCCATTCAAAAATGTATTTTTTAACCTTATCTAGCAAGTGAAACTTACAATCCATTGTGTGTATGATTTGTGCATTATCCTATGTTGCAAGCAATTGAAAAGCACAAACAATACTTTTATTCATGCTAATATCCATTAAAAGAATTATTTATTTCCTATAAACCTACACCATGAAACACTAAGGCATTGATTTTCACAAATGATTTGTTTAAAGGATAATGGGATTTATCTGTAAATGAATCCAATGCCTCTCTAGGAATGTGTAATTTAGTCTTTAAGAAAACAAATGTTGTTTAAAAGCCAATGTATAGTGGTAACATGCAGGATGTCTAAAGGGAAAAAAGAAAACCAATTTATTAAAAGATGTATCAAATCCAAACAAAAAAAAAACCAGCAGAGGATTCTGTTAATAGTATAGGAGTGTTACATAGTATGGAGACAGAGAACAAGACAAAAGATAAATAGGAAACATGGAAATAAGACACACAGAGAAAATGGTGGTGAAACTGTGAATTGTAGTGATCAGAAAAGCTTGCACCAAAACACTACCTGAGCCAGGGTGGCCAGAAAACTGCACGAGAATCCTGAGCCCCTCCCGTAACGGCTCTCTACAAACTGCCTCCTCTCTAACCTTCCACACTTTCCACATGAATGCTAAATGATAGAAACATTTATATACATAAAGGGAATCCAAACAGTAAAGGAAGAGAGTATATTTAAAAGAAGAAAAATTACCACAACTAGAGGACATAGTCTTAAATTAGAGGGGCAACGATTTAAATGTAATATCAGGAAGTATTACTTTACTGAGAGGGTATTGGATGTATGGAATAGCCTTCCAGCAGAAGTGTTAGAGGTTAATACAGTGAAGGAGTTTAAGCATGCGTTGGATAGGTATAAGGCTATCCTAGATATAAGATAAGGCCAGGGACTAATGAAAGTATTACTTTACTGAGAGGGTAGTGGATGCATGGAATAGTCTTCCAGTAGAAGTGGTAGAGGTTAATACAGTGAAGGAGTTTAAGCATGCGTTGGATAGGTATAAGGCTATCCTAGATATAAGATAAGGCCAGGGACTAATGAAAGTATTACTTTACTGAGAGGGTAGTGGATGTATGGAATAGTCTTCCAGTAGAAGTGGTAGAGGTTAATACAGTGAAGGAGTTTAAGCATGCGTTGGATAGGTATAAGGCTATCCTAGATATAAGATAAGGCCAGGGACTAATGAAAGTATTACATTACTGAGAGGGTAGTGGATGTATGGAATAGCCTTCCAGTAGAAGTGGTAGAGGTTAATACAGTGAAGGAGTTTAAGCATGCGTGGGATAGGTATAAGGCTATCCTAGCTATAAGATAAGGCCAGGGACCAATGAAAGTATTTAGAAAATTGGGCAGACTAGATGGACTGAATGGTTCTTATCTGCCGACACATTGTATGTTTCTATGTATTGGTGACAGTGCCTGCACATGCATGTGGTCATGTTAAATTGCTGCACCGTTTTTGTGGTGGGCTGATAAAACTACACCATGGGGTACTAAACAGTTTTTACTAAAAGTTGGCAGCTCTTCCCTGCATGGTTCTATTAATGTAACATTTTAATATAGGATTATAAAAAACATTTTGGCTCATATTCGCCATCTTTTCTCATTTCTTTACATACCGCCTTGTTTTTGCAGCTTTTATCGTAAGCGTTTGTATGCAGGATGGATAACCTGTGAGTCCTGCTCCCTAGAGCTTACAATCTAAATCCTACAGCGAGCTGTAACTACGCCATACTTAATCTTATACACTTTATTTCCCAAAACAGATCTTACTTTTTATTAGCAATGCCTGTAACCATATTAAACTGCAATATTGAGCCTGTAAAGCTCTGGTTATCTCGTCTGAACGGTACATTCCCAGGGTTCCATGATGCATGTAAATGTCTTGTAAAAAAAATCCAATCACAAGAATTGATCGCCAGCCTGTATTCATCAGACCTATTCATCCGGATGCTGCAGAGTTGCATTGGTCTATCATCAGTATCACAGCCATTTATAATTCATTCCTATTAAAGTACCGTTAATGAAAACAAAAGAGAGAAATCTATGTAGGATAACTGGATGCCGCCATCTTTATTGGTAGGTCCACGATAAAAATATTTTAAAGGAACAGAATCATATGGACTATACAGCTGATACTGAATGTAGCTGTGACTTGTCCATATAATTCTCTCCCTTTAAAATATTTTTTATCATGGACCTATCAAGATGCAGCCCTTTAACCCCTTAGCGACAATGGACATGTTGATTGCGAAAACCGCTCTGGCGCTGCTGGTCTATTGCCTCGATGTCGAGGCAATAGCCAGCATCGAAATTTGATCTCTGGGGCACCCATGACCACCCCATGGAGCAGCATGCAATATGGCTATGCCCTCTTGTGGTCAGAGCTTCTTCTCCAAACACTATTTTTTGTTTTTTGCCCCATAACTAGCAAAAAAATGTAGAAAAACATGGAAACAAGCATATTTATGAACTCGGGATAATCTTTAGAAACTATTTAGATGGGGTCTTTTTTAATGATTGTATTTGTGTAAATTAAATTTTAGGTCAAAGTTAGAAAAAGTGTTTTTTATTTATTTTTTCATCATATTTCATGATTTCTTTTGTAGTAAATTATAAGATATGATGAACATAATGGTGTCTAATGAAAGCCCTTCTTGTGACGATAAAAACAACATATAATTTGTGTTGGTACAGTATGTGAGAGAGAAGAAAATTACAGCTAAACACAAACACCCCAGAAATGTCAAAACAGCCCTTGTCACCAAGGGAAAGTCAAGGTCAACATGTCTTGTCACTAAGGGGTTAATTCCTGATCACAAATCTGTATTCCTCGTGTTCAGTTGACTGGGGAGTGTTGATCTTGGAGGTTTGTCCAACATGAATCCACGGTTTTATCGTTTTCCCAGTTTAATGTTTTATTATTTTAAGGAACACATTTCTCTTGGGGATTATGTAGCTTTCAGCACAATTACATTTGGCCTTTACGTTTGGAAAAAAACATTTCCCCAAATGATAAAAGCTATTCTTGTGCCTTTGAGCTATACCACCCCCAGCACTAAGAAGGGATTTGATTTTGACTTTAAATATTTGAGTCACTGCAGAAACCTTCAACCATCGGCACGCGAAGGATTGAAAGCATTTTTCCATGAAATGGCCTGGATTCAATGAAGCTGTTAACTGAACAACTGTCTTTTGCTGTAAGTTAACAGGATTTAATGTCACATGATCCTGCCATTTTTGCCTCTCCCCCACACATCCCAGGGTCACACTCTGCCAAAGTTACATAGTAGTTTAGGTTGAAAAAAGACTTGCGTACATCAAGTTCAACCCTTTTCCTATTCCATGTTTACCGTGGTTGATCTAAAAGAAGACAAATTAAAACCCCATCAGCAGATTTCTCCTTGGATCAACAAGCACTTAATAAATATTACTGCCTATACTAAAATGCATAGCCCTCTATGCTCTGGCTCATTAAAAAAAGTATCCAGGCCGCTGTTAAAGGCATCTAACATATTTGCTAGAACCACTTCTTCAGGCTGTGAATTCCATATCTTAATTGTCCTTACTGTAAACAATCCCGTCCGCTGTCGTAGACTAAATCTCCTTTCTTCAAGTCTTAGCCGGGGACCTCTTGTCCTTTGTACTGTTCTGTTAATCAACAGGTCATTAGAAAGACCTTTGTATGGGCCCTGCACATATTTATATAACATTATCATATCCCTTCTAAGCCGTAGTTTCTCTAGCGTGTACAGATTTAACTTTTCCAGCCTTTCTTCAAAACTAAAACTTCCCATTCCCCTGATTAGTTTTGTAGCCCTCCTCTGCACTCTACTGTTAAGTCGATTGTATACAACTCCTCCCAAATCTTTTTCATTAGTAGATTTCCCCAAGGAAACGCCACTTAAACGATATGTGGCATTGTTGTTATTGTACCCATAATGCATAATTTTACACATGTCTACACTGAATTGGATTTTCCATTTATCTGCCCAATTACCCAATTTGTCCAAATCCACTTGCAGCGAATATACATCTAGTTCAGATTGTAGTACCCTACCTAATTTTGTCATTCAAAAACGTGAATTTGTGCGCTATTCCCAAACACTTCACACTTAGGTTACCCTGTAAAATGAGGCAATCCTCTCTGTGTTATGCAAAGGGAAAAATAACAAAATAGGATATTATGGTGCAAAAGTGATTCTCAAAGTAATAGTTCAAGATCCACTCACATATTCCTGAGCAGTATTCTGCTCAGTATAAATCGCCTGCGGGAGCCCCTCGTGGGCTCTTGATCAAGGGTTGTTCCAGAAGCAGCTTCCAGCGGCGATATTAAACCAAAAGAGACAGGGGAAGGAAGAAAATCTCAAGAAAAGCACATTTATTGTGTATAAAAAATATATAAATTTTTACATTAAAAAAGGCAATGTCCTGCAGAAAGTGCATAAGGTGCAAATCAAAGGCAGAGTGTGAAATAAATCTCTTGAAATGTCCTCCTCCTCACTTTTTACACGATATACTGCACCATAATATCTTATTTTGTTCTTTTTCCCTTTGCATAACACAGAGAGGATTGCCTCATTTTACAGGGTAACCTAAGTGTGAAGTGTTTGGCAATAACGCACAAATTCACGTTTTTGTATGTTGTAATGTTTTTACTAGAAGTGAAACACTAGTTGTTTTTGGTGTTGCCACTCCTATCACATATAGGCGCAGTGTATTTTATATTGTTTAATCATTAATAAATAAATTAAAAAGAAGAGGACCTAGGACAGAACCCTGAGGTACTCCACTTATTACATCTGTTCAATTTGAGAACATTCCATTTACCACCACCCTTTGCATTCTGTCTTTCAACCAATTGCCAATCCCCAAACAAACCTCTGGCCCTAAGCCTATTTCAGTCAATTGGTACTGTAACCTTTTATGTGGAACAGTATCAAATGCCTAAGCAAAGTCTAAATATATCACATCCACTGCAACACCCATATCTATATTTCTACTCACCTCTTCATAGAATGTAATTAACTTAGTTTGACAAGATCTGTCTTTCAAAAAGCCATGTTGGCTCCTGCTAATGAGATTCCTGTTCAATAGGAAATCTTGAATATATTCCCTTAGCAACCCCTCAAACAGTTTCCCCACCACAGATGTCAAGCTTACAGGTCCTTTTGTAAATATGGGCACCACTTCCGCTTTACGCCAATCTGTGGGCACCATGCCTGAAATAAAAAAATCCAGGAAAATCAAAAATAACGGTCTGGCCAGGACAGGGCTTAGCGCTTTAAGTACCCGTGGGTGTAACAATCCGGCCCCGGGGCTTTGTCTATCTTAACTCCATTTAATTGTTTTAACACTTGCCTGCTGTGACTGTTCTGTAAACATAACATGCAGGTTCTAAAAACAGAAGAAAACAGAAGGTTCAGCTGCCAAGAAACACCTTGCAAAGCTGGGAACATTACTAGAGACTGTATACCTTTAAAGAATAGTATATGTTGCTAGCAGTGTAACTTAAACTGGCTTTAACAAGCACACACAACAAAGTGATGAGAAAACCCCTTCACTTAAAATTAAGGTGATAGCAAAGTCATTATAAAACACAAATCTACCCTTTTAAATTGACTTTGGCATCTGTCATCAGTTCACTGTACCCAGTGGTGTATCTTGGTTTTGTGCTGCACAGGCAGACAAAATTTGCACCCCCCCCCCCAACCCACGATGCACACCCACGACATGACCCATTAACCACATGCACATGTTCCTCAGTTCCCGTCTCCCCTGCAATCTATCCAAAACACAGCTGTCAGAATGACCTTTCTTGCACGTCGGTCTGATTCAGCTGCTCCCCTCTGCAACGCCCTCCACTGACTCCCCGTCTGCTCAAGGATAAAATTTAAAATTCTGTCTTTAACCTACAAAGCCCTCCACTCCTCCGCACATTGCCTCCCTTGTTAACCGATACCTCCCTGCACAACCTTTGCGCTCCTCAGTGGGACTAAAACTCTCCTCCAACCTCATCACCACTTCTCACTCGCGTCTCCAAGATTTCCCCCGAGCTACCCCCTCTCTCTGGAACTCCCTTCCGCAGAGCATCCAGCTCTCTCCCTCCTTTTCAACCTTTAAAAAGTCCCTCAAAACTCATCTCTTTAAAGAAGCTTACTACCCAACCCAAAAGAATACCGGTCACTTTACCCACCTAGCTGAAACATACACTATTCATCTTTGGCCTATCCCACTGTGTGCCACCCATCCACACTACTGTTACTACAACTTCGATCCGTCTGAACTCCTCAATCCCTTATGTGTCTCATGTACCCCATTCCCTCTAAATTGTAAGCTCTGCGAGCAGGGTTCTCTACCTCACGTACCAGTCTGTTCTAGTTTGTCTAACTTAGTGTTTAGTTCCCTTCTATGCTCTGTACGTAGCACTACGTAAATTGTTGGCGCTATATAAATAAATGTTAATGTAATATTAAATGCCTCATTACCCCCATTAGATGCCCCCATAACATGTCCCCATCACATGCCCCCATCACAGGGCCACTTTAAGACCCTAGTGGGCCCTTTAGCAGTGGACCCCCCTCGACCCAATTGTAAAAAAAACTGTATGTAAATGTAAACTTTTTAATATTTTATGCAACTATTATCATATCACTCAAAATGAGAACAACTAGTTGTATACAAGACTTTCACCAAAATAAGGACAATGGCAGCTACCAAAAGAACACCAAGATGTGGTTCCTCAACACACACAGTAATATAAGTTAAAATATTGGTGGGAGCGCTGATTAAAAAGACAGAAAAGAAGGGGAAAAATTCAGCTGGAAATCTCAACATTTCAAGTTTAATATTGATAATGCAGTTTGAGAGCATAATCTATCAAACATTACATTAAAAACACAGTATATACAACATCAACACTTGTTTGTACAATAACAGGGGGTCTTCCTCTATGATTTGAAATGTGTCTGCATCAGTAGATGTAAAAACGAGAACCTGACGCGTTTCGCCACATATGCTGCGGCTTCTTCCGAAAAGAGAGTCCAATTTCTCCTCTTAATAATCCTGCCCTGTTGTAGTGGATATACAACACAATAGGCACGAGTGGCGCGAGATAGTGGGTACCTTAAAATTTTAAAATACTGTTGTAGTGGATTCAGTATAGGAGTCAATACCTCAGTGCTTTTGCTGGGATGTGGTAGTGGATGATTTTTCAGGCAAATGTGGTTTGATTGTATTTTTCTGCATAAATAGCTCAAATGATCCTATTCGTCCTCCAAAGAACTTTGCCCCACAGAACACGCCACAGCATCACTTTGCAATCAAAATAAGCCACTGTCAGGTACCAATTAGCATGCCACAGTCACTTTGTCATTAACATATGGAACAGTCAGTTTGCCTATTAAAATTTGCCACCGTTTGTCCATTAAATATTCCACAGCTTGCCCATTAATATGTCAGTGTTATTTTGCCATGATATGCCAGTATTATTGTATTATTGTGCTATTAATATACCACAGCCAATTTGTCCATTAGTATGTCAGTGTTATTTTGCCATGATATGCCAGTATTATTGTGCTATTAATATACCACAGCCAAATTGTCCATTAGTATGTCAGTGTTATTTTGCCATATGCCAGTATTACTTTTGGCATTAATATGCCACAGCCAATTTGCCCAATAATATGCCAGTATTATTTTCCCATTAATAAGCCACAGCCAATTTGCCCAATAATATGCCAGTATTATTTTGACATTAATATGCTCCAGCTAATTTGCCCAATAATATGCCAGTATTATTTTGACATTTAATATGCCCCAGCCAATTTGCCAAATAATATGCCAGTATTAGTTTGCCATTAATAAACCACAGCCAATTTGCCCAATAATATGTCAGTATTAGTTTACCATTTACGACGTCAGAGTGCCAGGTCACTGCTTGCAGGCACAGCAGTGGTGAGGGGAGATCTTCCGATCTTCCCAGCCATCGTCTCTGCCAGCAAGCAAGATTTTTTTTCTTCTGCATTTTGTGCCGCCTTTTAAAGGCATAGAAGGCAAGTGCCGCCCTAAGCACTTACCTTGCGTTAAATACATTGATGTCTGTACCTTTAATCAATTCTATGAATGCTGAGTGACAAGTCACAGGATAAGGAACATGATTGCTTCTGCCAAAAATATGCACATTTTCTACATGCCGTATCTAGTGAGGATGCATTATATCCTTTTCCATTTTCATAAATGTTGAACTGAATACATTTGTAAAAAATGTTTTTATAGAAAAGTAAAATAGCTCAACTATTATAAAATATACAATGGGATCTGAACAGTGAACGGTTGTGAATTGGCAACTTAATAGGGAAAAAGAAGCTGGCTTTGATAGCGGTGTTGCAAAAAATTATTACTATGCTATTTGATTGTCATTTTTACCATTTCTGCTTTCAGACTAGATGGTAATGGATGAATTTAACATAGAATATAATGCTTGAATTACAATAATGACATAAAATGGGGTAATACAGTGGGCATTCGGTTTTAAAGGCCCTGCCTCTATAAAATAGTACTGTAGATAGAGGGGGTGGGGTAATTAAATTTATTCTGTAAAATATAATGCATAAAGTATAATTCTGCATTACTAATTAAATATAAGTGCTTAAAAGCATTGATATATTATATTTATATTCTCCAGGAAGGAAAGATCTAGTTTAGGTTCAGATAACTTTTTTCCACGGAAAAAAAAACGTATTCAATCAAAAACAACTATCCTGCATTTATCAAAAGCTTTGTGGCTATAACGTAAAGGATATATACGCGTGAGAAGAAGTGCTGACATAAATGTTGGAAAACCAAACAAATCCACATTGATTGATGAAGCATGTTCCCCCAAATTAAATCCACTAAACTAGTAATTATAACACAATATTGGTAATGCCCTACATCTTGTGTAGGGCGAGACATGTTAGCTCTGTAACATACACCCTGTTCCAAATTATTATGCAAATTCTATTTGTGTCACAAAGATTAAATATTTTGTTTTTCAGTTTAACTCATGGATGGCATTGTGTCTCAGGGCTCTTTTGATCACTGAAAATAATCTCGGACACCTGTGATAATTAGATTGCCAGGTGAGCCCAATTTAAGGAAAAACTACTAACGGAGGGTGTTCCACATTATTAAGCAGAGCACCATTTTCATGCAATATGGGGAAGAGAAAGGATCTCTCTGCTGCCGAAAAGAGTGAAATAGGTCAATGCCTTGGACGAGGTATGAAAACATTAGATATTTCACGAAAACTTAAGAGTGATTATCGCACTATTAAGAGATTTGTGGCTGATTTAGAGCACAGACGGGTTTGTGCAGATAAAGGCACATTGAGGAAGATTTCTGCCAGATCCATGCACCGGATCAAGAGAGCAGCTGCTAAAATACCATTACATAGCAGCAAACAGATATTTGAAGCTGCTCGTGCCTCTGGGTGTAGAGTCCTCCAGAGTCTTGCAACTGAGCATAAACCTTCTATTCGGCCACCACTAACCAATGCTCACAAGCAGAAACGGCTGCATTGGGCAGAAAAATACATGAAGACTAATTTTCAAACAGTCCTGTTCACTGATGAGTGCCGTGCAACCCTGGATGGTCCAGATGTGGACTGCCACCCTGTTCCAACAAGGCCGCGACGTCAGCAAGGCGGTGGTGGAGTCATGTTTTGGGCCGGAATCATGGGAAGAGAGCTGGTCGGCCCCTTAAGGGTCCCCGAAGGTGTAAAGATGACCTCTGCAAAGTATGTGGAGTTTCTACAAAAGTGATTGGCGCTAATAAAACCAAGAAAACAACAATAACCAATGCAGCAAACACTATGAAAATTTACTCACACAGTACAGAGCCTACAGAGCCAGTTTGTAGGCTCTGTACTGTGTGAGTAAATTTTCATTGGGGGATAGTATATATTATCCACTTTCTTCACGGTACCACACATTGTGTTGTTTTTTGTTTTCTATTTGTTTACATGTATTCCTGCTGAGAAATATTCTGTTTAAGATAAGTATATTTTGAGATCTGCGCAACACATTTTTTATTTCTTTATGTGGAGTTTCTGACTGACCACTTTCTTCCCTGGTACAGAAGGAAGAACTGTGCTTTGCGTAATAAAATCATCTTCATGCATGACAATGCACCATCTGATGCTGCAAAGCGTACCTCTGCATCAATGGCTGCTTTGGGGATAAAAAGAGAGAAAGTCATGGTGTGGCCTCCATCCTCCCCTGACCTCAATCCTATTGAGAACCTTTGGAGCATCCTCAAGCAAAAGATCTATGAGGGTGGGAGGCAGTTTACATCCAAACAGCAGCTCTGGGAGGCTATTCTGACATCATGCAAGCAAATTCAAGCAGAAACTGTCCACAAACTCACAAGTTCAATGGATGCAAGACTTGTGAAGCTGCTATCAAATAAGGGGTCCTATGTTAAAATGTAACGTGACCTGTTAAAATGTTTAAAACGTTAAAATGTTGTTATAAGTTTGATTGAAACAGCTTTTGATTTCAGTAAATATGCTGCAAACACAACAAATGACAATTTTCAGTTCATTACAACCTATAAAGTGTTTTGAAACTTACTGTGCGTAATCATTTGAAACATTGGAAGTTTTTTATGTTTAAAAAAAATACTGATATCATTAGGAGGTTTGTTCAATAAAATTTGAATTGTACTCTTAATAGTTGATAACATGAGAATTATGCTGATTGTTATTTACATCAATTATTTAGGTAAATGAGAAATAAATCATAATAATTTGG
Source organism: Pelodytes ibericus (assembly GCA_036172795.1). Lineage (NCBI taxonomy): Eukaryota > Metazoa > Chordata > Amphibia > Anura > Pelodytidae > Pelodytes > Pelodytes ibericus. Next base: position 178,548,055 of record CM069863.1, on the reverse strand, counting down.
AACAGGGTGTAAATATCTTTCCTTCTTTTCTATCTGGTTGAAAAAAGGAGTGATCCTGAGCACTTGAAGTATTTGCAAGCATGACCCAAACATAGCCAGGGAATTACCAATAATTGGTAGCACCAACCCAAAATTAGGTGGAGCATGGTGGTAATGAACAAAGCTAAAACACACTTGTCTTATTCAGAGGGCTTAGAAACACCTGTCAAACATATCGGTCAATTCACTGAAATTCGCTCATGGCGAGGCGGATGAATACCCCCCCCCCCCCCCCCTTTAGTGTCTGGGCATACCAAGCCCCAGATGGAGCTACTAGTCATATGCAGTCCCAATAATGTATGCAACGCTTGATACACAGCAAACTCCCCTATACAAACAGAGACAGACTGTAGAAAGAGTCAAATTTGAAAGCTTTAAACCTACAGGATGTGTGGGACGGGCGACACAAAGGTAGAAAAAGAAGGTTGTTCACAATTCAAGTCTATTGACTCTACACTTACTTTCCTGTTATAGCATCCCTAAAAAAAGAAGAAGAACTCTAGACAAATGCCTAGCGGGCCTCACAGAAATCCAGTCTTTGAGAAAAGACTCACAGCAATCATGCAATCCACTTAAGTTCAACAGTTTGTTGGAAGCCTTTTCTACTCCCCATTCTTGTATTTAGTAAAATGATGCGCTAGTTTAGTTAGCTCTACATTCACGCTGCTATACACAGTAAGAAAAAGAAACTTATCAGGATACGGTTAGGGAAATAACTAGTTACGAAAAAATACAAATCAGCGCATTTGAGAAATTAGAAAAAAAAATTGACTTAAAACTCAGATGATTCATCGAAAAAACGAATTATGCAATTTATCACGAAATGCATCAACTCCAAAACTATGCTGTAAAAAGCTATTAGGGATAATGATATACAATGACTTCTAGTTGTCTGCACCATATCTTAAGCGTTTCATGCACATATTATAAACCTATTTTGATTAACCTTCTGAATGACCCCACTATCTTACTTAAAGAGCGATCGGTAAGTAAGTGTTGGGTTAAAGGACAAAGAGAAGGAACTCATCTCACTCTGAACAGAGAATGCACAGCAGGCTATATAATAAGACAAAAGAAAAGCCCACAGTTCACCAGTGATATCCATCTCCCTGCATGGCTTTATTAGTCACTGTATAAAATGGACAGTGTAACAGGAGACTGGTGTGCTGCCTCCAATGTAGGTTGCTATTGAGATAATAACTTTTCAATCTCTCCCATATCTACATCCCTCTGGATGTGTGTCAATGATAACATAATATCTCAAGGTGCCTCATGCAAACCTCAAACCGGGTCTCCTTTGTTTCGTTCTGAACATTTTTACATATATGTTTGACTCCAATACGTTTCCTACCGACCTGAAAAGGTAAAAGTCTAATACAACGTTAGCAGTGAAAATACAGGAAAGAACAACAGATAAAATGTAACCCATACCATACATAGGTAGCCTTGTTACCCCAGTTCATGGCAAATACCGGGGAAAAGCTTAGTTCAATTTTGAACCTCAAAACCAAATCTTCTGTGGGGAAAACCTTCGAACTCATGGCATTATTAATGAGAATCAGGGTACTAAATCAGTCAGCTCTTTTTTTGGAGGGTGAAGGGGAAATGATTCAGAGCTGTCTCTCAGCAGGGGCGTAGCGTGGGGGGTGCAGGGGGGGCCGGCCGCACCGGGCGCAATATCTGGGGGGGCGCACTAGCCCTATGCGGCCGCGCGGCCGCAGCCACAACCGCGCGATACTTCCTGTCAGCCGCCGGATGTGAGCGGCAAATGATGGCGTGACGTCACATCCGGCGGCTGCGCGGCGGAGGCTCTTCTGAAACTGCATCGCGGCCTTTCTTCCCTGAGCTGTTGGAAGTGGAATTTGTAAAGGTAAGAATAAAGGTGCTTGGGGGACCTATTGTATTATGTATTGAGGAGGGGGTCATTAATGTATTGGAGAGGGGGAGGGGGGGTCATTAATGTATGGGGGAGGGGAGGGGGGTCATTAATGTATGGGGGAGGGAGGTCATTAATATATGGGGGAGGGGAGGGGGGGTCATTAATGTATGGGGGAGGGGAGGGGGTTCATTAATGTATGTGGAGGGGGGTCATTAATGTATGGGGGAGGGGAGGGGGGTCATTAATGTATGGGGAGGGGAGGGGGGTTCATTAATGTATGGGGGAGGGGAGGGGGGTTTATTAAATGTATGGGGGAGGGGGGTTCATTTAATGTATGGGGGAGGGGAGGGGGGTTCATTTAATGTATGGGGGAGGGGAGGGGGTCATTTAATGTATGGGGAGGGGAGGGGGTCATTTAATGTATGGGGGAGGGGAGGGGGTCATTTAATGTATGGGGGAGGGGAGGGTCAGTAATGTATGGGGAGGGGGGGAAGTAATGTATGGGGGAGGGAGGGAAGTAATGTATGAGGAGGGGGGGAAGTAATGTATGGGGAGGGGGGGGAAGTAATGTATGGGGGAGGGGGGGAAGTAATGTATGGGGGAGGGGGGGAAGTAATGTATGGGGGAGGGAGGGAAGTAATGTATGGGGGAGGGGGGCAGTAATGTATGGGGGAGGGAGGGAAGTAATGTATGGGGGAGGGGGGCAGTAATGTATTGGGGATGGGGGGGCAGTAATGTATTGGGGACGGGGGGCAGTAATGTATTGGGGAAGGGAAGAAGGGGGGCAGTAATGTATTGGGGAAGGGAAGAAGGGGGGCAGTAATGTATTGGGGAAGGGAAGAAGGGAGGCAGTAATGTATTGGGGAAGGGAAGAAGGGAGGCAGTAATGTATTGGGGAAGGGAAGAAGGGGGGCAGTAATGTATTGGGGAAGGGAAGAAGGGGGGCAGTAATGTATTGGGGAAGGGAAGAAGGGGGGCAGTAATGTATTAGGGGATGGGGGTCAACTGTGTATTAGGGGAGGGAGGGGTCAGCAGTGTATTAGGGGGAGGGGGGTCAGCAGTGTATTAGGGGAAGAGGGGGGGATGGGAAAGATCTGACTTGGGAATTTGAGATGAGGCAATGATTATATTTTTTACATTTGTGGCCTAATGAATAATCTATATATATGTGTGTATGTAGAAGGAAATGTAAATAGGTGGGGCTACAGGGGTGAGGGAATTATATTTGTAATATATTTATTAGGAACTGTGGAGGGAAGGGGGTTGGATGAGAGCATTAAATATCATAGCATTAAATTTTATATTTATGGGGTAGGAACTGTATTATATATTTTTGGTTTAGTGCAGGGGTAGGTAACCTTTGACACTCCCTTTGTTTTTTGACTACATCTCCATTAAGGCTTGCAAAGCATCATGAGAGGTGTAGTCCACAACATCTGGAGTGGCAAAGGATGTCTACTCCTGGTTTAAAGCATAGGTGTATAACCATTTGGCTTCCCCAGGCCAAAATAACCCCTTAAACTCTTAAAGGATCACTATAGTGTCAGGAAAACAAAGCGGTTTTCCTGACACTTTAGTACCCTGAGGGTGCCCACACCCTCAGGGTCCCACTCCCGTGGCGCTGAAGGGGTTAAATTCCCTTCAGTTACTTACCTTAATCCAGCGCCAGGCTCCCTCGGTGCTGGTGACCTCTCCTCCTTGTCTGACGTCAGCTCCCCGTCCGACGTCACTGGAGCTGAATGCGCAATGCTAAGCTCAACACGAACTCCAACATGAACCACAATGCTAAGCTCAACACGAACCCCAACATGAACCACAATGCTAAGCTCAACACGAACCCCAACATGAACCCCAACGCTAAGCTCAACATGAACCCCAACATGAACCCCAATGCTAAGCAACACAAACCCCAACATGAACCCCAATGCTAAGCAACACAAACCCCAACACGAACCCCAACACTAAGCTCAACTCGAACCCCAACATGAACCCCAATGCTAAGCTCAACACGATCCCCAACATGAACCCCAACGCTAAGCTCACCACGAACCCCAACATGAACCCCAATGCTAAGCTCAACACGAACCCCAACACGAACCCCAACGCTAAGCTCAACACGATCCCCAACATGAACCCCAACGCTAAGCTCAACACGATCCCCAACATGAACCCCAACGCTAAGCTCAACACGATCCCCAACACGAACCCCAACGCTAAGCTCAACACGATCCCCAACATGAACCCCAATGCTAAACAACACAAATCCCAACATGAACCCCAACGCCAAGCTCAACATGAACCCCAACGCCAAGCTCAACATGAACCCCAACGCTAAGCTCAACACGAACCCCAACATGAACCCCAACGCTAAGCTCAACACGAACCCCAACATGAACCCCAACGCTAAGCTCAACATGATCCCCAACATGAACCCCAACGCTAAGCTCGACACGATCCCCAACATGAACCCCAACGCTAAGCTCAACACGATCCCCAACATGAACCCCAACGCCAAGCTCAACATGAACCCCAACGCCAAGCTCAACATGAACCCCAACGCTAAGCTCAACACGAACCCCAACATGAACCCCAATGCTAAGCAACACAAACCCCAACATGAACCCCAACACTAAGCTCAACACGATCCCCAACATGAACCCCAACGCTAAGCTCAACACGATCCCCAACATGAACCCCAACGCTAAGCTCAACACGATCCCCAACATGAACCCCAACGCTAAGCTCAACACGAACCCCAACGCTAAGCTCAACACGATCCCCAACATGAACCCCAACGCTAAGCTCAACACGAACCCCAACATGAACCCCAATGCTAAGCTCAACATGAATCCCAACATGAACCTCAACGCTAAGCTCAACACGAACCCCAACACGAACCCCAACGCTAAGCTCAACACGATCCCTAACACGAACCCCAACGCTAAGCTCAACACGAACCCCAACATGAACCCCAATGCTAAGCAACACAAACCCCAACATGAACCCCAACACTAAGCTCAACACGATCCCCAACATGAACCCCAACGCTAAGCTCAACACGATCCCCAACATGAACCCCAACGCTAAGCTCAACACGATCCCCAACATGAACCCCAACGCTAAGCTCAACACGAACCCCAACGCTAAGCTCAACACGATCCCCAACATGAACCCCAACGCTAAGCTCAACACGAACCCCAACATGAACCCCAATGCTAAGCTCAACATGAATCCCAACATGAACCTCAACGCTAAGCTCAACACGAACCCCAACACGAACCCCAACGCTAAGCTCAACACGATCCCTAACATGAACCCCAATGCTAAGCAACACAAACCCCAACATGAACCCCAACGCCAAGCTCAACATGAACCCCAACATGAACCCCAACACCAAGCTCAACATGAACCCCAAAGCCAAGCTCAACATGAACCCCAACGCTAAGCTCAACACGAACCCCAACGTGAACCCCAATGGTAAGCAACACAAACCCCAACATGAACCCCAACACTAAGCTCAACACGATCCCCAACATGAACCCCAACGCTAAGCTCAACACGATCCCCAACATGAACCCCAACACTAAGCTCAACAATGAATTCCATTATACTTGCTATACCTTCCTACTACAAAGATGATAGATTCTGTCAGGCCCTTTACCGGGTCAGGTAGGAGTCTGTTTGCATACTGCAATTCATAGTGCAAGGTTGAGATATAGGAACAGAAATAAAACCAGGACTGTAATAAGGACAGTAGTATAGGCAAAGGGCTTTAGCAATATACAAGGGGCTGAGGTAGGGGTTCGGAATGAACAGAGAGAGACACACAAGCAGTGAGGCTTGCAGTAAGAGTGAGATCTGTGAAGGACAGAGTAAGCTGTTAGTGGTTACTTATAGGGCAGGGTAATTACAAAGTAAAAAACAAAGGTAGGGTGGCCACTAGAGGTGAAAGTCGGAATATGACAACAGAATTAGAATGTTATATGCATGTGTCAGGAAGTCAGGACCGATTATCAGCACTCAGTAAAAGAGGCCGTAGTATAATGTCAGGCAGATAAAATGTGGGATACTGTGCAAACTGATCTGAGTAGAGAGAAGAAATGAGTGAAATGACAGTGGATACTTTTATTGGTAACAAGTGGAATACTAATATGCATTAGTCATATTGGGGATGGTAACATAGGCACGGGAAACCCGAAAAATGCGATGACAAGTGAAATATTGGTTGGACAACTGGGCCAGTTTAGCCTTGACTCATTTCTCAGCTTTAGGTATCATTAAGATGTTAAGAATGACATCATCTGCCCAGGACCTGTCAATATAATATGGGAACATTTTAAAAAATACATATCTTATTCTTAAAATATATATCTTATTTCAAGGGACTACACTTGGCAAACATTATATATATATATATATATATACCGTACGTTTAATTGAAAGATTGAAAAACAAAGCAATGGTAGCCATCTCACCAAGAATGGGCCGTGCTAAAATAACCAGACTTATAGGATGAAACCTACGCTTTTAAGTTTTCTTTTATACTATTCTTTTTTTGGTTAATGCTAAAGGAGGAAATTGTAAAACAGGAACACTACTGACTCATGTGTTATCAGGTTAAATGCAAACATACAGTCTGTAAACCCAGCATTGATATTTGACTTAACAAATGGCAGATAGGAAATAGTAACATAATTACATACAATTACATTCTCCAGCAATCCATGAATAAGCAGGACTGGTTTTAATTACTATTAAGCTGGGAATTGAAACACACCATACAGAATGACAGCTCATTTAAAGGTTTTTTTTTCATTTTAAAGGGACTGCCAGAAATGCATCTTCAAAATGTTAATGCATATTAAAGTACATTCAAATAACTTTACAATGCATGTTTTACATTTTGCATGGTTTTAAAAATGAATTTGTGAAATGACAACAGTTTGCAAGAAACCAGGACTGCCCACACTAGCTGAGTAAAAGTCAATTTTCTAAAAAAAAAAAAAAAATCTGCATGAACCAATAAGAATAATGCCATTCAAATGAATGTAATATCCTGTTTCTCTAGTGATGTCATCAGATAATGTGTTACAATTTTAAGAGACTCTCACATGTACAAGAGCAAGGTCACTTAGGTTCCACACAATGCATTCTATTTCATCAGTTGAGCAACAGAGGAAGTGACTAATTGAAACAAAAACTGATGCATGCTCAGTTCCTACACACAATCAGTGCAGCTGTACCTGGAAGGATATGATGTAGTGGAGGGCTTAAGTAGAATATTAAAAAAGGTATTTATGCAGGATGCCTGCATCAAATCACAATGGAAAAAAAATCTGTGCACCATACAAGCAGTAATCTTCAACTTGCACCAAAGTGCTTTCTGATTCAAATACAATTGAGATGCTTGATCCCCCACTGCAATCATTTTTGTGGCATTATTAAATCATAAATAAGGTATACATTTTCGACGACCACGCTATGTCTTCTTTTAACGGAAATCTCATTCTCTTTGTTCATCTCGTCCTGTACATTTCTTACTCCTACTTGTGCGAATTTCAACACTTTATATGTTTTTAGTGCAGCTTCCTCTAGATTTTTTCCCACTTACTTTCTCCTTTAATCTTAGTATAACTGGATAAAGTCTCAGACTGAACCTTATTTCCTGGATATTATATATATATTGCAATCCTCCGAGATCTAAAACTTCTAATGCCTCACCATGCCGCCACAATTGGCCCATCAACCATTCTCTCTTCACTTCAAAGAAAAAGATAGTCACAATAAGCAAGGACATTGCTTTACTTTGTTACACTGACTCTACTTTTATCTGTAAAGGTATTGTTGCACCTTCAGTGGCCCATATAAACTCATTGGACTGCTGAATCATCTAAACACTAGAAGAAGAAAAAAGAAACAACTGCTTTGTCGTCGTCCCCCCTAAACTGTCCAAGACTGCATAACTATTCAACAGAGAGACTACTGTTGCTTGAATAGTCCTGTCTTCTAAAACAGATCAAAGTAAGCTAAGTAAACTGTATGCTCTTTAACCCCTTAGTGACAAGACATTTTCACCTTGACTTTCCCTTGGTGACAATGGCTGTTTTGACATTTCTAGGGTGTTTGTGTTTAGCTGTAATTTTTTTCTTTCTCACATACAGTATCCACACAAATTATATGTTGTTTTTATCGTCATAAGAAGGGCTTTCATTATATACCATTATGTTCATCATATCTTAAAATTTACTACAAAAAAAAATTATAAAATATGATGAAAAATTTAAAAAACCCCACTTTTTCTAACTTTGACCTAAAATATAATTTACACAAATAAAATCATTAAAAAAGACCCCATCTAAATAGTTTCTAAATGTTGTCCACTTCCGAAGCTCAGACCGGCAGAGGGCTTAGCCATATTGGCGGAGCAGCATGCTCCGTCAATATGGCTCCCCACGATCGTGGGTGCTCCAAAACAGAAATTTGATCGTTGATCGTTGATCGCGAAAACCGCTTGACTTTGCCGTTAAGGGAGTTTCTCCCAGGACGTGCCTGGCACGTCCTTTGTCGCGAAGGTGTTAAGGCAAAGGGTATTAACTATTAATATAGACATTATTCTGGGCTTCCACCCCATAATATATAATTTTACAATCCTGCCCCAGCAATTCTAAACTAGACCTCAACGCCACACGTATTCTGATTTACAGTGCTTTGCAATTAACAAAATCTGTATGACGAAGATAAGAAAGAAAAAAAAAAACATGCTTACCTAAAAGGCATAACCAAACAGGCAACCAGAAGATCTGCCATGGCTAGGGACATGATAAACATATATGTTACGGTCCTTAGTTTCTTTTCCACCGCAGGGCAAATGAAGACCACTGTGTTCCCGAGGAATGTGACCAGGTCAATGATGCTGAGCAACATCCCAACAACTACCTGCTGTGGGGCAATTTCTGCTCCAGTTCTGTTGACTTCTCTTCGTAGTGATGACGAAGTGTAGGACATGTTGGTCAACAATGACAAATTCTTGTCCATTGGCATTTTCAGTTTGTTCTGGGCTGAAATACAACAATTACATAAAAATGAAAGATTCACATGTAAATAGCCATTGCCTCGAGTAATTTAATACTGTTCAACATACGTATATCTATAGGTATCTTGAAATATTAACCAAGAGATGCATATCTCATATGCACAGACAAACCGGGATGCCGGGGTGCATGATTTTGGTTTTTTTTATAGTATGTATCTATATTTACTTTTCTAGAAATATAATAAACTACTTTTTCTTCTTTTTTTTTTTCTTCAGCAAACCTGTTTTCATCATGAACAGAAAAAAAATAAAAATAACATGAACTAATCAATAAGAGCAACTGAAATGATAGGCGTAAAGTTTCAAAAAGATACACAAACCACAAAAAAACATAGTGAAAAAGAATTGGAATTTCTGGGTACTGTGCTTCTCATTCAATAGGAGGATGGATAAAAAAATATATATTAAAATCAGGGGGTGGACTGACCAACCGAGAAAATAACAGCCTTTTTAGTAGAATGTAGGAGATAAAAATAATGGTAATAAAAATGTTTAAAAAATTAGAAATTTTAGGCATCAAAGCAAGATTCTAATCTTGAATTTTATTCATAATAAAGATTTTTTACAGTCGTCCTTTATTGTAGAAAACGCAATTTTTTAAAAATGTATTCTTGGCAGTCCACAGAATAAGTCAATTCAAAATTCATGTTATTATTATATTTACTCATTCCTTATTCTTTTACACTTGCACTGTGCACAGTCCATTGTTTTTTATTTATTTATATCTAACACCATTCCCAATGACTCCACCTAACAAATGCTTTGATTTTATTGTTTTTGGGTTACTTACTATATGAATACAGTTGAGTACTCTTTGTGAGATGTTAAAGTTGATCTCCAAATTGCCGTCATTTTAATTTTTTTATCCCATACTAAACAGCTTAGTTGCAAGCTGGGTTCCCCATTGCTTTGTTAAATAGCTTGTCTACGTCAGAGCAATCATACATAAGACACCCCAGGAATCTTCCAGTGTAATGCTTGATAGCATTGTATTATTGACAGAAGTGTAGCATGATGTGAGTTCCTGGGATATCTATTGATTCAACATGGGGCTATTCATGAGGTTGGTAAAATAACAGTTTGTGAATTTCTTAGAAGTGAAATGAAGAATATTCTCCTTGTTTACTGCATTGAGAAAGAATAAAACATATTCTATACTATACGGTTCGAAACGAGACACAGTTGGGCAAAATATTTATCACAATCCGTGGTTGAATGATTGAGATTCTTGAATAGAAGGATCGGTAATGCTTTAATTAATAAAATGGTGGCTATGAAAATAAAATGCAGCGGGGAACGTTAAAAATATTTAATGAGATTGTTGGTGAGCTTGGCCAATCAGATGACATCTGGAATTCAAGTGATGGTCACTAACCAAAAGCTGCACTCATGAGAATGAACTAATTGCAGCTCCTTATCTACTGTAACATGTAGACTTCATGAACTTGACAACACAGCTGGATTTGATGGGAACCTGTATCATCAGATATGGGGTTGTCTTGGCATGCCTGGTGCCAATGCACAGTGTTTATTAAGTTGCACAAAGGGCTCCCATGTTTAATCTATAAATGTCTAAAAGACGCAGATAGGGGTTGATTCAGAAAAAAGTGGGCTATTCAGACATTAACGATATGACCCTGAATTTTCTGGATTTAGGTACTTTTAAGTGCTGTGGTTGAATGGTTTGCAGGGGTCGCCACTGCAACTGTACTGGGCACCACAGGAGGACCCCTTGACCCCTGAAAACACTACACTGGCAAGTGATGTGTGGAAAAAGGTGGTACATACAGTGAAATGTCCGTGTTCGGGTCCGGGGTCCAAAAACCGTAAAGTTCGGTACGAACCCGAACAGTGCGGTTCGGATTCGCTCAACACTATTCAGCAATTGTGTCGACTCTACCTGCCCTTTTTTCTGGGTTTGATCAAATACCTTAACGTTAAAGGACAACTGTAGGGAAAAAAAGAATAACTGTTTAACTGAAAGAATATATCAAGGGTAGAGGATTTATAAAGAAATGACTTAATTAAAATATGCAAATACAGTACCTTATTTAGCCTTCTTTGCTCCATATAGTTCTCTCAGGGGGCAGACATGTTGTTTAGAATCTTGGGTCAGATGAACAAAGATCTGACCCATCTGACCCAAAATTCTAAACAAAATGTCTGCCGCCTGGTAGTGCTGAATAGTAACAATGGCTCGATAAGGTACTTTATTTGTATTCTTTCATTAAAGTATTTCTATATAAAATGCCTACATCTGATGCCATCTTTCAATTAAAAAGAACTTTCTTTTTTGCTACCATTGTCTATTAATAGTGTTCCTTTTAAAGTGTAATAAACATTGTCAACATGTGCTTGGGACCATTTTCATGTAGGAAAGGTTACTGGACCAAAGCAAACTTGTTCAACTTGTCCAACTCTTTTGTTGTTTTTTTTTACTATTCATTCACCTTTTGAGTCCCAGAGGGTGTGCAATGGACAGCCTGGTTCCTCCAAGGGTTATCATTTCTTATACTTATTATTTAAAGAACTTCTTTATTGCATGGTGTTTAGTCATAAACATTTTTTAAATAGCTAAGTGTTTGTTTATCAGATTCCATGTGATAACTGTGAGTGTGTTATATCTTTTTCACCACATTGGAAGGGTACAGTTTTTTTTTTTTTACTGCATTTTAATAATATGCTTTGAAATTAATTCCCAGTACTGGTTGTAAAAGCACGCTTGCCTGGCACATGTCTAACAAATGAAACCACACATTTCTGATGATGAGTTGCCCAGTCGTGGCCTGTTGGTGGGATGTGCTGTACTGTGTCCAACATACAGACCAGCTTTATGAATAGGATGGAAAAAGAAACACAGCTGTGTCTAACAGAGCAGTAAGTAGATTTGTCACTACCTATCCAAACCTATCCAGATACACAATGAACATCCACCTTCCATATATTTTACACTGAATAGATTCTGTTATATTTGGTCTAATTATAATAATATCAGCCTGAACTGCAGTCTTCAGAAATGGACAAAAAACATTTTTTATAAGTTACATTGACCGTAAAACGCCTATACCACATTATTATGTATATTATACATTTTTAGTATTTCATTATTTATATTATACAGTATTATGCCACATTATTATTATGTATATTATACATTTCTATACAATATTATGTATATTCGGTATATTATACAGTACTATACTTCATTATTATTATTTCATATTATGAATATTATACAGGATTATACCACATCATTATTATTATTATGTATATTCTTCAGCATTATATTAGTATATATATATATATATATATATATATATTTATTATTATAGTATCTAGTATTATGTCTTATTAATATGTATATTATACAGTACTATACAACATTATGTGTATTATAAGGTATATTATACAGTATTATACCACATTATTATTATATTATTAATATTATACATTATACAACATTATTTTCATTATTATTATGTATATTATACAGCATTATATATAATACCACACCGTATTATACCACATTATTATTATACAGTATTATTAACACCTTACTATGTATATTATATAGTATTATACCACATTATTATTATTATTGTTATACAGTATTATACCACATTATTATTATTTTACAGTATTATACCACATTATTTTCATTATTATTATGTATATTATACAGCATTGTATATAATATCATACAGTATTATATCACATTATTATTATTATACAGTATTATTAACACCTTACTATGTATATTGAACAGTATTATACCACATTATTATTTTACAGTATTATACCACATTATTTAACATTATTATTATGTATAATATACAGCATTATATATTATACTATACCACAGGCGTCCAACATGTGGCTCGCCGGCCAGAGAGGTGCGGCCCACTTGGCAGCGGTAGCCGAACCTCTGAACCGCTCCAACAAAGTGTGCACCAAGATGGCACTGATACCCGGTGCTCCACCAGGGTCAGAGCACAAGGGGGTGGAGCTTTTTCCAATTGTGCAGGGCACAACACACTCACACTCTGACCCCATTGGAGCACCGGCTGTCAGTGACATCCCAGTGCTCAGATGAAGAATAGGACCTCCACAGATGAAACAATACCCCTACCTGCAAATACCATATTTGCTCGATTATAAGACAACCCTGATTATAAGACGACCCCCCAAACTTTGTATATTCCTTTAGGAAAAAAACTAAAAGCCTGAATATAAGACTACCCTGTAGGAGAAAAAAAAAGTTTAACTTGTATATATGTAAATTGATTTTTAATATTTAATAAAAAATTGATATTATACAAATGCATTTCTTGTTTTTATTTCCTTGCGGCCTCTCTCCCCCCCCAGCGTTGTCTCTCTTCCCCCCTCTCTCCAAACTAATCTATCTCTCTTCCCCCCTCCCTCCCCTAGTCTCTCTCTTCCCCCCTCCCTCCCCTAGTCTCTCTCTTCCCCCCTCCCTCCCCTAGTCTCTCTCTTCCCCCCTCCCTCCCCTAGTCTCTCTCTCTCTTCCCCCCTCCCTCCCCTCTCCCCTTGATTCTTTCCCTGGTGGCTAGTAGCTGGGGGATGTCTGCACGATACGTGCAGTCATCCTCCATGCTGCCCGACACCTCTGTCTATTATGACTGACAGCTGGTCGTCATAATAGACGGTGGTGTCGGGCAGCATGGAGGATGTCTGCACGTATCGTGCAGACATCCCCCAGCTGCCCGATTCTCCCTGGTGCCTAGTGGGGCAGCAGAGGATGTCTGCGCGATGAGCGCAGACCTCCCCTGCTGCCGCCCGGCACGCTCGCCGAGACTTCTGTGACGAAAGCGGAAGTAACCGGCTTCTTCATAGAAGCCCCGGCGGTCGTGCCGGGCGGAAGCAGGGGAGTCTGTGCTCATCGCGCAGACATCCCCTGCTGTTAGAGAGGGGGATCCAGGTCCCCTGCAGCTCTGCTGGGGACCTGGATCCCTGTTTTATAATCTGACCTCAATTTGAGGTCAGATTATAAAACGACCTCGAATGTAAGACGAGGGGGATTTTTCAGAGCATTTGCTCTGAAAAAAACCTTGTCTTATATGCGAGCAAATACGGTACAAGGTAAACAAACAGTGAGGGGGAACAAAATAACGTGTTTTTCTTTTTTTTTAAAAGAAAAAAAAAAGAAGCAATGTCTGTGTGGAAGTGTCTCAGTGTGTGTGTGTGTGTGGAAGTGTGACTGTGTGTGTGTTGAAATGTGACTCAGTGTGTGTGTGTGTGGAAATGTGACTCAGTGTTTGTGTGTGTGTGTGTAAGTGTGAGTGTGTGTGTGTGGAAGTGTGATTCAGTGTGTGTGTGGCTCTGTGACTGTGAATTTGTGTGCATTTAATGTGAGTTTTTTTTTTATATTTCTGCTGTTTTATTGGGAATCTGTGAAACACACACACTGCACATTGCTGTGAGATATATATATATCCACGCACGTATGTATGTATGTATGTGTGTGTATATATATATATATATATATTTTATATATAAATACATTTTCTTTCAATGAAACATGAATGCAGCCCACGAACAAACATATTTACAGTGAAGTGGCCTGCTACAGAGCAAACTTTGACACCCCTGTACTATACAGTATTATTCCACTTTATTATTATTATTACAAATTATTACACCATATTATTATTATTATTATGAGTATTATAGAGTATTATTCCACTTTATTATTATTATTACAAAGTATTATATCATATTATTATTATGAGTATTATACAGTATTATACCACTTTATTATTATTATTACAAATTATTACACCATATTATTATTATTATTATGAGTATTATAGAGTATTATTCCACTTTAGTATTATTATGACAAATTAGTATACCATATTATTATTATTATGAGTATTATACAGTATTATTCCACGTTATTATTATTATTACAAAGTATTATGTCATATTATTATTATGAGTATTATACAGTATTATTCCACGTTATTATTATTATTACTAAGTATTATATCATATTATTATTATGAGTATTATACAGTATTATTCCACTTTATTATTATTATTACAAAGTATTATACCATATTATTATTATGAGTATTATATTATTCCACTTTATTATTATTCTTATTATTATTATTAATATTATTACAAAGTATTATACCATATTATTATGAGTACTGTTTACATTATACAGTATAATATCACGTTATTAATATTATGATTAAATGGTTAGGCACCACCACTGTTCGTGGCGGACACTTACTGGACTTTGTGATGGACAAAATAATGATGTTCTATGGAACCTTCACAGACCTTGCCACAAACACTTTGCCTTCAGCTGTCTATATACAAAACAAGACTCCTCTCAAAGAAATTAAAAAGGGGCTAATCCCTCCTCGGCAACTTTTGAGCAAACAGAAGCTTGTAATAAAAGGGCTTCAAAACAAACTTCTACTGAGACAATGGCCTTACATATTTTATATCTAAAATTTTTAATACACAGTTTGTGCTCATGCAAAGAACATCACAGGAACCCCGGTGTTACCGACGGGAGACGGCAGGGCCCCCATCAGAAATATCAGGGCCCCTTACTGAAAACAAATATATGTCTCCCCCCCTGGATAATTTATCCACTAATAGCCACTGATAATTTGTCCAGTAATAGACACTGATAATTTGTCCACTAATAGCCACTGATAATTTGTCCAGTAATAGACACTGATAATTTGTCCATTAATATGCCACATATAATTTGTCCACTAATAGCCACTGATAATTTGTCCATTAATAGCCACTGATAATTTGTCCAGTAATAGACACTGATAATTTGTCCATTAATAGCCACTGATAATTTGTCCATTAATAGCCCACTGATAATTTGTCCAGTAATAGACACTGATAATTTGTCCACTAATAGCCACTGATAATTTGTCCAGTAATAGACACTGATAATTTGTCCATTAATATGCCACATATAATTTGTCCACTAATTGCCACTGATAATTTGTCCAGTAATAGACACTGATAATTTGTCCATTAATAGCCACTGATAATTTGTCCATTAATAGCCACTGATAATTTGCTCATTAATAGCCACTGATAATATGTCCATTAATAGCCCACTGATAATTTGTCCAGTAATAGCCACTGATAATTTGTCCATTAATATGCCACTGATAATTTGTCCATTAATAGCCCACTGATAATTTGTCCAGTAATAGCCACTGATAATTTGCTCATTAATAGCCACTGATAATTTGTCCACTAATAGCCACTGATAATTTGTCCAGTAATAGCCACTGATAATTTGTCCATTAATAGCCACTGATAATTTGTCCACTAATAGCCACTGATAATTTGTCCAGTAATAGCCACTGATAATTTGTCCATTAATAGCCACTGATAATTTGTCCACTAATAGCCACTGATAATTTGTCCAGTAATAGCCACTGATAATTTGTCCATTAATAGCCATTGATAATTTGTCCATTAATAGCCACTGATAATTTGTCCATTAATAGACCACTGATAATGTGTCCATTAATAGCCACTGATAATTTGTCCATTAATAGACCACTGATAATGTGTCCATTAATAGCCACTGATAAATTTGTCCATTAATAGACCACTGATAATGTGTCCATTAATAGCCCACTGATAAAATGTCCATTAATAGCCACTGATATTTTGTCCATTAATAGACCACTGATAATGTCTCCATTAATAGCCCACTGATAAAATGTCCATTAATAGCCACTGATAATTTTTCCATTAATAGCCCACTGATAATTTGTCCAGTAATAGCCACTGATAATTTGTCCATTAATAGACCACTGATAAAATGTCCATTAATAGCCACTGATAATTTGTCCAGTAATAGACACTGATAATTTGTCCATTATTAGCCACTGATAATTTGTCCAGTAATAGACACTGATAATTTGTCCATTAATATGCCACATATAATTTGTCCACTAATTGCCACTGATAATTTGTCCAGTAATAGACACTGATAATTTGTCCAGTAATAGCCACTGATAATTTGTCCAGTAATAGCCACTGATAATTTGTACATTAATAGCCCACTGCTAATTTGTCCAGTAATAGCCACTGATATTTTGTCCATTAATAGATCACTGATAAAATGTCCATTAATAGCCACTGATAATTTTTCCATTAATAGCCCACTGATATTTTGTCCATTAATAGACCACTGATAAAATGTCCATTAATAGCCACTGATAATTTTTCCATTAATAGCCCACTGATAATTTGTCCAGTAATAGCCACTGATAATTTGTACATTAATAGCCACTGATAATTTGTCCATTAATAGACCACTGATAAAATGTCCATTAATAGCCACTGATAATTTGTCCAGTAATAGCCACTGATAATTTGTCCATTAATAGACCACTGATAATGTGTCCATTAATAGCCCACTGATAAAATGTCCATTAATAGCCACTGATAATTTGTCCAGTAATAGACACTGATAATTTGTCCACTAATAGCCACTGATAATTTGTCCAGTAATAGCCACTGATAATTTGTCCAGTAATAGACACTGATAATTTGTCCATTAATATGCCACATATAATTTGTCCACTAATTGCCACTGATAATTTGTCCAGTAATAGACACTGATAATTTGTCCATTAATAGCCCACTGATAATTTGTCCAGTAATAGCCACTGATAATTTGTCCATTAATAGCCCACTGATAATTTGTCCAGTAATAGCCACTGATAATTTGTCCATTAATAGCCACTGATAATTTGTCCATTAATATGCCACTGATAATTTGTCCATTAATAGCCACTGATAATTTGTCCATTAATAGCCACTGATATTTTGTCCATTAATAGATCACTGATAAAATGTCCATTAATAGCCACTGATAATTTTTCCATTAATAGCCCACTGATATTTTGTCCATTAATAGACCACTGATAAAATGTCCATTAATAGCCACTGATAATTTTTCCATTAATAGCCCACTGATAATTTGTCCAGTAATAGCCACTGATAATTTGTACATTAATAGCCACTGATAATTTGTCCATTAATAGACCACTGATAAAATGTTCATTAATAGCCACTGATAATTTGTCCAGTAATAGCCACTGATAATTTGTCCATTAATAGACCACTGATAATGTGTCCATTAATAGCCCACTGATAAAATGTCCATTAATAGCCACTGATAATTTGTCCAGTAATAGACACTGATAATTTGTCCACTAATAGCCACTGATAATTTGTCCAGTAATAGCCACTGATAATTTGTCCAGTAATAGACACTGATAATTTGTCCATTAATATGCCACATATAATTTGTCCACTAATTGCCACTGATAATTTGTCCAGTAATAGACACTGATAATTTGTCCATTAATAGCCCACTGATAATTTGTCCAGTAATAGCCACTGATAATTTGTCCATTAATAGCCCACTGATAATTTGTCCAGTAATAGCCACTGATAATTTGTCCATTAATAGCCACTGATAATTTGTCCATTAATATGCCACTGATAATTTGTCCATTAATAGCCACTGATAATTTGTCCATTAATAGCCCACTGATAATTTGTCCAGTAATAGCCACTGATAATTTGTCCATTAATAGCCCACTGATAATTTGTCCAGTAATAGCCACTGATAATTTGTCCATTAATAGCCACTGATAATTTGTCCATTAATATGCCACTGATAATTTGTCCAGTAATAGACACTGATAATTTGTCCATTAATAGCCCACTGATAATTTGTCCAGTAATAGCCACTGATAATTTGTCCATTAATAGCCACTGATAATTTGTCCATTAATATGCCACTGATAATTTGTCCATTAATAGCCACTGATAATTTGTCCATTAATAGCCCACTGATAATTTGTCCAGTAATAGCCACTGATAATTTGTCCACTAATAGCCACTGATAATTTGTCCAGTAATAGCCACTGATAATTTGTCCATTAATAGCCCACTGCTAATTTGTCCAGTAATAGACACTGATAATTTGTCCATTAATAGCCACTGATAATTTGTCCATTAATAGCCCACTGATAATTTGTCCATTAATAGCCACTGATAATTTGTCCAGTAATAGACACTGATAATTTGTCCATTAATAGCCCACTGATAATTTGTCCAGTAATAGCCACTGATAATTTGTCCATTAATAGCCACTGATAATTTGTCCATTAATATGCCACTGATAATTTGTCCATTAATAGCCACTGATAATTTGTCCATTAATAGCCCACTGATAATTTGTCCAGTAATAGCCACTGATAATTTGTCCACTAATAGCCACTGATAATTTGTCCAGTAATAGCCACTGATAATTTGTCCATTAATAGCCCACTGCTAATTTGTCCAGTAATAGACACTGATAATTTGTCCATTAATAGCCACTGATAATTTGTCCATTAATAGCCCACTGATAATTTGTCCATTAATAGCCACTGATAATTTGTCCAGTAATAGACACTGATAATTTGTCCATTAATAGCCACTGATAATTTGTCCAGTAATAGCCACTGATAATTTGTCCATTAATAGCCCACTGATAATTTGTCCATTAATAGCCACTGATAATTTGTCCAGTAATAGACACTGATAATTTGTCCATTAATAGCCACTGATAATTTGTCCATTAATAGCCCACTGATAATTTGTCCATTAATAGACCACTGATAATGTGTCCATTAATAGTCACTGATAAAATGTCCATTAATAGCCCAATGATAATTTGTCCATTAATAGCCACTGATAATTTGTCCATTAATAGCCCACTGATAATTTGTCCATTAATAGCCACTGATATTTTGTCCAGTAATAGCCACTGATATTTTGTCCATTAATAGACCACTGATAATGTGTCCATTAATAGCCCACTGATAAAATGTCCATTAATAGCCCACTGATAATTTGTCCATTAATAGCCACTGATAATTTGTCCAGTAATAGCCACTGATAATTTGTCCATTAATAGACCACTGATAATGTGTCCATTAATAGCCCACTGATAAAATGTCCATTAATAGCCACTGATAATTTGTCCAGTAATAGACACTGATAATTTGTCCACTAATAGCCACTGATAATTTGTCCAGTAATAGACACTGATAATTTGTCCATTAATAGCCACTGATAATTTGTCCAGTAATAGCCACTGATAATTTGTCCATTAATATGCCACATATAATTTGTCCACTAATTGCCACTGATAATTTGTCCAGTAATAGACACTGATAATTTGTCCATTAATAGCCCACTGATAATTTGTCCAGTAATAGCCACTGATAATTTGTCCATTAATAGCCCACTGATAATTTGTCCAGTAATAGCCACTGATAATTTGTCCATTAATAGCCACTGATAATTTGTCCATTAATATGCCACTGATAATTTGTCCATTAATAGCCACTGATAATTTGTCCATTAATAGCCCACTGATAATTTGTCCAGTAATAGCCACTGATAATTTGTCCATTAATAGCCACTGATAATCTGTCCATTAATAGCCACTGATAATTTGTCCACTAATAGCCACTGATAATTTGTCCAGTAATAGCCACTGATAATTTGTCCATTAATATGCCACTGATAATTTGTCCAGTAATAGACACTGATAATTTGTCCAGTAATAGACACTGATAATTTGTCCAGTAATAGCCACTGATAATTTGTCCATTAATAGCCACTGATAATTTGTCCATTAATATGCCACTGATAATTTGTCCACTAATAGCCACTGATAATTTGTCCAGTAATAGCCACTGATAATTTGTCCATTAATATGCCACTGATAATTTGTCCAGTAATAGACACTGCTAATTTGTCCAGTAATAGACACTGATAATTTGTCCATTAATAGCCACTGATAATTTGTCCATTAATAGCCCACTGATAATTTGTCCATTAACAGCCCACTGATAATTTGTCCATTAATAGCCACTGATAATATGTCCATTAATAGCCCACTGATAATTTGTCCATTAATAGCCACTGATAATTTGTCCATTAATAGCCCACTGATAATATGTCCATTAATAGCCCACTGATAATATGTCCATTAATAGCCCACTGATAATTTGTCCATTAATAGCCACTGATAATTTGTCCATTAATAGCCCACTGATAATATGTCCATTAATAGCCCACTGATAATATGTCCATTAATGCCACTGATAATTTGTCCATTAATAGCCACTGATAATATGTCCATTAATAGCCCACTGATAATATGTCCATTAATAGCCCAATGATAATTTGTCCATTAATAGACCACTGATAATGTGTCCATTAATAGTCACTGATAAAATGTCCATTAATAGCCCAATGATAATTTGTCCATTAATAGCCCACTGATAATTTGTCCATTAATAGCCACTGATATTTTGTCCAGTAATAGCCACTGATAATTTGTCCAGTAATGCCACTGATAATTTGCTCATTAATAGCCACTGCTAATTTGTCCAGTAATAGACACTGATAATTTGTCCATTAATAGCCACTGATAATTTGTCCATTAATAGACACTGATAATTTGTCCACTAATAGCCACTGCTAATTTGTCCAGTAATATACACTGATAATTTGTCCATTAATAGACACTGATAATTTGTCCATTAATAGACCACTGATAATGTGTCCAGTAATAGACACTGATAATTTGTCCATTAATTACCCACTGATAATTTGTTCATTACTAGCCACTGATAATTTGTCCATTAATAGCCCACTGATAATTTGTCCATTAATATGCCACCGATAATTCGTTCATTAATATGCCACTGATAATTTGTCCATTAATATGCCACTGATAATTTGTCCATTAATATGCCAATGATAATTTGTCCAGTAATAGCCCACTGATAATTTGTCCATTAATAGACCACTGATAATGTGTCCATTAATAGCCACTGATACATTTGTCCATTAATAGACCACTGATAATGTGTCCATTAATAGCCCACTGATAAAATGTCCATTAATAGCCACTGATAATTTGTCCAGTAATAGCCACTGATATTTTGTCCATTAATAGACCATTGATAATGTGTCCATTAATAGCCCACTGATAAAATGTCCATTAATAGCCACTGATAATTTTTCCATTAATAGCCCACTGATAATTTGTCCAGTAATAGCCACTGATAATTTGTCCATTAATAGCCACTGATAATGTGTCCATTAATAGCCCACTGATAAAATGTCCATTAATAGCCACTGATAATTTGTCCATTAATAGCCACTGATAATTTGTCCATTAATAGCCCACTGATAATTTGTCCATTAATAGCCACTGATAATTTGTCCATTAATAGCCACTGATAATTTGTCCATTAATAGACCACTGATAACGTGTCCATTAATAGCCACTGATAATTTGCTAATTAACAGCCACTGATAATATGTCCATTAATAGCCACTGATAATTTGTCCATTAATAGCCCACTGATAATATGTCCAGTAATAGCCCACTGATAATTTGCTCATTAATAGCCACTGATAATTTGCTCATTAATATGGCACTGATAATTTGTTCATTACTAGCCACTGATAATTTGTCCATTAATAGCCCACTGATAATTTGTCCATTAATTGCCCACTGATAATTTGCTCATTAATATGCCGCTGATAATTTGCTAATTAAATACCTATTATTATTTTCTCTTAGGTGTTCTTTCTTTTTAGAGGTCTCTTTCAATTCAACACATAACTAGAACATTTTATATATATATATTAGCTGGTGTTAAATATCCTACCCCTATAAGTTTTTTAAAATTGCAGTAAAAAATCTAAATATATATACATACATTGAAAGGGCCAGAATCATGGGCCGAGAGTCTCCAGACAGGTCCTCAAATTGCTACAAA
Organism: Pelodytes ibericus; assembly: GCA_036172795.1. Lineage (NCBI taxonomy): Eukaryota > Metazoa > Chordata > Amphibia > Anura > Pelodytidae > Pelodytes > Pelodytes ibericus. The sequence goes on along the minus strand of CM069863.1, from coordinate 178,525,155 downwards.
ACATTCTAAACAGCTTTAGCGGTTAGAATTTTGATCACTGATAAGATACTGATGTTTAGTAAGCTCAGTCTTTCCAACGCAGACCCTCGCACAAGGTAGGTATATTAAAAAGGAATATTTAAAAAAAAAAAAAAAATCACTTACGATTTCCCAATGTCAAAAGGACTTTAAGGCTACAAATGATGGAAATTCTTGCCATCTTAAAATGTACTTAATAGGTTTTATTTATAGAAAGGTAATTATCTGATAAGCTTTTTTTCCCCCTAGATGATTGTCACAAAATGAGTATATGCCACAGAGCTTTCAGCCATGTAAATCATTTGCCTTACTTGAATATATACATAATATATTTAGATATAGATATAATTCTGATTTTAAAAGCAGCAAGTAGGACTGCATTTGATGTGCCTTGAAGACCAGAATTCCATTATTTTTGTCATACGTTTGCTGAACTGTGAATTTCTTTCTTTGTGTTCAGTCCACCCACACAAATTATATATCATTTTCTAAAGGACGGATAGGGCTTTCATTTGATACTATTATTTTCATCATATGATATCACTTACTATTAAAAAAATATCTAAAATATGCCATAAAAACACTTTTTATAACTTTGACCTGATTTTTTTTTTTATAAACAATTACAAATGGTAAAAAAGACCCCATCTATATATTTCAAATAATTATCCTGAGTTTATAAATACCAATGTTTCCTTGTTTGTCAATGTTTTATTTCAAGTAATAGGGCAATAAACAATTTTAGTGTTTTTTTGTTTCCTAACCATTTTCTTCCACAGTGACCTTTTGACCCCAATCCTAAATTTACCCTAACCCTAAATCTACCCCCACCTCTTAATCTAACCCTTGTACTTACCCTAATTCTAACTCACCTGTAACCCTAATTCTAACCCTAATTGTAACCCTAACCGTAGATCTAGGGTTAGCTTTTTCCTTTTATTTATTTATTTTTTCTAACTGTAATGTTGCTGAGTGCCTCTAGGGGCAGTCAAGCAACAGTTTCAGAGCGCCGGAAGAGATTTTTTTTTCTCACTTCCGTCGCTCTCTGCTGGGCACGCTGGGGGGCAGATAAGGCGTTGCATGATGCCTCGATCAGTGCAACACCTTTCACACATAGGCGGTGAATGCTCATCACTGCCTATGTTTGTTTAAAACGCATACGATCCCATTCGTGGTGATCGTATGCGCACGGGGAGGGGGGGGGGGTGGAGCACTCTCAGAGGCTGCTTCGGATCCATCTGCGTTAAGCGGTTTAAAACAGTGATTTGGGGGCTGTATCACCTGAACATTGTTTTTTACTGTGAAAAAAAATGATTAAAAATGATCTATCCATTGTATTAGCAAAATTGCAAGCAAATGCCTAAATCAGGAGAGAAATGTGCTCTAAATATGTCTGTGGAGTCTCCTGCTTATGACATCACCTGTGGCACCATATGCAAATAAACTGCTTTTCAACGTGAAATGTGTCATTTTCATACCATGCATACAACTATCTGTGTACAAAGTTGGCCCTGAGAAGCTGTTTAAGGGCAAAGATGACACAGATAGCTGTTTGAAGTTTTTTTGCACCGGGGCCCTGTGGTTTCTAGTTACCCAACTGACAGAAAGGATAGTTGCCTAGTTGGAGGGCGTGAAGGGGTAGGATGCAGGTAGCTCGTCTCCCAGAGTTTTCATTGCTACCTTCATCCTGTGATGCTGAAGTGAGAGATTCCAGTGATGCTGAGCGATGAGAGCAGAGACATCCTTTGGGGGCAAAGTCCCCAACCCATTGTGTTATTGACCGCATTCTTTAGTATCAATAGACTCTGTTTATTACATAAATATCTCCTCTGTCGTGCTTGGACTTGAGCCAGTGATAAGCAACAAAACCTTCATTTGATATCTAATAGGACACTTATTTAACAACTTCCTTTGTAGCTCAGGATGCTTGCCACTGCTGTGATAGAGAAATGATTTTCTCTTTTAGCCGTGACTGTAGCCTTCCAAGCCTGGTATGAAATGTGCTGTGACTTTCACATAGTTCATTAGATCTTGCGCTGACCGAGGGAAGGCTTGTTGTTTTATAGATCTTGCAAGAGTTGCTGGATCGGTGGGATTTTTATGCTACTTTCATCTAATACGATTTCAATACAATACAAAAATAACCATAAAAAAACCTTGGTTATAAATTTGGTTTTTCACGGTTGTTCCCTGATCTGAAGACCAAATGACTGCTAAATTCACACCTGTTAACTTGTTTAATTGCTAATAAAAGGGAACTTAGGTTGATCTGTGATAAGATTAATATTTAATGCTTATTTTAAAAGAATCATAATTTATTTCTATGCTTTATTTTTATACTCTGAGGAGTCCGATGTAATGTTACATGTTTTTTTTTTCTTTTTTTCTATTTCTATTTTTATTGAGTTTTTGAACATTATACAGAAAAATGTACTGGAAGTAGAAAAACTTTGTCGCACTTTACATTAAGTTTGAGTACAGGAGTAGCAAATTTTAAACCTTCTTCAACAGTTATGTCATGGAAAATAAAAGAAAGAAGTTACTAAAAGGGGAAGAGGAGAGAAGGAGAGTGGGTAATAGGAGTGAGAAAATTCAGGGAGAGGGAAAGAAATGTGATTAAGGTTGGAGGTGGGGGAAGACTTATCTATCCTGTTCCATCCAGCCATTCTTACATTTGTCATATTGTTCGAAATTACTTGTTAAGTAGTGCATTTTTTTCCATGGTAATGTTTTATGTGGATTTTTTCCATCAGATAATGTGGGTATGGACTAGGATTTCCAGTTCCAGGCTAGTAGTAATTTGTAGAAAATACATTTCTGTTGATGTATAAATAATCATTTGGGGAATATACACAAAAGTGCTGTGTCAGTGATTGCTGGTAGCGGGTTGGCTATATTGGAGGAGTCAATGATCTTGAAAACCTCGTTCCACAGACTTGATATTTTTGGGCAGGACCACCAAATGTGTGCCATGGATCTATTTGGAATTCGGAAACATGTGTGCTAATCTTGCTGGCACTAGGTGCCACCTGTACAGGGTATTTTTTTGGAGCTCCAGGTGGATTGTGCAGTGCTTTGAGAACATTTTGCAGGGTTTCTGAGTTGTAGAAAGTCTTTAATTCATCTTCCCATGATGTGACGAAGGGCAAGTTTTGCCTGGATTTGTGAGTAAGTAGCATATAGTAACATTGATAGTCACTCTGGGAGATATTCACCAAAAGTGAGTTGCGTGTGAGTTAAGGTGAGATGAACATTCCGTCTCTATGACTAAAAATTTTTTTTTTTCTTCACTTGTGCTTCACATATTGAATTAATATGTCAGACTCAACTGACCCCGATCAGATTGGCTAAGCACACACTGACAGTGTCTGTACACAACAAAATTCATAGGAGCTCTGCCTTACTTGAGAGGCAGAGCTCAGAGTAAACACACATCTCTAAAAGATACATATCAACACAACTCCCAACTTTCCTACCTGGCGAATCTGAACTATAGGGGCGGAGCTTGGGTGGCCGAGTGTCAGTGCATGCGCAGTAGGTGGTATTGCGGTTCTGAATCCTGCTGATCTGTAGCTCTGTCCAGAAAAAGGAGGAGATCGGCAGGACAGATGGACAGACCCCCCCAAATCAGGACTATCTCGTGTTGAACAGTTGGGGTGTATGCGTTGGGTTTACTCCAGGCCAATAGCTAAAGGCTTTTAACTTTTGCTTCTATTAGTAAAGCAAACATTAAAAGGACCACTTTAACTATGCATTGTGTAGGGCCAAACGTGGCTGTGCAAAAATGTGATTTAAAAAAAAATAATTGCCAACATCTTTGGCATCAAAAATATTCAAAATGGCAAATGTTTCCTGTGGGTTTGGAATCCACTTTCCACCTAGCATCCATCTTTCAGTAAGCTCCGTATTATTCAAATAGATAATGTAAATGAGCCATATATCATTCATGACATTCTATACCATTGTATAGCTAAATAAACATTTGGGATAAAGAATGCCGTGACTAAGTTGACAATGTGGAATCTCATCATAAGTTTAACCTTCTAAAGGTTCTTGGAGACTGGATACAAGAAGAGTGTAAATAAGCAACTCCCAACGTGAGATGTCTACAGGGTGAGTCACTTCAATGCAGAGGCGGCTCTCTAATTAGGCGAGTTAGGCAGCCGCCTAAGGCCTCGCACTCACGGGGGCCTCGCGGCTGCCTAACTCACCTTATTGCCTTTGATGTAACAGGGAGCTTAACGCTGCCGTTAAGCTCCCTGTTACACTAACCTGGGACGTTTCCTCCGTGCATCTTCTCTCCTGCACGGAGGAAGGAAGCTCCGATCGCGGTTTTTTTTTTTTTTTAAACTTTATTGAAACCGAGCATTAAAGTTTAAAAAAAAAAAAAAAAAAAACGCGACCGGAACTTCCTTCCTCCGTGCAGGAGAGAAGATGCACGGAGGAAACAACGGAGAGCAGCATGGAGGTAAGTACTAGGGAGGGGAGGAGGGTGGCACAAACGAGCAAAGCCTGACATAATGAGTGGCTAAATATTGGCACAGTGTGGAGCAAAATCCTGGCATAATGAGGTGAGGGGCAAAATCCTGGCATAGTAAGAGGCTAAATCCTGGCATTGTGAGGGGCAATATCCTGGCATACAGTGGCAAAATCCTATCATAGTGAGAGGCAAAATTCTGGCATTGTGAGGGGCAAAATTCTGGCATAATGAGGGGCAAAATCCTGGCATAGTGAGAGGCTAAATCCTGGCATTGTGAGGGGCAATATCCTGGCATGCAGTGGCAAAATCCTGGCATATTGAGAGACAAAATTCTAGGATTTGTGAGGGGCAAAATTGTGGCATTGTGAGGGGCAAAATCCTGTCACAGAGTGGCAAAATCCTGGCATATTGAATGGCTAAATCACAGTGCATCCGGTGCTGTGAGGAAGAACAAAGTTCCAATCTTCTAGCACAACGTGGTCTGTGAGACCACTTTCAACATTGAGCACCTTTCCTGCTGGCTGAGTGTTTCTGTTAGTGTGTGATTGTGTGCTTTCTGAGTGTGTCTGTGAGTCAGTGTGTGCTGGCTGAGTGTGATTGTGTGCTGACTGAGTGTGTCTGTGAGTCAGTGTGTGCTCACTGAGTGTGTCTATGAATGACTGTGTGATATGTGTTAGTGTTCACATTTAGGACAGCAATAACAATGTCAGCCGCACACAATTTTATCTATACCAAATGTTTATAGATGTTTGTAGAATAATTATGAGACAAATAAAATTCTAGGAGCTGTTAATTTCTAGCTGGGATTTGAGTCTGATCTTGAAATATGCTATTTCTACAGTTCATTTTTATTATCACTTGCATATATTTTATTAAATAATGTGTGTCCGTGAGGGCCTCATGTTCGACTTTCGCCTAAGGCCTCACAAAGTCTAGAGCCGCCTCTGCTTCAATGCATCCTTTAACGTGGTATGTAGACCACGGTTCACATTTGGATGCCACGGAAATAAACAGAGCATTGGTTTGTTGTATATTCAAAATTCTGAAGGCAGTTCATAGAGGGTCTCTATCTGATCCCAAGTTCCTGACGACCAAGAGCCAATAGGGCTGGAACATGGGAAAATGGAAAGAGGAAGTGATCTCAAAACATTGGAGTTACAAGCAGATGAAATCAGTTGCCGGGGAGTCTTCTCTACCTGTATGTAAAAAATGTATAGATACCAAAATAAAGTGACTTAGTGCGCTTGGCCCAACACCTAGCACACTGACAATTACCCTTTTCAACCAGATAATCTCTTGCAAGTGTTATGTAAAGGGAAAAAAAAACATAAAAAGATATATAGTGTAGTATATTAAAACAACATGCATATGTACACTTAAAATGTATAAAGTGTCCACTCACATGTACCTGAGCAGTAATCTGCTCTGGAATAAGAGCATTTGGGGACCCACAATGGTTGAATGGATATAACAACGGGTTCAAGACGGCTCCAATACAGGGGAAGAGGAGGCAGGAAAGTCAATACAAAAGTTTATTATATCACAGCTAAAACCATAGTAAAATCTTACACTTAAAATCTGCAATGTCCAGTAGTTCCTTGAAAAAAAGTTCTTTCACAAGGTGCACTGTGCTTTTAATAACAGACCATCCCTCCTCCTCCTGCACAACGCGTTTCGCCTCTTCAGTGAGGCTTTTTCAATGTATGCTTACCTTTTTCATGTACATTCCATTGTAATGAATAAATAGACATACAGAGATAGATGGCTGGAGGGAATGACAGGCAGACAAATAGATAGATAGAGGAATAGTTGGACAGATGGAGAGACTGACACACAAAGATAATATAAAAGCAGATATTACACCTTAGGACTTTTTTGTTTTTTTAAAGTAAGTTTTTTTCTGTGCATTGGAAAATATAACAACTTCATCATTATAAATAAGCTCAAGGGAAATTCTAAACTACAGATACTTTCATTTAAGTGAGCCATGGGATGCAGTGGAATGAATAATGCATTTTTTTTTTTCTGGGCATCGCCGATTTCTCAAACATGGACCGTTATCATAATAGCAAAAAAATAAAAATAAAGAATATGTGCTTTGCCGAGTCAGATCTCAGCAGAGCAAAATGCCTGTTAAAAGGATGTAATGGCTGGGAGTAGAAAGGGGAAAGTGAAGATATTTGAAGGTAGGAGTTGATCACATCTCAGTGGGGTCATTTTTAGCAATTTGGAAAGTGTTGATGGTTTTGAAGGAGTTCGGTCTTTCAGGATTCTGAACATGTAATGGAAAGCTCTCTAGAATTTGCTGCCAGGGTTTTTGCCTGACCTGGTTCTCCGACGAGAGAGGACGGGGGTCTTCAGGTTGCAAAATATAATCGTTTGGACGGCACTTTTTTTTTTTGGGTTCATGTGTTTTGTTCAAACAAACAGTCAAGTTATTATATTTTTTTTTTCTAACAAGTCCTTGAGGTATTTGTGTCAAAACCCAACATAGAATATAACACTAAACATTGAATCCATCTGTGAAAAGGAGACTGGGGACCTGGGAGAAGGAGAAAGATACCCGAGCTACCTTGTATCCACTTCCTAATGCAAATACTGCACCTCAGTGTCAGTGTAAGGATATCTGATGCTTCAGTCAAATTAATATTTCGATCTCTTCTCCCTTCAGGCTCCCCCCCCCCCCCCTTCTCCCATCATCACTGCTATATTTACCCTTAAACACTTTCCCTAAATGTAGCTCTCTGGTTCATGCGTTTCACAACCCTCCCTCATCCCCCATTTGTACCTTGCCTCATTTATTTGTCCAATAAACGTATTGGATGGGAATATCAATGGGACAAGAAGAGAATAACCCACGTTGTCAGGTGAAAACCCCTTACACATATACGGTGCCTTGCAAAAGTATTCACCCCCCCTTGACTTTTTACCTATTTTGTTACATTGCAGCCTTATGTTCAGTGTTTTATTCATCTGAATTTTATGTGATGGATCAGAACACAATAGTCTAAGTTGGTGAAGTGAAATGAGAAAAATATATACATAAAACTATTTTTTTAGAAATAGAAAACAGAAAATTGGCATGTGCGTATGTATTCACCTCCTTTGTTATGAAGCCCATAAAAAGCTCTGGTGCGACCAATTACCTTAAGAAGTCACATAATTAGTGAAATGATGTCCACCTGTGTGCAATCTAAGTGTCACATGATCTGTCATTACATATACACACCTTTTTTGAAAGGCCCCAGAGGCTGCAACACCTAAGTAAGAGGCACCACTAACCGAACACTGCCATGAAGACCAAGGGACTCTCCAAACACGTAAGAGACAATGTTGTTGAGAAGTACAAGTCAGGGTTAGGTTATAAAAAAAATAAAATAATGGAAAGAACGTGGCACAACAGCAAACCTGCCAATAGATGGCCGCCCACCAAAACTCACAGACCGGGCAAGGAGGGCATTAATCAGAGAGGCAGCACAGAGACCTAAGGTAACCCCGGAGGAGCTGCAAAGTTCCACAGCAGAGACTGGAGTATCTGTACATAGGACGACAATAAGCTCCATAGAGTTGGGATTTATGGCTGAGTGGCCAGAAGAAAGCCATTACTTTCAGCAAAAAACAAAATGGCACGTTTTTGAGTTTGCGAAAAGGAATGTGGGAGACTCCCAAAATGTATGGAGGAAGGTGCTCTGGTCTGATGAGACTAAAATTGAACTTTTCATCCATGAAAGAAAACGCTATGTCTGGCGCAAACCCTCACATCACCCAAAGAACACCATCCCCACAGTGAAACATGGTGGTGGCAGCATCATGCTGTGGGGAAGTTTTTCAGCAGCCGGGACTGGGAAACTGGTCAGAGTTGAGGGAACGATGGATGTTGCTAAATATAGGGATATTCTTGAGCAAAACCTGTTCCACTCTGTGCATGATTTGAGGCTAGGACAGAGGTTCACCTTCCAGCAGGACAATGACCCCAAACACACTGCTAAAGCAACACTTGAGTCGTTTAAGGGGAAACATGTAAATGTGTTGGAATGGCCTAGTCAAAGCCCAGACCTCAATCCAATAGTGGTCAGACTTAAAGATTGCTGTTCACAAGCGCAAACCATCCATCTTGAAGGAGCTGGAGCAGTTTTGTCAGGAGGAATGGGCAAAAATCCCAGTGGTAAGATGTGGCAAGCTCATAGAGACTTATCCAAAGCGACTTGGAGCTGTGATTGACGCAAAAGGTGGCTCTACAAAGTATTGAATTTATGGGGTGAATAGTTATGCACATTGACTTTTTCTGTTATTTTGTCCTATTTGTTGTGTGCTTCACAATAAAAAAAAATCTTCAAAGTTGTGGGCATGTTCTGCTAATCCTCAAACAATCCATGTTAATTCCAGGTTGTGAGGCAACAAAACACGAAAAGTGCCAAAGGGGGTGAATACTTTTGCACGGCACTGTATACACCTTCTCTTTCAGTTGATTTTGCACGGTACCCCTCTCAGTTATCGTTTTTTGTTGTTTTTTTACTAGTTTATTAATATATCTGCGCTGTGAGGTGAATAAGTTAAACCAACTAAAGAATAAACAACCTTCCCCGAAAGATAAATACCAGGGATATCAATTTAAGGGGAGCAACATATCATCTAAATCTGTTACTGTGTAGCTGAGAATAAAGGAGCAGGGGCAGTAATTTCCCCTGGATGTTGGGCAAAAACAACATCCCCAGGAGGTGCCTGCTACTAGACACCTGGGAGTTGTGGGCACAGACTGAGTCAGGGTGTGCAATGTGGGTGATGGAGCATGTCCTGAGGTAAGTCTTGGGTGTGCAATGTGGGTGATGGAGCATGTCCTGAGGTAAGTCTTGGGTGTGCAATGTGGGTGATGGAGCATGTCCTGAGGTAAGTCTTGGGTGTGCAATGTGGGTGATGGAGCATGTCCTGAGGTAAGTCTTGGGTGTGCAATGTGGGTGATGGAGCATGTCCTGGGGTAATTCTTGGGTGTGCAATGTGGGTGATGGAGCATGTTCTGGGGTAAGTCTTGGGTGTGCAATGTGGGTGATGGAGCATGTCCTGAGGTAAGTCTTGGGTGTGCAATGTGGGTGATGGAGCATGTCCTGAGGTAAGTCTTGGGTGTGCAATGTGGGTGATGGAGCATGTCCTGGGGTAAGTCTTGGGTGTGCAATGTGGGTGATGGAGCATGTCCTGAGGTAAGTCTTGGGTGTGCAATGTGGGTGATGGAGCATGTCCTGGGGTAAGTCTTGGGTGTGCAATGTGGGTGATGGAGCATGTCCTGGGGTAATTCTTGGGTGTGCAATGTGGGTGATGGAGCATTTCCTGGGGTAAGTCTTGGGTGTGCAATGTGGGTGATGGCGCATGTCCTGGGGTAATTCTTGGGTGTGCAATGTGGGTGATGGAGCATTTCCTGGGATAAGTCTTGGGTGTGCAATGTGGGTGATGGAGCATGTCCTGGGGTAATTCTTGGGTGTGCAATGTGGGTGATGGAGCATGTCCTGAGGTAAGTCTTGGGTGTGCAATGTGGGTGATGGAGCATTTCCTGGGGTAAGTCTTGGGTGTGCAATGTGGGTGATGGCGCATGTCCTGGGGTAAGTCTTGGGTGTGCAATGTGGGTGATGGAGCATGTCCTGAGGTAAGTCTTGGGTGTGCAATGTGGGTGATGGAGCATTTCCTGGGGTAAGTCTTGGGTGTGCAATGTGGGTGATGGAGCATTTCCTGGGGTAAGTCTTGGGTGTGCAATTTGGATGATCGAGCATGTCGTGGCTACGCATTGTGGGTGAGGGGGTATTTCCTGAGTCTGAAATGTGGGTGTTGGGGCATATCCTGGGTGTGCAGTGTGGGTGATGGGGCACACACTGTGGTGCAGGGGTATGTCTAGATTCCGCAATGTGTGCAGCGGGCGGGGTATCCAAATATAGTCTGCATAGGGCATCACAAAACCAAAATACAAAACTCTGCAGTATCACTGCTTATCAGTGGAAAGAAAACAACCTATAGCAACAAGTGCATACATGTTGCTCTGAATCCCTATGACTTTTCCCAGCACAGAAAAAAATCCATTATGTTTTAATGTGGATGAGATTGTCTCTGCAGCTGCTGCCCCAAAGAAACATAGAAAGATAACTCCAACTTGCTCATTTCAGCAATTAACCCGCTTATGACTTTTTATTACAGGTAGTTAAGACCTGGTCACTTATAAAGGCTGAATAAATGAATATATACAGTTTATTCTATTCTGTCACTGCTAGAGTTTCTAACTGATGCTTTTATTTTCTTACACTATGTTAAACAATTTACATCCTGTTTTTTCCCATTTGATTTGATGCAGGCATTCTGTATAAATCACATTTTTAATATTTGACTCAAGCCCTCCCCAGTGATTACTCTGCATGTTTACTGCAGGTGCAGCAGCACTGATTCTATAGACACTGAGGATATAAAGCTTTGTTTCATCAAGTGACCTTGCTCTTGTACACAGTAGGATCTCTTAACAGTGCAACACATTGTCTGATGGCATCACTAGAGAGACAGGATATTCCATTCATTTGAATGGCATTATTCTCATTGGTTCCTGCAGCCAATAAAAAAAAAAAGGAAATTAGTTTTACTCGGCTAGTGTGGGCAGTCCTTGTTTCTTGCAAACTGCTGTAATGTCACAATTAGTTTTGAGCGAACCCGAACCGCACTGTTCGGGTTTGTACCGAACATTACGGTTTTTGGACCCCGGACCCGAACACGGACATTTCACTGTATGTTCGGGTTGGAGTTCGGGGTTCGGCGATTACATTGTATGTAATGCTATGGGCTTTCTAGAAACCGAAATAGAGTCCCCATTCATCCGAATAGGTCATTCGGTTTATAGACTTTCGGTTTATGGAATACATGTAATGCTATTGGCTTTCTATAAACCGAAATAGAGTCCCCATTCATAAGAATAGGTCAATTGACCTATTCGTATGAATGGGGACACTCTTACCTACATTTTACTTCATTTTGCAGCCCTCTAGCCCTTTCCAGGACTTTTTTAGAGGCATTTTAGTGGCCAAAAGTTCGTGTCCCCATTGACTTTAATGGGGTTCGGGGTCAAGTTCGGGGTCAAGTTCGAGCACGGAACCGGACATTTTTTCGAAGTTCGGCCAAACCTGCCGAACCCGAACATCCAGGTGTCCGCTCAACTCTAGTCACAATTTCTTCTAGCTGTAAGTATTTTATATTTGAAACAATGCAAAATGTAAGACATGCATTTTAAAGTACTTTGAAACCACATTAATATGCATGAATATTTGGAAGATGCATTTTGGCCACCAGATAGTCCCTTTAAATACCATTGCGGGGTCGTGTTCAAATCTGGAAATTCAGGACGTATGTATCTAGGATGTATCTAGTATTCACTTAAAGTGTTGTTTATATTTGAGAAGTCAGAATAAAACCAGCAATAGTGGCCTCATCTAACAGGGGATCCCACTGCCCTGCCCTGCAGTGGTATTGACAGAAAGAGCATCGACAGGGACCAAAAGATTTTATTATCTCTGAAAAATTGCAAACATCTGTCTTTAAAAAAATAAAAGCCTTTTACAACATAAAAAACTGAATTTAGCTTAAGATTTATCCAGCTTCATATACAATGAAATATCACAAATATGAAGTTGACAGTAAATGCCCAATTATACATAATCACAGGGAACAGTAACAACAGTTTTAGTCTCTCAAAAATAATAGAAGCGATTATCTTCCGACAACATGCAGACAGAGGCTGGACTGAAACACAATCATGACCGTGTTTTGGTGGCTGTCAGAAGTCTACAACAGTCTTTATCGAACAATACAGACAATGGATATTCAGTCAGTACTTCAGATCTGGTACATGCAAGTGCTTTAGAAGACTTTGGGCTCCTGATCTGCCTTCTTTATTCTCCAGAGACAATAAACAAAAAATGGAGAACAAACAAGGTAAAAATAAACTCTTCAAAGTTAAGATGTGTTAACTGATTTCTGTGATGGAGATTCTCACTTATCTAAAGTTTAAAATGAGCTTGTCCTGGGGATATATTTGCAGTTTTATAGGGTTTTGGGGAGACAATGAAACAAAAATCATAATGATAGTCCAGCCTACCTTCAAAGTGAAACATATACTTATTTATAAAAAATACCTGACATCACAAATGCATGATAGAAACATTTAAATACATAAAGGGAATCAACACAGTAAAGGAAGAGAGTATATTTGAAAGAAGAAAAACTACCACAACTAGAGGACATAGTCTTAAATTAGAGGGGCAACGATTTAAAAGTAATATCAGGAAGTATTACTTTACTGAGAGGGTAGTGGATGTATGGGATAGCCTTCCAGCAGAAGTGGTAGAGGTAAACACAGTCAAGGATTTTAAGCATGCGTGGGATAGACACAAGGCTATCCTAGCTATAAGACCGGGAACGGGGGACTAATAAAAGTACTCAAAAAATGGACCGAATGGTTCTTATCTGCCGACACATTCTATGTTTCTTTGTTTCTATCTACAGCAAGGTCTCATATTGTCACAAACAACCATCCTCAGTAGATCCGGAGATGAAAATGTGACCAACTCTGGGGAAGGCGATGAGATCACCAGTGAGAGAGTCTAGTCAAATGTGTGGCTGTGGAGCAGCCCTACTCGTTTCGCCATGCAAGCACCTTTGGCTTCCTCTTGGACATCTTTTACAATTATAAAACAAAGCTATATAGCTAATTTGAGATTTACACTGGATCTTGGTGCTTTTCATTAGTTATGGTAGCTTGCAGCATGTTGTCAAAAATAGACATTTCCCAGTACATTTACAGGGCTATTAGCATATGGCACAACATCTAAGCAAAGGATTAAGCCGGTCCCTGATTATCCTTTGTATTCACATTTTAAAGGTATTATTATAATCCTATTGATCTTGGTTTACACCTACTTGTTTTGTGTCATGTGTAGAGTTGTGCGAACCGAAGTTCGGGTTCGTACCGAACATTACGATTTTTGGACCCCGGACTCGAACACGGACATTCCACTGTATGTCCGGGTTGGAGTTCGGGGTTCGACGATTCATATCGCCTTAAATTTAAAATTACTAGTGACTGGACAGCTATTGCTACCCAGTCACTAGTAAAATAAGCCCCCCCCCCCCCCCCCGGGTCCCCACCCATTGCCCGCAGGTGGGGACCCTAATAATAATAACGAGGGGGGGACCTAGTGTCCCCACCCCCGAGTCCCCACCCATGAGCGGCGAGTGGGGACCCTAATAATAATAATGAGGGGGGACCTAGTGCCCCGCCCCCCCCCCGGTCCCCACCCATGAGCGGCGGGTGGGGACCATAATAATAATAATAATGAGGGGGGGGACCTAGTCTCCCCCACGGGCCCCACCCATGAGCGGCCGATATGTGTGGAGCTTCGCGTTCTTGAAAAAAATGGGTTTGCTATATCCCTAAACTGCTACAGTCTGTTGATTAAACCCCAGGTTCTGCTGCAACTCTCAGGGGTCTATTCACAGAAAGGTGAGACAAGGTTACCATTTTAACTATACATTGTGCAGGGACAAACCTGGCAAGCTTACCCCACTAAGCAAACTCACCAGGATGGTTCCAGCATAATGTATAGCTAAATTGGTGAAATTAAATGTTCAACTCATCTCAACTAACCCGCAACACACTTTTTAGTGAATAGCCCCCTCAGCATCCTACACAGTATCTTTAATTAGGGCTCAAGGGGCAGAATGATTTGAGATTAGGACACAGACCTATAAATCAGTACAGACAGCACAGATATGAGGTCAGGGCAGGAGGCACTGTTCTGAGATCAGCAACACACTGAAATCTCAATTCTAAACTTCCAAAAAGGATTTGAGACTCGATCCTCTGTGTCTGTGTTCAGAATATGTAGATTAGTTTCGTGGTGGGTTTATGCTGTTTAACCAATAAATTTGGTGACAGGGCAACTGAGTTTCCTCATTTAGAGGTGCGTGTACTAAAAAACCGCAAATATATTTTATGTGCAAAACTATTTTTGCGCTTTGCTCCTATTGCAATGTACTAAACATTTAACACTCCAATAGTACACAGGAGCAAACTGCGAAGAAAAACGGGCATAATTGAGAATAAAAACAGGCAATTTTGCGAATATCTTTCCTACCTCTTCTGATAGCGCTCGCTAAAAGCCGGTGTAATTTTCACACGCAAAAAAGAATTATTTTTCCCAAAATATTCTCAAAACTCTTCAGCGTGCGCAAATATAATCGCAATTTATTGGCACAAAATGCACGCTAAATAATAATAAACGGAAGAGGCGCAAATCAGGGAAAACAAGCGCAAAATGTTACAAATAGTCGCAGATTGCTCCTTACTCATGTTTTACCTACTCACCGCGTCCCCCGTCCCCCCCCTCCTGCACTTGTTTAGTACATGACCCCCCTTAGGCCCTTATTCCAGCTTGGCTATTTTGTTCACATTTTTTTTTACACGTTTTACTCGCTCACAATTGAAAAAATTGTTATTTCCAACTTTTTCCAAGAGCACTGAAAGGGGCTCTGTCACCTAAACATCATTTTTATACTGTGACTGTAAGGAATAAAAAAAAATTGTCTACAATAACGCATACATTGCGTTAGCAGAATGACAAGCAAGTGGATAAACTGAGAGAAACATTTATTTTTCTTATGTCTCCTGTTGATGACATCACCTGTGGTTTGATGAACAATCATTGAAACATTTGCAATTTGCATACGTGCACATCAAGCCACAGGGGATGTCACAAAAACGAGACACCACAGGCATCTGCTTGTAATTCTGCAGGAACCTGCAGCGGTATCCCCTCAGTCTGGCAGGCGAAACGTAACAGACATGCAAACTGACCGCCTGTTGCATTTAACAATATATCACCATGGACGAACGTCAGGGGGTTCAGATACGCCTCTGCAAAGTCACAGGAGAAGTTGCAGGCTCCTGTGATATCTCAGCAGCAAAATATAGGGTCTGTAAAAACCCCGGTTGAGTCAGTTTCCTCAGTGTTTCCGGCTCCCCGATCACTCTGGACCAAGTGGAGGTCATTAAGGGGTTAATGAACCAGGATCATTTTGTGCTGTTTCTCCCGACCTGTAAGTCTGTTAGAAACATAGAATGTGTCACCGGCAGATAAGAACCATTCGGTCCATCTAGTCTGCCCAATGTTCTAAATACTTTTATTAGTCCCCAGTTCCCTATTTTATATCTAGGATAGCCTTGTGTCTATCCCATGCATGCTTAAACTCCTTCACTGTGTTTACCTCTAACACTTCTGCTGGAAGGCTATTCCATACATCCACTACCCTCTCAGTAAAGTAATACTTTCATTAGACCCGGCCTTATCTTATATCTAGGATAGCCTTATACCTATCCCACGCATGCTTAAACTCCTTCACTGTATTAACCTCTACCACTTCTACTGGAGACTATTCCATACATCCACTACCTTCTCAGTAAAGTAATACTTTCATTAGACCCGGCCTTATCTTATATCTAGGATAGCCTTATACCTATCCCACGCATGCTTAAACTCCTTCACTGTATTAACCTCTACCACTTCTACTGGAGACTATTCCATACACCCACTACCCTCTCAGTAAAGTAATACTTTCATTAGTCCCTGACCTTATCTTATAGTTAGGATAGCCTTATACCTATCCCACGCATGCTTAAACTCCTTCACCGTATTAACCTCTACCACTTCTACTGGCAGACTATTCCATACATCCACTACTCTCTCAGTAAAGTAATACTTTCATTAGTCCCTGGCCTTATCTTATATCTAGGATAGCCTTATACCTATCCCATGCATGCTTAAACTGCTTCACTGTATTAACCTCTACCACTTCTACTGGAAGACTATTCCATACACCCACTACCCTCTCAGTAAAGTAATACTTTCATTAGTCCCTGACCTTATCTTATAGTTAGGATAGCCTTATACCTATCCCATGCATGCTTAAACTCCTTCACTGTATTAACGTCTACCACTTTTACTGGAAGACTATTCCATACACCCACTACCCTCTCAGTAAAGTAATACTTTCATTAGTCCCTGACCTTATCTTATAGTTAGGATAGCCTTATACCTATCCCATGCATGCTTAAACTCCTTCACTGCATTAACCTCTACCACTTCTGCTGGAAGGCTATTCCATACATCCACTACCCTCTCAGTAATGTAATACTTTCATTAGTCCCTGGCCTTATCTTATATCTAGGATAGCCATATACCTATCCCACGCATGCTTAAACTCCTTCACTGTATTAACCTCTACCACTTCTACTGGAGACTATTCCATACATCCACTACCCTCTCAGTAAAGTAATCCTTTCATTAGTCCCTGGCCTTATCTTATATCTAGGATAACCTTATACCTATCCTACGCATGCTTAAACTCCTTCACTGTATTAACCTCTACCACTTCTACTGGAAGACTATTCCATACATCCACTACTCTCTCAGTAAAGTAATACTTTCATTAGTCCCTGGCCTTATCTTATATCTAGGATAGCCTTATACCTATCCCACGCATGCTTAAACTCCTTCACTGTATTAACCTCTACCACATCTACTGGAAGACTATTCCATGCATCCACTACCCTCTCAATAAAGTAATACTTTCATTAGTCCCTGGCCCCTCCCTTATATCTAGGATAGCCTTATACCTATCCCACGCATGCTTAAACTCCTTCACTGTATTAACCTCTACCACTTCTGCTGGCAGGCTATTCCATACATCCACTACCCTCTCAGTAAAGTAATACTTTCATTAGTCCCTGGCCTTATCTTATATCTAGGATAGCCTTATACCTATCCCACGCATGCTTAAACTGCTTCACTGTATTAACATCTACCACTTCTACTGGAAGACTATTCCATACATCCACTACCCTCTCAGTAAAGTAATACTTTCATTAGTCCTTGGCCTTATCTTATAGCTAGGATAGCCTTGTGTCTATCCCAAGCATGCTTAAACTCCTTCACTGTATTAACTTCTACCACTTCCACTGGAAGACTATTCCATACATCCACTACCCTCTCAGTAATGTAATACTTTCATTAGTCCCTGGCCTTATCTTATAGCTAGGATAGCCTTGTGCCTATCCCACGCATGCTTAAACTCCTTCACTGTATTAACCTCTACCACTTCTACTGGAAGACTATTCCATACATCCACTACCCTCTCAGTAATGTAATACTTTCATTAGTCCCTGGCCTTATCTTATATCTAGGATAGCCTTATACCTATCCCAGGCATGCTTAAACTCCTTCACTGTATTAACCTCTACCACTTCTGCTGGCAGGCTATTCCATACATCCACTACCCTCTCAGTAAAGTAATACTTTCATTAGTCCCTGGCCTTATCTTATATCTAGGATAGCCTTATACCTATCCCACGCATTCTTAAACTGCTTCACTGTATTAACCTCTACCACTTCCACTGGAAGACTATTCCATACATCCACTACCCTCTCAGTAATGTAATACTTTCATTGGTCCCTGGCCTTATCTTATATCTAGGATAGCCTTATACCTATCCCATGCATGCTTAAACTCCTTCACTGTATTAACATCTACCACTTCTACTGGAAGACTATTCCATACATCCACTACCCTCTCAGTAAAGTAATCCTTTCATTAGTCCCTGGCCTTATCTTATATCTAGGATAGCCTTATACCTATCCCATTCATGCTTAAACTCCTTCACTGTATTAACCTCTACCACTACTACTGGAAGACTATTCCATACATCCACTACCCTCTCAGTAAAGTAATACTTTCATTAGTCCCTGGCCTTATATTATATCTAGGATAGCCTTATACCTATCCCATGCATGCTTAAACTCCATCACTGTATTAACCTCTACCACTTCTACTGGAAGACTATTCCATGCATCCACTACCCTCTCAGTAAAGTAATACTTTCATTAGTCCCTGGCCTTATCTTATATCTAGGATAGCCTTATACCTATCCCACGCATGCTTAAACTCCTTCACTGTATTAACATCTACCACTTCTGCTGGAAGACTATTCCATACATCCACTACCCTCTCAGTAATGTAATCCTTACATTAGTCCCTGGCCTTATCTTATAGCTAGGATAGCCTTGTGTCTATCTCACGCATGCTTAAACTCCTTCACTGTATTAACCTCTACCACTTCTGCTGGAAGACTATTCCATACATCCACTACCCTCTCAGTAAAGTAATACTTCCTGATATTACGTTTAAATCGTTGCCCCTCTAATTTTAGACTATGTCCTCTAGTTGTGGTAGTTTTTCTTCCTATAAATATACTCTCTTCCTGTTAATCTATTCTATGCCATACATAACCTTGGTTACAGCTACTGGCCAGATGTCCTCTTTCAGGGCCACAACCCAGAGGACAGAAAATGTCAAATGTTACACAATATAACACATGGCGCAGCACAAGCAGATGTAAAGTAAACTACTTATGCTGATTAATGAGTCCAAAATCAGAGTCTGCTGCTTATCTAATCATCGAGCATGCTCATGAGAAGTAAGGAATAGGATCATCTCTAACTTGGATCTTCTCATGTAGATGCCACGTGACCCCACAAATGATTCAATAATAAACAAAATAATATATAATATTATTTTTTGCCTATCCTTTTCATTTTGCTGTGTATGTGTACCAGAAAAACCAAAGGAATTAGCCATGTATTTTTCCCTGTACATGCCTGAAAAAATAGTTTCTTCAATACTAATGTGAGAATGGCACTTATATGGATCTATCAAGTGCTGTGATTAGTTATATTAATAGGTACATACAGTGATTACTCATGAAACATCATAACAGAATGACTTATGGCAGGATAAAATCCCAGCCAATGCAGATGACGTAATTAAACTGGACCCTGTAATTATGTTGGTAATAGTGGAGCACATGTTTTTAAAGTGCTATCATCATATTATTATTTTTGTAATTTACTATTTATTTATTAATAGACACCAAAAAAAATTACCATGAGTATGGTACACACTCCCAAGAAATCAGAAAAAGAACCATTGCTCTATATACAATGCTATATTTATATAATACAGTAACAGTTCAAATAAATAAAACAAAATATAATCACCCATTATTAATGTCAGTTGACTAATTTGCAGTGAGCAGTATATTAGCAGTGTACATGTCTTCTATATAGGTTTTATATTTATTGAACCTGATGTTTGGTGACTGTGTTTGGACTTTTGTCCGGATGGTAAGCACTGGACCTAGATAGCATTTTTCTTTTATGCAATAAACAAATAATAATAAAAAAATATATATATAATGTAATAAAACAGCCACATTGTTACAGCTCTGACTGTGTGTGTAAAATAATAATAATAAAACAAAGTGAATAGATTCAGCAGCAGAATATAATACACAGGTTAACCAGCCACTTCCCAGCATGTTGTAAGTTTACAAATATATTTGGATTTCAACCAATGCTTGAAAGAAGCAAAAATGTATTATGCAAATTCAAAATAATGCACAAAATGAGTATAGCTCATTCCTCACTTCCAGTGCGGTGATGCTCAGCAAGCCACCACAGCTGAAGTGCCAAGGATTACCACCCTTCTTTTATATAAAGCAGAGATAAGACTGTGATTTACCTGAAGCCATGACCCTCCAGCTGAGCTGTTTTCTAAGGGATTTTCTGCAGGTCACACAAGCAAATTATTAGAGAGAAATACAACATCTTCAGTGAGAGGACCAACTGGATGAAAGGATCTGAGTATGACCAACTGAATGAAAGGATCTGAGTATGACCAACTGGATGAAAGGATCTGAGTATGACCAACTGGATGAAAGGATCTGAGTATGACCAACTGGATGAAAGGATCTGAGTATGACCAACTGGATGAAAGGATCTAAGTATGACCAACTGGATGAAAGGATCTGAGTATGACCAACTGGATGAAAGGATCTAAGTATGCTGCAATGCCAGATCCACAGTCCAGGAACAGGGGAATTCTCAGCTTCAAGCAGCAAGGTGCAAAATCCCCTCCAAAAAAAGCAGGTGTGTATATGGTGGGGAAGGAGATCCAAGAGGGGGAGGATGCAGCATAAGAGGAATCCCAAAGAGAGGGGCCCCAAAGTCCTGAGGATTAACAGGATCCAAACTCACTGTGCAGTGACAGAGAAACAGAGAGCCGGAGAGTTCAGATGAGACAGGGAATTGCTACTACAAGGGAGAGGAGGATGCAGGAATGGATGAGAAAACCATAATGAAGGGTAGTACCGGCTCAGCACCACAAGAGGGCGCGCGTTTAACACGACATTTATTCAGAATAGTAGATTAAAAGACTTCATTTAATGAGCCTTATGTCATAACTCTGGGTGACTGGTCAGATCATCATTTTTTTTTATCTCGGCACTATTAAATATAAATAAATGATGTTTTCCTGTCAGAGTGACATTTACACTTATATGGAGTGGAAGAATGTGACTGTGCAGTGAATCTAAATTCTCATGACAGTGAATCACACATCATCACTCCAAGGAAGGAGTAAGGTCCTTGCTAGCCTATATGACGTCATAGAGAGATGTTCCACACACCAGCTGATCATAATGGCACTAGATTGTGTGGGTAGCACTTTTGGATCCACTAACAATGACACATATTTTATTTATTTTGTTTAATGCACCCTCCATTCACTCACATGGGGAACTGGGAAACTTTTCAAGGCTTATATTTATAATATGACAGCATTAAACACACTAAAAATGTCTGTAATGGTGGAAGTGTTTTATGGGAAAGGCCAGGGGATTTTCTATCTCTCATGCCCTCTTTCCTAACACCCTGCTATATGTGAAATATTGCTTATATTGTATATATAGACAATAGATCACTAATAATCTATACATTGTGTTAGTACAATTGTATGCCAATACATAGAATACAAGAGATCTCTGAGGATCTCTTACAAGTGTTTGTGGTGTCACCTGCTTATGACATCACCCGTGGCTTGATATGCAAATTAGTACGATTTCAAATGTGTAGGCCACAAGGTGATATATACAGGAGACAGCCCAGACACATTTAACCCCTTTGCGACAATGGATTACCAGCTATGTCAAGGAGAAGCTGTCAGTTAAGCTGATGTACCCAGTATGTCCTGCGGTGAAACCCGCATAGGCAGCGATCAGTGGTTGCTGCCTTTGCTCACCCAGTGTTGCTGTGATGCCTCGATATTGAGACATCCAGCAACACCAAAATTCCCCCCCCCCCCCCAAGGCTCTGTCCACGGAGTGATCGCATGCGCCATATTGGATGGCATCATGCCCTTCTAATATGATGCTGCCCTGTAGCTGGGAAGGGCTCCATTGGTCATTTTTGTCGCTTTTTTTTTTGCTGTTGCTAGACTGCCTCTAGAGGCACAGTAATAAAAAAAACTCATATGCTTGGCTAGTGCTAAGATTAGGGTTAGATTTCTGTGGTGTTTGTGTTTAACTGTAATTTACTCCTTTCCCATTTAATGTGCCCACACATAATTTATACTGTTTTCATTGCCAGAAAAATAGCTTTCTTTAGATACCATTATTATCATCATACCATATAATTTACTATAAAAATAAAAATCATTAAGTAATATAAATTATTAAGTAATTTTTTAAAATAAACACTTTTGTGTAATTTTGATTTGAGTTTAGTTGTTCTTTAAAGGAACTGATATATGTTGATCTTTGGGATAATACTGAATATTATTGATCTAGAAATACCCGATACCTGTGTTATGGTGTATATTATATGATAGTGTCAAACATAGCCAGGAAAAGACAAACAATGTGGAAAGCACAAGATCTAACACCTATATGTAAAAACACAATTACAAACATTTGTTTTGCTTTAAATTGCACGTTGTATCCTTTTATGAAAACAGATTTAGCGGACTAAGTTTTAAATGAACTAAAATAATGAAATCTCTTGGTAGCGAAAATGTAAAGAACAGACATCTGGCCTCCAAACTAGGGGAGCTACACTTCTCTGGTCTCAGTAGCTGAGGAATCTGGTTTATGAGATATTATAGCATTGTAATTCATTGCAACTGACAATGAACACAGGACTGGCCAGGGAGCTGTATATAGGAGGCAGATCACTACTCCCTGAGTCACCAACCACCCACTGCCAGCTCTAGCCCTTTAATACGCTATATGGTGGTAGAATGATACAGATTAAGATCAAATGTCTTGGCAACGTTAAAACACATGCAATTTTGATCTACAGAGGTCTGCTATCCTAGCTACAAGATAGGGAACTGGGGACTAATAAAAGTATTTAGAAAATTGGGCAGACTAGATGGGCCGAATGGTTCTTATCTGCTGACACATTCTATGTTTCTATATGTTATTTTTTGTAAATAAATAAAGACCTCTATTATTATACTTAATGACTTCCCTAATTACATAGGTTGCTCTTTTGTTGCCCACAAAGTCTCTTAAAACATTCACAGTATCCCCCCCCCCCTCCCTCCCATAGTCACACCTTCAGCCACTCCCCTGAAAGCCATTGTGTCACCTTTTTTTCGACATTTGAAATGTTGGGCGTTACGCTGTTGACGATCATGCCCCCATCTTTATCCCATTCTTGTGGGTGGTCACTAAAATATTTATTTAAAAAAAAAAAATAGTCAAGTAAATGAGAGATTGTATAGTTATATAGAATTGTATTCTCCAAATAAACACTACCTTCCTTGTCTCTCACACTTTGAAGCAGCTCTAGTGGACTATTTGTCCCAGATCTAGACAGTGGTGATTGTTTGTTTGTTTTTTTATTCAAGGTCACGCATGGATTTCTCAGATTGACTAATTTGATCAGCGCTGGAAGAAGCTGCACAGACATTTCATATTAATTTAATAAATGGAAGGATATGAGTGCAATCTAATTGGATTACCCAGCCTGAGATTTTATGCTGATTATGTACTCAGTATAATCTCAACACTCATTGGAATGTCTTATCAGCATCGCCGCTTGACAGTCTGCTGTGCTAACATCGTATTTATAGACTGTTCGATGGATTTTTAGGTTCTCAGATGTTGCTAAGAACATAATATGTTTTTTAATGCATTTACCTGTAATAGCTCCACAGTGATAAAGGCTCCTCAGCTACCAGTTATTACTGCCTGTACAAAGTGAGAGGTATAAAATGCAATTATTAATGTATAGAAAATGAATTTACTAGGGTCTGTGATTATCAGTTTAAAGGGACACTACCACTTACATAAGATGTAACTAGATAACCTGGTCATTTAAAACAAACACATATATAAATCAAATGTCAATTTTTTTTTATATGATTGAATTAATTGCATATAAAAGGAAAAATAAAATTAGGTGTTTATCTCCTGGCTCCATTTTGTGAATATTTTCCATGATGCAACATCGTCCAAAATCTTCCAGCCAGTCTCCCTTTACAACTAAGGCCAGAGCCTGCGTGATGTCATAAGATACACCCCTGCTCTCTAGTGGGCAGGACTAGGTGGCTGTGTACAACTTTTTTTTACCTGCCTTCCAAGACAGAGAGAGGAGATTGACCTGATCAAACAGGATCATAACTCCGCCCCATGTGATGTAATAGTTACATTACCCTCCCATTCAGTGCAAGTCTATGGTCAGAATTCTGACTTATAGACTGCATTCTGTGTCCCCAGCCCCAAAGTGAGATACGATGCTGTAAAGTCACTGGGCGGGCAGCACCAAAAACATTATATTTCACAAAATGGCACAGCCCAGTCACACTTATTTGGTTACATATTTTATTAAATACAGTCACATAACAAAAACAAGACATATCTGAAATCAGCAATACAAAATGTAAAAAAATAAAAACGTTTCATTTTTTGATGGGAGTGTCCTTTAAATGTTCTACAGATCTTCACAAACCTTGCCATGTTCACCTACATCAAAGTAAACATAAAAGATATACAGGGGGAACTTGGTTCTGCCTGTGTATTCTGCACTATCCACGACAGGCCACAAGAGGTCCACAAGAGAGAGTTTCTCACCGTGTCGAAAGGTATCACTAGGGACTTTGATGATATGTAGAGCAGTGAACCTTATAGACACCAGTTAAATAAACAGTATGAAAGGGGCTGCATTCTAAGTTGTTGAAAAAAAAATACAATTTAATTAAAGAATATATTTAAGATAGTAATAGATCTGTCGTGTCACAAGTACAGAAAAAACAATACATAAGTCAAAGGATGAAAAAAAAAGAAAAACATGAAAAAAGTGAAAAAAAAAATGGATATACAAAGTCCAAGGGGTACTAAGCAGAAACCCAGCAGTAGAAAATGTTGGACTTGGCACTAAGATAAAGCAATAATGTCCCATTCCAAAATCGATACACTGCAGGGTTCAAAAAGGGACAACCTCAGAATATATCAACAGTGTGATCACAGTGACCTCCTAACAATCAGATGGAATTAAATGTATAAGCCCCGCGCTGTGCTCCCCCTGGAGCAGACTCACAACTCATCAAAAAATCTGAAACCATCTCACCAATCCTGGAGTCATTTGGTGCACAGAAATATTGCCAAGGCTGAAATATCGGGGGGGGGGGGGGGGGGGGGGAGCTAGAGGCCATGCTGTATATAGAGAGCAATGGGTTCAGATGTTTATACTTCGAGGCTCTATTCACCACAGGTAAATAAAAGGTAAATGCAATCTTCCCCTACGCGTTTTGTTCATGAATGTACTTAATAACAGGCTATTAACGTCAAACACAGTTACAGAGCTTAGATAGACAGTTAATAGCTCAGTAAAACACAACACTTTAAGTATCAATCATACTACACAGCATATTGAATATATTGCCACTTAGTAGCTCAGCTATGAAGGAAACAAATTAGCACATAAACTTAAAATAAATCAAATCAGTGTGTACACAAAAATAAATTGTATATATATATATATATATATATATATATATATATATATATATATATATATATATATATAAGGGGTGTGTGGAAAGATTGCAAGCAGTAAATGCTCTAATTGGGAAAGGGGGGAACGGGGCGTGGAGCAATGTCTAATGAATCATCTACACATATCCAAAATACAACAATGAACCATGTATTGATGAAAATATTATTTCCAGTGTGGCAACAACAAACTGTGAATTGGCATAGTTAGAGAGTATTAGGGGGTTATACTAGGGGTTAGCGAAGAGAGACAAACTCCAAAGTGACTGCGGCGGCGGCCAAACAGAAAAAATTACACAATCCAGCACACAAGTAAAGCTGAAGGTGAGTTTTAATTCTCATTCATGTACAGATTAGTTGTCAGAAAGTGCCAGCTCCTACCTGGTGAAAAAAATGCCTACGCGTTTCGCGCCCAAACTTGGCGCTTTGTCAAGGCTGCCCTCCCAGGGGTATGCCTCTCTATTTAAACTTTTTTTTATTTATTTTTTATATATTTAAAGTAATACATCCGTGACGACTTATGCATATAAGCAGTGATGATGAAATAATATTACGAGAGACATATAGGAAGGGGGGTTTAAAATAATATCCCTCTTAAAATAATAAACAGTTAAAACACTACAGAGTTGTGTTAATATACAAAATTACATGGAAAAAGGACCTAAATAGATACATTGAATAGATGTATGGAGTAAAGGAAAAATCAAGAATTCAATAAAAAAAACAAACCCTAGTTTAAGCACAATTATTATATAATACATATAGATTTTAAAAATAAACCTTTGCTTAGGGAAATAAGAATAGACATGTTATATAGAGAACAGGAAATACTTAAACGTAGAAGTTTTGAAAAACAGGGAATAGTTTTTGCGACAGATACTAAGTTTTTGACCTTGACTTTCCCTTGGTGACAAGGGCCGTTTTTACATTTCTGGGGTGTTTGTGTTTAGTTGTAATTTTCTTCTCTCTCACATACTGTACCCACACAACTTATATGTCGTTTGTATCGTCATAAGAAGGGCTTTCATTATGTTCATCATATCTTATAATTTACTACAAAAAAATCATAAAATATGATGAAAAAACACTTTTTCTAACTTTGACCTAAAATATAATTTACACAAATACAATCATTTAAACAAGACCCCATCTAAATATTTTCTAAATGTTGTCCCTAGTTCAGAAATATGCATGTTTCCATGTTTTTCTGCATTTTCTAGTGCGTTATGGGGCAAAAATAGTTTTTTGTTTTTTCCTATATTGACCTTTTGACCCCAAACCGAACCCTAAATTTTACCCTAACCCTAAATTTAACCCCAACTCTAACCCTTATGCTATCAATTTAATTTTAACCCTATCCCTTATGCTAACCCTAATTTAGTTTTAACCCTAACAGCTAATCTAACCCTAATCCTCTTTTTTTTTTTCATTGCAATGTTGCTGACTGCCTCTAGGGGCAGTCAAGCAACATAATCAGAGCGACGGAAGTGAATTTTTTTCACTTCCGAAGCTCTGACCACAAGAGGGCATAGCCATATTGCCGGAGCATGCTGCTCAGTCAATATGGCGCCCACGATCGCTCCGTGGGGCTATCGTGGGTGCCCTAGAGGCCGAATTTAAGTGCTGACATCGAGGCAATAGACCTGCACGGTCAGAGGACGTGCCATGCATGTTCATTGTCGCGTAGGGGTTAAAAGTGTATACGGCCATATAAGCAAAACAGAGCATTGTCACATAAAGAAATTGGTTTCGTCCTGTTGTTTTATCATTATTATTATTATTATTAGCAGCTAATCATTTTGACATTTTTTCAACTCACTTCCACTCTTGAGCTCAATTCATAATATGATAATCAGGTTTAGTTAAAATATCTGCAACTTTGTATTCATGCTATTCCTTAGTCCATGTCTAAACTATATGGTGTTTTTATTTATTTAAAAATTTATATATATGATCAATGGGATCAGCTATTAAATTTGTGATCTAGTGTCACTGGAGATCCCCTGTTTTCTATGTACTATCATTAATACATTTCTGTTTGTGTTATTTAATAAATTTAACCTATATATTTTAAATATACTTGTTTCTGGAATTTTATTTAGCGCTTTCTCTTTTTATAACAAGCATGTCTAAACTATGTATCCGTCGTAGTAACAAAATGTTATCCTAATTCTTCAATATTTTACAGTTTGCACTCAATAAGTTTTGTATCCCCATTGAATATTTTTGCCTACAATCAGACATTACAATATTAATGTTGTAAAAAAAAATCCATCTTTTCCTGTATGTCTTTAAAAAAGGAGTCTTGGTTTGAGAATATTTGTGCCCTGCAGTGGTCCTGAAGCCTTTTTTCCACACCCCCAACTTTCATATAATTATCTCACTTTTTGTCTTACATTAGGGGGGCACCATAACCTAGCTGTGAGGCCATAGGCAAATGCCCGTATGGAGCATTAGGTAAAGGCAGCACACCTATAGGTGCCTCCATATATAGTAGCCAACCCGCGGCTATAATATTAATAATAATTTCTGACTTTTATAGAGCTTTTCCCCCTGTGATACTCAAAGCACTTTACAAATATATAAACAGACATAGGATTTTAGAGTAACTCTAATGGTCAGATGAGCTGACTGAATGCCTGATTAAGTGGGACTTTAGCTTTTTTTTGTAAAAGTTTGTAATGATTGTGCCTCTCAGCCTCACTTAGTGTTGCCACCTGGCCGGCATTTTACCTCAGGCCAATGTTAAGTCTATGGAGACAGTAGCAAGGCTGGTATTTTTCTGAACAAAAAGGTGGCAAACCTAGCCTCACTGAGCATGTTAAAGAGTTCCAGAATATGGGGTCAGTGTGGCTGAATGCCAGAGAGCCTGAGTTTGTCATTATTCTGGGCACTGACAGGAGGGATCCGTTGGCTGATCGAGGTGGAGCGAGATGAACTATACAGATGTCCTCTGCTTGGGCAGGACAAGCAACGATAGTAAATCACCTCAGCGGACACAAGAAAAGCTTCATAAACTTTCTCATCAAAAAATAAGTGCAAACCTATCAATGCCAAGAATAATAACGTCTGCCATAAAACTCCATCTGGGGAGTGACTAGAGATATATATAGTTAGCCCCGTTCGTAGAGCAATGTGGTCAGGAATTTGGTGGCTGGACATGGTCTAAATTGTAATAGAATTTAGCACTCTATTACAACTTCTGTATCTGATGATTTAATTCATAGAAAGTACACCTGGGATTTGACTAACTTGCAATGTTCTGACCCTATTAATGCAATTGGCATTGGGTTTTAAGTCATATCTACAGGCATTTCATTATTATCTCCCTCACCTTCCCCATGCTATTAAACCTCTTATATAATTTATAGGCTGCTATTATAATCGTTTTTTTAATTGTTTCTGTATTTTGGGATGTTAATGAGCGTGTATATTCCGTCTGCTCTGGAGACATGCGTTCGTGCAGCTGAAGAATATTATAGACAATAAAGTAGACTGTTGTAATGATCCTTCTCTTCCCAGACAAAGCTTTATCCACTTGAGTCAAGTATGGAACAGTAGCATCTCAGATGGAAACTACATATCATTACCAGGGCTTCTGATGTTAGGAACAATGAAGTGCTAAAGCTTGGTGATAATAGCCATCGGAGAGGTGTTCTGCAATGCTGACAATGTATGAGGTCTAATCTGTAAAGAGTGAATTGGGAATTTACCCCAAAAAATGCAAATTTCAGGTATTAAATAATATGTTTAGTCGATGATTGCATTAAATGGTTCATTTATAGTGTTGAGCGAACCCGAACCGCACTGTTTGGGTTCGTACCGAACATTACGGTTTTTGGACCCCGGACCCGAAGTCGGACATTCCACTGTATGTCCGTGTTGGAGTTCGGGGTTCGGCGATTACATTGTATGTTATGCTATTGGCTTTCTATAAACCGAACTAGAGTGCCCATTCATAAGAATTTCTTATGAATGGGGACTCTATTTCGGTTAATAGAAAGCCAATAGTATTACATGTATTCCATAAACCGAAAGTCTATAAACCGAAAGACATTTGGTTTATAGACTTTCGGTTTATGGAATACATGTAATGCTATTGATATTGTAGAAACCAAAATAGAGTCCCCATTCATAAGAATAGGTCAACTGACCTATTCGTATGAATGGGGACACTCACCCACATCTTACTTCATTTTGCATTGCTCTAGCCTCTTCCAGGAATTTTTTTAGAGGCATTTTAGTGGGCAAAAGTTTGTGTCCCCATTGACTTCAATGGGGTTCGGGGTCAAGTTCGAGCACGGACCGGGACATTTTTTCAAAGTTTGGCCGAACCTGCCGAACCCGAACATCCAGGTGTCCGCTCAACTCTTCATTTATCAAATGAAAGAAAACAATATACACTATTGAGTCCTCTGTGATCCAAACAGCTCGAACAGGATGCAGACACGTTGGTTAGAATATTGCCAAAACTACTCATTGCCAAGGCCCACCCAAATCCTCAGCACCAGGCCCATGTTATTATTAACCCGGCACTGGGGTCACAGTCCCAAAATCGGCACTGTCACACGCAGTCACGATTTCTTATGCTCTATATTCACAGTATACAAAATATTTAGGTTCACAGAGCTCCTTTAAGCTGTTTCTGGAATTTTTTTTTTATTTTTTTTTTAATGGGGCTGTAAAATACTTATTTTTTTTGCAAGCCAGAGAGAAATACAAACCGTAATGAGGTTTTTCACCTGACTCCCGACGGGTGTTCATAATGTAAAAGCAAAATATATAACACAGGCCAAAGCCATTAGGTTTCTCTAATGCCAGCAAGAGTATTAGTAAATGTGGATTAAAAATCAGTCAGCAGTGATGTGAGTCTAGACAATGAAACAAATTATCTGTGAGCATAAGTGATGCCTGCCCCCCAGGAGCTCATGGTAACAAAATTATACATTAGCCATATAACATAATGACAATGAGTGTTGTGTATGTTCGTTATTGGTGGAATCATTATAGAAGTTCCCTCATACAAGGAGGGTGCACAGAGGAAGCAGGTGCTTTTAAAGTGTTGGCCTTACATAGTCACTGACGGAGCTGGTAACAATATCTTAGCCATTGCAAAAAGAAGAGATGTTTGACATAGAAGCTTAATGCCCTGGGTATAGCTGTATAAAGTGATAATTATGCAAATTCTCCCCACTCTCAGCTGAGTTCATGCCAAGTAGCCTCCCTCTCAGCATCAAAACCTGCAGAAGTCAACAGTGGAAAGAGAACAGAAGATCAGTATCCAAATATCATGTGCTTCATCGGTGATAATGCATGAACACATCCCAGCCTATGATTTGGCTCCTGTGAACGTGGGAGAGATGACCAAGCACAGGGCTTTAATATGCCTGGCTTTATTGCTCTGCTCAATAAAGGTTACGGACACAGTCTATTTTTATCTCATTTTTCCTCACCCTCCATCTTTATTTTCCATTTTTCATCCTTACAGTATTCTATCATGCTGGTAGCTATACGGACCCCTTCCATATTATCATTATATGGGCACAGACATTGTTTAGAATATTTGTGCTGATGTGTTTTTAATTGTGGTATTTATCAAGTGTCTGCCCCACCTAATGCCCAGGAATGTTTTGTGTTTTTGGTATGTTTCTATGATTGCAAGTGTCAGAATGAGTAAAATGTGTTTAACACCATAAATGATGTTTCTGGATTGCAATTGTCTATTTGAAATGTAAACAGGTATTGCTCTTTAAAAGTGTGTATTAAAGTATTGGGATAGATTCAATGCCTGCCTTTTTAAAGAGTGCCTTTTGTTACCACACGGTATTCAGAGTGGAATAACATGCGATTCAGGGGTAAGGGGATAATAGTGGGCAGCTGACTCTCAAACCTCTCTATCATCCCCAACGTGCGGGAAGATTCATCTCTCTACCTGACATCAGCCTGAAGTCAACCCAGACAATTTGGCGATTTAGCTTAGCGCTTAGGTTTTACTAAAAGACAAAATCAGGTACGAATGACCAGGTGGGCATGATTCAAAACGGGCTAAAAATCTGTCTGCTTTGTTAATCTTTGTCTGTTTTTTTAAACCGGTATGTTTGATAATGTTTAGGGCCAAATCATATACAATCGTGGCCTAGAGAAGGTTCAGGACAACTTTACAAGGAGTGGACATCCTCCCAAAAATCTCTACCAAGCCAGGGAATAAAATCATCCCTGGAAGTCAGAAACAAATCACAAATGTGCGTGTGGTTTTCTTACCCCTGTTCTCCTTTATCTAATATAAGGTTTGGATCTGATAACAAAATCTACACCCCAGTCAGCGTGGCACCTGTAGATTGGCCTTATAACCTAACCCTTGTCTCTTTCGTAATTCTGTTTCATAAAGTGTTGGATTTATCTCAGTATATTTGTTCAACTATAAAAAAAAAAAACCCTCATCAGGATCAACCTCACATCTGGTTGGGTTTTAATAAGCTCCCTTGTGTATGTTTGTGGCACTTTATCCAGGCAGTTTACAGAAGATTAATGGGAGCTTTTCTGAGAATAAAAAGATTTAGCATAAGTGACTTGAACAAATACAAATGGATAATTTCCTTGTTTACACTATCTATCTATCTATCTATCTATCTATCTATCTATCTATCTATCTATCTCTCTCTATATATATATATTTGGTTTATGCATCTCCCAACACAGAATATGTTTTTCCAACACCAGTAAAGAGCAGGATTTTCTTATTAATATAGACGGGTAATCGGCTATAAATAAACCAACTATTCCTTCATCCCGTTGGTCTACAGCCTCAGGCGACTTGTCATTTAATGAGAATTCAGAAGACTTACCTCTCTGAGAATTGCTGTCTAAACAATACCCTAAGTGATTTCTCCCCGAGCAGTTCTGCAATGGGGAATGAAAAATCCTCTGACAAGTTCCTTTTGAAGTCTCCCAGATTCCATGCTCAAATATATTCCAAGATCATTTTTTATCTGTGCAGTACAAGTTAAATAATGCTAACTGGTACAGATACAATGTCACTAATTCATGTTATGTTAATACATTTTAACGCATAATACATTTTAATCATTTAAAAAAAAAAATTAAATTACAGAATTAGGGAGCAGCCATGATTTTTAGAATCTTGGATTAGATGAAGGACTAACTGACCGAACATGTCCACTCCCCGAGTTACACGGAATGATTAAAGTAGCAAATTTAAAGGCTGATTAGGTCGAAACGTTTCTGGGTCTACTGCCTAGTGGGTGAAGTAAAACCGTCACAATAGATCTGAGAAGTGTAAGTACTAGTGTTGAGCGAACCCGAACCGCAAAGTTCGGGTTCGTACCGAACATTACGATTTTTGGACCCCGCACCCGAACATGGACATTTCACTGTATGTTCGGGTTGGAGTTCTGGGTTCGGCGATTAATATCGCCTTAAATTTAAAATTACTAGTGACTGGACAGCTATTGCTGCTCAGTCACTAGTAAAATAACCCCCCCCCGCCCGGTCCCCACCCATTGCCTGTGGGTGGGGACCCTAATAATAATAATGAGGGGGGGACCTAGTGTCCCCCTCCCGGTTCCCACCCATGAGCAGCGGGTGGGGACCCTAATAATAATAATGAGGGGGGACCTAGTGTCCCCCCCCGGTCCCCACCCATGAGCAGCGGGTGGGGACCCTAATAATAATAATGAGGGGGGGACCTAGTGTCCCACACCCGGTCCCCACCCATTGGTGGGGACCCTAATAATAATAATGAGGGGCGGACCTAGTGTCGTCCCCCCGGTTCCCACCCATGAGCAGCGGGTGGGGACCCTAATAATAATAATGAGGGGGGACCTAGTGTCCCCCCCCGGTCCCCACCCATGAGCAGCGGGTGGGGACCCTAATAATAATAATGAGGGGGGGACCTAGTGTCCCACACCCGGTCCCCACCCATTGCCGGCGGGTGGGGACCCTAATAATAATAATGAGGGGGGGACCTAGTGTCGTCCCCCCGGTCCCCACCCATGAGCAGCGGGTGGGGACCCTAATAATAATAATGAGGGGGGGACCTAGTGTCGTCCCCCCGGTCCCCACCCATGAGCAGCGGGTGGGGACCCTAATAATAATAATGAGCGGGGGACCTAGTGTCCCACACCCGGTCCCCACCCATTGCCGGCGGGTGGGGACCCTAATAATAATAATGATGGGGGGACCTAGTGTCCCCCCCCCGGTCCCCACCCATGAGCAGCGGGTGGGGACCCTAATAATAATAATGAGGGGGGGACCTAGTGTCCCACACCCGGTCCCCACCCATTGCCGGCGGGTGGGGACCCTAATAATAATAATGATGGGGGGACCTAGTGTCCCCCCCCAGTCCCCACCCATGAGCAGTGGGTGGGGACCCTAATAATAATGAGGGGGGACCTAATGTCCTCCCCCCTGGTCCCCACCCATGAGCGGCGGGTGGGGACCACAAATAAAGTGACTAGGGGTGACCAGCCAATAAACCCCCCCAATAAAAAAAATTCCTACCAACCCCCCCTCACCCTAATAACAGTGAGGGGGGTGGGCAATAAGCTAACCTGTAAAAAAAAAAAACAATTTTATACTTACCATTTGATGTCTTCTTTTTTATTTGTTCTTTTTTTTTCTTCAGCCCCAAAAAATGGCAAATAAAAAACCATAATACGCGCCGCAAAAAAAAAAAACCGAGCACAAAAAAAAAAATTATCCATGGGTGTAAATAATCCATCTTCTTTTTTCTCTTTCAGCCCCAAAAAAGGACAAATAAAAAAACATAATACGCGCCGCAACTGTTAAAAAAATGGGTGGGGGCCGGCAATGGGTGGGGACCTGGGGGGGGGACACTAGGTCCCTCCCTCATTATTATTATTAGGGTCCCCACCTGCTGGCAATGGGTGGGGACCTGGGGGGGGGGACACTAGGTCCCCCCTTCATTATTATTATTAGGGTCCCCACCTGCTGGCAATGGGTGGGGACCTGGGGGGGGGACACTAGGTCCCCACCTCATTATTATTATTAGGGTCCCCACCCGCCGCTCATGGCAAGTAACTTATTTCCCTATCCACATTTGTTTGCAGGGCACTTGTCCTACTCTTACCCACATTTTACTTCCTTTTGCAGCCCTCTAGCCCTTTCCAGGACTTTTTTAGAGGCATTTTAGTGGCCAAAAGTTTGTGTCCCCATTGACTTCAATGGGGTTCTGGTTCGTGGTCAAGTTCGGGGTCAAGTTCGAGCACGGACCCGGACATTTTTTCGAAGTTCGGCCGAAACTGCCGAACCCGAACATCCAGGTGTCCGCTCAACTCTAGTAAGTACATTATTTCCATGATTGAAAGTGAGAGCAGAGCCTTTCATCCCATTCACACTGACTGAGTTCTCCACCACATTTTTATATTTACCAATTGCAAATATAGTTATCATTTGGGATATTTTACTTTTTTTTTTTCTACTTTGTTTTTTTTTATATTAGAACACATTAAAATGTTCCTTTTGTCTTCCCACGCTCCAGGCAAATGCTGAGGATCAGTGGAAGCTGCGAACCTAATAATTGTGAGTACATAAAACATATTTAGAACAATCTCATCCTCATTTTAATGGATGCATAAATATTTATTATTTAACTTTAAAAGGAGTTCCTTTTTAATTTTTAGATTGAAAAAAAAAAAGTAAATGTGCCAAAATGCACTGGTTTTATTATTTTTAAGCTAACAAAAAAATACACAGTAAAAATTGTGGTTAATCCTCTAAATTTCACTGTATTCATTTTCCTGCAATCACACATTCTATCAAACCAAATTATTAGTGTTCTCATCCTATACTGCATTGAGTCTATGTCCTTGTTCCCTGCTTAATGTATCCTAGAGGAGAAAGGGATGCCATCTGCCTTTGCAATTCCAAATCTTCTCTATTGTACAAAATCCGTTTTGCTGAATAAATATTCCTTTATTTGCAAACCAGAGTAGCTCAGTCTGTTCTTCTAATCACATCATTTTATATACAATAAAAAAAGGAATAGGGCATTAGTAACTTATAGCTCTTTAGCTGCTCTTTCACATTTATAGTACACTTCTGTATTGTCTAAAAATCCCCAGCTAATTTCCTGCATTAGTGTATGGTACATCAATGCATTTTATATTACTACTGAGTAAATCAAACCGCTCCAAAAATATTCAAATGGATTCTAATCTCATATAGAGTCTATATTAGCTTTAATGTTGAACCAGCATGGCAGAGATGGTATAATGTAGATAAGATAAGCTTACGATTCAATGAAACAGTATATTAATTACCCTTGTACAGGTTAATCTAATTCACACAGAGTCTATTACACAAAGGGGTCTACTCTCCAAGTGTCTGTCATTAAGCAGGACCATTGAGCCGGTCTATTCAATTTGGACCCCTTTCCCGCAGTCAAATTTTCATTCTGAAGTATCCGGGGCAGTAGACAATTAATACTGTGCATTCCCAAGTGACGCCCACATGGGTAAACTGGGGTGGTGCATGCCCAAACCACGCCCACATGGGTAAACTGGGGTGGTGCATGCCCAAGTCACGCCCACATGGGTAAACTGGGGTGGTTCATGCCCAAGTCACGCCCACATGGGTAAACTGGGGTGGTGCATGCCCAAGTCACGCCCACATGGGTAAACTGGGGTGATGCATGCCCAAGTCACGCCCACATGGGTAAACTGGGGTGATGCATGCCCAAGTCACGCCCACATGGGTAAACTGGGGTGATGCATGCCCAAGCCACACTCCCATGGGTGGAAAAAAAAGTAGCAAATAAATCAGTCTGAGTTGGTTCTCATTAAAATTGTTAATGTACCAGTTAAAAATGACCACATCTGTTAACAATAACCTATACATACTATGTATTACCGCATATCACGTTCAAAAAGGCTATTAAAAAACTGTATTGAGGACTGGTAAAAATGAACAGGCAATTTACTGTAAATTTACTGCCTCAGAAATGACAACCTAAATTGATGGGCCAATAAGCCTCCAGCTTATGAACTATTATAAATGGGTAATTAGCCACAATGTCAGGCCCCTGAAAATAACCTATAGTCATATGTCAGGGACGGGTCCAGGATGTTGTGGGACCCTGAGCGCCCGAATCAGGAGTTCAATGAGCTGGAAATGGAGACATGGGACCTGGTGCTGGGTAACGTCATTCCCTTGGGGGTTTGAGACCCCAAGTTCATGCAGCCACATTCCCAGGCCCTGTGAAGCGGCCATGGAATCCAGTGATGCCTAGAGGAAAAATTAAGTGATCCTGCAAACATCCTGGAGTGAGCATGGAGTACAACTAGAACAGGTTAGCAGGATGTGGCAGGCTAAAGCAAAGATGAGCCAAGCAGAGCAAAGCAAGTACAAAGGAACTGAGGCAGAACAGAGCAGAAATACAGAGTGCAGCGCTGTAGGACAGAGCAAGGAGAGAACTAAAGCATACAAGGAAGGGCAAAGGGTAAGACATAACTACATAACTAAGGAGACATACAGAGACACATATGTAACACAGAACAACAAGGAACAGAAGGGATGGAGTGAGGAGCCGAGATCCTCAGACGCTTCATAACTGGAATCAAGTTGGACATGGGGTTAGAGGAGAGAAGCTGAGATCTTCAGGTGCTTCAGAGAAAGAGGATAAGGGAATAAATATATATACACACACACAAACAAACATGCTGAAGAAAGCAAACCGAGGAAATGTGTGTGGTTACATCTATAGTGTAACTAAGCAAGTAGAAACTAAGAAAACCTGGAAAGGAGCAATAGTATAACAAACAGCAAGAAAACCAGAAAGGGATCAGAACAGAGACTAAAGTAACAGGAACATGAGAGCGTAACAGAGATCTGAGACAGGGCTGAACTATAAACAAGAAAGTAACTTAAACAGAACAGTAATGATAGCAGGACTGAGGAATACAGGGAATCAGGATACAGGACATAAGAGAAGACGTAGCCTACAATTACATGAGCAACCTCCGGAGGCGACCAGCATTACTGCTGTGCTGGATAACTTCTTTAAGGGAACAGAAGTTATCACACATACAGATTCCCTGGTCATATATCAAGGAGAGCACACAGGTAGGGGCTACTCTGGAAATGTAGCCGGTTTGGGAAGGTGCCACTCTGGGGGAGTACCAGTCTGTGGCCAAGCAAGGGCAGGGTTGCCACTCTGTGGCCAAGCAAGGGCAGGGTTGCCACTCTGTGGCCGAGCTAGGGAGGGATGACACTCTGTGGGGGATACCACTATGTTGCTGAGCAAGGAGGGAACAAGCTACCAGTATGCAATACAAAGGCAGAAACGACCATAGGTAATAAGCAAGAACAAAGTGGAAAGCAAAAGCAGGAGCGAACAAAGAAAATAAACAAGCGAGCAAAGCAAAAGGATACTGAAATCACTGGACCAGCTTGGATGATTCTACAAACTGTGTGAGGCCTCATACACAAGGTGATGTTATAAATCAAAGATGGCATAGAAAGAGGTAACAGATATTTTACTGTTAATGTATGCATGGACTTAACATTCTGATAACACAACCTATACATCATTTCTAATTAGTTGTTGGAGTATCCTTAACTGGTTGTGAACCATCGTTCTTCTGCAAGAAAAAAAAACTGTGTACAACACACAATCTATATGTAAATCCACCCAAACACAGAAAAATATATCTGGAACAAACATCGTAATCAAAAACACATTTCCTATCAGACCTGGCAGGTATGTGCCCAGCTTACAGGGTTTTAAAAATATCTTCAGTACACTGCTTCCATTCTAGAATTTGCATTAATCTACAACAGGTAAAAAAAGATAAAAAAAAAATCTGCATTGTTTAGAATAAAAAGTCTTGCTTCACAGTGATGTAACATCATAACTTCATGACTTTGGCTTCAAGGTAAGGACCGTATAGAAGACGTTTTACCAACAGGAGCATACAAGTATAAATCTAGAACTATCAGAAAAATACCCCTGTAGACCCTTGGAATTTAACCCCTTCGTGACTCATGGTGCTTGCGTCCCAAACGACGCAAGCACCAAAACGTCACGATTTGTTCCTGGCCACCGATCACAAGGTGATCGGTAGCCAGAAACACTCTGGCAGTGACCAGATCAGGGTCTTAATAGACCCTGTGGGTCCCTGCCCAAAAATCGCGAGACCTCCGGACGTCACGTGTGACGTCACGGAGG
Source organism: Pelodytes ibericus (assembly GCA_036172795.1). NCBI lineage: Eukaryota > Metazoa > Chordata > Amphibia > Anura > Pelodytidae > Pelodytes > Pelodytes ibericus. Next base: position 178,486,485 of record CM069863.1, on the reverse strand, counting down.
CGTGCCCGAACCTGGAAGTTCTGGCACAGCGCGATTTAGCAAAATGTAGCCGGTGTTCGCTTTGAGCACCGGCTACATTTTCCCTGTCAGACTGAGGCCACTCAAAGTGGCCTCATCTGAAAGGTGGGATCCCGCTTTAAGTGCCTGCAGCGGGATCAGAAAACAGCTCATCGCGGGGAGCCGCGATGCGCTGCTTAGTACAGGACGTACTATGCCGTCCTAACGACTTTAAGGCACTAAGTCCCGAAGGGGTTAAGGGCTATGCTTCTATTCTAAGAGCTGTGAAATCATGTGTCTACTGGGATGGTGGAATGTTCCTGAGTCTGCGAGGCATGTGATTGGCTGAAGGGGTGGGGGGGATTGATTCTTAAGGGTCTGCTCAATAAAGAGAGAATTTCAGGGAATTGAGAAGGGAATTTCAAACATAAGGCCAAAGTGGACAAGATGGAAAGATTCTCCCATTCAGCTTTCATTTTTGCAACCTCATTGGTCTAAAGTTTGAAATTCCTGTCTTGATTCCCTGCAATTTATTATGTAGACCCCTTAGTCTACTGTCGCTGGTTATTTAAATTTTAACATGTACATAATATATTAGCAAACAAAATCTTCTGACCGGAATGCACATAATAAATATTCCAACTCCAGCCTATTGGTAAAGCAGAAAAACTTACTTTCTTTCTTTCTTTCTTTGTGTGACTTATATGAACCAATGCAGCAACGAGCTCCAGGCTACTTTATAGAGACACAGGGAGCTTATTTATTTGCATTTATGCTGCATATATCTGCTAGATGTACACAGTTTCGATTCGGAGCTGCCTGTGCACAGTGCAGTGCACACAACAAAACTGGGCTGTTGGCAATTATGTTCTTTTTCTCAAACTACAAATAAAATGTTAGTCTGAGAGACTGAGAGTGTGTAAGACACTTAAAGGGAATGTATCGCCCGAACATTGTTTTTACTGTGAATATAGAGAATAAGAGAATGTTTCGATTGAAAGCAATCTATACATTGTGTTAGCAGAATTGCAAGCAAATTCCTAAATGAGGAGACCCGTGGCCTGATATGCAAATTACACATTTCCCATTGAAAAACAGTTCATTTGCATATTAGTCCACAGGTGATGTCATAAGCAGCAGACTCCACAGACACATTTAAAACACATTGTTCTCCTAATTTAGACATTTGCTTGCAGTTTTGCCAACACAATGTATAGATCATTTTCAATCATTTTTTTGTTTTCTCATCTACATGCACAGTAAAATGTTTAGGTGATACAGTGCTTGCCAATTCTCCTACTTGCCAGTCTTTTCAATTCAGCTACTAATGCCTGATTTTCGATCTCCACTTGCAGTTTACTATTGTTGAATACACATCAATGTCCCTTAGAGCTTTTATAGTACAGTAAACAGTGAAAAAAAAATATTATTTTCATTATAGTTATTATTTTTTTAGAAGCCAATTTCGTATTTCACCATATTGGGCAAAGAAAATCGTGAAAATGTCCCCTGTATCTATTATTCATCCCGAGCGCAATTTATTCCTGACCTCCCTGACCGTTACAGACTCTTACTGAACACACTGGTTCCCACAGCATCAAACTCTTTTTTTAGAAAGGATTTCCAATAAATATTTGTATTTTTATTTGGCAATGCAAACTTTCGACATTTTCATTAGATGTTAAACAATGAATTCTTGGATCCTCTGCCTATTCACACAGGGAAATAGATTTATGTCTACTCATTCCAAACTCTGGTTTGCACATTTACTAAGATGTGTTAAATTGTAGGGAGGGAGAGAAGAATCTCCAATTCTTATAAGATTTATTAACGAAATAATTATCAGCTTTAATGTAGTCCTACAGTTTGTTTTTAACTTTTGCTTCTTTAAAGGGACACTAAACGTTATCTTTCACTTGTGCTTCTAATATAGAAACACAAGTGAAATGAGTTGTCCCTAGTGTGAGGATAGACTGGCAGGTACTTTTGATAGTACACGCCACTTTATCCTCTGACCGCCAGATGCCATTCTCCCTTAGGAAGCAGGCAGCCGTCTGGTCGACGACTGGCTCTCTGATATCGCAGAGACCTCATTTTTGCATGGGTTCAGCAGGGGGTCTTAATTAGGTCCCCCCTGCTAATCCATTGCAAAAACCAGGGTGTCTCCATGTGCTAGCAGCAAGAGACGCCCCGCATTTGGCAGATGGAACTGCTGTGTCTCAGATATGAGACACAACAGAGAATAAACCCGCGTGTATCTATTAAGATACACGTTGGGTTTACTCCAAACTCTCAGGGTGTGTTTATAACCCTTGCTTCCTTCAAGGAATCAATGGTTAAAAACAGTTGCAGTGTTCCTTTAACCCCTTCGCAACAATGAACTTGTCAGGCACGACCTGCCAGGAAATCCGTTCTTGACAATGGAAACAAGCGGTTTTCACAATCAACGGTCGAGGCAATAGCCAGCACCGAAATTTCCTATCTGTGGCACCCACGATCACCCCACGGAGCGATCCTGGGAGCCTGCTGCTCCGTCAATATGGATATGCCCTCTGGTGGTCTGAGCTTCGGAAGTGAAAGTAAATTCACTTCCGTTGCTCTGAATATGCTGTTTGACTGCCCCTAGAGGCAGCCAAGCAACATTTCAATGTTTAAAAAAAAAATAAAAAAAAAATAAAAAGATTTTATTATATTGTTAGATTAGCCTAAAGGGTTAAAATTAAATTAAAATTAAAATATATTAAGGGATAGAATAAGGGTTAGAGTTGGGGTTAAATTTAGTGTTAGGGTTAAATTTAGGGTTCGGGTTGGGATCAAAAGGTCAATATAGGAAAAAAATGCCCCATAACTTGCAAAAAAATACCGAAAAATATGGAAACATGCATATTTCTGAACTCGGGACAACATTTAGAAACTATTTAGATGGGGTCTTTTTTTAATGATTGTATTTGTGTAAATTATATTTTAGGCCAAAGTAAAAAAAAAGTGCGGTTTTTAAAAAATGTCATCACATTTTATGATATTTTTGTAGTAAATTATAAGATATGATGAACATAATGGTATCTAATGAAAGCCCTTCTTATGACGATAAAAAGGGCATGTAATTTGTGTGGGTAAGTATGCGAGAGAGAAGAAAATTACAACAACACCCCAGAAATGTCAAAACATCCATTGTCACCAAGGGAAAGTCAAGGTAAAAATGTCTTGTCACTAAGGGGTTAATAGAAGAAAAAGTTAAAAACCTTGTGCCATGTGGCCAGAGTAAATCTGACATGTATCTTTACAGATACAACTGGGTTAATGCTGATATTTGCCTCTCAGCTGGGGCAGAGCTCAGCTGGATGCTGAAGCACACTGACACTACCAGTGTGCGCTCAGCCAAACAGTACAGGGATTTTGCCCTGCGATTCTGTTGAGGGTCTGTCAGGTCCGACCTTCAGTTTTCACATTTCCCTAATTGCTTGGATGCATCTCATACCTTTGTTCTTTGTACAGAAATGGCCTGTAATATAAAATATATGAAAGGGCAGCATGACAACAGGTTGGTGATGCAGCCTCATCACAAGCCTGTCAGTCAGAGGACCCCGGCCAGTAATTGACCTTCAGGCAAGTTCCTCCCACTTTGTCCACTAGGCAAAACCTTGACAGTTGTAGCCTCAACTACCAGGCTGTATCTTTACCATAAATAGAAAACCACCTGGCACAGATGTTGTGGGTAGAAAAGGCCACAGCCATTTTATTTATTATTCCAACGTCATTGCCTCCAACCGTAATCACATATGTAAATATAAATTAATAGGCAATGAAGAGACCCACAATTAGCATATGTCATAATTGACACGTAACACATAATTAACATAATTTAACCATAACTTTATTAACACAGTTCACATAATGACATAGGAACACATCCTAAACCCACTTGCTCCCCAGGGGTCCCCATATGTACCGAAACCCATTGGCAAGCAGCACCTTCTGCCCAGCCCACCATTAGGCTAAGAGCCCCCATCTTGGATCAAAACCTCGATGTTATACCGTATGGCTATGGCTGCCTCCAGATTATCCAGCCATAGACCCCCCTAAGGAGCAAGTTACCGCCGGCTGTGACAAAGCATGCTCCAGACTCCAGTCCTGTGCCGCGCTGCATCTGAAACAGAGAGGACAAGCGGCAGAATCCGAATACCAAAAACACAACTTACAACCTAACATAGGGAAGGGAGGGCGGGAAATTCTGGTAGGAAATCTTTGTTAAACTGAGAGTTATTCCAAATGTCCAACCTTATATTCCCTCTGTTCTCCACCCCCAACTCCACCTCCAAAATCCTACACCAATAGCTACAGCCTTTGCTCAGCACAAGCTGTCAAGGCCCTCCTGCACCTAGGCGTCTCCATGGGCTGCATTATAAACCCTGGCAGAGGTTTTGCCCAGCCTCTTTTCTACAATAAAATAAATCAGTTCCATCCCACCCTTCCCTCTTTCTGTCTTTGTCCATGTCGGTGCCATGTTGGCAGGGGGTACCCGAGGTCTGACGTCAGTGCAGGGGGGTGGGCTGTCTTGGGTATGGCCAACCCGGGAGGCAGTAGCTCTGGTAGCTATCTGCACAGGCTCCCCACGGGCTGGTCCCTGGGGAGTGAATGTCAGGGGCAGCGACGCCGGTAGCCAGATATTTTTGGTGATGTCTTCGTCAGATCCCCGAGTACCCAATCCTAGATATGCTACCGCTTAGTGGCATATACATGCCTGTAGGTAATATGATGGTGTCTTTCACCACGGGTATACATGGTATACATGTTTAATGGTTTACTTTTTTAGTATACGTTCAAGTTTTTTAACTAACTGATAAAATATAAAATCTTTGTTGCAGTATTTCTCAATAAATACTGTGACCTTCATATCCAGTTTGTTGTCCATGTCTTTTCTTGGGGGCAGGGTGCGTTAATTCTCCATACATTGGTCATGTAGATTTCACTGCTTGATTATGCAGTTTGTGACCTATGGTATTTTGTAGGGGTTGCCAGTTATTACTTCTAGTGAATGCTACCTACAGGGCCGCCATCAGGGGGTGCAGCTGGTACTCCAGCAAGGCGTCTGGCTGTCCTGGGGGGCCTTCAGCTGGAGGATGTTTGTACACTGCACACGAACACCTATTCCAATTCTGTCCAGTGTTTCCAGCAAGTCTTCTGGGCAGGAACGCGATCTTCTGGCGTTCTGGGTCAAGAAACTTTTGTTTTATAAATTAAGATCCAAAGCTTGGGTGGGTCACCTTATAATTAGGGTTGTCTTATATTCAAGCAAGTATGTTCTCTATTAGTATGAGCGTCTGTGTTGGGAATGAGGGGGCTTTTATGCGGGGCCCGTTTGTTCTATAAGGGCCCGAATATTTTGGATGGTAAAATTGTCATGTGGCTCTCTGACCACATAGCACATAAAAACATGATACCACCATTGCAATACACCACCACTGTCCACTGTACCCATTTTTTCAGTGCAATGGTCACAGGGGTCACCTGGGTCACCTGGGTCACCTGAGGTGGCTGGTCCAGTTGCAGTGGTGAATTTGGGACCAATGTAACTATTATAGTTATAAGTGGTGTGTGGACAAAGCTGGAACAGTGGACAGTGGTTGTATCATGTGGTGATGTGCTACGTGGATATAGGAAAGTGTGGCATTTTTACTACCATGCTCCTGTGGTTTCTATTACTAATGCACTCACATATATAAAAGTCCCCTTTCATATCCAAAGTGGACAATGGTTTATGATGGTGGGAATGTACAGCGGTTGAGCAATAAGCAGTGATGTGAAGCCAACCTATAGCTGGCATGACATCACCAATATTATTACAACACAAGAACTGGAATGGTGAAAGGTAAAATAATATATACTAATTTATTTAAAAAAGTATTTGTGGCTATTTCCTAACTTTTATTGGGGTTACTAAGTGGTGTATGGGATTTGTGTGTGTTTTTTTATATGACTGGTTGATTAATGTGGCAATTACCCTTTGGTAACAAATATAAAACAAGCAAACTAAAACCAATGTGGCTAACCAGTAAGGTAAATCAGGAAGTCAATAAAAAGAAAAGTAGCGTATTATAAAGCTGAGAGATGAGCAGAAGCATTTGCAACATATAAAGAAGCCAACAAAGACTGTAAAAAGGCTGTTAAATTGGCTTAAATTGGAGAACAAAAAAACTATTGCTAAGGCGAGCAAGAGGAATTCCAAAAAAGGTACTTAAAGAGCTAAGCCAAGAAAGACATTTATTTGAGAAACACACAGGCCTAAATACAAACAAAATCACTTCACCCAAGAATTAACATACAATATACCAGGAACTGTAACCGCATAGGCTATGGATACAATGGAACTTCCTAATAAAAATACAACATCAGGAAAAAGCATGAGTCACATAACAACACAGGTCATTAGATTTACAGTACACCACATAACCTAATTAAACATCACACCTGGCAGGTACATACATCTTGACTTAACACAAAGACAATGGGTTACTCACATAAGTACAGGAGGACACTTAACACCTGATTATTCAACATATTTCAACATTAACATAAAGTAATAATAACTAAGTGGTAGAAGTCTTGCTGCATTGAGAAAGGGGTGCTACTGGTCCACCTAAAGTGTTTACAGAGCAAAGGCGCAGGTTAGGGACAGGCTTGGGGGAACAGGGGACAACATGAGGCAACATGAGGGCAACCACCAGAGTACATCATAACCGAATATAGTTCTGAACCAAATGCAACAGATGTGGTAATAGGCAAGGTGCCATCACAATACTTATTCCCAGGTCAGGGCCATAGTCTGTGGGTAGGAGGCTGGCCCTTGGCCCCTCTTGGAATCCCAGTGACAGAGGGTTACATCACACAGCAAGCTGTGCCAGAGTCGCTATCCGTCTGAGACCTCAAGGGGAATCCCTTTTACCTCCAGCCAGGCGTATGTAGCATTGGCAGTGTCCACACATTCCCCGCAAGGCGGAAAAGTGTCCCAAGGATCACGGGATAACAAGGGGGCAAGAGGCGGTAGTGATTATTGCCCCTTTGAGGAGACTATAAACGGTTTAAGAGTCAGGCCCAAATTCTGTGGGCACGAGGCTGGCCCCCAGGCCTCTCCAGGAAGCCAGGGCACAAAGGTTTCCATGACGATTAATTTCTACATTTCAATTTATACCTTAGACATTGCATAATCAACTACCAATACCCCCAAAATATCTTCAATCTGGAATATAGATGATGAAGCACCTGCTCTTACACTGCACTTTTTTTTTTTTCAAAGATCCAAAATATGTGCTTAGAATTTTGCCAATGCAAGAAACACATAACTCAAACAGTAAATCAAGGAATGATCTCAGTATAATGTGTGCTGTGAACTAAAAGTCTTTACATTACCAGGGACATTCTTGAATAATAAAGCACAGAGGCGCACTTAATAATTATATTCTAGGCTATGTTCCGCAAAACAAATGCATCAGCTACGAGACAAGATAATTAGTTTGGGCCACTACAAGGTTTTTTCCGTATCGTGTTTTTCTTACTGGTACAAAAGTAAGCGCCCAAGATATGTGTGTATCCTCTCTGAGTACATCACTTGAGACATGTTACCTGCTGTGAATACAATCATTCTTAGCGGCCACAGAATTCTCTTTCAGTAAATGAAAGGTGCACTCGGCACAGTCAAGGTTTTCACAGTTTTTTTAATAAAGCAAGACGAAATATAAAGGTAGTTAAAATCGCAAGGTTTAACAGTGACTACTCTGTGGGGGAAAAAAAATTATTCATTGATTGGCGGATTGATGTATTCACTAAAATTTGAGAATTGCTCTCTATTCGGTCTATTCAATAAAATTCCACTTTGAAGATCGACTTTCCTTTTGAGACCAAGTCGAATTTGGCACCTGATTGTGACTTGGTCTCAAAAATAGCTTCAATCCTTTTGTCTCCAGGTACTTTCAATGTGGTAGATCTGGTCCTGGGTTTTTTCCTAAGTCAAACTTGGGTGCCGAATACGACTTAGTATCAAAGTCAAATTTTAGTGATTAGACCCATATGTGTTATGTTGACCTTTGTTTAAGTTGTGTAAACAGTTTTAAACATTGCAGGCAGTCTGTAGAATAAATTAACGTAGAAACATCCAATATATGAGTAGACAAGAACCATTCAGCCCATATTTCTGCTGTAAATTCCAGACCTTATTTTTCCTCAGCTCTATCTTAGGTTCTGCATATGCTGCTTATCCCATGTATAATTAACCCCTTAGTGACAAGACATTTTCACCTTGACTTTCCCTTGGGGACAATGGCTGTTTTGACATTTCTGGGTTGTTTGTGTTTAGCTGTAATTTTCTTCTTTTTCACATACTGTACCCACACAAATTGGCCTCAGATGACAGGTGGGATCCCGCTGCAAGTGCCTGCAGCAGGATCCGAAAACAGCTCATCGCGGTGAGCCGTGATGAGCTGTTTATTCCAGGACGTACTATGCCGTCCTAACGACTTTAAGCCACTTAAAGTCAGGATGGCATAGTACGTCCTAACGTTGGGAAGGTGTTAAAAAAAATCTGCTCTGGATAAAAAAACAAACAAAAAAATACATGGGGATACAACTAATGGTCTGCCCTCAGAAAAAGGCAGACCAGAATTAAATCCCACCGCGGGAAGGTTGGGATTTCAAAAGACTGCAGGAGGCATCAGATTGTCTGACTCTTTTAGACTCTTTTTGTGTCTTGGATTTTTAGTGAATAGACCACATTGTGTTGAATTTAAAAATGCGTCGGGAGTTAGAATTATACATTGGCGCAGGCAGCCCATACTGTGTTAAATACTTCTACATGCTTCTTCTTTACAACATCAGTTTGAGGAGACATCTTTATACCGTCTGTATTCTATCTCACTTTCTTCTAATAATCCTTGGTGTTCTATTTGATGAACTCACAGTGCAGTTTATAATTTGCTTTCTTGACCTCAATACATCCGATTCGGCAGATAACTGCTTCAGCTGAAATCTCAAGGTCTCATTCTGAAACTGTTGTCACTTTTTAAATTGGCTCGTACACCGGCTGAGTGTAATGTTCGGTAGTTTATCTGTCACAGAGACGATGCCAAAGTACTTTGCAAAATGAAACTTTCCTGCATTGTGATATTAGGTCCCGTCAGCCTTTATATATATATATATATATATATATCTAGATATGTGATTATATGCCTGGGGCATTCTTATAACGTTAATAACTGGCATGTGTCTAAGATAACCACTGTGAGAGAAATTGGTTAGTTGTGATCATCAGCAGGTGAGATGGCCTAGTACAATAAACCAAAGAATCACTATGATCCCCAGACTTGTAGGTTTAATTCTAAGACCACCTCAGTGTTTTATTTATTTTTATATACTCGGGACTTGGGGCACAGCACTCCCCAGGTCCTGAGGGTGAATGGGGGGCAATTTAATTTTTTTCATTGGGTCTTGCGGCATAGGTTTCATTAAGCCTCAGGGGAGTGAGGGGGGGGGGATCATTATTTATTATTTAATCAGTAAGTGGGGGCATAGCAATCCCCAAGTCCTAGGGGGCCCCAAAATATATTTTACTGGGGCCACAGGGCATAGTGCCGACCTGTGGTCCAAGGGATCTGTTTTTTTTCCTTGGGCCAGTAGGAGGGGGGACATTATTTTTTTTTTGGGGGGGGGGGAAGGGGGTGATGCCAGGCTGCTGGTGGTGGCTATTACACCTCCAGTCCCGTAGCATTATACTAACGCTGAATCAGGAATAATGGCACTTTATGTTTATTATTTCCTTAGTACGTTACCAGTGGTTTATCACTCAGTATTTCTGGGGTCCCCATTTCACAGAATCATCTCTGTATGCTACTCTGTAAATGCCAGCTATGAGATACCCCAACTTTGCCCCCTCGGTGAATCGGGACACCTAGGGCGGAGACTGGGGAGGGGGTGGTACACTGGGGGGGGGTGAAGTCTGGGGAATGGGGTGTCTGTGCTACCGCTCATGTGCAGTAACACTGTCACCCACATGTGCCCAATGCTGTGCATGCCCAGTAAGCATTATCTGGTGTCTGGGACCCCAGACAATGCGATCAGAACCGCAGGATTGTGGTCCTGAGTCCCTCATGTCCCACTGAGCTCTACCTCTGTCACGAAAAGATGGAAAGAGGTAGAGCGCGGCGGGACAGCGGGGCATACTACACAAATCGGGACTGTCCCACGCAAAGCGGGACAGTTGGGAGGTATGGTTAAGCTAATGGTTTCATCAATTACCGGGAGTACACATGCATGCATCCAGAAATGGCCTGTACTATTAAAATATATGAAAGGGCAGCATGACAACAGGTTGGTGATGCAGCCTCAGGGCTCGAGTCCTGCAGGGACGCGTGGGAACGGCGTTCCTGCACTTTTTTCATGGCAGGAATGCCATTCCCTTTGCACCTGCAGGACTTCCTGTCCAGTGGCGGATCTGGATTTGAGCCGCCGTGATTAAAAAAAAAAAAAATATTATTTTTTTTTTTCAAAGTCCAATTCTCGCGAGACGCGAGATTTCGCCCGTTTCGCGGGCTTTTGTCTGCACGGAGGAGGTTTCCTTCCAGGGACACGGAGCAGCAGCTACTAGGTAAGTGATGGGGAGGAGGGTGGTTCCTGGGCATCTGACTTGCACACTATTACTGGGCTCTGACTGGCACACTATTACTGGGCATCTGACTGGTACACTATTACTGGTATCTGACTGGCACAATATTCCTGGTCTCTGACTGGCACAATATTCCTGGTCTCTGACTGGCAAACTATTCCTGGTATCTGACTGGCACAATATTCCTGGTATCTGACTGGCACAATATTCCTGGGCTCTGACTGGCACACTATTACTGGACATCTGACTGGCACACTATTACTGGGCTCTGACTGGCACACTATTACTGGACATCTGACTGGCACACTATTCCTGGTATCTGACTGGCACAATATTCCTGGTATCTGACTGGCACACTATTACTGGGCTCTGACTGGCACACTATTCCTAGCATCTGACTGGCACACTTTTACTGGGCTCTGACTGGCACACTATTACTGGGCATCTGACTGGTACACTATTCCTGGTATTTGACTGGCACAATATTCCTGGTCTCTGACTGGCACAATATTCCTGGTCACTGACTGGCAAACTATTCCTGGTATCTGACTGGCACAATATTCCTGGTATCTGACTGGCACAATATTCCTGGGCTCTGACTGGCACACTATTCCTGGTATCTGACTGGCACAATATTCCTGGGCTCTGACTGGCACAATATTCCTGGTATCTGACTGGCACACTATTCCTGGCATCTGACTGGCACACTATTCCTGGTATCTGACTGGCACAATATTCCTGGTATCTGACTGGCACACTATTACTGGGCTCTGACTGGCACACTATTCCTGGTATCTGACTGGAACACTATTACTGGGCACTGAGTGGCACAATATTCCTGGTATCTGACTGGCACACTATTACTGGGCTCTGAGTGGCACAATATTACTGGGCATCTGACTGGCACAATATTACTGGTATCTGACTGGCACACTATTACTGGGCTCTGACTGGCACACTATTACTGGGCATCTGACTGGAACACTATTCCTTGTATCTGACTGGCACAATATTCCTGGTATCTGACTGGTACACTATTCCTGGCATCTGACTGGCACACTATTCCTGGTATCTGACTGGCACAATATTCCTGGTATCTGACTGGCACACTATTACTGGGCTCTGACTGGCACACTATTCCTAGCATCTGACTGGCACACTATTCCTGGTATCTGACTGGCACACTATTCCTGGTATCTGACTGGCACACTATTCCTCGTATCTGACTGGCACAATATTATTGGGCTCTGACTGGCACACTATTCCTGGTATCTGACTGGCACACTATTCCTGGCATCTGACTGGCACACTATTACTGGGCATCTGACTGGAACACTATTCCTGGTATCTGACTGGCACAATATTCCTGGTATCTGACTGGCACAATATTCCTGGGCTCTGACTGGCACACTATTACTGGGCATCTGACTGGCACACTATTCCTGGTATCTGACTGCCACAATATTACTGGGCTCTGACTGGCACACTATTCCTGGTATCTGACTGGCACACTATTACTGGGCTCTGAGTGGCACAATATTACTGGGCTCTGACTGGCACACTATTCCTGGTATCTGACTGGCACACTATTACTGGGCATCTGACTGGCACAATATTACTGGTATCTGACTGGCACAATATTCCTGGTATCTGACTGGTACACTATTCCTGGCATCTGACTGGCACACTATTCCTGGTATCTGACTGGCACACTATTCCTGGCATCTGACTGGCACACTATTCCTAGCATCTGACTGGCACACTATTCCTGGTATCTTACTGGCACACTATTCCTGGTATCTGACTGGCACAATATTACTGGGCTCTGACTGGCACACTATTCCTGGTATCTGACTGGCACAATATTCCTGGGCTCTGACTGGCACACTATTCCTGGTATCTGACTGGCACACTATTCCTGGCATCTGACTGGCACACTATTACTGGGTATCTGACTGGCACACTATTCCTGGTATCGGACTGGCACAATATTCCTGGTATCTGACTGGCACAATATTACTGGGCTCTGACTGGCACACTATTCCTGGTATCTGACTGGCACAATATTCCTGGGCTCTGACTGGCACACTATTCCTGGTATCTGACTGGCACACTATTCCTGGCATCTGACTGGCACACTATTACTGGGCATCTGACTGGAACACTATTCCTGGTATCTGACTGGCACAATATTCCTGGTATCTGACTGGCACAATATTCCTGGGCTCTGACTGGCACACTATTACTGGGCATCTGACTGGCACACTATTCCTGGTATCTGACTGCCACAATATTACTGGGCTCTGACTGGCAAACTATTCCTGGTATCTGACTGGCACACTATTTCTGGGCTCTGAGTGGCACAATATTACTGGGCTCTGACTGGCACACTATTCCTGGTATCTGACTGGCACACTATTACTGGGCATCTGACTGGCACAATATTACTGGTATCTGACTGGCACAATATTCCTGGTATCTGACTGGTACACTATTCCTGGCATCTGACTGGCACACTATTCCTGGTATCTGACTGGCACACTATTCCTGGCATCTGACTGGCACACTATTCCTAGCATCTGACTGGCACACTATTCCTGGTATCTTACTGGCACACTATTCCTGGTATCTGACTGGCACAATATTACTGGGCTCTGACTGGCACACTATTCCTGGTATCTGACTGGCACAATATTCCTGGGCTCTGACTGGCACACTATTCCTGGTATCTGACTGGCACACTATTCCTGGCATCTGACTGGCACACTATTACTGGGTATCTGACTGGCACACTATTCCTGGTATCGGACTGGCACAATATTCCTGGTATCTGACTGGCACAATATTACTGGGCTCTGACTAGCACACTATTCCTGGTATCTGACTGGCACAATATTCCTGGGCTCTGACTGGCACACTATTACTGGGCATCTGACTTGCACAATATTCCTGGGCTCTGACTGGCACAATATTACTGGGCTCTGACTGGCACACTATTCCTGGTATCTGACTGGCACACTATTACTGGGCTCTGAGTGGCACAATATTCCTGGTATCTGACTGGCACACTATTACTGGGCTCTGAGTGGCACAATATTACTGGGCATCTGACTGGCACAATATTACTGGTATCTGACTGGCACAATATTACTGGGCTCTGACTGGCACACTATTACTGGGCATCTAACTGGCACAATAGTCCTGGTATCTGACTGGCACAATATTCCTGGTATCTGACTGGCACACTATTACTGGGCTCTGATTGGCACACTATTACTGGGCTCTGAGTGGCACAATATTACTGGGCTCTGACTGGCACACTATAACTGGGCTCTGATTGGAACACTATTACTGGCATCTGAATGGCATAATATTACTGGTATCTGACTGGCACAATATTACTGGGCTCTGAGTGGCACAATATTATTGGGCTCTGACTGGCACACTATTACTGGAATCTGACTGGCACAATATTCCTGGTATCTGACTGGCACACTATTACTGGCATCTGACTGGCACAATATTCCTGGTATCTGACATTGACATTACATTGTTATTGTTTTTAAGTAGCAGCACACCTTTCTCTCATAACCAGGATACGCCCCTGTTCCTGTCACTGCCACCAGATTTGACAACAAGTCATATCCGGTGGCGTTGTTTCCCTCCTCCGTGCAGGAGGGAAGAAGACTGCACAGAGGAGCTGGACGGAGACAGGGAGCACCAAGGAGATGGTGAGTACTTACCTCCTTGTTGCTCTCTGTCTCCGGTCTTCTCCTCCGTGCATCTTCCCCCCTGCACGGAGGAAGGAAGCTGCGGGCGTCACGTTTTTTTTTTTTTTTTACTTTATTGAAGTCGCGCGACTTCAATAAAGTAAAAAATAAATAAACGTGACGACCTGACATAGAGGGGCAAAATCTTGACATAGAGGGGCAAAATCCTGGCACATAGAGGGGCAAAATCGCAGTGGATTTTGTGTGAGTTCCCACACTTTTTTCCCCAGGACTTGACCCCTGTGCAGCCTCATCACAATGTATACAGAAAAGCAAAAAGGGGGTATACCCAGCGCTCAATCAAATGCAAGTTGCACTTCAGCAGTGTGTCCCTAAACCACACATATACAAACTGGATATAAATAACAAAAGAACAAAAAGTGCACTTTACAAATGCAGTGGAATAATATAGTACCTTATAAATACGTGAGTGAAAAAACTTAAAAAAAAAAAATAATGGTGCAGGAGGGATACAGCCTCCCTTAGGATTTTGCACTCACAGACTTATTATATAAGAGATGCTCATCAGGGAAATTTCCAAGAAGAAATCAGGTGCTGCAGGTCTCCTCAAGCTCCAGAGATAAAACAGCAGAACAGCAAATGAGTGGTAGAAAACAATATATTTAATAAAAGAACAGTAACTGCTTACTGGGCGCCACACTTGCGTCTCTGTAGGAAAACGAACATATGGCATGTAAATACATAAAAAACATAAAACAGAAGAAGGGTCCTTTTGATGAAGTCAGGTGAGTTCATTCGCTACGGGTTTCGCCTCTATCGGCTTCAACCAGGCGTCTGAACTCCCTGCATTTGTGGTCTCTTTTTATCCTGGTGTAAGGAGATTACTTCCGTATACGTCATCTCCTCGCCCTCTTTATTTTGTCCATGTCGGTGCCATGTTGGCAGGGGGTACCCGAGGTCTGGCGTCAGTGCAGGGGGTTGGTCTTGGGTATGGCCAACCCGGGAGGCAGTAGCTCTGGTAGCTAGCTTCACTGGCTCTACATGGGCTGGTCCCTGGGGAGTGAATATCAAGCGGCTACCGTGCAGGGGCATCGACGCCGGTAGCCAGATATTCTTGGTGACCCCTACGTCTGATCCTCGGGTACCCAATCCTAGATATGCTACCGCTTGGTGGCATATACATGCCTGTGCTTAACAAGATGGTGTTTTGTATATGGGTTTACATGTTATACGTGTTGAATGGTTTGATACGTTTTTAGTATGCGTTAAAGTTTTCTAAGTTACTGATATAAATATAAAATCTTTGTTGCAGTATTTCTCAATAAATACTGTGACCTTCATATCCAGTTTGTAGTCCGTGTCTTTTCTTAGGGGGAGGGTGCGTTAATTCTCCATACCTTTGTCATGCTTTTGAGAACCTATAGTCTAGTCCTATTTTGAGTCAAACCATTTATTGGATGTATGCCAGTATGGAAGCGGTATCTTAGCATCAATACAATTCGAATAATCAGGTTTATCTTAGTAGAGAATTGTGTTATGAACACATTTTCCTTTCATCACGGTATTCTAAATTACTGTAAAAAAATAACGAATTATATTTTTTAAAATATGAATTTAAAATATAGGAAGGTAATCATTTTATTGTAATGTTTGACTTGGTTATCCTACAATCATACCTTTTATCCTTGTGAGTCTACTACGCCTACTAGTTTCAAAAGGACTGTGCTTTACTGGTCGGAACCTTTATCTCCAACACAAAGTGTAGTTCTTTTATCTTCCTTTTTATTCTTTTTTTCCAAGTTATTATTCGGAATTCCATATATATATAATGAAACTGCATTTTACTTTATAGTGTGTGACAATTTTATTGGCAAACTTATAAAATCATCGCTTAAAGAATTAGACAGTTGTATTGTTTTTTTTTTATTTTACTCTGAAAGGGACATTTGCAGAGTGCGATTTTTGCTCTTCTAATGCAGCACAGTTAGCGAGGAGCACTCTCTGTTCATATTCTCTTTTTATTATTTTTTTCTGAACTCTATTTCTCAATTTGCTCTCCCGTAGGAAGCCTAAAAAATGTTCTCCCTTTCCATATATATTTAATCACATTCATTACACATTTTTACATGTTCGGCTGGTATTTAAGTTTGTCAGTAAACTTGAAACTTAGCTCGTCAAGGGAAATAGATATTTATGTGCTTATAAAAAAAAATAATGCCAAAAAAATAGCTATTTGCCCCAGAAAGTTGTAAAAAAGTCTAACAAACTGTGATTGTCTCCCATACACTGCAAACTACCATTGACTTCTCTAAAAGAAAAAAACAATAATTATTATTAAGTATGTAGTGGTCATACAAGTTCTACAAAAACTGGTATCCACCATACTCATGTGTATACTGCATATAGTGGAACTGGCAATTTGGAGCAATTAGTGGAAATACAATACTGCTTCTACAGCCACTCAATACTTCACACATACAGCCACATCAACTCCCACCATCAGACTGCTTCTACAGCCACTCACTACGTCATACACACAGCCACATCAACTCCCACCATCAGACTGCTTCTACAGCCACCCAATACTTTATACACATAGTCACATCAACTCCCACCATCAGACTGCTTCTACAACCACTCAATACTTCATACACACAGTCACATCAACTCGCCCATCAGACTGCTTCTACAGCCACTCACTACTTCACACACACAGCCACATCAACTCCCACCATCAGACTGCTTCTACAGCTACTCAATACTTCATACACACAGTCACATCAACTCCCACCATCAGACTGCTTCTACAGCCACCCAATACTTCATACACACAGTCACATCAACTCCCACCATCAGACTGCTTCTACAGCCACTCAATACTTCATACACACAGTCACATCAACTCCCACCATCAGACTGCTTCTACAGCCACTCAATACTTCATACACACAGTCACATCAACTCCCACCATCAGACTGCTTCCACAGCCACTCACTACTTCACACATACAGTCACATCAACTCCCACCATCAGACTGCTTCTACAGCCACTCACTACTTCACACATACAGTCACATCAACTCCCACCATCAGACTGCTTCTACAGCCACTCAAAACTTCATACACACAGTCACATCAACTCCCACCATCAGACTGCTTCTACAGCCACTCACTACTTCACACATACAGTCACATCAACTCCCACCATCAGACTGCTTCTACAGCCACTCAATACTTCATACACACAGTCACATCAACTCCCACCATCAGACTGCTTCTACAGCCACTCACTACTTCACACATACAGTCACATCAACTCCCACCATCAGACTGCTTCTACAGCCACTCACTACTTCACACATACAGTCACATCAACTCCCACCATCAGACTGCTTCTACAGCCACTCACTACTTCATAAACACAGCCACATCAACTCCCACCATCAGACTGCTTCTACAGGCTTTTCAATACTTCGCACATACAGCCACATCAACTCCCCCATCCATATACACTCTGGCTTAGACTACTTCCAGAGCCACACAATACCACACACACAGCCACATCAACTCCCATCATCCACAGACTGTCTGGCTTCGTGAGCTGCTCTAAAGCTTTATTTTATTAGTGTTATTACTGAACTGAACTTCAGGATACTGACTGACGACTTTAGGATACATTTTTCAGATCTCTAATTGTGACACATTGCAATAATTAAATATTATATCCATGGCCACCTGCAGCTGTTTATGTCAGTAATCTGTAATGCAATCATTACTCATTCCATGAAGACTAAGAAGCAATCACTTCATCAGGATTTGTCTCCTGGGGCATCATTTATACCTTTTCGCACATCAACAGATCCCTGGAACTCTTCAGGGGAAGCTGTAAACATGTCACTGATACAATACTGGTAATTCTTATTCCCTATGCTTTCCCACTGGGTTCTTCATTGGTTAGCAAAGGTTATTGTCATTGTGCTTATCCTCAATAAACATTTTCATTACCGCTGGACTAACAGAGTCCCTTGTGGACTTATTCAGCTTGAGAAGCATTAACTGTGAATTATTCTAGGCTTGGAATAGAAATAATCTACATTTTATTAAAGACAGGAGGCAAGTATTTGCCAAACCTTTTTAACTGTAAACCTCTAGCAGCAAAGAAATAATTAATAAGTATAAAGTAAAAGCAACTAATCAGCAGGATACATAAGACCCTCATCAATCCCTACCTTCTTCCTCTTTTCTTGGTGTGCCGAACCGGAAACATCCTATTCAATTCAAGAAAAAATAGTCTAACTTTTAAACAAGATAGGAATCCAGGAGGAAACATCTAATGAAGAATATCAGACTAGTAGAAAACAGATAACACTGTAGATAAAACTGTAGAAATAGTCAGAATATTACACAGCTAACAAATAATCAAATTATCAACACGTAATCAATATAATATAAATAAGGTAGGAAACGGGGGGGGGGGGGTCGGGGGGGGGGAATACTTGCCCCCTGTCTTTAATCAAATTTTGAATATTGCTACACCAAGGTTGGAATAGTCCCCAATTTTATGGCAAGACAGGAGTTCTGGAGTTCTGCATCCTTCACTATTTGATATTTTTCAGTCCAATATTACTGGACACTCCCACCCAGGGCCGGACTGGCCTACCGGGATACCGGGAAAAATCCCGGTAGGCCGCCTACCTTGGGACTGCTTTAAGAATTTCGGCATCCGCGCCCCTTTAAGAATTTCGGCGGCCGCGTCCCTTTAAGAATAGTGTCCATTTTAGAAATTCGGTTTTGGCCAGAGCCTGCTGAGCGGGAGAGGAAGTGGAGGGGGCTTCTGCAACACCTGAGAGGAAGCTGCTCTACTGCAGGGCAAGGTATGTACAGTATGGTGCTGGGGCAAGTGACTGACCGAGAGTGAGTGGCAGAGTGTAAGTGTGTGAGTAAGTGGCAGAGTGCAAGTTTGTGAGTGAGTGGCACATCAGATGTGGCTCACATGATTTAATGTTAAGCCACACCATTGATTGCATTGCTTGCTATATTTTGTCATAATATTGATGCTTCTGAGTGATTAAGAGGTTTTAATATTAAAAAGCAGGGACCACCACTGTTATATTGTGTATTCATGCACCAGATTTTTTGAAGGGACACTGTGAGTTTTTAAAAAATCATATATGATTTTAAAGAGCCACCTGGGGCAGTTTATATATTTGACACCCCATCCACCACCTCCCAACCTAACTTCCTGTATATCCCAAATCCTTTTATTTTGTAAATACAGTTTCTCAGAGACATACACATGGTTCTGTATAGCTGTATAAGTGTGTGAGTGAGTGGCAGAGTGTAAGTTTGTGAGTGACTGGCAAATTGACTGTAATAATGCTGGCATATTAATGGCAAAATAATACTGTAAAATTGGCTGTGGCATATTAATGGCAAAATAATAATGGCATATTAATGGCAAATTGACTTTGACATATTAATGGCAAAGTAATGCTGGCATATTAATGGCAAATTGACTGTGACATTAATGGCTAAATAATACTGGGAAATTGGCTGTGGAATATTAATGGATAAATAATACTGGCATATTAATGAGCAAATTGGCTGCGGCATATTAATGAGAAAATTGGCTGTGGCATATTAATTAGAAAATTGGCTGTGGCATATTAATGGCAAAATAATACTGGCATATTAATGGGCACATTGGCTGTGGCATATTAATTGACAAGCTGGCTATGGCATATTAATGGGAAAATTGGCATATTTAATGGACAGATGGTGGCATATTTTAATCGGCAAACTGGCTGTTGCATATGTTAATGACGAAGTGACTGTGGCATGTTAATTGGTACCTGACAGTTGCTTATTTTAATTGGCAAAGTGATGCTGTGGCCTGTTCTGTGGGGAAAAATAACATGTACTATGAGTGAAAGTGACAATGAGATTTTTTCTGCAGGGGCAGCTCTGTGGGACAAAGTGACACTGTGGTATGTTCTGTGGGTCAAATTGTCACTGTGACATGCCAAATTGTGTGGGTGCAATATGAGTGCAAGCAAAGTGCTGTGGGTGCAATATAAGTGCATGGCAAATGCGGTGGGTACTGAATAGGGTTGCCACCTGGCTGGTATTTTACCAGCAGGCTGGTAAAAAATTGGCTTCAGGCCAATGTTAAGTCTATGGAGACAGTACCAAGGCCGGTATTTTTATGAAGAAAAGGTGGCAACCCTAGTACTGAATGGTGCTGTATTAAGTCCTTTAGGTGCAGTGTGGGTGCATAGGAAGGGAATAAAAACCAGAAATGAAATATTTAAATAACATTTTTATTACATATGAAATAGTTTAATATAATATTAAAAAGTTCATATAAGTATAAATGCAGAGAGAGAGAGATGTGTATAGATATTTACTTGTGTGTGGCATAACTATGGGGCAGCTTGTGTGTGACATATTTATTGGGGCATTTGTGTGTGGCATAACTATAGGGCTCTTGTGTGTGGCATAATTAATGGGGCCCCTGTGTGTGGCATAATTAATGGGGCCCCTGTGTGTGGCATAATTAATGGGGCCCCTGTGTGATGCATAATTAATGAGCCTCCTATGTAAGGTATCATTATTGGGGCTCCTGTGTGAGGCATAATTAATTGGGCTCTGGGTGCTGGGGTAAGTCAATATAGCCACCCAGTATGTACACAAGGTTATAAGTCATGCAATTCTCTAATTATATATAGCTGTGCACAGGGCAATTCATAGAACCTTGTGTACATACTGATGGCTATGTGTTGCCCAGTGCATGGGGTATATATCAGAGCAGTACATTAGCTTTAATATTGTGTACATCCTGGGGGCATATATTGCCCTGTGCATGGGTATGTACCAGCCTTATTTATAAATAATACACTCTTCAAATGTGCTGTAAAATGCATTGCTTTTCCGTTATGAATAGTGTTGAGCGAACCAGAACCGCACTGTTCGGGTTCGTACCGAACATTACGGTTTTTGGACCCCGGACCCGAACACGGACATTCCACTGTATGTTCGTGTTGGAGTTCGGGGTTCGGCAGGGCTGGCGCCACCTGTAAGACGACCTAGGCAGCCGCCTAGGGCGCAACTTAGCAGGGGGCGCCGGAACCGTGATAAAAAAAATCCTCCCCCTTCCCCCTTACTTACCTCCTCGCTGCTGCTCTGTCTCCCGATGCAGGTCCGTGGCTGTGAGGACATATATTGCCCTGTGCATGGGTATGTACCAGCCTTATTTATAAATAATACACTCTTCAAATGTGCTGTAAAATGCATGGCTTTTCCGTTATGAATAGTGTTGAGCGAACCAGAACCGCACTGTTCGGGTTCGTACCGAACATTACGGTTTTTGGACCCCGGACCCGAACACGGACATTCCACTGTATGTTCGTGTTGGAGTTCGGGGTTCGGCAGGGCTGGCGCCACCTGTAAGACGACCTAGGCAGCCGCCTAGGGCGCAACTTAGCAGGGGGCGCCGGAACCGTGATAAAAAAAATCCTCCCCCTTCCCCCTTACTTACCTCCTCGCTGCTGCTCTGTCTCCCGATGCAGGTCCGTGGCTGTGAGGGAAGTGTTGTGCGCCCCCCTCCAGCCGATGCGGATTCAATAAAGTTTGTTTAAACTTTTTTTGAATGCCCATTGGCTTGATGGGAACACACAACGCTCCCCTCATAGCCATGGACCTGCAGCACTAGGAGACAGAGCAGCAGCGAGGAGGTAAGGAAGGGGGAAGGGGGGAGGAAGAGGGTGGCTAAATCCTGGCACATTGAGAGGCATAATCCTGGCATATTGAGGGGCATAATCCTGGCATATTGGGTGGCTAAATCCTGGCATATTGAGAGGCATAATCCTGGCATATTGAGGGGCATAATCCTGGCATATTGTGGGGCATAATCCTGGCATATTGTGTGGGAAAATCCTGGCATACTGAGTGGCATAATCCTGGCATATTGAGGGGCAAAATCTTGCCATATTGTGTGGGAAAATCCTGGCATATTGAGTGGCATAATAATCCTGGCATATTGGGTGGCTAAATCCTGGCATATTGAGAGGCATTATAATCCTGGCATATTGTGTGGGAAAATCCTGGCATATTGAGTGGCATAATCCTGGCATATTGAGGGGCAAAATCTTGGCATATTGTGTGGGAAAATCCTGGCATATTGAGTGTCATAATAATCCTGGCATATTGGGTGGGAAAATCCTGGCATATTGAGTGGCATATTAATCCTGGCACATTGGGTGGCTAAGTCCTGGCACATTGAGAGGCATAATCCTGGCATATTGAGGGGCATAATCCTACAGAGATTATTCAAATTACAGTGATTATTTTAGTGGGTGCTATACTACATATTTGTACCCTGCCCTGAGCCCAGTGCCACAGAGAGTGCAGTGCACTTGCAACTGCATGTGTGCCAGGCACATGACTTTAATCCTGTTCTGTTAGCTCAGTGGGCAACATCTAGGCATTTTTAAATACTGTAATTTGTTGGTGTTAAATATTACAAAATTCTAATAGTTTTGGGTGGTAAATAGTACATTTGCGTCTTGCGGTGCACTTCATATCTGAGAGTCAAATAGAACAGTCCAATACTGTGCTTACAGTGCACTATGAAAAATTCTGGCTACCTCCTCCTCCTCCTCCTCCAGCTCCGCTTCCACCTACACCGCCACGGTCACTGCCTCCTCAACCTATGGGTCACTTAGTATAAACTGAAAGAGAATACCCTGCACTCCAACCCTCTCTCAAAAGCATAATTCTGTTGATCCTCCTGGCAGCCATGCTTTAGATTTAGATTTATGTTCTTCCAAAGCTAAAATCAAAGATTGCATCTAGTGCTATTTTATGGCTCAGCTGTATTTGTAATTTGTATGTAACTATTTGATGTTATTTTAAGTTATTTCCCTATCCACATTTGCTTGCAGGGCACCTGCCCTACTCTTACCCACATTTTACTTCCTTTTGCAGCCCTCTAGCCCTTTCCAGGACTTTTTTAGAGGCATTTTAATGGCCAAAAGTTTGTGTCCCATTGACTTCAATGGGGTTCGGGGTCAAGTTCGGGGTCAAGTTGGAGCACGGACCGGGACATTTTTTCGAAGTTCGGCCGAACCTGCTGAACCCGAACATCCAGGTGTCCGCTCAACTCTAGTTATGAACAAGAAAATAAATATAAAATTATATGGGGCTGGTATACTATAATTTCAAGGGCTGTTTTTTAATCTGCCCTGGTCCCACCATAGATGTAGCATGGAGCCGGGTTGATTGCAGCCTCTCCAAAACAAATTGGACATAGTGGGGTATATCTTTGCTAGTTTGGTGGGGACCAAATACCATCTGTACAGTTTTTTTTTCGCTAGTTCTACATGGTTGGTGCAATGTGAGATTCTTTGTCAATAGTTTGTTTCCACTCTGTGGGTAATAGAGTTTTGTCCAGTTCTATTTGATAGGGTAGGTTGGTCAACAGAAAGGGTTCACATAGTGCTTGGTAACAAGTCGATATAGTTTTTTTTTGCTATAGAGGCACGTAAGCAAATTGATGTGATCTTATGCTGTTGAATGTCAGGCAATGAAAGGGTATGTTGGGTAGTAGCTGGTACACGTCTAACTTGCCGGTATTTAAAAGAGCCCTTATAATATAAATGAAATTGTTGTTTTAGGTCATCAAACAATTTAAGCACTTGGTTAGAATATAGGTCTTGTAGTCTAGTAATTCCCGCTGCATGCCAGAGTTTGAGCCTTAAATCTGGGACTAACAATTCCAGACTCGCTATTGGAGTGGCCGGTGATAATTGTTTCAGCTCCGTGATGGATTTTGAGTAGAAGGTCCACATATTCAGGGATGTTTTTGTGCTAGGATACAAAGTTTGGGGAAATCTTGGATTCTGTAACTGCAGCCTCAGAAAATCTTCCATTCTACGTGGGAAGAATAGGGAATCTTCCATGTCAACTCACACGACTGTGCCAACTGGAAGGTGAAACAGCAAGGAAAAAGGTATACTCAAGCCCCCTTGGTTATAAGGTACTATGTATATTTCAATAGTTTGGAAGTGCATTTTGAGGATATTAGAAATATTTTAATTTGTTTCCAACACCTGGAGTTGGCTGACTGAAAGCAGGCATGTGTCTCCATCCTTCCTGTCTGATCGCATTGGACTCTAGGTTCTAACCTTATTCAGAATGTTCCGTGATGCGATTTCTTTGAAATCATTGCATGTTCCTCTGCAGCTGATAAGATTTGTCTTCTAGTTTATTAAATCCGCTACCCCAGGGGTCGTTCCTCTGGCTTTTGACACTCTAGCTAAAATTCTTGAGTGCATCGGAACGCCATGCTATATTAAGATGAAGAGTATAATTATGCAGTGATTGCATGCCAAGTGCTTAAGTGCAATCAGTCCTAGTTGCGTACTTGAAAACATACGATATTATTACTGCACTGTAATAAAGATACAATTATCATCTTGACTTATTGTTACAAAGGCAAGAAGCAGGTAAGCAGATCAAGTCTCGTGCCTTGAAGCCGCACACTTTTAAATTAAGTTAACGATTTTAATTTCTAATTATGTAGATGCTAACATCACTTTGGCTGCCATTTTTTAGCTGCGACCAAGTAATGCTAGGTGGAAAAGGTATGAAACTCATTCTGCCCCAGAATCAGTGAGTACATGGGCTAGTGCAAAGCGAGGTACCAGAGGTAGATCCAAACACACGGTCATGCAGGCAAGAGATCAGTTGGCAGGCAGCAAAGCGTCACCATCAGGTAACGGGCAGATGTCAGGAATCGGGGGACTCAATGGTGGGTAATTTGAAATTAAAAATTGAAAATATGGGTAGCACCAGAAAAAATGAGCAACGCACAAACAGACCAGCTGACTTTTATGGGTTGATGGATGTACTGATGTATGGCTCTTCAAAAATGATGCTGTAAGTCACCAGATCAACGCAGGTGTCCATAGTAAAAGTCTAAAAACAAAATTTCAATGGACAACTCAGGGTGGACAATGGTTTTCACACCATGTGTCGCACTTACTGGCCTGATGAAGGAGGGGCTTGACAGACCAGCGCATATAGGAATTTTTCCAGTTTTATAAAGACCTATGAGTCTACTCAATAAAGAGAGAATTCCGGGGAGCTGAGGGAGGAAATTCAAACGTAAAGCCAAAGTACCCGAGTTGGAACAATTGTCCCAACTCAATTCCCTGCGATGCTCTCTTCATTGAGCAGACCCTTAATACAATCTCGTGTCATTCTTCATCATTAACAGGCAACACCTTTTTATTGGATACCTCCTTTGCACAGAAGATCGAAGAGATGCAAATTGTTGACTGCAGTAATCAACGAGAGGACAGACTGTTTGATAAAGGAGATGATTAGCATGTTTGAATTCATGTGTCCTCAATACTCAGGAAGGCTTAGGATAGGATCTTGTTATGCCCCCTTGTTGCATCTAGTGATAGATCCACTGTGATATAACAGAATAAAGCCACGCACAGCCTCACGTTGGGTGAATATTTCTGACCCATTCTCCCCCCCAACACTTTATCCCCAGCTGCTTTTCAAAACTTAATGACTGGTGTTTGCTGAAATAAGGGGAATTCAACCAGTTCATCACCTGCCAGACACCATTGAAGTTATGACGCCTTCTGCATTATTTTTTTATTAATAAATTATTATTATTTATATTATTATATTTTTCAGTACCAGAGGACACGCTCTCTGATAAGAAGAGAGGTAAACGCCAGCGTAGTTCCCCGAATCCCGACAATGTTAAACACTGTAAAGAAATGTGTTCAAATGCTGGAAAGGGGAGGAAAAGGTGGATTATATAAATATCTATAGGATACATTGTAAGTATTAAAATACAAATGGGGGATGATCGTAGTTGTTACATTCCCCTTCTATTTAACTTGCCGAGAAATTGATGTACCCCTTATTGCACGTATATATATATATATATATATATATATATATATATATATATATATATATATATATAGATATATAGATATATATAGATATATACAAAATTCAAAGAGATCAGCGCACTCACCTCAAGGCAGTTAGGCGAACAACTCTTAAAGCTATAGGTTTTATATATATATATATATATATATATATATATATATATATATTTTTTTAATAGCCCAATGATAATTTGTCCACTAATAGCACAATGATAATTTGTCCATTAATAGCCACTGATAATTTGTCCATTAATGGCCACTGATAATGTGTCCATTAACAGCCCACTGATAATTTGTCTATTAATAGCCACTGATAATTTGTCCATTAATAGCCACTGATAATATGTCCATTAATAGCCACTGATAATTTGTCCATTAATAGCCACTGATAATGTGTCCATTAATATGCCACTGATAATTTGTCCATTAATATGCCACTGATAATTTGTCCATTAATAGCCACTGATAATTTGTCTATTAATAGCCACTGATAATATGTCCATTAATAGCCCACTGATAATTTGTCCATTAACAGCCCACTGATAATTTGTCCAGTAATAGCCACTGATAATTTGTCTATTAATAGCCAACTGATAATTTGTCCATTAATAGCCCACTGATAATTTGTCCATTAATAGCCACTGATAATGTGTCCATTAACAGCCCACTGAAAATTTGTCCAGTAATAGCCACTGATAATTTGTCCATTAATATGCCACTGATAATTTGTCCATTAATAGCCACTGATAATTTGTCTATTAATAGCCACTGATAATGTGTCCATTAACAGCCCACTGAAAATTTGTCCAGTAATAGCCACTGATAATTTGTCCATTAATATGCCACTGATAATTTGTCCATTAATAGCCACTGATAATTTGTCCATTAATAGCCACTGATAATTTGTCCATTAATATGCCACTGATATTTTGTCCATTAATAGCCACTGATAATTTGTCTATTAATAGCCACTGATAATATGTCCATTAATAGCCCACTGATAATTTGTCCATTAACAGCCCACTGATAATTTGTCCAGTAATAGCCACTGATAATTTGTCTATTAATAGCCAACTGATAATTTGTCCATTAATAGCCCACTGATAATTTGTCTATTAATAGCCACTGATAATTTGTCCATTAATAGCCACTGATAATTTGTCCATTAATAGCCACTGATAATTTGTCCATTAATAGCCATTGATAATTTGTACATTAATAGCACACTCATTATTTGTCCATTAATAGCCACTGATAATTTGTCCATTAATAGCCATTGATAATTTGTCCATTAATAGCCCACTGATAATATGTCCATTAATAGCCACTGATAATTTGTCCATTAATAGCACACTCATTATTTGTCCATTAATAGCCACTGATAATTTGTCTATTAATAGCCACTGATAATTTGTCCATTAATAGCCACTGATAATTTGTCCATTAATAGCCACTGATAATTTGTCCATTAATAGCCCACTGATAATTTGTCCAGTAATAGCCCACTGATAATTTGTCCATTAATAGCCACTGAAAATTTGTCCATTAATAGCCCACTGATAATTTGTCCATTAATAGCCTACTGATAATTTGTCTATTAATTGCCCACTCAATATTTGTCCATTAATATGCCACTGATAATGTGTCCATTAATAGCCACTGATAATTTGTCCATTAATATGCCACTGATAATGTGTCCATTAATAGCCACTGATAATTTGTCCATTAATAGCTACTGATAATTTGTACATTAATAGCCCACTGATAATTTGTCCATTAATAGACACTGATAATTTGTCCATTAATAGCCACTGATAATTTGTACATTAAAACCCATTGATAATTTGTCCATTAATATGCCACTGATAATTTGTCCATTAAAATGCCACTGATAATTTGTCCATTAAAATGCCACTGATAATTTGTCCATTAATAGACACTGATAATTTGTCCATTAATAGCCACTAATAATTTGTCCATTAATAGCCACTGATAATTTGTCCATTAATAGCTACTGATAATTTGTCCATTAATAGCCACTGATAATTTGTCCATTAATAGCCCACTGATAATTTGTCCATTAATAGCCACTGATAATATGTCCATTAATAGCCCACTGATAATTTGTCCATTAATAGCCACTGATAATATGTCCATTAATAGCTACTGATAATTTGTCCATTAATAGCCACTGATAATTTGTCCATTAATAGCCACTGATAATTTGTCCATTAATAGCCACTGATAATTTGTCCATTAATAGCCACTGATAATTTGTCCATTAATAGCCACTGATAATTTGTCTATTAATAGCCACTGATAATTTGTCCATTAATAGCCACTGATAATTTGTCCATTAATAGCCCACTGATAATTTGTCCATTAATAGCCACTGATAATTTGTCCATTAATAGCTACTGATAATTTGTCCATTAATAGCCCACTCATTATTTGTCCATTAATAGCCCACAATCCCCCCCTCCTCCCCCCCTTCCCCTGTACTTACCTGGATGCTGCTCGTTAGCCACCACAGGGTTTCTTGCTACACGCACACTGCGTGCAGGAAATACAGCCACCCGATATAACATGACGTCATTTCCGGCGGCTGTGACTAAAAGCCGGGTCCATATGCCGGCTGATGCCCGATTGTGACGGTCTCCGTTTTTTGTTTTTTTTTAAAGAGCCGGGGCCTTTAAAAGGAATGGAATTTCCTGTCTGTCTAGTGATGGCATCAGACAGTGCGTTTCACTGTTAAGAGATCCTACTGTGTAAAAAGAGCAACGTTAAAGTTCGAACAATATTTATATTCCAGCAGCACAGGAAGTGACAAAATTAAACATAACTGTATATCCTCAGTGTCTATATAATCAGTGCTGCTGCACCTGCAGTAAAAATGCAGAGAAATCTCTGGGGAGGGCTGGAGTCAAATATTAATAATGTGATTTATACAGAATGCCTGCATCAAATCACACTGGGATAAAAGCCTGTGCATTATACAAGCAGCGATCTTCATCTTGCACCAAAGTGACTAGACTGTCCATTTAAGTTGCGTATAGTGTAGTGCCACCTCTTCCCTTGGTCCCTTCTCCTTTCCCCTGATTTCTGGATTCACCTTGTCAGTCTATTCCCAGGAAATAGCTGGTGTTCATTATGCCTTCTACACAGGAAAAAGACCATTCAATGCACTACGTCTTGGTAATGAACGGTGGAATATTCAGTAAAACGTTAAATAAAGCAGCAGCCTGACAATGAAAATCTGAAACAAATTCTAGCAGGCGTTCAGGGAAAATAGAAACATTTAAAGGTCGGAATAACATTTTGAAAAGCTACATGAAAGAGCTATCTATAAACCCCAGCTATGGAGATTTAAGCCTTGGAAACCTTTCTAAAGCAGGTGATTGAGCATCACTGCCAGAAATTCACTATAAATCTCCGCTCTTCAGAGCTAAAAGGAATAGATTTCACTGAAAGACTGGAGGGGGATATTGATTGACATTTGAAGGAATGCCTGTAAAAATGTTTAAATCCAAAGCTCTACAGCATCACCTCGTTAATTACATTATTGGATGACTTTTGGATGAGTACCATTTCCCACTCCATTCTAATCTCACTGTAATTAACCCATGCTAATAAACATCGGAGATGTATAATTGGGGGTCTTTAAAGATTTGTTTACATTCAGCTTTTGTGGTATTTTTCTTTTCTTTGGCTTTTTTGTTTCATTGGATGCAGCAAATTTAAATCTGTCCGGTGTGTCTGTTCTCTGCTCCATCAGGGAGAAAAAAGGCTGGATAAACAGCTGTTTTTATTATCATTATTATTGTCCCGCACGAAAGGTTGCATGTGTATATATGTGCATCAGAAGCGTGCATGGTCATGTTCCTCAATACTTCCTGTTAGGAGGCAGCAACGCAAGCATTAGTCTATTACGTATGCACGGAAGCCTGTCAGACAGGCTTAGGCTCTAATGTTACAGACTAGGGACCTTTATATAAATCATACTTTCGACAAATGTCCACCAGAAAAGAACCCCTGGGTTGTACTGGCGCCCATTCCCTTTTTGTACCTCTCGCAACACTTTGCAGTGTGGGAGTTTTTATACCAGGATCCAATATCTATTCCTGCAGGGTTTGCTCTCTAACATTCGAAAGCTTTTTTGTCCTTGCTTTCCGTTCAGTGACGATCACAGGCCTGGATGATTGAAGAGTCTTAGATAATGTGTGCGATTGAAATGTCAAAAAGATTCGTAACACTCACAGTATTAGTTATAGTGATTTGATTGCTTCCCTCTGGTACTCAGCACTGCATCGAAAAGCTGTCCAACATTAGGGAACATAGCCTCTAATAATCCACCCACTTGGTGACAGACTACAATACCCTGCCACAAACCAATGAATTATAGCTGTCAAGAGAAGGCTGGTTTGTAATCCGAAGCGTAAACACATGGGAGAAAGTGTCGGTGTGTAATATGCACCTCCTATCTCATGTAGTTCTGCTGCTGTGTCTGATGATGTATTTATGTGTATAATTTGCCTGATGGCAGAAAAGAATAAAATAGGACAGGTAAAAGGCTGTAGGACAGTCCTCCTGAGTGTACGTAATTGCCTGTATTGTTTTTCAAGCAGAATTCAGCCTTGCCTGTTTTTACTACCTATTGATTTGTTTTGTTGTTTTGTTTTTTTTTTGCTTCAGCTCAATGTGTAAATCTCCAAATCAAGAGACAACAGAACA
Organism: Pelodytes ibericus; assembly: GCA_036172795.1. Classification (NCBI taxonomy): domain Eukaryota; kingdom Metazoa; phylum Chordata; class Amphibia; order Anura; family Pelodytidae; genus Pelodytes; species Pelodytes ibericus. The sequence continues at coordinate 178,455,398 of CM069863.1, read as the reverse complement.
AAAAAAACAACAAGATCAATAAAACATAAAATATATCACAATGTTTATAGCCCAAAGCATGGTCACAATTCTGAACAGAGTGATTAAAATATATGTATACACAAATCCAAAAAAAGAAAGAAATACACGCACTCATGGGATTTTGCAAGAATAGAAAAAACTGTATTCTTAGTTGTTCATCAAAGACAGCAATGTTTCGGCTCCCCCTGGAGATATATATATATATATATATATATATATGTTGGTCCACTTTCGGAGACAAGATATCCCTGAACTGTCGAGGCATGGCAAGTATAGGTAAACATGACAAAATGTATATCAAAAAGCCATCAGGCCTGCCAAAAAGGGTCTCATAAATACAGGAGAGGCACTGTCCAACATCGCTGGACAAATTGGATACCGAATATGGAGGGAATTTTCCATGGGTCAGTCACCACATGTGTAGGGCAGATTATCTCCATATATGTATTGGAGCCATCGATGTTGGACAGTTCCTCCCCTGTGGTCCATTTTTCCAGTATCTACACCTCTCTACAGGAGTCTTCACAGCAGCATTGCCCTCCTTCCAATAGGACTTGTGTGAGATCTTTCCCCCCTTTTTTTTTTTTAAGAAGGTTTTATTATAGAAAGTGAAGAATACAAAGGGCAAAATAAGCAGGTACAGTAAAGATATACAAAATCAGATAATACATCATATCTACACAATGAATCCGAGGTAGGTCATAAATGGAAAGAATAGATGAAGAAGAGGATGAGAAACCGAGAATAGAAAGGGGAAAAGAAAGGATAAGGAAAGGAGAAGAGAAAAAATATAAGAAAAAAAAAAAAAAAGGGGGGGAGAATAGTAGGGATAGTTTTATATAAGAGGAAAAGAAACAGAAATTTGTCACATTTAGGAATGAGGACATGTAACAGAGAAATATACATAGTTACAAGGTAACAAAACATCAAGTCCTCTTTTTAGAGACACTGTGAATACCGTTGCATAATAATATAAAGCGAGCAAATTCGATAAGAAATTAAAATAGAAAAAAAGAAAGAAAATTCAAACAATACATGTCAAGTGAGATAGTATTAAGATTTGCTAACACACACGTTAACTTGCCTAAAAAAAACATGAACCTTGGAGTTTTAAAGGTGGATTATTTAGTACTTTATTAGAACATATATTATGAGGGAAGAATAAAATCTTTCCCTTTTTTAATAAATACCCTTTCTTTAAATACCTTTTGTCATTTTGCCTTTAGTTGTTTTGACAAGCCTCTACCATTTGTGAGTGCCGTATGAAAATGTATATATCCATGTGGGACATTTTGCATAGAAATGGACATGATCTGTTGTTTTATTGTATATTTTGCATTATTCTGGTGGAGGATTTTTTTTCTCCTGTATATTATCAAGCTACATTTTACTGCTACGCTTAGTTTGCCAATAAAATATGTAGATACAACAGCATATTACAATAGCCTACTTCCAACTACAGACCACCATCTGTCTGACCCTCTGGAAGAAAAGAAATCATATTCTCAAGCAGGTATTAACATAACCATTCTTTTATATGTCCCTTTGGCAGCTGTAGAGGAAACTAAATAAGGAAAATGCATGAAAATGTTGTTATATTGTAACATACAGTAGGATAGAATGGAAGGTAGATTAGTTTGAAATAAATACATATAGGGGTCATATAAAGTGTAGTCGTCGTTTTGGTACGTAACGATTTTGCCTTTTTTCTAACTCCGACGGAGTTTTTACATGCCCTTGTTTGTTGACCCAGAAGAAGACATCCTTTAAACACTATGGATTTCGATTGCACCGAATCACCCCAAAGTTGAGACAGATTTGAGCCGTAGAACTGAACAGCTAAGGGTAAAAGAATTAAAATGAACATATTTGAGACTCAAATATATTTCTATACTATTATAATATTTTAATGTTAGCTATCATAATAGTATATTTGCATTAAAATAAGCATTTCTAAATTTAAATATATATATATATATTATTTTATGTTCATTTTATATATTTTGATGTATTTAATTATGTCACTTTTTAAAAATAGTTTTGTTTGTTTTACTGATTCTTCTAGTTTTAGCCATAGCCGAAGTTCTCCCATTGACTTTTCTTGGAGGACTTCGGCTACTTCTGTAATAGCAAAGGTCCTCCCAAACTGGCCCCGAAATAAACCAAAGTCCAAGGCTACCATTTTGCCAATCAAACTCGGATGAGTTCTTCCTCTGAAATGTTGGCACGAAAAACGGATGATTTTGTTCCAAATTTGAGGGCTGCTTAAATCACCGAAGTGATTCGATTGGGTCCAAAACTCAGACATCCGATTTTCGAAAAAAGCTACTTGAGTAGACTATTTGTGACTGCAAAATGATAGATGCAGAAAAAAGCAAAATGTAATACTTTTACATTTATTACACATATATTCTACATCAGTAGCAAGTTTTTGCTCCAGAACAGAAAAAAATAATGTCCACAAAAATGTAATCTGAAATAAATAGCCCAATCTGGAGACTATATAGGGGAAAAAACAGAATATCATAAATAATGGACAACGCTAAATAATGATAAATTGCATGAATACATTCTACACACCACTTTGGTGTTAAAGAAGAGGAATATTTTATTAGAATAAATAAAAATAATTTATCACAATAGATACTGAAAGATAAACAAATCCAATCATTTATCAGTGATACAAGAGGATTATGCGACAACATATAACATTGCATCCATTAATATTCAGTGCAGAATATGCAACCAATATACAGAGGAGAAATATATATCCAAACCACACATGTGAAGGGTTATACAACAAAAGAAGTGTCTGTTATCCAGAAAAGCTCTTCTATGGAGGGCTATGTTTTAATATTAATGGGGAAAAACCCACCCTATTAGAAATGAACACTTACTTTTGTTCAAGCGTGCATAAAAGAAGAGTGAAAAGATCCTGGCCGAGATCCGGAGACAGGAGGCTACCAAATAGGATCCATTTTTATTCTTCATGCTTTGCACAGACCAGTAAGTCGCAATAGGAATATTTAAACATGAGATCAAATGATGCAGATAATAGATGATGAAGAAAAAGTCCAATTGTGTTGAATAATAATGAAACTACCAGCTGTGCAATGAGCTGAAAAAAGGTTAGGATGTGGTGGAATGCATACTGTACCTATCACTCTGCAGGAAGGTTGCAAAGGTGCATTACTATAGAGTGAAGGGAGCATTACTATAGAGTGAAGGGAGCATTACTATAGAGTAAAAGGAGCATTACTATAGGGTGAAAGAAGCATTACTATAGAGTGAAAGGAGCATTACTATAGAGTGAAGGGAGCATTACTATAGAGTGAAAGGAGCATTACTATAGAGTGAAGGGAGCATTACTATAGAGTGAAAGGAGCATTACTATAGGGTGAAAGGAGCATTACTATAGAGTGAAGGGAGCATTACAATAGAGTGAAAGGAGCATTACTATAGAGTGAGAGGAGCATTACTATAGAGTGAAGGGAGCATTACTATAGGGTGAAAGGAGCATTACTATAGAGTGAGAGGAGCATTACTATAGAGTGAAGGGAGCATTACTATAGAGTGAAGGGAGCATTACAATAGAGTGAAAGGAGCATTACTATAGAGTGAAGGGAGCATTACTATAGAGTGAAAGGAGCATTACTATAGAGTGAAGGGAGCATTACTATAGAGTGAAGGGAGCATTACTAGAGGGTGAAAGGAGCATTACTATAGAGTGAAAGGAGCATTACTATAGGGTGAAAGGAGCATTACTATAGAGTGAAAGGAGCATTACTATAGGGTGAAAGGAGCATTACTACAGAGTGAGAGGAGCATTACTATAGAGTGAAAGGAGCATTACTATACGGTGAAAGGAGCATTACTACAGAGTGAAAGGAGCATTACTATAGGGTGAAAGGAGCATTTCTATAGAGTGAAAGGAGCATTTCTATAGAGTGAAAGGAGCATTTCTATAGAGTGAAAGGAGCATTACTATAGAGTGAAAGGAGCATTACTATAGAGTCAAAGGTGCATTACAATAGAGGCAAAGGTGCATTACAATAGAGGCAAAGGTGCATTAGGTGCATATAGAGTCAAAGGTGCATTAGAGTCAAAGGAGCATTACTATAGAGTCAAAGTGCATTACTATAGAGTGAAAGGAGCATTACTATAGAGTCAAAGGTGCATTACTATAGAGTGAAAAGAGCATCACTACAGAGTGAAAGGATCATCACTATAGAGTGAAAGGAGCATCACTACAGAGTGAAAGGTGCATCACTAAAGATTGCAAAGGTGCATTACTACAGAGTCAAAGGAGCATCACTACAGAGTGAAAGGTGCTTCACCAAAGATTGCAAAGGTGCATTATTACAGAGTCAAAGGTGCATTACTACAGAGTCAAAGGTGCATTACTATAGAGTCAAAGGTGCATTAGGTGCATATAGAGTCAAAGGTGCATTAGGTGCATATAGAGTCAAAGGTGCATTAGAGTCAAATGAGCATTACTATAGAGTCAAAGGTGCATTAGAGTCAAATGAGCATTACTATAGAGTCAAAGGTGCATTACTAGTTTGAAAATGATGACCATTTTGGATCTAAGTTGGGGTCTACAAAATATACACTACAGAGTAATCGGGAGCCAGGGACACAGAGCCAGAGACCTGATTTGGGTGGCATAGGAGGCAGGGGCGGATCCAGAGTCTGATCTCGGGAGGGGCACATGTCCGTCTGTCTTTTTTTCCTCTCCTATGTCCGTCTGTTTTTTCCTCTCTCCCATATCTGTCTGTCTTTTCCTCTCTCCCATGTCCATCTGTCTTTTCCTCTCTCCCATGTCCATCTGTCTTTTCTTCTCTCTCATGTCCTTCTGTCATGCTCCTCTCCCTTCCCATGTCTGTCGCACTCCTCTCACTCCCCGTGTCCCTCTGTCTCTCTTCCTTCCATGTCCGTTTCTCTCCTCTTCCTTTCCATGTCCGTCTATGTATCCTCTTCTTTCCCATGTCCGTCTGTCTCTCCTCTCATTTCCCATCTCTCTGTCTCTCCTCTCCCATCCCATGTCTGTCTGTCTCTCCTCTCCCATATCTGTCTGTCTCTCCTCTCCCATGTCTGTCTGTCTCTCCTCTCCCATGTCTGTCTGTCTCTCCTGCCATCCCATATCTGTCTGTCTCTACTGCCATCCCATGTCTGTCTGTCTCTCCTCTGCCATCCCATGTCTGTCTGTCTCTCTACCATCCCATTTATGTCTCTCTCTTCTCCCTTCCCATTTATGTCTCTCTCCTCTCCCTTCCCATATCTGTCTGTCTCTCCTCTCCCTTCCCATATCTGTCTGTCTCTCCTCTGCCTTCCCATGTCTGTCTCCTCTCCCTTCCCATGTCTCTCTCTATTCTCTACATCCTATGACTGTCTCTTTGTCTCTCTAAACATGTATGTGTCTCTCCTCTTCCCAATAGCTGTCTCTTTTCCTCCTCTCCCCCGTTTGTGTTCTCTCCTCTCTCCCACACCCGTCAGTGTTCTCTCTTCTCCTCCCGTCAGTGTTCTCTCCTCTCTCCCCCACCCATCAGTGTTCTCTCTTCTCCTCCCTTCAGTGTTCTCTCTTCTCCCCCATCAGTGTTCTCTCCTCTCTCCCCTCCCATCAGTGTTCTCTCCTCTCTCCCCTCCCATCAGTGTTCTCTCCTCTCTCCCCCCCCATCAGTGTTCTCTCCTCTCTCCCCCCCCATCAGTGTTCTCTCCTCTCTCCCCTCCCATCAGTGTTCTCTCCTCTCTCCCCTCCCATCAGTGTTCTTTCCTCTCTCCCCTCCCATCAGTGTTCTTTCCTCTCTCCCCTCCCATCAGTGTTCTCTCCTCTCTCCCCTCCCATCAGTGTTCTTTCCTCTCTCCCCTCCCATCAGTGTTCTCTCCTCTCTCCCCTCCCATCAGTGTTCTCTCCTCTCTCCCCTCCCATCAGTGTTCTCTCCTCTCTCCCCTCCCATCAGTGTTCTCTCCTCTCTCCCCTCCCATCAGTGTTCTCTCCTCTCTCTCCCCATCAGTGTTCTCTCCTCTCTCCCCTCCCATCAGTGTTCTCTCCTCTCTCTCCCCATCAGTGTTCTCTCCTCTCTCCCCTCCCATCAGTGTTCTTTCCTCTCTCTCCCCCCATCAGTGTTCTCTCCTCTCTCCCCCGTGTTCTCTCCTCTCTCCCCGTGTTCTCTCCTCTCCCCCCCCCGTGGTATATCTTGGTTTTGTGATGCCCTAGGCAGACAAAATGTGGGCACTCCCCTACCCACGATGCACACCCACGACATGACCCATAACCCACGTTGCACACCAAGGACATGCCCCATCACCCCATTTACATACCTCCATCACCTCATTACATACACATTGCCAATATTATTTGCCATTAATATTCCCCAGCTAATTTGCCCAAAAATATGCCAGTATTATTTGCCATCAATATGCCCCAGCCAATTTGCCCAATAATATGTCAGTATTATTTGCCGTTAATAAGCTACAGCCAATTTGCCCAATAATATGCCAGTGTTATTTGCCATTTAATATGCCGCTGCTAATTTTCCCAATAATATGCCAGTGCTATTTGCCATTTAATATGCCCCAGCCAATTTTCCCAATAATATGCCAGTGTTAGTTGCCATTTAACATGCTCCAGCCAATTTGCCCAATAATATGCCAGTGTTATTTGCCATTTAATATGCCCCTGCCAATTTGCCCAATAATATGCCAGTGTTATTTGCCATTTAATATGCCCCTGCCAATTTGCCTAATATTTCAGTGTTATTTGCCATTTAATTAGCCCCACCCAATTTGCCCAATAATATGCCAGTGTTATTTGCCATTTAATTAGCCCCACCCAATTTGCCCAATAATATGCCAGTGTTATTTGCCATTTAATTAGCCCCAGCCAATTTGCCCAAATCCCTCCCCATCACCCCAGCACTTACCTTTTTCCCTGGTGGCTAGTGGCAGGCAGCATGGTCTCCTCCATGCTGCCTGTTCGGCTCTCAGGCGGTTGTGCCGACAGGTCACGTGACCGATCACGCATATGACGTCAGCGCGCCGGTTACGTGATAGTCGGCACTTCCGTGTCACACTACACGGGAAGCCGAACAGGCAGCACGGAGATTTCTCTGTGGTGCCTGTTCGGCTCCCGATGCAGCCTGGCAGGCAGAGCGATGGTGAGGGGGGATCTTCTGATCTCTCACCTCCGTCTCTGCCTGCAAGCGTGGGTTTTTGTTTGTTTTTTAAAGCTGCAGGTTTTTTTCCGCTGTCCTCGGGGGGACCAATTGCCCCCCCACCCCTGTTTTCTCCTGGATCCGCCACTGATAGGAGGCACAACCAGCTCAAAGGGGTTAAAAAAAAAGCAGTTAAACAGTTCACAATTCTGGCATTTTTGTACTTTTTTTTTTTGAATGATTCCATTAAACTAAAAATCTCAGCTGCCATCCTATCAATTATTGACTCCATGAAGCAGAACATATACTCTTCCTTCTAATAGTCAGCTCTGTGCTCCAAGGCATGTTTCTTCAGATATGTGGATCTTTCACAATGCATTTCCTCAGGCGTCTGTGACATCCAAACACTGAGGCTCTGCATTAAATAATGGATGGCAACCTCCTGGGGGCTTGAGAGCAGGGAAGTGGCACTGAACCGCAGGCAGAAGCCATTGCATGCTGCAAAATATTACAGTGAAGTGTTCAAAGGCCTCAATTGTCTGTGCTTTGAGTGACTGATATAATGAAAAGCATTTTGTTTCGGATCAAGCAGGCATCTGCAAATTAAAATCAAAGAGCTCTGTAACTCATCCACAATAAGACTAATATTAAATGCTTAGTAATTACTGGTGAATGGAATCTGAATGTGCATGAATATATTATTGATGTTCCCATAGCAACAGTCTGGGCTCCCTCCCCCCTATCTCTCAATCCCTAGTCTCTTACATCACAGCCAGGGTCCCTGGGCAAAGTTCCATATAACTGGCCCACAAAGCTCATTCTCCCCCACATTTAGAAAAACATCCATGCATTGTAAAAAGCAAGTATCGATTGAAGAAACACAATTTATTACCCCTCAATATGCTCACTCCATTGTCCCCCACTTACCTTTTAAATGGAACCCGGTTACCTTCTTCAACCTGCCTATTACCAAACTCGGCCAGTGGTGGGCTGGGAACGGATTCCAAATTAAGAAATATTTGTACCTCTTACTACACATTAAGGCTGTTTCACACTTTCATACTTCCCCAACCTTTTTTCTTTGTCTATTTAGTTTCTCCCGTTGGGAATGGGGAATTATCTGTATGTGGGCCCTTTTTGGTGGTGGGCCTTGGGCAAACACCCAGATTGCCCATTGAAAAATCAATTGACATACAGTCATGGAGGGAGATAGTAGGGGCCGATGGCCAATTAATCCTATGATCCTCCCTATTACCATTTTTAAAAAAAAAATCAAGACACAGGATTTTGACTGGGTTTAAAACAGGCTACAATATTTTGTTTTTAACAATTTCTTTACTGTATAAGCCATACATATTAATTCCAAATTGGAAGCAAATTTCAATAAAATAACAACACCCCAGTCCTTGCCAAACACAAATACAACATACAATTGCATGTCATTTCATTTAACAAACTCTTTCAGGTCAGGGGTGGATCCAGATCCTGATCTCAGGAGGGGCACATGTCCGTCTGTCTTTTCCTCTCCCCCATGTCCATCTGTCTTTTTCCTCTCCCCATGTCCATCTGTGTTTTTACTCTCCCCCATGTCCATCTGTCTATTTCCTCTCCCCCATGTCCATCTGTCGCTCTCCTCTACCTTCCCATGTCCGCCTGTCTTTTTCCCTTCCTATATCTGTCTCCCTTCTCTTCCTTCCCATGTCTGTCTGCTCTGCCTTCCCATGTCTGTCTGTCTCTCCTGTGCTTTCCCATGTCTGTCTGTCTCTCCTCTCCCTTTCCATGTCTGTCTGTCGGTCTCTCCTCTCCATTCCCATGTCTATATCTCTCCTCTCCCTTCCCATGGCTATATCTCTCCTCTGTTGGTCGGCCTCTCCTCTTCTTTCCCATGTCGGTCTCTCCTCTTCTTTCGAGTGTCGGTCTCTCCTCTTCTTTCCCCTGTCGGTCTCTCCTCTTCTTTCGAGTGTCGGTCTCTCCTCTTCTTTCGAGTGTCGGTCTCTCCTCTTCTTTCGAGTGTCGGTCTCTCCTCTTCTTTTCCGTGTCGGTCTCTCTTCTTCTTTCCTGTGTCGTTCTCTCTCATCTACCTCCTATGACTGTCTCTTTGTCTCAGGGGGTCAATTGCCCCATCCCCCCCCCCCCCGATCCGCCACGGCTTCAGGTGCTCACCTCCCCCCTCAACTATACTTATTGGGTTGCTTTCTGCCATTTCCTTTCCACCAGCCGGCTATTAGCTTGGTGGTCATGTCCCTTGCTTCCTCCTGAAAAAGTTAAGGGAGGGAACAAGGAACCAAAAATGGAACCCCACAAGCACACAGTGTCAAGACATGAATGGGTCTATTCACTAAGATTCGACTTTTGACTTAGTGTCAAAAATAGTTTCAATCATTGTCTTAGGGCCGTATTTATCAAGACAAAATATGTGGAATTTAAGGAAAAAGTGCTAAAATCGTAATAACCATGGAACCCAATGGAAAGTTATGGCAGTTTGCTTCAAATTTAGCACTTTTTTTTTTTTATTTTTTTTAAATAGCACCTGTTTTGCCTTGATAAATTTGGCCCTTAGTCTCAAACTGAAAGTCGACCGCCAAGGTAGAATTTTTGTGAATAGACCCATTTGAACTTTTGAAACAAAGAAATCAAATGTGCATTAATAGCAAATTAAATGTGAGAATAACACAATGTATCTCAAGTGCAATAAAAGTGCACTATATAAACATAAAAGTGACCAATTAATGCATAGTAGTACATATGACAAACTGTGTTGAAATACATTTATAAAAAACAAGCAGTGCCTATAAAGTGCATATAAATCTGTGATAGGTGAATCAGAAACATAAAAGTTCTAAATATAATATATAAACCACACTGACCTCACATAATATAGGTCTTCTTATAAGTGGAACAAGCCCAGGTCCTATAGACTAGGAACATTGATTCTGAGTATAGCTGCTCAAGTGTAGGGATATACCCCTTGAAACGCCAAGATGCTGCACTATTGGTGACCGCAGAACAATGAAGGAGTCCTGCTTTAATGGTAGGAAAAAAAATGTATTCCGCACACAGCAGGGGTAAAATAATCAGAGATGTACACTTACTCATAGCCTAGGCATGTATGAAGCTAATTCCATGTGGAAAAATAAATAAAAAGGTATTGCAGATTCATACATATGTTTTTTTAAATGAAAGATAAGCTTTAATCACTTTTTTTATTTAATATTTATATTAAATAAATTCTACCCCCCTCCCCCCCCGACTCTGTCACAGCTCATTAGTCCGTACCCCAGGGCCAGGAACCCACGTATTATCTTTGATATTGATCTCATGTCTAAGTGGCCTACTCACTACCTACTTTAAAGTTTTTTTTCTAATATCAGTATCTGCTGCGTCAGTACCTGTCCCTGAATGTATTCCCCTTCCCCCCTCGCTGTATTGTTCTACATTATGTTGTTTATCATATTTGAAAAAAACCCAATAAAGCTGATTTATGAAGAAAAAGAAAACAATGAGTTAAGCCCCAGTTCTCCCTACTTACTGAAGGAAAATAAGGTTCATGAAGAAGGGAGGCGACTAAGAGAGATGGGGTGAAGAGTAAAAAGAAAGGAATCCCCGGGACATCCAGCTGGTACGGGGCCCTACATTTTATAATGGCAGCCTTGATCCTGGAAGAGATCACTTTTGGCCGTCTATATTCAAAAAGAATTAATCACTGTGCTAATAAAACATCTAGAGGGGCGTGTACTAAAAAATCACGAATATATTTTATGTGCAAAACTATTTTTGCGCTTTGCTCCTATTGCAATGTACTAAACATTTAACACGCCAATAGTACATACGACCAAACTGCGAATAAAAAGGGGCATAATGGCAAAGATAAACTGGCAAGTATGCGAATATTTTTCCTACCTCTTTCGATGGCACTCGCTTAAAGCTGGTGTAATTTTCACACGCAAAGAAGAATTATTTTTCACAAAAAATATTTTCGCAAAGCTCTTTAGCGTGGCGCAGATATAATCGCAATTTATTAGCGCCACCGAAAAAATGCACGCTAAATAATAATAGACGGAAGAGGCGCAAATCAGGGAAAACAAGAGCAAAATGTTACAAATAGTCGCAAATTGCTCCTCACTCATGTTTTACCTACTTTTTTTTCCCACTGCACTTGTTTAGTACATTAAGTGTTAATGGTCCCTATAGATGCAGAGACAAAATGTTAAGCCCTCAAGTTCAATCTAGAATAAAGCCGACAAGATATCAGGTTTAATTGGTTCCTTTACGGAGAATCTTCCGCAATCAAGGACTGCGTGGAATCTATGGCGCGATGAGTCATTGTTAGAATGTATGAGTGATGGAATGTATGAGGCATCGAATGTAAAATATCTAGCACGTAAGAAGAAAAGAGAACATCTTCAAGGATCCAAGAGGATTCAGACATTGTATACAGTTTTATAAAACAAATAATAATATTATGAGGTCTTGTAATGTTTCGATTGATTGGAAACAAAGTCTGCATTGAATAATTCACCACTGAGAAATGTTTACTTTGTTGAATCTCTGTCCTTTAAACACAGTTGATGCACCAGCTGGGAACGGTAGGAAGTTTACGGGAAGCCAAATCTAAGACTTTCGTTGTTTTTCTGAATGTTTGTTTGTTTTAGCATATATACATTTTTGGGATAAGGTTTTGTTAAATGGATTTGTGATAGAAAAATCAGTAGAAAAGGATTATAGGTTTAATTAGGTAATTAGGAGAGACATATACAGTGGTGTTTTTTTTTTTATAATGTATTTATTGTATTTACTAGCTTATGGAAAATATATATATTTTTTTTCTATTTTCAAAAAATAAAGGAAAAAAAGAATAATTCACCCCTGAAGTGATTCAGCTGCCTGTGATGCCATGGGAAGATGAGCTAGAACCATGTTTAAAACACAATGTTTTATTACTCAGTGCATTTACTAGCAGTAGTGCTGTGAAGTCACAATATTTAGACTATGCAGTCTCTTTCAGTGGAAACATTACTGTCTCTTTAATTGAACGTCTGTTGGCACCTAATAGTATCAAACTGGATTCAGTACCATTTAATTTGTCTGCTTTATTGAAGCAAATCCCTTTGTGGAGAACATAATACAAAGACTGCAGAAATCTATCCTAGTTAGAGCATACACAGTTTGGGATATTAAGGTATTAAAGGCAGGTCCGTCATCAGGGGGTGACAGACTATACCGGCGTCCCGGCATTCTGTTAAGTCGGTCCGCGGCTGTGAGGGAAGCGTTCTGCTTAACGAGCATACTGAGGGGCAAAATCCTGGCATATTGAGGGGCAAAATCCTGGCATATTTATTGGCAAATTCCTGGCATATTGAGGGTTAAAATCCTGGCATATTGAGGGGCAAAATCCTGGCATATTAATTGGCCAAATAATGGCATATTGAGGGGCAAAATACTGGCATATTAAATGACATTTTGAGGGGGGAAATCCTGGCATATTAAATGGCACATTGAGGGGAAAATACTGGCATATTAAATGGGAAAAGAATGGCATATTGAGGGCAAAATACTGACTTATTGAGTGGCAAAATATTACTGGCATGTTGACCAACTGCTCCGAACCACCCTCCATATTACACTAGACCGGGAAAACATGCTTGTGAAGGTAGGTGGGAGATATTGTCGGGGGGGAGGGGGGGCAGAAAATTTGTTCAGTAAGGGGCCCTGAAATTCCTGGTGGTGGCCCTGATTAAAGGACAACTGTAGCAAAAAAGGAAGTTCTGTTTAACTGAAAGATTACAAGATTACAACCATACATACATGCAGAGACATACATACATACACAGACAGTCACAATTACGTACCTACAGATCTCTGGGGTGCATGCTGTCTGGCTCTGTGGAGTCCTGTCTTGCAGCCCAGCCTCATCACAGGGCGCCAGCCGTGCATTGTGGTGGACAGGGAGCAGGGATATGATGTCATTCATACCCCGCCCCCTCCACACAGCCTGCAGCAGACACCAGGGTTGGAGGGTCCTGGGCTGCGCTGAGGGGAGGTGTTTGCACTTGGCCACGCTGCTTAAAGTAACCGGCTAGAGGGGAGCGCAGAATGCTTCCCTCACAGCACACGCCCCGGCTGAACAGAGGCTGCAGACCGGTGGGTTGGGGACCCCTGCTTTAAAGGACTCTTATAAGGACAGGCAGGGAAGCTTCTCCCTGTCTCTACCACTCACTGTCTGTGCTGTTAAAAATCTTTCTTTATTGTGATTTCAGTTAGCAAAGGGGAACAAGTTCTCTCATGATAGCACAGTGCAACAAACAAACCCCCTGATGTGTTTCGTCTAGAAAACTTAACCATAGGTAGGGTAAACACATTTGGGAGAGCCATTGTTTTCCTTTGCAATACTTTTTATGTTTTACTACATTGTGGGTGCTGAGGTTTATTATTTGTATTTGTGAGTTCAGCTGCATTCCCTCTCATATCACAGGCATTTACAGATTATGGGATCATAGATTTAGTTTCAAATAGTTTTGAGTTATGTGTGGTTGGGGTACTCCATACTTGGGTATGTATCTGTCCTGACATTAATACTATCCATGCACAGTGCACAGGCAGCATTGTATTCAATCTGTATGTCTGACAGATAAACACAGCCGAAACACTGGGAAATAAGTTCCAGAAACCAGTGTAGCCAAGAGCTCAACGCCGTGGGGATCCACAACGCTGTGGGAGGTTACACAACTCTTCCCCTTTAGGCTCCCCTTTTTAACCTCAAAAAGAAATTGAGGATTAAGTAAATCCTATGGTAGGGGCATCCAACGTGCGGCCCACGGGCCAAATGCGTATGAATGTGTATGTATGTCTGTGTGGTTGAGGGTAACTGTATGTATGTGTGTGTGTGTGTCGGGTAACTGTATGTATGTATGTATGTATGTATGTGTGTGTGTATAAATGTGTGTGTGTGGGGGGGTAACTGTATGTATGTGTGTATGTTTGTGTGTGTGGGGGGAGGGTAACTGTATGTATGTATGTTTGTGTGTGTGTGTGTTTGTGTGTATAAATGTGTATGTGTGTGTGTGTGTGGGGGGGTAACTGTGTGTGTGTGTGTGTTTGTGTGTAAAAATGTGTATGTGTGTGTGTGTGTGGGGGTAACTGTGTGTGTGTGTATAATTGTGTATGTGTGTGTGTGTGGGGGTAACTGTATGTGTGTGTGTGTGTATAAATGTGTATGTGTGTGTGGGGGGGGTAACTGTATGTATGTATGTGTGTGTGTGTGTGTATAAATGTGTATGTGTGTGTGGGGGATAACTGTATGTATGTGTGTGTGTGCGCAAGCGCGTGCGTGTGTATAAATGTGTATGTGGGTGTGGGGTAAGTATGTATGTGAGTGTGTGTGTGTATAAATGTGTATGTGTGTGGGGAATAAGTGTATGTATGTGTGTGTGTGTGTGTGTGTGGGAGAAGGGGTAAGTGTGTGTGTGTGTGTGTGTGACTTTGTATCTGTGTGGGGTGAGTCTTTACCTGTACTGTTATGTTGTTTTTGCTGGTGAGTTTTGATTCTTTTGCATCCCTGGTATAATTCTTCCAGTGGAGAAGGATCATACTTTTGACCATTGAGCTATATCCCTGACAGAGCTGCTAGGAAACAGCATGAACAGGATAGGTAATTAAACCATGCTAGTACATGCTATCTCCTTGGGAATGGGAACCATGATAACAGCAGAAGAGCATCTCGTAATAATAAATAAGAAAAACCTGGTGTGCCACTTTAACAGGATATATATTGTTTAGATTCAGCTCATAAGGGCTCTCAAGAAATAAATTGACCTTGATTGTATTAATAGCACACACACATGAATACATCATTATATTTGTGTATATATATATATATATATATATATATATATATATATTTATATTGTGACAAACCTGTTCTTGTTGGCACAGGTTTCTCTGGGATCTTTGATACCGCACAGTCTTTCTCAGAAATACAAAACCAATCTCCAGAATATGGTGCCAGTCAGAGCCCAGGAATATTGTGCCAGTCAGAGCTCAGTAATATTGTGCCAGTCAGAGCCCAGGAATATTGTGCCAGTCAGAGCCCAGGAATATTGTGCCAGTCAGAGCTTAGGAATATTGTGCCAGTCAGAGCCCAGGAATAGTGTGCCAGTCAGAGCCCAGGAATATTGTGCCAGTCAGAGCCCAGTAATATTGTGCCAGTCAGATACCAGTAATATGGTGCCAGTCAGATACCAGTAATATGGTGCCAGTCAGATACCAGTAATATGGTGCCAGTCAGAGCCCAGGAATATTGTGCCAGTCAGAGCTCAGTAATATTGTGCCATGCCAGTGCTCATTTTACACCACCCTCCTCCCCTCCTTACCCATCACTTACCGAGTAGCTGGCTGCTGTGTGTCACCGGACAGACGCCTCCTCCGTGAAGTCTTCTCTTCCCTCCTGCACGGAGGAGGGAAACACGTATCGTCACATCCGGTCGCTGTAATTTTTTTTCCAGGGGATGCGGCTGCCAGGGGAAAAAAAAAGGTAAGCAGCGCGATGCGGGGGGTCCCGGCAGCACCGGTGTCACCCCCGCTGGAGGTGTCACCCGGTGCGGAACACCCCCCCCCGCCCCCCCCCTCGGGACGCCACTGCCTGATGTGCAGAAGGAGAATGTGCACCTGAAGTTACACCAGGGGCAAACAACAAAATTTCTGTGTGTTATGTGAATGAAGGGTACATTGTGAATACGCAGTTGTTAACTGTAGGATGGGTGTACACAACATGTAAATGATAGCCTCCTCATGGCCTCTGCCCCCCTCTGACCACCATCCACAACCACACCAGGAAGCATTTTCTCCTCAGTAACCACAGCGTTGAATTTTGGCTACTTTATTCCAAATCAATTAAGGACCTAATCAGTCTATACTGAGTAGACCCTGTAGTCTTAATTCTATCTCCAAGGTCATAAATATATATGTAAACAACAATTCTGACAATGGTAGCTCCACTGTGTAATTATGTGACCTAAGAGTTCTTGTCAAGGACAAATAATATCCTCTGGGTCTAAATCCATATTTTTTATTACCCTTCTGTGTAGTGCTATAATAAAGGCTTTTGATGTTTTTCAAATAGACAATGAATACTTAATAATCTTGCCGCCCTGGGGGTTTGTTAGGCAATATCTATGCTTCATAAAATCCCAGATTACTATAAATAATTATACATTATATTGGAGCATATCCTGCAGTGTAACCCTTTCACCACTACTCCTCACTGTTGATATAAGAATGAACCACTTTTCAATGGAAAAAGTGTAATCTGCATATCAAGCCACCTGTGGTGTCATAAACAGGAGACAACACAGACACATGTAAAGCACATTGAGGTCTATATATAAACTGCGGCTCTCCAGCTGTTCCAAGACTACATCTCCCATACTCGTCCGCCAGCCTCTTAGCTGAAAGAGCATTATGGGAGATGTAGTCTTGGAACAGCTGGAGAGCCGCAGTTTGCCTGCTCTAATGGCATGTGCGATCGTGTGTAAAACAGATTTTTGGGAGTCTGTGCCGCCTCCGCCAGAAAGGTACCTCCGTGTTATGCCAGCACACAGTGCGCCGGCACAGCCAATGTATAAAAAAAAAATCAGTGTATTCATAAGAAGCGGCGATTGCGCCTTTTTATACTTCTCCCGACGTTCTGCAGTGCGGAAGTTTTTCTATAACCCCTCATTTTCACTTAATTAATGCATTTGCTTGCAATTCTCACAATGTATAGGATAATTTGTTAGATTTTTTTTCACAGTACAAACAATATTTAGATGACAGAGTCCCTTTAATAAACCGTTTTTACAAATGGACTCCAGGTCGCCTAATAAAAAGTAAGGCCAGCCAGCATTTCGCGAGGAATGGTGCAATATCCAACTCCCCACAGCCAAGACTTGGATGACAGCAGATAGCCAGAATCCCTTGCTGCGGTGATAGCACT